>CM043866.1:5690000-6890000 GCA_023846275.1 Vanilla planifolia
TTCATAGCTAAAGACTGCGAAAACCATCTAATCTAAAACATATATAGAAACTTAAAATTAATACCAAAATTTCAAGTCCCATAAAGCATCACCTACTCTAATAACTTAGGGATATGATCCTCCTCTAGTGTGTCTAATCCCCCATCTCATGGTGCCATAGATGCATGACTTATGATGTAAGTACTTATAAGATTTATAAATCTTAATAGATAAATCTAATAAGTAACCAATTATAAAAGAATATATCAATATAAGTATGATGTTTAACTATATGAATGAGCCATATGAGTAAATTAGAACTCATACCATAGTCATGTGAATATCATAACAAAATTGGTTATAATAAGAATTATTAGATTTACTTTTATTTTTAATTTATGAAATTATGATTTTCAAATTCCTTTGAGCTAATTAATAAGAACATAATGAAACCAATGATATTATAACTCTATCCATACTAAAATGTTAGTGGCATTTGTATAGAGATTATTATAGCTTTAACCAAACTAAAGTATATGTGACTTTCACATAAAAGATATTGTAGTCTTAGTCACATTGAACTATTAATAGTTTTCTCATAGAGGGTATCATAGTCCTAGTCACATTAAAATATTAATAACTTTCACATATAGTGTATCTTAGCCCTAATCATATTAAAATGTTAGCAACTTTTGTGTGGAGGGTATCATAACCTTAATCATACTAAAGTATTGGTGATTTTTGCATAAAGGATTTCATAGCTCTAATCATACTAAAGTATTAGTGACTTCTACATAGAGGGTATCGTAACTATAGTCACATTATAGTTTTTATGGCTTTTGCATAGAGGTATTTGTAGTCCTAGCCATAATAAAGTGTTGTATATACATGTAGGTTATCATAGCCCTAATATGCCAAGTATTACCTTTCCTTTTCCTTCATTACCAAGTAATCAAATGTTAGATTTCTAGATTACCAAATTATTTCTTTACCAAGTTTATATGTGAAATAAATATGTCAATTTAAATGTCATTTTCATATACATTTGATTACATCCTTATGTTACCATGTAACAAAGAAAGGCATAAACAAAGTAAAACTATGTCACTAGTAAAATAATATAGAATGCTATCAAGATCATGTCAAACCATCATTATAATAGATTGTAATCATAAAGAAGCCATAAAAATAAATATTATGCTACATCAAAGTTTACATATTTATCTACCTAGTTCTAAAAATAGTTCCTTTGTTTGATCCTCTTTTCTAAATTTCTAATAATAAATTGCATATGAAATTATCAATATGTATACTATGCATGGCATACTTCTTAAGTCATTTTATTCTTACAAATTTCTTTCTAAGTTCTTACATTTTTTACTTTGGTTCATATTTGTATGATTTTCTTATCATACATATGATTTGAGAAGTAAATATACACTCTCAGCTATATCATACTTATACATTCCCATGATCAAACAACATGATCCTTAAAACCAGTACTCTTTGTTATTCAAATCACTTTTGAATGTATAATATAATTACTAAGATATTATCATAAATATTTTCTTAGCTTCCTTATTAATTATTCATTTAATATATTTTTGTTTTTGAATTATTAAACAATATAATTAACTATATTGTATTGAATAATTCCAATTTTCCCTTCCCACCAGTCCACTAACCTCACCAACCAGTCATACTAATATGAGATGAATATTTTATGGTATAATTAAATCCTTAAGAAATTCTCTTTGTGTAGTACATTTTCCTTTGTTCAATTCTACTATAAATAGAAATTTGATCCATTATACCTATGGTCACATACATTGTATATGTTTGACCACTTAGACTAAGCCAGGTTTTCTTTTACTTAAGTTTATACCAATCATTAAGTATTATTGACCAAAATCATATAGAATGATTGCACATATGTAGCCTTAGTGTGATTTACAATCAAACTTATTTGATGCATTGACTTAACCTCTTTCTTTATTGTACAATATGACCTTACTCATCATACTCATATGATCCTAAACACTTAACTTGGTCAACTCTCTCCTAAGCCCCTAAAGGATTGTCTAGTATAATCTCCATAATAGTATCAATACAATAACAAAGTATGTCTCAACTATGTCATATATAGTTGATATCCATATCAATGTTGTATAGTGAACCAACATTCAACCCATTGTAAAAATTTGATACCTATATCATCCTTATGAAATCAACTCAATAGGTCAATTGTAGCATAATTTGCCTCATACTTATATGACCTAGTAAATAAATCAGTACAATTTTCTCTTACAATCTTTTGTCGTAACATTTTTAACCCTTATTCCTTATAGGTCTAAACTAATCATACCATATTATGGATATCAATGTACCTATATGATACACATTAGTAACTTACTATTTATATTTCTCTTTTCTCTTTTTCTTTCTCTCATTCTCCAAGTACTCATCACCTTCTTCCCATTACTAACCCAATGTTTCTTAGTTTAATTATTAATAGAATTGATTTATTTATCTGATCTTTACTCTTATATTCATTGGCACATGAATCATAAAAAATTAAAGCACAAGTAACATTAATCAAGCCTTAAGCCTTACCTTGCTAGAGATGTCAAAACCAAGAGATAGAATATTTCTCTCTCAATTGAAGTACAACAACAAGGCTTTCCTAAGTTCACAACAGCCCTAATGGAGATAACAACACTTTGCTTTACTCTTTAGATTGAACTGCTAACCAAATGGTGGCTCATCAAAGTAACCCAAGCTTCGCTAATTTATGGCTTCTTGTTGGACTCACCATACCTATTTATAAGAAATTATAAAGAGCCGATAAGTCTAAACTAACTAAATTCCTCAAAGAACCCCACTACATTAGGTTTGAAAAATATGAATCATAAAGAATAATCCATTTAGTTAAACTACCTACACATGAGAAATATTTCTTAGTGCAAACTAATAGTCTTATATTTATAAAGCTATCATCTTCCAATCGATTTTGACATAAACTAAAATTTTAAAAATTACAATTCTATCATAGGTGACTTTTTTCAAATTATAATTTGCCTAGGTTTTTAGAAATTCATGATTCTTAGGCCTCAAAATATTATAAACTCAATGTTATTGAGTTTATCTTGAAACAATCTTTTAAGTAATATATTTAAATAATATTTTTGATCAAATTTGAGCTTATGACACACTTCCTAATATCTATAATTATTTTAATAATTTTATTTATAAATAACATAATTCTTTCCAACGTGAACAGGGTAAAATGAGAGAAGCCAGGTTATAAAAATTAGGGTTATTACATATATATCTATATATATATATATATATATATATTCTTTATATATTTCTACATTCATTCACTTATGATTTCTTTAGTTTCCATCTTTAACATTCATAATCCATTATAATTCAAAAAACTCAAAACTAATGAGTAAATTTGTAAGCCACTTTTAAAAAGAAGATTTTAAGTAGTACATTTAGTTGCATAAAATGTAAAAAACTTTTTTAAAAACATTTTCCTTCATATAAATCATTTAAATTTGGAATTTTAGTAACATTAAAAGAAGACCTTTTCATAACAATAAAGTTCTATAATGTTAATCTTAATTGTAGTGCTTAATTTAAAGGCATTGCCCTTTGTTTTCAATCTTGAATCAATAAAAATATCTCTTTTTTATTTGGGAACAAGAAAGTATTGGAATAAGATCTTGTTTAATCTCCAAAAGTTACATCACATAGAAATTCACTAGTAATCTTTGGATGTGATCTAGCTCTTAAAATCATTGAAGTATTATTTAGAATAACTTCATTGAGATTTTGTTATACTTGACATCATCTAAAAGTTTTGAACATTAAGAAACTATGAAAATTTAAACAAATTCCTCATTAGCTTCCTTTAAAGTGACTATAAATTCTTATATAGAGTTTAATAAGAAAAGTCGAGTTAGATAATTTATAGAGATAACTTGGCATGATGGCTTGATTTATTTGGGTGGCTAACGTTAACCACTAGATGCCATAGCTTTATTGTCTTAAGAAGTTTTGGTGAACTATCCAATGTGATGAATTTGATCACCAGAGATGTTTACCTTATCTGTAATAGGACTTCATGGGAAAACATTAGGTTGTGGATATGTCGACTACCCTATGCAATATTTTGATCACTATAAGTAGTTCAATTAATCAATGAAATCTTAGTAGTGGCCCTAAATATACAAACAAAAATCGATATAAACAAGTTTAGTGGTACCATTAATTATAAAACATTGTAAAATAATTATTAAAATATAATAAAATCATGAAAGTTGTATAACAAACCATTAGTCAATTAATATTACATATATATATTTTATTTAACTAAGCCATTACTAATGTAAACATTCTCAAGAGAAAAAGACATCCAAGATCTATTAAAGGTAGTTGTATTAGTGCTATATGTCACACCACAGAGAAGATAGGGCCAAGTGCATCTAAGTAATCCTATCTCTAAAATGTTTCATCCTAGGAGAAGTCTTAAACTACATATAATTAATACTTGGTAATACCCTTTTAAATGGTGTAGTCTCATTTGAAGCTATAGGAAGCTCACAAGAATCTATGACATTTTCTTTATCAACCTTATCAATGGATTGATAGAATTAGCAATAGGATGCTTTGAAGAAATAATAGGTATCAAATATGACTCTGGCCTTACATTTAATCAACATGCTTATATAATGGCTTTATGATGGACTTGTGCTCAGTAGTCTTAAAAAAGAAGAAAATTAGTAGTGGAAGAGATGCGAGGAGTATAACGGAGTGTACATGCATGTGATATAGCTCGAAGTAGTGGGGGTAGGGTAAACAACCTAGAGATGAGTGGAGCATATTATGTTGGCAAGTAATAGGCTCACAAAAAAGAAATTAAGGCACAAAAAGAAAGATTTCTTTGGTGGTGTAATTTTAAAGGACTTGAGAAGAATAAGACGATTTAATCCATAACTCCAAATGAATCGGTGTTTTCCTAACCATCATTCAAGCTTATTAGTAATCTAGTGAGGGTTTTCCTGACAAGATGTGCATAATGTTGATAGGTACAACATCAAATACCAATAATAAAAAATAAAAAACATTTAGAATGGCCAAAAATAATTAGGAACAAGAATCTAATATCATATCTAAATAATCCAAAAGCATGTTTAGAAGTAGGGAAAGCGTGAGGACCATTTTAATTTAGCATAAGGAAAAGAATGGTATGAGACTCACACTTGACTTCTCATTAATGAAGAGTTTACAATTTTTAGCATTTGATTTGACAATGGTACAAAATTTTGGTAGTTATGAAAACCAAGTGGGATTTGTTTGACAGATAAGAAGAGGCTTAGGTCTTCATAGTGGGATGCAAAATCATGGGAGGATGGTAAACTAATAAGGACCATGTCATACTATGTAGTGACACAACAACTTGATTTGACACTAGTTTGATGCAATGGTGGTTGTACAATTGTATGCTAAAATGCTACCATTAATCAACTAGAATCCATCACACTTAGATTGTACCAAAATGGATGTGTGGGATAATAGAATGATAATAAATTTTGATTTTTGGTTCTAGGTTTTGAGATGAAATAATGATGGCAAGAAAAACACCTATGGCAACCAAAAGTTATGAGTAAAGGGAATTGAAACCAAGAAAACACAAAGAACTAAAGTACTATATTTCATAAAATTTAAAGAAAACTACATTAAGAATAATTTATAGAACACACATGCACACATATAAATGACTAGGACTGGACAAGTAAAGGTTCTATCTTTTAATGTTTAGTGAATTGATTTATTTAGTTAAGTAAGTTCTTAGGCTAAAGTAAAAGAAGTGACTTTTATAATGAACTTGTGAATGTTGAGAACTCCCTTAAGATAGTTTCTAAAAGAGACCATGCAGCTTATAGAAGGGGGATGAATTGTTCCTTTTAAATTTCCTTATAAAAACAATGCTTAATTTCTTCAAACTCGAATTTAAGCTAGCAATACTAGATTTGAGTTGAGCACTAAGATTCATATCTTTAAGAAAATTTCTACTATTTTATATGAGGATTAAATTAATTCAACCAAATAGCTTTGATTCTTAAAAACCTTTCTTAGATTTAAAGCACTTTATTGTTGACTATAAAGTGAACAAAAAAAGTAAGGATAAGTCATAAAGCACACTAAAATTTAAAGTAGTTTTGCCACTACCACATGGCCTACCTCCACCCTTGATTGACCCAACTAGGATTCTACTAACTAATATCTTTTGCCCAATTAATAAGTAAGCCACATCCTTTATAAGACCTTGATCAACTTGATCATCAATAGCTTCACTAAGCTCACAATCTTAGGCCACACATGGACACACACAAACCAACTATTTAATTCAAATAGAAATGTTAAAACAAAAAGATATGCAACACTTCAAAGCATTTTATACAAAGATCTACACCTCAATCCTTAAGATAAAGTGACACAATAACTACATATGTTAGAAGTAAAGTTACTAATGATTAGTGAATGTAGAATGTAATGAACCTGAGCCTAAATCATATTGCAATAGAATACAAATGCTCAAGTTGTAGGGATGAAGAGCTTTTCAACTAGAGTGAACCACTTAAAGGTTTTACAAAATGTATCCTCTTACTTATCTCTACCATTTTTTTTTCTGAGCAACATGCTCATATTTATATGTCCTGAGGATTTAGAATAAGTTAAGACAAGTGTAATGGCTAGATTGACTTTATTAAACAGAGTTAACTAGTCGAGCTTTTGATGGGATATTATACAAGTATGTTTATGAGATCATACATGGACAATATGTAGATAAAGTTAATTACCTCAAGAAAGTGTTTGTTTAATTAGTGTATTTCCGGTTTTTTAAGAGTCTTGTATAAACACAATACATTAAATCATATTATATGATAAAAGTTTTAAGTATTTCTCTTAAGTTCTTCATCTATCATACTAAATAATTACTAGAATCATACAAGTATATTCTTGTTCATTTCTTAAGTTTACATGAATTGTATGGGTCTAATGAATCATCATTGAACAATAATTTTTTTAGTTAAAGCTGAGCTCTCAAGACATTTCTATAAAAATTGTACATGTACATTAATGTTTACTAAGAGTAACTAGCACAAAATCAAAATGTTGAACATTTGTACCCAAACAATACATAATATCATATTTGTATGAAAAGGTTAGAAGTTTTATCCTAAGATGTTTAAGCTAACTTATATAATAAGATAAATCAGACAGGTATGATAAGACACTTTATATTGTATAATGTAGCACTTATGAACCACACAAAGTAGACTTAATCATCATATATGGATGAAGGATAATCTTTAAGTGTTCTTATGTTATTAGCCCAAGGTAGTTTCTATATCTCCAATGGGCTTGAAAATTGATCATAATTTTCAAGCACAACTCATTATCCTTCTAGACATGTACTAGGGTATTAAGGAATAACATGGATAGGTGCATAAATTACAAAAAAACAACAAAAATCATGATTAATATGCATTAATAAGTTAGTGAGTTGATGTCACATCTAGAGTGGTGCATTGCGTTGGATTGCCATTACCTTACATGTTATAGAAGCATTTCTTTAATGGAATATTTTATGCATTTGTCTTGACTTGAAAATAATTTTCGATAGAGCAAGAAGTGATGACAAGTGAGGTAGAGAAAAAATTGTAGTGTAGAAAGTAATGATAAAATGAGAGATAAAAGAAGGGCACAATACTCTTAAAGGTGGATTGGCCACCAAAGTTACACCAAATCAAGAAAAGGGTTCTTCTTTTTCCAATTTTTCATTTTTATATGCCTTTAGGAGAAGCTGTACACAACTACTTCTTAGGTGAGCAAAGTGGGGGATGGAGCCAAAAGAAAAGTTAGAAATGCCATCATTGGGGCAAATGATGCAATATCTTTGATTAGAGCAAAGTCTTCTTCAAATTAGCCTCAAAGGGAGCTTAGAAGACCTCATTCTGGTTTTGACGTGTATAGCTCAGGGACAAAAAGAGATCTATACTATATAAGATAAGAAATTTGATGGCAAGTGTTTTCATAGAATTAGTTGCTTCTTTTGCAAGCTCAAGAAGAAACGACTTTCATAGAGTGGATTATCCAGTTCCTTAGTTTCACGTACTTAAAACCAACTCTTTGATTCCATAACCTTAGTCGAAACTAAATGCATGCCACAAACCTATGCAAGATTTTTTTCATAATCATTTATCTCATAATCTCTTTAAATAAAAGAGTTTGTGAAAACAATAGAAAAAGAAAAGAATGTTTTTGACAATAGAAATCCTACTCAAACTCTTCCTAATGCATAGAAGCATATTTCAAAAAGAAATGATGAAATAATAAATGATCTCAAATAAAATGAAAGGCAAAATCATGCAACATCATAATAGTTATTTTAGGAAAGTCAAAGAAGAAGGGAATAAAAGAAATTCTTTACATCTAAGAAGATATTTAAGATGAACTAATATTCAATGATCCATCATAAAAAATGAATCAAACTAAGTATCATCATGAAAAACAAATAAACTATGATGAATCATATTTTGTATAATACAAAGTAGCTTGTGTCTAGCTCATCTTGTTTTGTACCAATCTTCCTCTCTTAAAAAATTTATCTTCAAGTTGTAGAAAAAAGTGTAAAACATTGTAAATTATCTAGAGATTAATCCAAGTAAAATCTCAGAAGGTGTACTAAACTATGAGGATGTCTCTCTGATATGAAGCTCAGTAAAGTCAAATTATCTAGAGTTAAAAAATAATTACCTTTAACATAAATAAGTACTTACATCTAAACAAATCTAGAGGTCTCCATGAATATCATCAAATAAATAGCTATATTTAACCACATATTTTAGGGCATATGGAGATGATTTGTTGTGGTGAGTTACCAATTTCAAATTTGAAAGTTAGAATAGTTTATGCTACATTACATTAGAAATACCATTAAAACCATGTATAGAGAAAGAAATTTTTATAGTCAAAGAATAGTTACAAATAAAATTTTAGTGGCAAAATAAAGTTGTCTTTTTTTGAGGTATTAGTAGTTTAAACTCTACAAAAAGAAGTTTAGTTGGACAATGCTCGAAAGGCTTAGAAGATGAAACCTTTTGAAGACTTCAAAAGATTAGAAAGTTAAAATTGTTGGGACAAAATGCATCAAGTAGCACTCTAGTGTTAAAATCGATAAAACCTCAAATTTGATGAATACAGAATAATAATTATTCATTGGATGTAATAATAAAAAATTCATTAATAAGACTTTCCTTAAAAATTCTTAGCCAAATTGTGATTGATGCAACATAATAAGAGCACAAGATGCAAAAGGCCTAGGTTCATCACTAGCAGAGACAATATCTAAAACAAGGATCCAAAAAGGGTTAAAATTAGAACTTCATAAAGTTTTCTTGATTTGTTTGATTGTATTGGGACATTTATGAAATATAAAGTTGTATCTTAGAATCAATCTCACACAATTCTTTCCTATTAGTTTTTCTTATTATTATATTAATTTTTAATGTGAGAAATATTTTTATCTTTTTAGTTATGATTAAGGTATTAGATTATAATCTATTTAAGGTCTTAATGTATGGAATGAATAGGGTTCTTTGTTGTTATGAGATTGGAGTTGCTAAGGTGCTATGTTGTATGCTTGAATAAGTGAAATCCTTAAGATGGCATATGCTAACTTTTTGCTTAAATTAAGATTTGGCATCACCTTTACCATTGTCATCTAGATTGATCCTCATAAACCTTGCTACCAACATGCCCTCTGACTACTCCATCTACTACCTCCTAATTCATTTTTGAGAATCTCTTCAAGCCAATTTTATTATTGCATCATAGGTCTTGAGATGCCTTGCCACTCATTGGAACCCCTTCGCTCTTGATCTCCCTTATTGACCACTAGCACTTATTCCACTTATGTCATGGTCCCTTGTTATTATTACACCTCTATCTACACCTATGATTTCATAGTCGTGAGAATCTTGCATCTCCTCCAATATGTTGAAGTTGCTCAAATTGCTTGAATAGTCACTCATGCAAGATCACTCCTAGCTCTTTATGCAAACCATTCAATCTATCAACCCTATTTGTTCTCTCCATGCAATATCAACAATTGATTTCTCTATGGTAGATTACTATGCTCCTTTGCACTCATGACCTTTCTCTTGTAGCTAGAAGTTCATCTTCTTGATTAATGATATGGTTGTCATAGACCTTTAACTTAAAACTTGTTTCAAACCTTGACTAATGTAGTTTTGTGGTCTTTCATTTGTTTTCACTTGATCTGACACCACCCATAATTTCTTGATGATGATGGAGGCTTCACATATTCCAAGCTTTCATCAATCCTATTAGGTCTCTATTATTCTCCTAGACTACACTTGATAATGAACCCTCCTTATCATTAGCCTTGTCTCCTAGGGCAACACTACCTAATGCTGGCATAGCCCATTTTCTTGGGCTTTCCTACACCCACATGCTTATTATCATTATCAAGTCTTCATATTGCCACACACACCTCAATAATCTTGATTTGTAGCCCCTTCAACATCTAGCTTGATCCTTGTTGAAGATGGTTTTCCCTTGAAGTGGTAATCTTCATGCTTTTGGATCACAATAATCTAGCTTCATATTGTGATCCAAAAGCTTGAAGATTACCACTTCAAGAGAAATGCATCTTCAATAAGGATTAAGCTAGATGTTAGAAGGGCTATGAATTAAGAGAGTTGTTAAAAACAAGTAACCCTATGAACAACTTGATTGTTTTTTCTTTATTATAACTTTAATTTTCCATGTAGATACTACCATAGTAAAGATATCTGGTTGTACCTAATAAAAACAACATGAATTCAACTTGATCCACATCAACTAACCAGTCCTTAAATTCAACATAACATATCCTTATCCATTGAGAGATAATTGAGGGAGTGACTTAATTGTTTACACATAGCCCACCTAGAATGCAAATTATATGCTTAAGAACTTATATTTTTTCCTTAATAAGAACTATGATGAATAATACTTAAGTAATTCAAATTATCTACTAACTATTTACTATGACACTTTAAAAAATATAATATTTTTAATAAGCACTTATGTGTCTTAAGATGTCCAATGATGTCTAAGGAAGAAACTATAGATTGGTAAAGGAAGAACATCTTTAAAACTTTTGTGATTTGTGATTATAAGAAATTGACATTAGATATAGATGGAGATAATATTAGGAATGTGATTTGCATAATTGTACTCAAATAATCAATCTTAAAACTAAACTTCATCCTTAGTGATTCTATATGATTTGGGTGAACCACACCTTTTTATTAATTTTATTTAAGTGTCTAATTCCACTAACAATTAAGATGTGATTACAAAATTTGGTATGATCTCTTAGTCTGTATGTTGCACATATTTTGTTAAGGAGGCGTTGGTTGTATATTTGAGTGTAATGTAACTATAAAAGGGAGTACACTTTAATTTTTTAAATTCAATGAATGGCAATACTATTATACCTTTTAGAGCTCTTTAACAAGGACAAACTTCTAAGTCATCCTCTAAATTGAAGCATGTTACTACAAAAAGAAGAAGTTGCAATTGATTAATTTCCTTACTAATGGAGGAACTTTAACTATCAATCCTAATTAGGAATGTAAGTCTAAGGAAAAATAGTGTTTGAAGATAGAGATAGTTGACTTAATCATCTTAAAAAGGAATTTTCTTATAATAAGTCTTTGTATCTACCTCATATTATACATGTATTATTACCAAACAAATTTGAGTGACATATTTTATCATAAGCTACTAACTTGTTAAAGTAGTTTATTGATATTACTCTTGAGGAGCTTCTTAATGAGTTACCTCTTATGAGAGATATTCAACATTCTATTTATCTTAGGTTCCTAGTTATCAAATAACTTACATTATAAGATGAACCTCATTTAGTGTGTTGAACTCCATAAAAAATATTCCTTCAAAGGAGTTGAAGTCCCTTTTCTATACTTACTCTTTAACACTTAAGAAGTATGAAAGTTGGAGAATATTGATTAACAACAGAAACATTAATAAGATCACCATCATATATAAATTTCTTATATATAGATTCTAGTGTCAACTACTTTTCAAAAATAGATGTTAGAAGTGATTATCATCCCATTGATATTTTACTTAAAGATAAATGAAAGAAAACTTTAAAGATATGAGGTTGATTGTATGAGTGATTGGTTATGCCTTTTGGATCATTAAGTACTTATGGTATCTTTATGCAATTGTTGAATACAACTTTGAAGCTCTTTATTGGAAGCTTTTTTGTAGTTACTTTGATGATATCTTGAGTTATAGGTAAGATAAATATACTTATTTGGAGCATCATAGAAAAGTTTTAAGTAATTAATGATAGAAAAATTATTATGAAATTTAAAAATTGTATTATTATGGAGACTAAAGTGAATGTTTTAAGCTTTATTGTGTTTGCTAAAGGTTCAAACTTGATCCTACAAAGATAAAAGAAATAGTAGATTCTTTTGTACCCAAACGTTTTAATAAGAATCATAGTCTCTAAGGACGAATTATGTTTAGAAGATATTCATTAAAGATTCTAATAAAGTGATGGAACCCATAATTGATTTGTTGAAAAATGACAAATTTTGCCTTTACTCAAATTAAGGTTTGTCAGAAGCATTGAATTTGTTAGATTTCTGAAAAGTCTTTGATGTCATGTGATACTTTAGGAATTAAAATTAATAAAGTTTCAAGTTTGAAAGAACATTAACAGATTAACTCAATGAAAAGTTAAAATATCCTAAACAAAAGTTTTTGATGTATGAGATGGAATTCTATGCCATTGTCTAAGATGTATGGTTTTAGAAACATTATTTATTTTATAAGGAATTTATTTTTTCCATGGATCACCATGCCTAAAAGTACATTAATACCTGAAAGTAAGTAATTATACCAGTCAATAATTCTTATGTTCAATATAAATTTCTAAATATTTATTAGATTTTTAAAAAAAAAATCATAGACCATCAAAAGGGGTACAACACTTAAAAAGAGAGAGATAAGACAAAAAAAAAGTATACAATTTATTATAAACTCAAAAACACCAAATTGATGAAAATCAATGTTTCCTAGAATATAAAATAGAAAATCAAAGATTTAAAAACTTAAATATCATTTTAGTTATAAGATTGAGGTGTTAAGAATTTATTAAAAATATCATAAGATGTAAAAAATTATAAAATTGTATTATGACATTGAGCTAATAAAAAGGTCAACCTAATATTATCTCAATATGAAGAGAAAGTGTCATGATCATAAAATAAAAGACTAACTAATTTAAAAATAAATATAACATATTATCATAAGTATTTTTAGATTAGAAAAACTAATAAAATTATCAAAATATATAAAAAATGAAAATTAGGTGATAGAACTTGTTAGGCAGTTAAAGTAAAATTGGTCAACAAATATTTACAAATTATTTTAATTACACAATTTCAAAAACTTACATGAAAAATGTTTCTATGGCAAAAACCACAAAAAGAGGAGACAATGGTTGTTTATGGAAGATGAAGAGTTAGGAAGTTGAAGTCGAGTGTCCACTTGGAGAGTAAGAGTAAGAAAGAGAAAGAGATGAGAATATATTATAAAAGGACCAATAAATGATTGAAGTGGGACTTTTAGAAAATCTGAGGCAATTTTAAGAACTAAACATGAAAGAAATTTTTATTTTTGTTATGTAAGAAAGAGAAGGAAGTGAAAGTAATTAAGAAAATTCCTTTGTTGTAGCCAAGCAAAAAAAATCAAAAGAGTGATTAAATCTTTGGATCATTAAGGAAAAGAATTGAAGTCCAAGAAAAGGATAATTTCACAACAAAGATAAACTTAAAGGTGTGACCACAACTCAAGATATAAGCTTGGCATACCTTATTATGCATATGTTTGTTGTATGTGTTATTTTAATTACTGGCCATTTAGGGAGAGTGATTTTTAAATGATAATAAAGTCTTCATAGAATTTGTTATGTGGGTGTTTTGTTTTGTAATGTTTTGTTATTATAGATACTAGTTTACTTGATTAAAAATTTATTAGGCTCATATGGTTGGACTATGTACTCTTCTCATGCTATAGTTATTATTTTTGTGAAATATTTGTACCAAAGACCTCAAATTGCTTCTAATATTATATATGAACATATGATTTTGGGCATAACTAAATGTAATAATCAGAGAAATTAAAAATAGAAAGGAATGTGTTTATATATATATATATATATATATATATATATATATATATATATATATATATATATATATATATGGGATAAATAAATTGTATGTGGATTTGGAAATTTGTTAAAAAGGATTACGCTTAATAACTTAAAAGAAAAAGGGCAAGGGCCATGTATGCACATTTAGAAATATATGTTAGGTGTATCACCAAGTAGAACTTACTAGTGATGTATTTAATATTGAAGTAATTAGTTTGGTCTACTTAACTCATAGGGTATTCTTAATGGATAAAGCTTTGGTATAGCCATAAAGTCTTAACCCTAGTTGAGTCAAGTGACTTAAGTATTTCTAGTAGATGATAAAGACCCAAAAATATAAAGGTTAATGAAAAATTTTATAAAAATTATAATGAGCAAGAAATTAAGGAAAACTAAATGGAAATATAAAGCTAAAGAATAAAAAATTTATTTAGATGTACTATGGTTGCTTATATTGCTTCATTTCATTTATATCATCTTGGTCTTATTATGCAAAAGTATACATATTGACCCCAGCATGTAATAATCCTACCAAATGTTTTGCATTTAAGTGTATATAAAGTTTTCTCACTTTGCTTATGACAATTGGCTTAATCATTTCTTTGGCTTAAAAATTGTATGTGAAAATGATGCATGATGGGGACTCTAGAGGAAATGTGAGAGAATGGATGACTTAGCTTTTGACATTATATTTCACTAATTTTCAAAATATATTATAGTAGGTGTTGTTTATGAGATTAAGTTACTACAATAGTTAATCTCATTTTTGACATATGTTAATACTTTATTTTATTGAAATGACTTGTAGTTTATAGTTGGAATGTTAATTTTTGTTTGTTATTACAATTAGGAAAAACAATTATTTTGAGAAGTAAAATTTTATTCCTTTAAAAGTAAAAAATTATTTTTTTAAAATAAAAAATGGGCTTTACAAAATTTTAAAATATTTTCTTATTTGTAAATGTGTATTATGACTTTCTGCATTAAAATAAGTGAATGCATGAAAAAAGAATTTTTAAGTAGAGATGTTACAAGTGTCTTTACTAGAATTTAATATTCAAAGTTTTCATAGATTGAAAGATGGTTCCATATGTTCTTCCAACTTTTATGTGATTTGCAATGAATTGAGGGAATAACAAGTATTCTTTCATGATATTTTTCACTTAATTAATGGACACTTATTTAGAGAAAAACCTTTGTGATTCTTAGAACATGGCTCCATAAATTTCTAAAAATTCAATTACATTCTAAAAGAATAAAAAGTCATATAGCTAACATAAAACAATTAATTTAATAGATTTTAGATTTTATTTACTCTCATTATAGAAAAATGTGGATTATGACATCTTTTAATGTTGAGTTTATAAGCTAGCAAAGATTTAGTAAATATATGTCTTGTGTTATTCTAAATAAATTTTAAGAAGTTCTATCAATGGATTTTGTTTTAGAACTATCATGTATTGATCAACACATTTTAATGGTAGTAGATAAGGTTTTTTTAAAATGATGCACTTCATCTTATATTAGGAGACAAATGATTCATTACATATCACTTAGTTATTCTATAGAAAAATTGTTAGGTTACATGGGGTTTCAAATAAAATAGTTTTAGTTAAGGATATAAGATTTATTTTATACTTTTGAATGACTTTATAAAAATAATTTGAAAAAAAAAATTAAAATTTTTTTCATTATTTCGCCACAAACTAATAATTAAATTGAACTAGTCAACAGAGTGATAGGAAACTTACTAAGATGTGTAGTTTGGAAGAATGTTAGAAACTATGACTTATAACTACTCACAATTGAAATTTCATATAATAACATAGTTTCTAGGAATACAAAATTATCACCATTTGAAATAATCTATGATTAAAATCTTAAAGGGTCATTAAATAGGTGAACATTTCTTTTCTTTTATATTTTGATTTTATAATTTTATTTCCTAAAAAGTTTCAAAATTTGTATGAAAAAGAAAAGCAATAAATGAAACTAAAAATATGCTAAAGTTATTAATAAAAGTAGGAATTTAAGAGAGTTTAATGATGAATATTATGTTTTAATGTGTATCCACCATAAGGGATTAGTCAACAACAATTATAAAGAGTAAAATGGAAAAGTTTATAATCTATTTAAAGTTCTTAAAAAGTTGAATTTCAATACTTATGTTCTAAAGTTATCATTGAGTAATATAATGTCTCCAAAGTTGATGATTTATTATCATATAAAAGTGATTGTATTATGAAAGGTTTTAAGCTAACCCTTATAGGGGTGACTCAAATAATGAATAGTTTCCTGAATCTTCTAGTATTGGGTTCATCATTGTTTAGAGACATATCTTTTTTGGAAATGAACTAGGATGACAGTGTATTTCATGAAGTAAGATCACTGATTAACTAAAATACAAATATGTGGAGTGGTTGAGTGACATGACTATACAAGTATGATCTTAGAATTATATTATATAATTTGTGTAAGTCAAATAAAAAGTAAGAACTAAGGAGGAAGTGACAAAGTTTAAACATATCAAGAATCGAGAAGAGAGTTTGATGCCTCCCCCACAAGGTTTACCAATTGAATTGAGGCCATTCTTAGTTTACGTCTAGTTGTGTCTCACAACAATTTAGTGATCTTTTTAGTAATTTGATGAGCTAAATCTATATATATATGTATCAATATCATTTGGAATTGCTTGATCTTAAAGAGTTGGATCACTAACTGACTTATAAGGTCCTTGCTTGACTTTGATATTTACTACAATTCATAGTTGTTTGATTGAGAGCTAGAGCTAACTAATTGATATAGATGAATCTCTCTTCTTTGCTTTCTATCTAGTATCTTATAAGATTCACTATGATGAGGAACTTGGTCATATCCGTCTAAATTACTATCGTGTAGAAAACTTGTATCTAATGAGCATCAATGGTAATCAATTGTGATGAGGAATGAGCTAGATAAGTAATGTAGTTTACAATAGCATCATTATCACTAAAAGTGTGTTGTTCTTGAACTATCAAAAAATTCAAAAACTATTTTATTTTTTTATTTGATCACGCATTCTTTAAGGTATGGAGATTTTACTAAAAGTCATTCGAGACTGGATGATAATTTAGTTTACATAAATGTTTAGATAACCCATACTGTGGCATAGTTGAAGGCCTAATAAAAATGCAAAATCATTCACTTCTACATTAGTTTTTTTAGCAAATTTGTATGAAAAATACCCTCACCATCCAACCATGATGATTTCATAAGATTCTTTTATGGCCTTTAGTTTTGAGATATCCATGAACCAATCTACCAATATTTAGTTTAAGAATTTAATTGGAGGAGGGTTCCAATCTATGATTTGCGAACTTCTTTGTTTGATGTTGAATAATGAAGTAAGCTACATTGAACTAGGTTAGAATCTAATGCATTTGTTTGAATGAGAGAGAAGCACCTAAAAATATTGAAGCATATGGATTGAACATTCCTAATAATGATGCTAACTAGAAGCTTGATTTCCTCATTTAGTGTTAGATTAAGGACTTTCTAATTTTCTAGTAGATTAAAGACGATAGTAGTTTGGAAACATCATTTTTGGCTTTCCAGACTCTTGTTGCCACCATATTTGAAGTAATGAGAAGACATTTGCTTCATTTGCATCTTTGATGCTCAATAATTTTGCAAAGTGACTCCAAATTTGTTTCAAACTATGACAACTACTAAACGTGATATCCATTGTATCATCATTAGCATAGAACAGGTACTTAGAAGCTAGTTGAATGCTTATTTTTTTTCAATGTTATAAAAAAGAAAGTAAATTATTGTGTAGAATGAAAGGAGGTTTTTTGTTGTTATAGTATTAGAGACCATCAAGGTGTTTAGTGTATGCCTATACTGATGAAATCCATTAAAAACCTTTATGTTGTCCTTCTTCATACTAAGATTACATTCTAACATTGCCTTTATCAATGTTGTCTATGTCACATCGTTATGACCATCGCTACCCACATTCCTTTTAAGTGTTACATCACCATCATCCATGTTCCTCACCAAAAATTATCTTAGACCATTATTGTTGTTGCAACTACAATCATTTATGCTACAACACTCCATGTTTCTTAGCCCTTAATCTCCCCATGTTTATTGTTGGTTCTCCTTCTAGTTGACCCTAGTCACATGCCACCATTACACCTCTCATTGCCACAACACTCCTACACATCAAACATGTCAACACTACTTAGGACCCTCGATCAACTTTGTCTTCAAGACCACACGACCCTATTAACATTGATCTTCTTGTTTCTTTGATCTCGTATGCCCTTCCTTGTAACATCTATTGCAAACTTCCTTATGACCAATCGCAACGTCCACACATGCTAGAAACCTTTTTCATGTGAACCAATTGGTTGTTTATTTGATTAACCTAGCCACACAATAACTTTCTTTCTTATGGCTCAATTCAAACATGATTATAAAAACTTTGTGGTGTTACATTTGTCAATGCTAGTATTGATGGTGCATGTTTTTGCTTAATGACAATAGAGGTTCCATTAACTCCAAGACATTGTTTATTGCATTGCATCTCTATCATCTGCTTCAACTACACTTGAGATTTAGCCTTGCTCATAGTCAACTTAGACTTGCTATTGGCCGTCACTTATGTCAATGTGGCTTCTTTATAACGAATGCCTACACACCTTCCATCAATGGTCAAGAATAAATTCATTACAAAATAGATTAACAATATCATATTAAATATGTTTGAAATATTTTCAAAATGAATAAGCATAGAGCATGATTGATTGAGTTTAATATGAACTTTTTTAGAAAGAGAAATAGAATAAGGCCTAACATATGGGATATGTTTAAATTTTTTTTAGAGGGAACAAATAACATGAGATTAGATTTACCATAAAAATATTGTGACTTTTAATTATATATCTTATTAAAGAATATTTAACATATATAGTAAAATGATTTTGTAAATCATAATTAGATAAGAGTATAAAAAAGTTAATACAATATACTTCATAAATGAAATAAAGGTTAGTAAGTTCCTTTTATGAATATGATCATAATGAAAATCAAAATGATTATGACATGGTAGACTATATGAAACTTCAAGTTATGGAATGCAAATGTCAACACATTTCAAAAATCTTAAAGCAAACATTTTATTGAATCCATTGTTGAGTTCCTTATTTTTCTCACCATCACTTAGAAATCTTACAACTATTTATGATGACTTATGATCATAGAGTAGATTCGCTAATGGTAGTTATAGCCTTTTGCTAGTATTGTCTCCTTTAAAATTACTAGTTGAGGACACATTCATTTCTCACAAGGATAATAATATTATAATTGAGTTTTAGCCTAAATTAAAATAATGAATAATTTATAATTGCAAGAAATAGATATGAAATATGATTTTATTGTGATTAAACTCACTAGACATAAGCCTTATAGTTTTTGGTAAGATAACTTCTAAGGATTTCTCCGATTACTTAAGAACTACGAGTCACAAACTAGATGGAATGCTAAATCAATTATATGATTTTGTGATTATTATGTTCTAGCACAATGACCTTCTAGGATATATATCATTGAGTGAGGAAATGAGGGGAGAGGAAACTTATTCAATCCTTTCTTGAATTGTTTTACATTTATTGATATTCAATCACTTGAGGAATTGCTTTTTTATTTATTGCATACACTTTCTAGTTACTCAAAAAATATGACTATTGGGTCAATGTTAGCATTAATAGGTGCTAGACATTGTCCTTTATTCAATTTAAGACAATAAAAAGCACCATTTAACGCAATCAAAGCTCCAACAATTGTATATACATTAGAACATTATTGCTTAATCAACAAGCGCCAAATTTCATCCATTAATATGGTGAACATTATTTTCCATTTGATGAATGACTATGCTTAAAGAAATTTTCTTTTACTAAATTGATTATTGAATTTTTATTAAATAAATAAAATTTTAAGAGATTTTTTTAACTTTACAATTCACTCATTAATAGAGTAAGAAAACTTCATAACAATGTTTTCAAAATTTGTTTGACATTATATTACTTAATTTTAAGTCTAGTAATAAAATGTAAATTTTAAAAGAATTATTTTCAAACGATAAAAAAAATTAGATTTTTGATAATTGTTTTTTGATAGTAATGTTTACGAAAATTTTGATAAAAATAAAAATAAATAGTTTTAAATTGTGAGAGTAAAAATATTTTTAATAATCAAAGGAAAGTATTTTAATATATTTGATTTTTTAAAAGAATTTTTATTTAAAAAAGACTGATATTATTTAAAATATCTATTATTATGATTAGAAATATATACTTCTTTAACATACGATAAAGATATGATCAATCAGGATTCAAGCGGTCGAAAGTCCCTTTCGTAGCACTCTGCAATTGTCAAAAACGCACTTCGCCTGGTTGCATATTAAATTAATAAAAAAGCATTAAATTTTAAAAATATTCTTAAAATAATTTTTAAAGATAATTTAAAATATGTGTTGTCAATAAATATTTAATAATATGTTTGATAAAAGTTAAATCTGATGAAGATTATTCTCGATTTTCAGCAAAAGAATAGAACAAATATTTTAACAAAAAAAATTAGTTTGAGTTATAAACATATTTTTTAGGTTCTGAATTAAAAATGTATATTTTGAAAAATAATTTTTTTTTAATTTTTATTTTTGAAAAATTAAACCGAAGAATAATGTAACCAGAGTTCATTTTTTCGGGAGTTACGACAACTCGCTGTCTTCATAACGTTTGACCCGTTCACCTTGACGTTGTTTTGAGTATTCTATTGTTATAGCCTTTTCTAATAATCATCTAAATCATTTGGCATGATTGTAATATTTAAATAAATAAAAAGACATGTTTCATAGAAAAAAAAAAGAAAATATGTCAACAAGCTTTTCTAAAAGGAGTTTTGTTTTCTTTGACTGAATGGCAAAAGACCCTAGAAATATTCAACAGAAAACCCAAAAGTCAAACGTGATTCTCGATGTTTTGACCCATTTAAATCTATTATTTTTCTATAACGAAGTATGATATTGAATTAATTTATAATCCATATTGTAAAAACAGCAATTTTCTTTTGGAGACACATTTTTAACAGCCTCCTAAGATTTTCTTAGTTTACAAAATTTTAAAAATATTATTTTTTAGCTTTAAAAATATTGAAAATTCTTCAAATCCAATGCGGCTGCATGTCCTACCAATAAAAAATTGTAAGACAAAAAAATAAATAAAAATATAAAAACAAATACTCAAGTTTCTAGAAACCTCAACTACCTATCAGCTTCTGGAAGCTGCATGGCTCTTTCAATTATGTTGAAACGGGAGCTTCATCACTACGACGCGGTTTCGCGTTTCGTTACTATACGTTCATTTACACATCGAGAAGACAAGAAATATTTACGTATATGTGATGCGTTTTTTAAAAAAAAATGAAGAAAGAAAATAAAACGAGTTATTAAAAAAAACATGTCATTTGAAAGGCCGGCCCAAGCAAGCATTGGGCTTTATTGGGCAAAGTGCAATTACTGAAGCCCAAACGGAGAGATCTTTATTGAACGATCTCCAATGACGACCTTTGATGACCGTACCCCAATGGAACCAGGTTGTTGCCTTTGGTCGATATGTGTTGCTAATGGGTTGTCATTTGGATATTAATTGCATCTTTATTCTCCTTTATTTATGTATAGTTTAAGAATTAATTGATTCTATTAGTACAAATGCAATACTGTATAAAGGATTTATCAAATGGTGTCACACATGGCTTGTCCTATAGCGACATAACGCTCATTTTACATTACGAAAACAATTCACTGTAATGGCTGCATTTATGGCTGATTTAACGACAATAATGCTCGTTTTCAAGGTCTTTTAAAATAAACTTTTGCATACAGTGGGGTTAATGTCCTTCTATAATATTGATTTTTTATAACTTCTTTTAATACTTATCTTTATGGTTTATTATTAATCTAGCTAGTTTATAATAGTTTTTGTAAAAAAAAAAAAATCGTTTTCTACTAATTTTTATGTGCATTACTATGTTGGTTTTGTCAATTGAGACTTTCATTTTGTTAGGTTAGTTTTTCTGAAGGACTTAAGGATGTAACTATAATAAACTGAAATATCTAGAAATCAAAATAATAAATTATTGCCAACATATGAAATTATTTTAATGGGACAAATTGATACTAAATAGTATCACAAACAAATTAAAGGATGAAAATAAAATGATTATTTATTATCATCTTTGACTCTTACTATTCATTAGTGTGGGGTTTCTTTCTATATGTGATGTGGAATCTATCTCTTCATGGGTTCTCTTATGTACATCCCCTCCCTCACATGGCATGGCTAAGTTTTTAGCAAAACTATTTATATAAGTTATGAAATAATGGTTTTAACTTACAATATATATATATATATATATATATATATATATATATATATATATATATATATATAAACTTATAAATAAACACACATACATAAATACAAATACACAAATATACTTTATCATCCACCTTATGATCTGCAAAAGTAAAAGTGCTTGCATTTAAAATCTGAGTATACTAAGTAGACAAGTTTATAATAGTGATAAACAATAATTTTGTTATATAAAATTTGTTATAATAGAAACAATATTATGTAATAGATACAATATCATTGCCATGAAAAATCATGTGATTAATGCTCATTAAATTAATATAAATAATGCAAATCTAGAGAGTATAACTTATGTAAAGCTCATTTTGAAACTAACACATAGCATATAACTCTTTCTCTCTACCTAAACAACATATTACCACTCTCTTTCTTCTATTGGAGAGTAGACAAAACTAAGTGAATAGATAGCCATAAGAATGTTTTGACTTCTCTTCTCTATGCCTTACCTTCTAAGCTTTAGTAATTCTATAAGTGATATAAAATATAGTTTGTTTTATGATTTTGTTTATGTGCCTAGTTTTCCTTAAAGCAATTAAGTATCTCTATTTGACTAATTAGAGAGTATACTTTATTTGATTGCTAAAATATGAAACACAAGTAATGTACGCACTTCACCGAATTATATTGGTGAGCATATTTTACTAAGAGAAATACAATTTTTTTGGCTTATAAATTTTATTATGAATGCAACAATATAAAACAAATGCATCTTAATACTATTTCAAGGATGTTTTTTTAATTTTCTTTCAACTTTATTTTTCAATTGCAATATAGTTAGTCTTTTTTTTTTTTGATTGGATTATTTGATTCTACAATTACATAAGGAAGTCAACATTGTGAAAATATTATCCTTTTAGGATTTTATTCCATGCTAACAAAATCACTACTAAAACATCCATGTAAGTTTCTTTTAGCTCACCTTGACTATATGTAAGATGTAAAGCATCTTCTTCTTCAACTTCTATCTCTCTATCGTTTTGTCTTCCTTCCACTTCTTAGTGATAATAGATGATTAAAAAGGTTGAGTTGAAATGGTCTAAGATCTCTCTAAATGGCAAGAAGGGGTATAATTTGCTCTTATCTTCTTTGTTACATCTCATTATCCCCAATGACAACAATGAAATAGGGTGAGGGTTTTATCATCCCATCAACTTACTACAGCTATTATTGTTATATTGTTTAGCTTTAGTGAGAGGTGATTCTAAGAGAATTACATGAAGTGTTTTTTAAAAATTAATAATATTATTTTTAATATATATATATATATATATATATATATATATATATGTAAGTATGTATTTCATTCATAATTAACTTTATGTCCTCTTTAGCATCGCTTTTGAACACCCAAAGGAGGTCAACTCATGATAGACTCATTAGGAACTCCACAACGATACTTGAATCCTTGATAAATAGAATTTTTGCCCTTTAAACAAGACATGCTCACTAGTACCAAAATTGTATCAACAAATTTAAAATTTTTGTTATGAAATTTAGCATATAAAAATGATATCCATTAAATTTTTATTATTCACATTAGTATATTTATTTAAGATTAATTACTTATTAGTGACATAATTTAAACCTAGGGCATCATGAAGTCCTCAAAATTTCTAAAATATCTTTGGGTATTTTTCTTTTCTTTTTCTAAACCTCTTGTAACTTCTTTTTCAATCAAGTTCTTGCACAAAACTTTCACCATTGATAATGTTTTTCTTAAAAACTTAGCATTATAACCAAAGTCTTTTGAGGCATCTTCTTGTGTGGCAACCAACTACCTTTCTTGGTTGTGCCACATCACTTTTTTCTATTAGTTTTCAAAATGATTATTTTTTTAGAAATCAAACAAACCATTTAATTGCATTTTGAAAGAAAATTTAAAAAATAAAATGGAAACAATATAAATCTAATTTCATTCCTTTTAAATAACAAAGTTCATGTACTCTATTATAGTAGAAATAACAAATAATACAGATGCATCCATAACCATGCAAATAAATACAAGTCATCACAATACCTTATACATAATGATATAAAGTAAGCTATATATTTATGACCAAAGTAATGAAATCACAATCTCACTCAATGTTACGTATGATTCATTTGTTTTGTCTTATTATGTCTTGAAATGTTAGGCTATAAAATATATTAAGAAAATTATCATTGACTTAATGAAAAATAATATAACATATTTGTAAAACAAATAACTTGAGATCACATTACATAATGGATCAAGATTAGATAATAAAATATATAAAGCAATATATAAATAACATAAAAAAAAATTTTACATTTTGTAAATTCACTTAATCTTTTGTTAAAAAAATCATATAAATTTCTTTCATAGACTTTTCTTTTATATTTTCATAATTTACTATTATCTTTTAATTAGTTAAAAAAAAAAGAGTTTTAAACATTTTTAAATCCTTTTGGGCTCCATCCTCTAAAGCATGCTATTTTTGAATGAGATAAGCCTAAATAAAAACTCCTTTGGCTACAAATCTACAACATGTAATTTCAAAATGTGGCCCCACTTCTAAAACATGTTATTGTGGAACACTATTTGACACTTTAAACAACCATCATTTATACATTTTTAAAATAATGTCTCTTTAGTTTACATCCAACTCTTATTGTTAATCCTCTATGTTTTTTTTATCCAATTTGCTTGTAAAATACGTACAATGTAAATAACAATTTTATCCTCTTTTTTTCACTAGGTATTTTAATTCTAATTGGCACAATATGTATATATAATAACAATTATCATTATCATAATCTCATAACATGCACATATTCCACAAATTTAGCATCAATTAGGTATACACTACTCAGGTAACCATGCAAATAAGCATTCAATGGTATTACAACCAAACATTTTAAAAACTTTTGATTTTTTAATTAAAGTCAAATTCCTATTGGGGTCATCTATGCATTAAATGCATCGCATTAAGAATAAGCATATATGCTAATTAGCCTACTTGCCTCATTTTCTTTTTTTTTTGTAATGGCCTTATATTATGACCTTGATTAATTTGCAAATTTTCCCTTTATTAATATTTCAATATTCCTTACTAAATCTTTATTTCAAAATTTCTCTAAATATCCTTCTTGACTTTCTTCTCTCTTCTTGTAACACCTAAGGTCAAAGAGGATGGAGAGTGAATAGCTAGTGATACATGGAAAGAGGAATCTCTAGACAAAGGAAGATTTTTGATAGGCCTTAGGTGGAGAGATTGATGAATAGTCCCACTTAGCTATTAAAAAATAATTTTTATGTTTATATGAGATTCCATAGTATGAAGATGATGAGGCACCTTTTGAGAAAAAAATCTACTTAGGTTGGGATGGGATAACCCAATGAGATAATGCCTCAACACTACGATATTACATTATATTTAATTTTAGTAAATCATCCAAACATACGCATGTATTCATACCAATTATTTTAACAATTGATAAAACCTTAAATAATCTCTCCAATGTTTTTTTCAAAAATTATAACTATTAACATCTTAAACTCATCTTCAAGAGAATCTAAATAATTCGTGAAATTATTCTAATTGTGAATGACCACACTTATTCCCTAGCTAAAAAAGATTAACTTAATCATCATATATTTATTTGTTTCTAAATAATTATGAATAATCCTAATATTTTTTATAAATTTCTCAATAATTAAGAATCTAATATATTTTTTTTATTTTGATATGAGTGAAAACCAAGTGATGTCCTAAGAGAAGAGTCATGAACAAGAAATTATTTCTAATAACCTTCTAAGTTGAGACGTATAAGGATAAATTATCCCACATTAGCTATCAAAAGAGCGAGTTTGATGCTTATATTTGATGCCATGGTCTTAATATATTAAGGCTCTTTTTGAGGACAAAACTCAATTAGGTTAGAATGGGGTGATACAAGGAGACAATTTTTTTAATATAATGAGATAAAGATGTCATATTTGGTATTAGATCTAGCCCTCTATTTTCTAATTGTTTTGGATGAATTATGATATCCTAGACTAAAAAGGATGAAGAGTGAATACCAAGTGATGTTCTAAGAGAGGAATTAATGGATAAGTATTAACTCTTAATATGCTTTTAGGTGAAGAGGTATTTGGATAAAATATTCTACATTGGCTATTTTAAGGAAATAATTTTAGCCTGTAAATGAGATGTTATAGCCTTTAGATATTTAAACATATTTTTTTAAGAAAAAACTCACTTGTGTTAGGATGAGATAAACTAAAGAGATAATTTTTTTTAATATAGTGAGATTAGGATATCACATTACTCCTTTTCTTTTCTTTCTTATGTGAACCCATTGCAATTAGCATTTTTTCCTAATTTCTCTAAAACTCCTTATCATGGCATTAGCTCCTCCTTTTATAACTTTGGATGACTCCTCACTTTTTCAATGTTCCAAATTGCCATAGTACATGCCTGTCACTCTTCAGAACATTCTTTCTTAAAGGTGTTGACCATTCCTTTTATAGTGGATTTTCCTACTAAGAATCAACACTAGTTTAATTTGTTTTTTATTTAGCTTTTAAGGCTATATAGAAACTAAATTAATTGAATTTTTTTGGTAAAGCTATAAGGTTAATAATATTTATTATATTTGTTTAATCAAGGTGACCTCAAAGCTTTATTGTTAAAAGAAGTTAAAAGGTTTTGGTTTTTAATTTTGTGATCATGACAACTCTTTTTTATGTTGATAAAATTCCATTGTTCTTATCTTTATCAATGTATGTCTTTGTCAAAATTTATTATTTTCTATGTTTATTTAATATTTTTAATAATTTTTGGGACTTCTTTGAGCTTATAAATTACATGATTATTTAATCTTATAAATCACCAATCTTTCTTTTTATTGCTTAAAATGTTTTGATTTTAATTTATTATTTTCTTTGAATTTCAAATAATTTATATACTTACTTTTACAATTTACTCTCTCACTTAAGAGTACACACCTCTTTAATACTATACAATTTTTTATAGGTAACTAAATTTTTTAAAAATTCTTAAGAATCATAAATAATACAAAATCATGATAAGATGTCATTTTCTTATATTTAAATTTCACAAAACCTCTCTCCATATAGTAATATTTTCCTTAAAATTTAAAATGCAAAGTTATATTTCTTTCTTTCGTATTCTAATTCCATAGTTATCTCTTATTCTGATTGATTTTACTTTGCACATTAACCATTGGGATCTCTTTGTTGTTTAGCAATTTAACTTATTTTTGCTAAGAACTTTATCAGTTTTTTATTGATATTTTTAAGTCTAGTTGTGGTTCCAACATAGTTGAATCAAAATAAAATGCATTTGATAGTTTTGTCACATATTTCATAGTGAAAAATATGAAATACATTGTGAACTTTGAATAAATTCATTAGAGATGCCACGTTTTATACCACTTTACCAATCCTTTCAATATTTTGGAAAGGAACAATATACCTTCATCCTCCCTCGCCAAACCTTGTGATTGCTTTTGTAGGACTCACCTTAATAATGACTTAATTTCTTCCTAAGAATCCTTCTTACAATGCTTAGAATTGTAGTATTTCTTTTGCTAATCTTGTACCTTTTGTATTTATTCTCTGGTCAATTTTACTTTCTTGGTAATTTTTGTTTTGATCTCTAGTTTGCTTTAGTTGGATTTCAAATGCCTCTTGAATGTTTTCCAAAATTGTGAAGTAAATTTAGAATCTTAATCAAATGCTATTGATTTTGGGACACCATATAATTTCACTATTTCTTCTATATAACGTTGTGCAAACTTCACCATCATATAACTTGACTTGATAGGTAGAAAATGTGTCATTTTTGTTAGCTTGTTCACAATTACCCATATAGCATCCTTCCCATAGTTACTTTTAAGAAGTATAATAAAAACCATAAATCCTCCTTCTCACTTCTACAGTAATATGAGAAGAGGTTGTAACATTTCATTGAGTTTCTGATGCTCTCCCTTAATTGTTTCTTGTCTTAAGAATATGATCAAAATGAAAAAAATTAAGTTAATTACATTGCTAAAACCTTTTGTAACTAATTGAATGATGGACGTCCTTCATAGTAAATTGAATTTTGACTACTATAAGAACAATATCTCCAAAATTATGGGTTTTCTAGTTTCAAGACTTTTAAGGCCAAATAATCAAACATAAAGACCAATGTCTACACATGTTAATAGAGCACAACAACAGATGATTCGCTACTTATTTTTGTATGCCAAGTGCTGGTTTATTTATAAAAGGGAGCTCTTAAGGGATTTAAAAATGATGGTAGAGACCAATTGTCTTTCTTGGGTGGTCAAGGTGGGTATTCAATGTCATTGCCAAGATTTAGGAAGATGGAGGAACTCTTCTTTGAAGTTGAGGCCTATGGATGAATTTAATGATTATATACATGAATGCACATAATGGAGCTCAATTTCATAAGTAATTAGTTCACATTGTCTATCAAATGAAAAAGGAAGTGGGTTTAGAAATTCTTGGGTACAGCTTCAATAAATCAAGACTAGCTCAAACGTTTTTTTATTATTATGGTTCAACATTTGAATAAGTCTCCTTCTGACTATTCCCCATGGTTGATCATTTTTCTAGTAGTAACAAATTTGAGCCTAGACAATCTAGATTTGAAAATGTTTGGACCAAAAACTTCGAATAAATTCCTAACAATGCTTACTTAAAATTGAAGTTTTGTTTTATTGGTTTAAGACTGAAAGTCAATCTTAAAGATTAAAATAAAATGCATTTGTTTATATTTTTCAAAAGATTCAAGAAGTAGAAATAAAGGTTAAAGAGATGGAAAAAAGTTCTAAGATGAATTTTCAATGTTGAAACTATCCAAAGTAGGTTAATTTGATCATGGTGTCTAAAATGGAGGAGATGTATTAATGCTAGAAAGTAGGCACTAAGTTGCTTGAGGATTGTGAGAAAAAAACAAATATTCTTCAACACAATCTCAAAAATAGACAAATGATGCTAGTTATACACATAATTAGGGATGTAAGTGGGACTTGCGTCTCATGTGATCAATGCTATAGTGATTACTTTTCCTCTCACTAGTCTTCTACCCCTACAAGCAAAATAATAAAGTTTAATGATTTTTTTAATAAGCATTGTTGGTCCATGATTTAAGATGATATGTATAAAGTGGTCAATGACTTTCTCACTTGTAGCCCTTTACCTAGAGAATTCACTAATACCAACATAATCTTAATTCCCAAGGCCGATTGCCTTACAACTTTTGATGATTTTAGAGCTATTTGCATATATAAAGTTTTTGAGAAACTTTTTTTTAAGTTGTTGGTAGTAAGGTTGTAGAATTTCTTACCCTCAATCATCTCAGTGGATCAATCAATCTTTGTAAAGGAAAGGAAAACCATTAAAAATATCCTTCTTACATAAGAACTATTCAACTAATCTACCTGATATAATCATATTGTTATAATTCTAATCACGCATATGAACAATAACTCCTAAGAATAAAAGTACTTGTTTGATATGGGCTGTTATATATGTTTGATATTTAATCTATCAGACTTATCCTTGTAAACGAGTTTGAGCCAGATTGTAGTGGATTTTATGCACCTTACAAAATTAATAATCTTATAGTACGAAAAATGTGAAAAACTTGAATAGCTTAATTTTGACCTCATGTAGAAAAGGAAAGTGTTTAGCATTTTAAATGTCATATCAAGTATGATATTCAAATGTATGAAACTTATAATTTCTCCATCTTGATAAGGACTTTTCTTTGGTCTGGGATTGATAGTCAATCCAATCTACAATTTGAATTCATTTTTGTAACTAGCTTAGCTAGAGATGTGGCCACCTTATTGGTTTTTTTGTATATTAAGCACCACTACAGTTTAGCAAAATAATTTCCTTACTAATTTAGAAATGCAATTTGCTAACTTTCATGAGATATTTGCTTTATTCTATAATAGATTGTAAAGCATACTATAATCCACTTCAATATATACATTGTTGATTTGCAATTATCTACATAGCTATAGATGCTTAAATATTGACATTACTTAACTTCAAGTATTATGTGATTTTTTTACTACAAAAAAAGCTATGCATTATTCCTCTAAATGGCTTGATAATTTCACCTCCAATAGCATCATAGATGGTACTTAATTTCTTACAAACAATATTCAACTTCATCCAATTCATAAGTGGAGGGTACTACCTGATTTCTTCCACAACACTTTCTTAAATTATTAACAAATGAGGTACGATTCTCAATAACATTAGTTTGATATCTTCTTAAGAAGTTTGTATAAGGGGAAAATAACTAAAAATGAAGTAACAATTTGCTTTAATGTGATAAATTAAATTTGTTATTTTTTATTTAATTCATCATAGATCTTAGTGTTTATATCTTTCCAAATGTTCTAGCCTCTTATAGTGAGTAATGTGAGTAAGATCTCTCCTATTATTGAATTCATATAACCTTGCTTCCAATAGTAGGTAATCATTTTCATGATTTTATTGGTATTATGCTGCTTAATATTTAGATTATTTGCATAAATGGCCCATTCTTTTCTATTTATTTTGCAGTTCAAGAAAGCATGATCAATTAAACCTTAATTTAGGTAATAATGGCACTTTGAAGCAAGTTAAAAGTTTACATTTCATAGGTTATTTGAGAACATTAATAGGTTATTCAATGTCCTCCAAATCAACATTGGAATCTTTAAAGGCCATTTGGTACTCCATATGTGTCATCTAGATTTAAAAAAAAACCCTTTAGATCTTAATTCCTCAAAAGTAGACTATGTGTTGAATCTCACATCACTTGTTAAAGATCATGTTTAATAATCCATTGAATTATATTACTTTGCATATTTTGTAATCAATTTTTTAGTTCTCTACATATAAACCCATGAGTTAGATTTCATTCTTGAAGCATCTAAGAGTTAGTATTTAGCTACCATGTAATTGGGCCATAAAGAATTATTTGTTAGTAATTTGTAATTGTGTTTTACAAAACATATTTCCTTTCTATCCTCTAGTTTCTTAAGACCAAGACCATTTTTCTTCGAGGAAAAACTAATTTTATTCCAAGAAGCCCAATGACTTCCCTAATTCTCCTCAATGTTTTCCAAAAAAAAATTGGTTCATTGTTTTCTCAATGTCTTGTAAAATTGCATTTGGTAGGATACACAATATATAATAGGATTGAGGAAACTATATACTTGACAAGGATGAGGCTACTCCCCATAGATAGCATCTATTTTCTACTTAGCCAGTCTATTTTTAATTTTATCAATCAAATAATAGAAGTAAGCTACTTTCTTTTGACCTGTTTATATTGGGTAGCCCATACTATTTCTAAGAAGTTTTGTACAATTAAATCCTAACCTCTTACAAATTTCACTTACGTGACTAATACTAATTTTTTGTTGTAAATGACCTTACCTTTATTTTGGTTAATTAAGAAGCCCGTAATACTTAGGAAAAGCCAAAAGAACTAGCTAGGATTACCAATAATGTTCTAATCTCCTCTACTATAATAATATTGTATACATGAGCTAGGTAGGTGATAAATGGACATAGTCTAGGTTGTCCATATAGGACCATTCTCTTTTAAGCAAAATAATTATTAAGTCCTCTATTAAAAAACTCCATAAATGTGATGAAAAGTATGAGAGGCATTGAATTATCTTACTTAAGACCCCTTGAAGGTTAAAGGAATCCACTTAGTGATCTTTTAATGATTATTGATACCCATGTATTGCATAGGTAATTGGTAAGAACCTTAACAAGTTCCTCAATGAAACTGAACTTAGAGAATATCCCTATAAAGAAATTCTCATGAAACACTATAAAAAAATATTTCTAAGATTTAGCTTGACAATATAATTACCACTTTTTGTTCTTTTGTTAAGAGATTATGCTAATTCCTCTACAATAAAATGTTAGCCATATCTCTACCTTTTATAAAATAGATTTTCTTTGAAGAGATCAACCTATTTAAAATTATTTGTATTCGATCTATCATGAGCTTGGTGAAAATATTTTCTAAAAAATTATAAAGAGTAATTGGTCTAAAATTTATAGAAGTTTCTAGAATATCAAATTTAAGAATGAGTATAATGTTTGTGCTGAAAATCCCTTTATGAATTGGAGAATAAACAAATTTATAGTTGCATTCAACAAATCATTAGATAATAAATACCATTAATGAGTGAAGAATTTACCTTGGAAATCATCTAAACTTGAAGCACTTCTAAATCCATGTTAGAAGTTATTGCCTTTAGTTCTTCTATTGTTATATCTTACATCAATCCTTTATTTTCCTCTTCTGTGGTTAAGCATCATTTCATCTTTAATTACTTAGGACTTAAAAAGGTTCTAAAAGTGGTTGACAGTAGTTGTTATAATTTTGTCCTCTTAGTTGACCTATATGTCATGTGAATCCTTAACGCATGATATTTTTAGTTTGTTTCTTTGAATTTCCATTACTATGTAGAAGCATTTTGTATTTTTTTTTCTTTTTTTCCTTCAGCCATCTAATTTTACCATGTTATTCAAATAAGATTCCATTATATTTAAAGATTGTAGTAAAGAAGAACAATAGAATCTACCTGTTTCCTCTGTTCCTCATTTGGTTTTCTTGAAAGAGGGCCAATTTGATGGCATCAAATACATTTGCAAAGGTAGATTTGCTAGAAAACTAGTATCTTCATCCCAATGTAGTTCATAAGCAAACTCCAATTATTCTCCACTATTTGCACAAATGCAGGGTGATTAAACCACATGTTCTAAAATATAAAATTTTTGAGACTTGGAGGAGGGTCTTTGATGAAATTTAGTAGAAGAGGAACATAATCTAATCTTCTAAGAAGGAGATGAATTTTATTAGAAAAGCATGCAACCACTCTGCTACAATAGTCAAGAGAGAAACATTTCTTCTAGTAGCTACTGAAGTTACATTTAATTTTAGATGTTTTATTTCTATAATTAATAACGCTTCCTTCAATCAAGATATCATGTTATGAAGACTAGCCCTTAGGCTCAATATATTAGCTATAACATTTGCTAGTCGAAATGATAAATAGTTTTCATTTCATCATCATTAAGTTGCTCTAACAACCTTCATTGTATTATATTTAACTTTTTTATATAAAAAGATACTTTAGACTTTGGTGATAAAAATAAAACTTTTTATACCATAGTGATAGTGTCCACAAACCTTCAATGCAAACATGATTGTAGGATAATTTCTTTCATGAGATCACAATTGTCTTAAAGTGTATGCTATGATTCTATAATTTTGCATTAATACACACCCAAATCCTTATAAAGGTAATTAGTATAGGCTTGAAATTCAATATCTCTTTTAAGTAATTTTAGGACATGTGAGATCAATTTCTCTTTTAAGATTTAAAAACTATTTTCATAATTTGAATTCCATTCAAAAGGTACTATCTTATGAGTCAAACTTGTTACTAGTATTCTATTTGAAAAAATCATCTTAGAAATCTTTTAGTCATATTAATAAGCATGGGACATTCTATAATAATTGCTTCTTTTTGATTATCACCAAAATTTTTTTTTACACTGATTGCATGCCTTAATAAGAGTGCACTAGTTAACTAAAAGCTATATTTTGAGAACTTTACATATAATTTATGTTCTTGTAGCCTTTAATATACCAATTACAAATGCTTCATTTGCTTTATTTCATCTATAGAATATATCAGTACATAATCAATAAATATAATGATAAACTGATCTAATCATTTCCTAAACACATTGCTCATTAAATCCATAAATATTGCTAAAGCATTCATTAATCTAAAAACCAACACAATAAATTAAAGATGATTATTATATTCTAAAAGTAGTTTTTTGAATCTCATCTTTTCTAATCAGTACTTGATGATAACTGGTTCTCAAGTCAAGTTATAAAAATACTTTAGCTCCTTAAAATTAATTAAATAGCTCATGTCTTCTAAGAAATAAATATTTGTTCTTAAATGTGATCTTGTTTAATGCTCTATAATCAATGCATATTCCTAAACTTCAATATTTCTTTCACAAAAAATATAGATGAACCCCAAGGGGATACACTAGGTTTAATGAAGTCTCCACTAATTAAGTCTTACAATTATATCTTTAGCTCTTATAATTCAAGTGGTGTCATGTTTCATGGTACCTTAGAGATTGGGTCTACACCCGGCATCAATTCAATCACATATTCAATTTTTTGATTAGGTGATAATCATATGATGTAGTTCAAGTGGTGTCATGTTACATGGTAAGTCTTATAATTATATGATGTAGTTCAAGATTAACACATGCATAATGCTCTTATGGTTTATATTCTTCATAAAAGTACTCTTATCTATATAATGAAGTATAAGGTTAAGAATGATATAATGGCCTCGAGTTATAGGTACTTTGTATGAGTATGATAAATATGAAGTATTTATTGAAGCTTTCTAGTTATACCATACTCATCTGAATCATACATGCACGATTCAAGATTGTATTTGTATGATAACTTTTAGTTACTTTTTTGCCCAAGTTTATTTAATTGTTCTAATTGAAGAGTAGACTACACAAGAATAGTAATCTATACCATCTTGTATGATGCTTGCATTTTCTTATGCTAGTGAATTGAAAGTAGAATAGTTTAAAGCTGATAGTAGATATAGCAAACGTATGAACACACTATATCTTAACTTTTTCATGGGTACATCATGGTCATATTAATATGTTGAGATCATCATTTATGTATGACATATCAATCAATGTATTCTAAAGATAGATTATTAGTCAATATGCTGATTGTGTAAATATGACAGAATCATTTTGTATGATTAGTGTGTAGTTTGTATTTAAGATTTTGTATTCAATTAATTCCTTTGCACACATAATTCTTATCAAGCCTCGTTATTATTCAACTATAAGACACTTAAATTATAATCTTAAAATAACTATTAAGCACACATTAAACTCATAGAAGACTAACATAGCACTAATGCATGCATAAGTAGTTGAATGAAATTCATGTATGCATTCTTATGTGTCACATGACCTTAAGTAAAGAATTTGACATTCTATCCATTGAATAATTGGATGATGTTCTCTAGATGGTAACCACTACGTCGTGAAAGTTGAGTCACCTTCCTTGAGCAATGCCACCATCATCCTTGAACTTTCTTGCATGTGGCTTGCTCTAAATTTCTTCAAACTCTACTTGTTTACAAAAGCTCAAAGGACATATTAGTCCTTAAATACTTTATTTTTTATCATCAAATCTCTTAAGGCATGGAATCAACAATTTAGGTAAGTAAACTTGGTATCACCATATCTTAGAGTGATCAAGCATTTATGCAAAATTTGTGAATATCATCAAATGTGTTTAAGAATTTAAAGAATAAAGGAAGAACTCTAATGTTTATATGTGTCCTAGGTTTTGAAATGACACTACTTATCTAAAAAGTTCATTTGATGTTAATAAAGATTCTAATTAAGAAAGCATAAATTAATAATGTATTTTTTATTTTTAAATATATTCTTATAGAAATGAAATAAGAGAAATCATTACTACAGTTCTTAGATATTTGCTTATTAATCCATATTATTTCAATGTTTGATTCCTCCTATGATTGATTCACAAACTTATGTAATAGACTATTGGAAGTGTTATGTTCAAAGGAGGCACATCTAAAGAGGAGGGGGTGGGGTGGAGTGGGTAGGAGGTAAATTTGTGTTGAATGATTTAAAAAAATGTTCTAACAAACTAAAAAATTAAAAAATCTTTTAAAACTTTCTTTTATAATACCACATCACTTGTTAAATCTTAATAAAAAGAATGAGATTATCAAATTAAAGAATTTCCTAAGTCTATAATAAAGTAATCAAATAAAGCATGAGTGAATGGAAAGATAAGAGATAGAAGGGGGTACTCATTTGAACACAACTAATCAAAACACTCCCTTAATGACTTAGGTTTTTATGAGATAAACCACAAACTAAATCAACTCAACACTATAAGGCCATGAGCTTAGCCAATTTCTCCACACATCTATTGCCCAAAGCTGGGCCAACAGAACCAAATCACAAGAACTAGTACAAAGCACAAGCTTGCAAAATGGTGAAAGAAGATATAAATCAAGCCCTTAACTATAGATTGAAAAATAATATTACTAAATTATCCAAGAGCTTTATGTCTTGAGGAGTTTAGAGATGATGCTAAATATGATCCTCTAAAACTCCAAAGAAAGATGTGCTAGATTTGTGCATCAAAATATAAAAATAAAATCCCATTCTATTCTCATTCTTGCAAGTGCATATTTGGCATGGATTGATCTCATCACACTATAATGCGCTTAAGAATATTTCCAATATTTTCTCAAACTTTCATAAATCAATTCCATTTATTCTATATAATGTTTCAATTCTTAAAATTATATACTAAAAGTAACAATGACAACTTTAATGGCTAAATAAAAAAATTTCAATGATTAGACATGACATTAGACACTTTTCAATCTATACATATCATGTATTAATGGTAATGTACTATATGTTTGCATGTTTTGAATTTTTGTTATTATCCATTAATAAAAAAAGATATCATATAGCTTCCCCAATTTTTCAGATTATGCTATTTGGTTCAACTATAACAAAAACATATTGTACAATGCACATTCACATATCATATGATTTGTTCAAGTTGGTGCTATTGCAAGTCCTAGTTGAATATCATATCATTCATCCAAGTGTAATGTATTATATAGTATAGTGATCTACATTCATTCATTATTTATGTTCCTACCATTATTTTGGAGGACATGAGCAAGCTATCTGTTATGAAGTAACATAACATTCGTTGTGACATACTTCACTTATCTTAACTAGGAAATCCAAACCAAGGTGTGTTGCCCAAAATATGCTAAACATATCATGCATTAATAACATCATGCAATACGTTCTTATGGGCATCATTTTAACACTAAGAAAAAAAAATCCTTTTTACTCTTCAAACTCTTAGAAATATATTAGACATATCTTACATTGTGGTTATATATGTCTTAACACATGGATTAGTTAGCAATCTATTTTTCAATCATTAAATAAGTCTTAACACATGAAATCCTTTAAGAAGAATCATGGACATACGACAATTCAAGATGGATGACCAACTTTGCCTTTCCTTCACTAGGATTTACTTCTTTTCTTGTCTTTATACAATCTATAATACACTAACTAAATACATTAGAAAGTAAGATAAGCAATTAAATGGTTTGTTATGACAAAAAATAACATATTGCTTTTTAAGCTCATGAGGTCTAACAATGTTCACCATTTTGATGATGGCAAACTATTGAAGTACAAAGATGAAATATAAGAAAAATAAGAACTCCACCAAAAACCTATGCATATATTTAATGAGCATGTCAAGTTAATGACGAGTGCTTACATCTAGAGTGAATAAAAGAAAATAGCAACCACGTAAGCGATAAACCTTAATTGAAGAATTTAATGATTGCATTATTCAATAAATCAAGCAATCTTAACAAGAACTCAAAGTAATCTCCCCTTCTCATCACAATCACAACAATGTTAACTTTTAAACCCACAACAAATAAGTCTCCACCATTGACATCATTAAAGACAAAATGCATTTTAGAACTTGTAAGTCAGGCTCATGGGGTTATTGTATTAGTTTTGATATAGCTCCCCCATAATTGTATATATCGTTTAGAACTTTTAATTATCTATTTAATAATTTAACATATTTTTTCTTATACAATTTTATTGCTTGGCTTATAAAGGGATACTCCCTTAACATGTTTTCATTAAAATACTAAGAGACATTTTTGAACAATGCATAAGATACTTCATGTGAGATATTAAGAGTCAAGATTCACTTCAAGGGTATTAAATTTGATAAACATTCCAAAAAATTTATTGATAAAGGAATTTATTCACATATATGAGGATTTTAAAATTGTTCATGCTAACTAATACTGATATACAAGATTTTTTAATTAAAAATCCATAGATAAGTTAACTAAATAGTAATTCCTACATAATTAGATTTTAAGATATCATTTGTTCAATTTATCTTTTTTTTAATATTAGAGAGTGAGGTACCACATGTTGAGAAAACATTATTGCATAAGATGATACCCTAATTTAGTGAAAACATAAGACTAAAATGTCATAATTAATTTTTAAAAACTTTGATCCTCATACATGCTACATACTTTAATTGAAGTATGCCCAATGGCCAAAAGAAGTTTTCGTAAGTCAATCTCTACTATAGAAGATTTAAATCATTACTTGCATCTAATTGATGCTTGTTGAGAAGCTCGTATATGGTTATGAAATATTGCCCTTAAATGTAGTGAAGTGACCAATCATATATTTTAAGAATTAGTAATGTTACTTGAAAAAATAAGATGTCAACATATGCCATTCTTCATAATCAATAGTCATGATATGTAGATGCAGTTAACTAAGGTTAATGCTATGCTTGAGTAAATTTTGTTACCAAACATTCAACAAATTCTAACAAAACCAATGAAATAGATTTTCTAGGTGATGAAATGAATTTACGATCCACTGGAAAAAGTAATATATATAAAATATCTTTTAGCTCATAAAGAATCTAATTTTAAGAATGGATAACTAAGTTAAGCTTCTTCATGAACCCTGATGATTGAACAAGTATTCTTTTAAGTGCATAATATTTTGCAAAGTATAATTCTTACAAGAATTAATGAGCATGATGTTTGCATAATAGGGGCTATTAATTATGTAAACTACAAATTTAAACAACTTAATTGTATTGAAACTTTTTAATAAGTAATAATTTCTTTCATAAAATGTATTTTAGAAAGATTGTTATCTTTGAAAACCTTTGTCATAATAACATTTTTAGGTAGTTTAATCCAAGCCTATAGATCTACACTCACCTCTACTTAAAAGGCTAAACTTCTACTAAAATACCTTTTGCAAAAATGGGTAAGCCAAAACCACATATTAGGTCAAAAGACATTACACATTGACCCAGAAACACTTACATTAATCAAGACAAAGGATTGTACACATGGGCACCAAGAGGTGAACAACATTATTCCAAAGTGCCCTACAATATGAGTAAAAGTCCAATAGAAAATTCACATGACAAAGTCTAAACAATGGGATAAAAATACAAAATAAAAACTTAAAATACAATACCTTATAACTAAATTATAATTATAAAGAGGCACATTAAAAAATGGTTGAACCAATTTTGAAGGGATATGAAATGTAACTTAATGAATGTAACTAGAAAATAATATTTAACTTATCTCAATGTGTGTATGAATATGAAGAAGGTTATAAATAATGGGATTAATGTTTATAACCCATGGGTTTTCTCTTCACTTTTCTTTTGCAATAAAAATTTTCAAGTAGAGTTTTCCATAAAGATATGCAAGTGATCATTAACCTTTTCTCCTTGATATAATCCTTAATGTCAAAATTAAGCTTTCTTAAAAGTAGTCAAACTAGCCATGATTTATAATTCTAAACTAATCATACATTTTGATCCAAGGTTCATACTATTATGATACTATTGTATGCTCACCATCTAACCTATCAAACATTATTTGACTAGTGCATTTTAATATTAACAAACAATTATACTTATAAGATAAGGCCATTATACATATATGAATACCATAGCTATTGAAATCCAATTTTTAATCTCCTAGATTTTCATAAGACCATATAATACAATGACAAGGATCATACTTACATGAAGCCCTTCACATTCAAAACTCTCTCTTTAAATCAATGATCATACTGATATGATAAAAGAATCATACTTGTATAAAGCAAGTCAACACTCTAACTACCTAAGTGCTCAATTATTATTTCCCTTACATGTATGTCGACTACCAATGTACTATATGAAGCACTTCAGTTCCATACGTCTCTTTACATCTCTTAGGAAATTAAGTAACACACTTTTGTGATATGTATATCATTCATTTATGAACATATTATTCAATCAACTTAATTAAGTATAGCCAAAATCTACTTATCGATCCAATAAAAAATATAACTAGTTGTATTGTATGATGAGACTATTGTACAAATACAATTAGAATAAATTAGCTTTTTAAAGGTTTTACAAATAATGAATTTTTAACATGATATGCATATGCAAAGATATATTTTTGATATTATTAAGACATTTATATTAAAGAAAATTGGATTAAATTTGTCTTAAATGATCCTAAATTAGCACAATAATGTGTTTGAAAGCCTTTAACTCAAACTCAAATCTTACTAAATCTTAGTGCATAAAGTAAATTGTATATCTATTACATTATAAGTAAATAAAGATGACTCAAAAGGATATTCTCCTTATCCTGATTAAGTATTGCATTTCTTTTGGTACCATTTTTGGGTAACAAAAAAACTATTTTGAAATAAGCTCCTTAAGCAAAGTCATCAAGCTCTCCAATTAGGTGATATATTTAATCTTAAGATATATGATCTAAAGGATTTAAGAAAAAATATTAGTAAAATAGTAAAATAATTTTGTTATCATCAAACTAGTGGTTTAAAAACCAAGGGTTCAACAGTCTCCTCTTTTTGATGATAATAAAACTAATAAGTAAATGCTAAAATGAAAAGATATTAAATCTTCTAAGCATATAAATGCTCTCATTACATTCATACATTCCCTCAATGTATATATTTTAAATAATTAATAAACAAATACTTTTGAAATGTATAGAATCTCTTCCATCTCTCTCTACCTCTTTGTCATGCATCAAAATATAAAAGAAAAAGGTGTTTCTCTTATTATAGACATGAAAATAAGAAATTATTGGTGGTATAAAGCTATAATTTTCATAAAATAGTGACTTGTACCATTTTTAAGAATGAAATTAGTAAAAAACTAAGGGTTCAAAATAATCTTTTTTTGAAAGCCAAGCAAAAATACAAATTGTTGATATATGAAAAGTGAAATTTCTTAGAAATATAGTTAAGGAGTTCAATCTCTTTTCTCATATATTTATTTTGGAACAATTTTTTTTAAAAAAAAGAAATTAAAAATATACAAAAACTAGTTTTAAAATATATTTAACATACTTTCATAAGATTTCTCTCTTTTTTTTAATTCAAACAATAGAAGCTTGCAGATAATCATAACAATTTAAAATTTGTATTTTGGATCATAAAGAGATTTGCGCCCACCCAATCTATAATTAAGGATTCAACATTTTTAAGTACATTATTATTTCTATTTTTGATACGAACATAAGAAGGGTACCTAGAGTTGACATTAAGCATAATATTGCAATCTTTAGAAATATGACATTTATTTACATAATAATTACAAGTAATTAAAGATGCATATTAAAAAAATATCTTCAATATTCATAGCTCAAAATTTTGAAATGAAACATTTTATTGATGTGATGAGATGCAACACAATTTGAATGTAATTTCTTAAATTATTCAAGAATAAGTTTTTCTTTTGTATTCAAACTAATAGTTTTGGAAACTTCATCCCTAGTTTGATGTAGCTAATGCAAATAACTTGAGTTATTTTCATTAAAATCTTAACACAAGCCAAGTTCATCATTATGCTGATTTGAAAGATGATTTGTAACGTTAGTAAATCAAGTAAACGTAACCTTATTGGACTCTCCTTTCATGCAAAAAAAATTATAATCTTGCATAAGAAAAATTAATCTTTGATTATTTTTTTATTTGAAAAAACTAGATATTTATTTTATTTAAAATGTAAAAAGTCAACCCGTGATAGGCATAGAAAAAGTTGACATGCACATCAAGATTGTTCATAGTACAAAGATGTTCAAGAAATAAAAGAACAGCGATGCACCAATAAGAGTCATGGTTTTCATTATAGTCTAATCACTATTACACTTTCTATTTATTACACTTAAGATGATTTGACTATTGTATTGAGCTAATCTAATCTGAAAGGTATGATGCAACATAGTTGAATAATACTTGTTTTGCAAATCATAAACTCTAGAGGTTTTATTCATGATTTTGTATCAATTCAAGCAAGCCTACACTATTATATATGGACATATTTGGATGATGATAGGGGCAGATAGATTGCCAAGCTAAAACTGATGCTAGAAGTAAACAATATATTTGTAATTCAATCATCTAGTAATAACATTTGATCATCTAGTGCCCAATTCCAAAACTTGTTTAGTACCTTCATAAGTAACCTCAAGCTTCTCCCACACCCCTTCGACAACCTTAAGGTTCATAACTTTATTAAATTTTGTGGCTAAGAGACTACAATGAAGGATGTTCAATGCCTTAGCATTGAGTTCAACTCCATGTTCATTTTATGGAGTAAGTTCACTCAAATGCTATTTCACAAAAAAATTATCCAATTTCTTAGTTAGAAATAGAAAAAATAATCCCAAATTTCTAAATCTACAAATTCAAGAAAAATATGCATGCAATTTTTCTAATACAAATAACCATTAAAAATGGTGGATAAATGAATGAAGTCTCTTCCTCTATGATAGCATGATCAAGTACTATATTGTGTGACTTCATATGGATCTTCTCTACAATGATTAGTCATTAGATGCAATGATACTCTAATAGCACTTGTTAAGAATTGGTGAGAATGATATACACATAAAAGGAGACTGAATTATATAAATCACAAATTTGCACAACTGAATTATATCACAATGGAAGCCTTGTAACAATTCATAATTGTTCTTATAAAACATTTTTAAAAAAGGTTGTTATCTTTAAAAAATTTTTTAGGAACGTAAATAAAATAAACTATAAAATAAAATTTTTAAATGATTTGATTTGAACCTAGATCAATATTTAGAGGCAAAAATGTTAAGCTTGTACAAAAATGTCTTTTGTAAAAGCAAGTAGGAAAAATCCTCATGTTAGGTTAAAAGAGAATACAAACACATGGCCAAATGTCTTTACACATCAACTCAAAAGGTCTTATAATAATTATCAAGGCAAAGGACCTGCTCACCAACCTAAAGGAGCCTACAACATTGAAGTAAAGGACAGCATGAATCACTAGGTCAAATGACCCTACAACATGATTAAAAGACCAATACAAGCTCACAAGAGAAAATGCCAAAAGTGGAACAAAAGTGCAAAATAAAAGCTCAAAGTACAATATCCTATAAACCAATTATAATTATAAGGAGGCATGCTAAAACATTATTGAAGTAATATAGGAAAGATATGTAATGTAGTTCAATAAAGGTAACTAGGAAATAATATGTAACTTAGATCAATGTATATATGAATATGATAAAAGGTTGTAAAAGTTAAGATCAATTCTTTAACTTAGAGCCTCACTCTTCCCTTTTATTTTATAACGAAGATTTTAAAGCAAGTGATGATTAGCCTTTTATCCTAAGTTTAAAACCCTTTATATTTGTATTTATATGCTCTTCAAAAGGTCCAAACAATCCTTAATGGCTAAATTTATCTTTTCTAAAATCTAGTCAAATTAGTCATTACTCACAATTCTAAATAGATCATATTGTCTAATCTGAGGATCATATACAAGTACAATGCCAATGTATGCCCATTAGTTCACTTATCAAACATTATTCAACTAGTTCATTTTATTTTTAACAAATGATAGTGATTATATAATGAGGTCATTATACATTTAGGAATAACATAACCCTTAAGATCAAATTTTTCATCTCTAGTTTCATAGCATCATACAATACAATAACAAGGATTATACTTATATATAACCCTTCATGTTTAAAACTATCTTTATAAATCAAGGATTGTACTCATAATAAAATAATCATACTTGTATGAACAAAATTAGCACATTAACTTTCTAATTACTCAAATATCATCTCTCTATAAAAAGTTATTCTACATGCACGATGATTACCCTTATATTGTATGAAGCCCTTTAGCTCCATACATCTTCTTTCATCTCTAAGGAAAATAAGTAATAAGGTTGTATTACAAGTATGTCATACTTGTATAACATGTATAGTGTACATGTGCAAACATATTATTAAATCAACTCAAATAAGGATCACCCAAGTTTGATTATTTGTTTGATCCAAAAGATAAGTAGTTTTATTAAATGATGAAGCATCATGTAGGTATAGTTAGTACAAATTAACTCATTTAAAGGTTTTAGAAATAATGAATGTTTATAATACATGCACATGCAAATTTAGTTTTCTAATATTCATTTAGGCGTATTTAAATGTAAAGAACATTGGTTAAAAATGCATGTCTTAAATAATTCTAAATGAATGTAAGCATGGATTTGAAAATATCTAACTCTCATAAAAAATCTCACAAAATCTTAACATCAAAAGTAAATTATGATAAGTCTCATAATCCAGACAAATAAATATGACTTAAAAGGATCTTCTTCTTGTCTTTGTTAAGTAAGCATTATACTTCTCTTGGTGCCAATTATGGCTTACATCAAAACACTTTCAATAAGATCATTGAGACAAAAGATCATGCTCTCTATTTAGTTGATCTATTTGACCTTGAGATACAAAATTTAAAAATTTAAGAAAAAATACTAATAAAATAATATAATAATTTTGTTATCATATAAATAATGATATAAGGTCCAAGGGTTCAACACTAACAATCATAGATTTGAATGTATTAAATATTTGGTATTAAAGGAAGTTACAGTTTCCAAGTAATCACAAATGGTCATGTGAAACTAATATCCATAGAATTTTAGATCCATAGTTAGATAATGTAAACTCATTTTTGGGGTTATTGAATTTGATGCTCAATATAATTCTTAAGGCTCTCATAAAGTTCAAAAATCAAACTTATGTTTTGCCCTACCATTTTGTATAAGTATGAGATGAATTAACACAAGGGATTAGTATTAAATAACTTGTTGTGACCATGAACCATTAAACCTTTTAATAAGAATGATCACAAGGTTAAACATATCGAAGTCATCCAATCAACAATTTGACCTTATATTTAGTACTAAATTATCAATTAGCTTTCTTTGGTTAAAAGATGATAAAGTATTTTCATTGATCTATGAGTTTAATGATCTTAAAACTAATCATATGTTAACTAATGGTTAGTTAAGAAATTGAGAATTTGTAGTAATAACTAGTGAAAGAAAAGAATGCATGTGAAGGAGCAAGGCATACATACACCTTGAGTAGATTGAAGATTTGTTACTTTGCACAAAGTCTTAGCTTAACTTGCTAATTTAGAGTTATGTGAGTTAGGTTCAAATGATGTGGCTAAAGCATTTCAGGATCCCTCTTTTACTATTCTTCAATTTGTAGAATTGTTAAACCTTTCTTTTATGCATAAATTATGCTTAGGATAGCATACTCATGCACATATATTTGCTAAATCATCCTTTCTTGAGTTCAATTAATCATTGTCAGCACTAGAATATGTACACCATGCAATATAGAACATCTCAGATTCAAAACATTTATTTAATTGGAAAAAATAATGTTGAAAAGCTCTATTTTTCATTTGTTATGATCATATAATAGGATGACTAATATCACAAGTGTATGGTTTAGTTCTGGCTTATATTACCAATAGGAATTGAAATTGTAAATGCATAATTTATGTATGATGGTCTCATCTTACAAATCTGATGATCATTAAATATAAAAAATTTGAACTGTGAGCTATGGCTTACAAGGTATCAGTGCTATACGATTTCTATATGTGTTTTAATAGTTTAGTTTTCTTACGTACTTATATGAACTATTATTCATATTTATATAATTCTTATTTTCTCTTAGAATATAAGTCATTATTTAACTCTAATTGGTTGAAATGTAAGATGTATTCCATCATACTATTATGACAATTTATTTAATTTAGAATGACTAACTATTACTTGTCAAACAAGGTATCAGCCAAGTACTATTTTAAGCTCTAATATGTGTATTCTCATAACATTTATATCATATAATATAAGTAGTATGCCATGCTTTTATGATTCATTTCTCTTTAAAAATAGTTTAATACATTTATAATAAAATTGTTATCATATTATTATGCAAATGTGATGTCATTTATCATATGACTATGACATTTTAGATAAGGTACAATGTAAAAACTAAAATACTATTTTACTATTATGATCATGTATCGTATAAAAGAATCTTAAGAGCTCAACACATTATGAAAAACATTTAATTGTACTATACTAATCCACTTAATAGACTCGTACAATCATCACCTTATGTTATAAGTGTATTATACATATACAATCTTAGTCATTATCTAGTATGAAGATCTAAATAACCAAAGAAAGTTGTTAAAGTTCTACATCATATAGTAAGTTGTTAAAGTTCTACATCATATAGTATGTTCACTAAGATAAACTTATGTAATTAAAATGTAAAGGTTACATAGACAGTTCATCGGGGTAGTTAAACATATCTATTGCATACCTTGGTATAAGTTATTAATGATACTTGTAATAACAATCCCTTGAATTCATTACAACTAATTTAGTCACTTTGGGAAAGTAAAAAAATAGTTATATTTACCTTAAATAATGAGAGACTAATCAAGGATATAAATAGGAGTACTTTATAGCTTAGAATAGATTGATGAACACATTAACTCACAAGATGTTCTAAGAGCTTTATTGTGTAAGCTTTAAAGATCTTCTTGCTACATTTTTCACTCTATTATCTTCATCTTATTAATTCTAATCTTGGTAACATCTTCCACTTACATGTAGATATCATGCAACTTTTGTTGTAAAGGGTTTAAGGCATAAATTGTTGTAAAACTATTTTAAAAGTGTTATACTTTTTGGCCATTATTATTATTGTTGTGTTGTGGCCACTTTTAGCTGATGATTGTAAGCTCATAGGATGGTTGACCAATGATTGATTAAATTGTTGTGAGATTTTTAGCCTACCCTTTGTGTGGAAAATAGTGTAAGTTTATTGGAATCTTAGTCATGTTAAAAAAACTATTAGTTAATTTCCCTTTTCCCTTTAATGATTGCTACAATAAGATTTCACATATAATTCAAAATTTGGGATATGACAATATAATAAAGCAATAAATATATACTGCTTTTAAAACATAGACAAGTGTCATGTTGAGCCAATTAAAGGAATACATGTTGATCCCATGCCTTGTTAGGTCTAATGATAACAAAACAATTCATTTATCTACTAACCATTTGTGAAAAATGATGAAGCATAAAGATTAATTGTTGAAGAATAGACAAGTGGTAGCAGTCCACATGTAAAGATAAGTCAAGAATTGATGGTGGCATTAGGTTTAAATCATGAAACCAAAGGACTTAACTCTTAGTGGAGCAGTGGCATGTTAGGAGCTCATCTTCTATAATTTATCTTAATTAGATTGCACAAGACCTTCGCTCATCACTCTATGGCATAGTAGAATTGCATATATCATATTTATGCATACTTCTAAGTAACCATTAATGATCATGAGATAAAATGCAAAAATATTTACTAACATTCAAAACTAAAGGTTTAATTAGTTAAATCAACTTTAGGATTAACATAGAATATGTGTGATTTGAAACACACTTAAGAAATTTCTATTTGAAATCTCTATAATAATAGTACTAAATGATGTCCTCATCATATTGATTCCATCTATTTTCCAACTATCTCATGACTAGCTTATTTAGTATTAATATTGTATTAGTACTATGGCCTCATCGTATTATTATAAACTCCATTTTGACTTAGGTAGACCAAGTATTTCTTAGTAGTAAATGAAAAATCTTCTATCAAATCCATAGGAAATTAAGGTATATTTTGTATATTCAACAAAATAGGCATTATATAGTAATAAAAAGTATGTCATACTTGTAAAAGCCTTTTACTCAAAGAATCACAAAAAAAACTGAACTAATAAAAACCATTTTAAAATGTTGTATGAATATGATCTAATATCATTTGAATATGGCCATCATGCAATTCACAATATAAGTTAACTGGTATACATTCATACAAATACAATGATAATTCATATATGAATCAAATTGCTTATAACTCTCTAAGTAAATATTCTTATGGAATGCTTTTATACTAATGCAATCACATTATCATACTCATACAAGGTATCCAAAAACTCAAGAATGTTGCACTTTATAAAAAATTCATTATACATTAATGATCCATTTTTTAGGTGTGTATGATCCTTAATCAACTTATTTCATAAAGGTATTATACTTTTATAGTCCTTGTGATTAGAGAACATGCATTGTATAGTATGATGATCTATATCATAGTTATATCTATATACTTCTTAAAAGTATAATACACAAGTCATATTGGCTTGTCATTAGGAGATCCTTTTTAATGCTTATCTCCTATGTAAGATCTTCTATACTAGTAGTATGATTGCAAATCAACACTTATGACGATCAATTATTCACTATGAAAGTCAAAATTTTGAATTGTTGGACTTTTCATAAGCATTCTTAATTGGTTTTAGATTATAAGTAACATCTCTAAAACCTTAGATAAGGATAATAAAATAATCACAAATCTCTTAAAAGAAGTATAAAAAGCTTGACTATGAGAATAGTGTGCTTTCACTATTTCATCTGCCTATTTTATCAAAATATCTCATATTTCTTGGTAACATCTCTCAATCTTATTTAATAGTTGGGACATATTGCTCATACAAGTGAAAGGTATAAGGATAGTGAATCATATCTTGTACAAGTGTTGGAAATCTTTTTATAGCTATTGTAATAACTCTTTTGAGTTGCTATATTTGCTCTTCTAGGACATGTTTTGTAAGGTCATTTTGCTAGTGCTTTGGAGGTTCTTCACCTCATTGTAAGCTTTACACCTACCAACACAATAGTAGGAAGTGGTTGTTTTAGTTCAACCTAGTTATTGGATTAGGTTGATTGTAGGCATTGGTTAAGCTAAATCACATAAAAAAACTTGTGTTCGTGTTCTACTTTCTATTTGGTATTGCTTAGATTTCTATTCATGTAAAAAGATTTAAAACCTAATTCACTATATCTTAAAAATAATTTGCAATTATTACTTATAGCATTAAAATAAGATGAATTGCTACAATACATTTTTGTTATTGCATTCAAGTTTTTTTAAAAGCTTGCAATTCCCTCTCATGGGTATCACACCTCAATAAGTGGTATCAGAGTGGGTTGTCTCAGAGAAAGAAATTCTAAAGAAAAGATCCACCATTTACTCTCCTTGGTGCGTGTGAATTGTATTCAAGATTATTTAGTATCATGAATTACTCCCCTTTATCTGTTTGAAAACACCTTTTCTTATAAAAAAACTCTTTTTAAAACTTTATTTAGAATATAGATTATGATTTGTGGGATTTATTTGAACAAACATATACTATCACTATTATAAAAAGAAAGAACTAGAATGTTGGCTCAACTAAATGCTAGAGGACTAAACATTTTGTAGTGTGCATTATCACAAGACATTGCCATGTGATTTATTACTCATCTACTTATTATGAGGCAATGCAAGAGTTAGATAGGTTATACCATGTTGGGGAACACAAATTATTGTTGAAAACAAAAAAATGAAGAAGCAAAAGAAAAAGGAGCAAAGAAGGAAAAGAAAAGTGACTTAAAGCAATTCTTAGTTTAACTCTTCTATTAAAGGTTTACCACATGCATCTTGCTCAATTGATGATTCTCTATCTAATTCCAATGATGAGTTATCTAATTATTTTGATGAACTTGCAAAAGAACATAAAAAAATGGATTAACATGTGTGCTACTATAAAGAAACATTATACTAAAAATGAAAAGAATATAATTGAGTTGTAATGAAAATTTTATTATCTTAAAGAAAAAAATAGGGCAATAGCTAAATAAATAAATAATCACATTTTTACAATCACAAGTTTGCAAAAACACAAGTGTAGTAAGCGATTTTATATTGTTTAAGCATGCTTTGTTTATTGATTCTTTAAAATCTAAAAACAAGATGCTCAAATAAAACATAATTTGCTAACAAAATTAACAAAGTTTTACGTGGCTGTGAATGAATTGATTAAATTAATATATCATATTATTCTATTTCTCAGTCTCATCCTCAAATTTCATCTTAATTGCATGGAAGATATAAAATTAAAAGTAGATAAATTCTTATGCATAAAGGATCTTCTATAACTTGCATACATCAAAAGTTCATGTATAACCCAATGTTAAATGCAATTATCGCTGCATGAAATGTCATATGTCTTTTGAGTGTTTATTTAAGAAATCCATTGCAACCAAAAAGAAGATCAATATGTTGATCCTAAGAAAATACATCTAGTAGAAGCCTAGCTAATTCATTTTCTTCTCACTCTAGCATCAATTATAAACCCCAAATGATTTGGATTCATGAAGTTAAAGTTTAGCATCAATTGTGAGCTTTGCTTGTGATTCATTATACTTGAAGCCATTAGGAATTGATATTAACCATAAATCAAAAATATATGTTTGCATAATTATAATAGTATGACTTATATATCTCAATTATACACCTAAATGAAGCTATGAGAGAATCTATTAGAGATGTATGATATTAAGTGATCAATTTCTCAAAATTAAAAGTTAAGTCCAACTACATTGTTTGATTTCCTAAAATAATTAGAACAAGTCATTATATATTATACAATTAACATAAAAGTATATTCCAAAAATCATATTAGGATGATAAGCATAAAACTATGATCGTTTTGATAATTTGACCATATTATTAGCACAAATTGACTCTAAGTGACATAACATATAAGTATAAGAAATGTCTTTATAATATATGATAATGATTCTTAATGTAATGCTTAAATATTATGTATATCATACTAATGATTACAAGGATCATACAAATATAATACAGTCTATTTTTACAGTTCAAATAAATTATATATTTCTAATATTGGATCACTACCATTTGATGTTTGTTTTCACCAAGGGTCATGCTCTTGAGAAAATGCTATATTTTGTGATCATATAAGAATGAATTATTATATGATCAAGTAGTATTTAGTTAAGTGAGTCTAAAAACATCTTATACATATGATGAACTTATTATAGTAGTATGCTAGCTTTGTTTTACATTTGATCTAAGTCTCTCATAATAATATTGCATACAAGTGCAAGATTAGGATCAGGTATATTAACATAGATCAATAATATTAAGTCTTAACAAATAAATGATCATACTCACATGATATAGTTATCATATTCATATGATTTTATGAATGCATTATTACTAAGGTAAATTAAATTTTCTATGACTAGAAATGAATAGTCAAGATATTATATTTTACTTCATGTTCTATGAATAGGGTTAGGAGTACATAAAGGAAATTGTGGTGATCATATAAGGATTATTGTCATACAACTAAGCTACAACATTATGATATGGACATATCAATATGATTTATTATCATACAAGTCTAACCATAATTAAGCTTATATATGATAGAATATAAGAGTAAATCAGTTGCATAATCATAAAAAGAAGCTTTGTACTATATGATGCTAATGTAAGCTCAACACTTAGAGAACATATGACTCATGCATAAGATCGATACCATATATGAAAAAGTTTATACTTCTAATTCTACATCTTGACTATAATCACATCTATATGATGAACTCATAATACCTATACAATACCATAACAAGGTCATACTTTAATTATAGCTTTAAGTCTAAACACAAATCATATAGATATGATATTAGGAATCATGTTATACCATCATTAGGTAATGAAAAAAAGGCTTAATTCAAGGTTAATTACTTTACTTTAAAATTCTATCGATGAAAGATCTATACGAATGTTACATAAATTCTAATACAACTCTAGATGGTTAATACCTTAAGAATAAGATATTTTACTTGGTTAAATGCTTAAGAATGCAATGATAAATAGGAGTGGATTTAAATAAGAAAAGGCTAATGACTCAAATTAAAAATCATTTTAAAAGTAAAAAGTTTAATAGCTACAAGCTTTGCATAATAATAAAAATATCCTGATCTTACTATTATTATTATTGCATCCCAAGCCTCTTTTGCATTGATTTTACATCTATAACATCAAAAGTTGTGCATTTTGATTGGTAACATCTTTTCAATTCATTTTATATATTGTCTTATATATTTCTCTTAAGTTAATGATATAATATTTTATAATATTACTTTATATAAGTGTTCTAATATTTGTATAAGTTATGTTGTGCTCTTTTGTTTAGGTTAACTTTTACCAAATTACAATAAAAGGGGAGTAGATTTATGTTTAGTTAACCTTACCTGACTACTACAAAAAAGGGATTGATTGTATTCGATTTATCCCACATGGTTGTCACAAAATAAAAATGGATTGTTGTTTAGATTGACCCCACTTAGCTGCAATTATATGGAAGTGGTCTTTAGTGAATGCTTAGTAATTTAGTTGAGGGTAGATGTAGATTAAGTTTGGATCAAATCACTTAAAAATCTCCTTGTATTCTACTATGTATTTGTGCTTATTTATGATTACTATTATTTATCTAGTACTCACACCAAAGTTTGACAAAATTAAACGATGAAACTTGGCTACATATCCATCAAGATTAACATGAACTTTTTAGTATGTAAATATTTGAGATTATTTTAATTATTTAAGATTAAACAAAGTCTTTAATTGTAAATAATTGAGTAGTTTAAGTTGGGTGAATTTAGGGTGAGCAAGCAAAACATTTTATTAAGTTATTAAATTTAGTTTGAGAAAATATTTGAGTTATTGAAATTAAATTTTTTATTATGTTTGCATAATTTACCTTTCTATTATAAATGTTGTGCTTCTATTATCACAACATTGTCATAACAAAGTCTTTAATTGTAAATAATTGAGTAGTTTAAGTTGGGTGAATTTAGGGCGAGCAAGCAAAACATTTTATTAAGTATTAAATTGAGTTTGATAAAATATTTGAGTTATTGAAATTAAATTTCTTATTATGTTTGCATAATTTACCTTTCTATTATAAATGTTGTGCTTCTATTATCACAACATTGTCATCTATTCTTAGTTCATATATGATTTATTTGATAATAATAAAATTATTATCTTATTTTATTAATATATTTTTAAAGTATTTTAGATTATACATCTTAAGATAATATAGGTGGATCAATTTGAGAGATAGCTCATTGACTTAAAAGGACCCATTAATAATATTTGGTGTAAACTTTAATTGGCACCAAGGAAAAACATAGCTTGATCATACTTGGAAAAGACTTCTATGGAGTCTCTTTATTTCATATAATTTGTAAAACTTATAACATTGTATTGTAGGTATTAGGACTATGATAAGACTTTGAGTAAATTGCTAAAGGTTCTAAAATCCCTTAGTCATCTAAGTATGCTTAGTGCTTATATTTCATATATGTTAAAGATTAAAAATATAGTTTTGCATCAAAAAGTCATGGTTAATACACTTAGGTTGTAAAATCTTAAATTTTTATAAAAAAGATCATTAAATATAATATGACATAATTTATTATATAGATGATTAGTTCATAAGTGTACGTACCACTGGTTATAAGATATTCTAATTGAGTATAGTGTATATACCTCATCGTATAGTATTGTCATAATTATCACATAATACAATTATATATATCGTATAATATGATTATATTAAATAAAGAGTCTATATTTTGAAAAGTTGAACAAAATCATATGCTATGATATTATTTTATGGGATAATATGATCATTTGTGAGGATTTGAAAAGCATTATTAGACATTATTGTGCCTTAGACGATTAGTTTATTTGAGGGCATCCTATAGCATGATTATTAGAATAGATAGTATGATTAATGTAGATCATATACATAATGACTAGCTTGACTAAAATTTTAAAACTTTTAATATAACTATTAGCGTTTCTTTTGAGCTATTGGAATATTTTTTAATGCTTATAAAAAGGGTCTAAACATAATGAATAAGGAAATGAGTAATTGCATTTCATTTGGAGGGAATAATACTTGAAGATTAGCATACACATTGAGGAGATTGGGAGAAAAGCAAAGATAAAGATGTAAGTTTCATTCTTCATTATTTCTCATCCTTTGTTCAATTGAGCTAAGCTAATAACTTCTTTTACATTATGTCAATACATTTAGAGTGTCTTTTGATAATTGTATTGGGTTAAAGAATCTTTTTACTTAGAGTTTTTTTATTGTATATTTATCCCATTGTTGAGACTTTTTTTAAAATATTTACTTGATCTTTTGGCCATTGTTATAATAATTTTTTGCCTGGTGATTTTAAAAACTTTTGGTGATGGATATGGATAAAATGTTTGATTGAATTACATAAAAATTATTAATGTATTTTCTTAATTACTTTCCTAAACAGTATTTTAAAAATAATTAAAAATTTTAAAACAAATTCATAATAGTAATAAAAAAACTCTAAAATACCCTCATTATTTTATTACTATTATTGAGTTTATAATTTTTATAATTTACTGCATTTTTTGTAGACATCAAGCTCACTTATTTCTTAAACAAATATCATAATTGATTTTGAGGATGCAATGATGATGTTAAAACTTAGAAAAAATGTTAATACAACCTTAGTTGTCATTGTCTCTATTCTATGTGATTAGCATGCAGATAATAGTGTACATAATAAAATAAGTTTTTATGACCACTAAAATATTTATTAAATATAAGTAAGATTGTGTTTAATTTTACATTAAAAATAAAAAATATAATTAAAATTTTAATATAAAACTAATGTGACCTTTATTTATAGGATTAAGTGTTTGTATTATTGGGTGTTCACCTAATATTTGTTAGGTTTGACATGATTTTCAATTATTTTAAAATTATAGTTTGAGGCAAACTTAGGTTAATATAAGCAATACACAAATTAAAGTCCCAATTATAAAAACTTGTATTTTGGTTATGCAATTATTTCGATGAATACATCGCCATTATAAAAAAAATTTAAATTATTTTTATTTGATTTTTCATATTTTCAGCATGCATTTTTTTTTTCATTCTCAGCATGATGTTTTTGAAATTCGTTTTTAAGATTAAAAAATTGAAATATCTGAAATCATATACACGATGGTTTCATAACCGCATTACACGTTTGGCTGATATTATATGTCTTTCATTCATCTTATGCAAATAATATTTATTGAAATCCTCTTAAAAAAAAAAATAATAATAATATTTATTGAAAGGAGCCTTACCTCACCAGCGAGGGGTGGAGTAAGCGGACCAACCAAACCACCTAAAAAGACGTTTTTACTTAATTTTCCACTTTATTATTGTTACTCTTGTACTGGTTATGCAATAGACTTCAAATAGCATTAGATTTTTTTTAAAAAGCACAGTTCATTCCATCAGTCTACTAAAAATATATAAATTTTTTACAACACTGATTAACCGCTTTATAAAATACTTTTGTAAAAGGGATTCTTTTAAAAATTAGAATTAAAAATTAAATTTCTTTATATGATGTAATTTGGGTCTATTCCCACGCAAACCTTACTAGAACTTGCAAAAGATGCAGACACAAACCCATCAACTGCGACTTAAAAGGCCTCAAACTTAGTACAACAATGACTTCACCTCAAAGAGATAAGATCCACGAATTCATGAAAACGTAGCTGGCGAAAATTAACAGGAAATGAACTTAAAAAATATTGAAAAGAATATGCATGCATCAATCGGGATTGTCTTTTGTATAGCAATTGTTGAATATTATCCTGATTAATAAAAAAAATAAAATTTTCAAATATTATTCTTAATAATTATTGAAAAGTTTGCATTAAAATAAATGTTATTAATAAAAATTTAATAAAAAAATAAAATTATTTAATTTTTTTGATAAAAAATAAATTAAAATTTTAATATTATTTTTTTTAAAAAAATAAAATTATTTGTTATTTTGTCATATTTTGATTTCAAAAGATCATTTCAAATAGAATTTAAGTTCTACTTCATTGAAAATTTTCATTCACGAGAGTCACGATTCTTTAATTTGGTCATTATGCTTGCACTATACTGCCCAAAATGATCCATGTCTTTGCACCAATTGGTTGCCAAGTTGACTCAAGAATTGATTCACTCTAGGTTAAGTAACCCACCAATGTACATTAGCATGCACATGACATCAAAACAAATATATGATAGCACGTATCTATACAAATTTGTAATATCCAATAACCATCACATGATTCATATGTCATCTAGACTTGCAAGTCTATCTTAAGAAATATAAAAATATAAATATCAAAATCCATCATAAATATTCTCATATAATAATTTTAGTAAATATGAATGACAATGTTGTGTATGATTAGAAAACTATAATTATAATATCATAAAATATCAACTTGATGAATAGTCCACTATAGGTACTAACTCTAAAGCTCCTCGAACTTCATCTCCAATTAATCTCTCATATTTCTTGACTTGTATGCAAAAATTGTCAAATTATTGTTTTTTTCAAAATAATGAGTTCAACCAATCCAAATTCACAATATCAAATGTACCTATAATTTTTGTATAATTTTATACAAATATTATCTTCTTAAGAAATCCATGTAATTAATAAAACTACTCAAATTTAAATGCAATCCAATGCAACATCATGAATAATCATTAAAATTTAATAAAAAAATAATAAGTACCAAGTTTAAATAAATAATTTAATATAATCCCATGTCCAATAATACAACTAATGACAAATAATATCAAATTTACTATTATTTATGTTGAAATAAAGGAGATAAATATCCAACTATTAAACTAACTTTGATGATTTCTAACTAGACTCTTACTCAACTCTTAACTCTTTGATCTTACAAAAATATAAGAGAGTAAGTTGGGATGCCTAATAAAAAATCTTTGAGACATTATAAAACTAACAAATAATATCCAAATAGTATATATATAACTATAAATGAATAACATTAGTCTTAACTATCTTAAGAAATCATAACTATCAACTAAGCTAATATCCATTCTTATAATATGACTAACCAGATGCTTATTCCCTTATTTCAAATCTTAAGAGAATTATGATAGGATCTGACACATCTATCTCATCACATAGTATAATATTTTTTAAGGTAACGCTAATCATATTGTTCAATCTTATAGTGTTCTAAGAATACTTAAATACCATATATTCTATTCTATAACATAACACATTATGTGATTCTTATTAGAATTAAATGTATAACTATTCTTCTTGGGATTATTTATTCTATGACATCTAATCAATATTAAAGAATCTTACCATATTATTTAATGCTTCTTTTATAAGCTTAATCATTCAAGTGTAACTATTTCTAAATCAAGAGAGTAAGGTAACTAACCTGTCTATCTTCTAAGTGAACATGCATGATCAAAGGTCCACTATATCTCAATATCTTAAAGTTTTTCACAAAAGCTTAGCTTAGGTATTTAAAATATCATAGCTAATTTTTCTTATTTTTAGTCTTTTCTTAACTTCATTTAGTACCTTACATATCTAAGATAACCTTAATATTACAAAGCCTTAACTTTTATCTTTAGATTTTATATATAATCAATTACCACTTAATCTGAGTTTATACAAGTATTATTAGTAATCTTTATACCCCCCCAAGATAATCTTGAGTCATCATAACCATCTTACAATCTCTTCTAAGCTACCACACATCTCCCATATCACTATGTAAGGTGTACTGACATGGCTAAGAGCCTAAATAGGGCCACTCATGCTCTTACCCATTGCCTTTAATTAAACCAAGGTTTAACTAACATATTTATCTTATTACTTTATTTGGTTAAACCTAGCACATTCATAAGTCTTATTCTAAGCATTTTCACCTTCATGTAAGGACTTGACCAAGAGCTTAACTATCCTTAGCTTAATTTATAATATGCATAGAGATTCATCTTTGGTATTTCCTTAGCCAATCACTAGAATCATCTATTATGAATTTTTTTTCATGGATTATTCTTAAGCCTTTAAGCTTAATTATTAGGCTAAGCTTACCACACCATATTCAAGTACCTTAAATTTCCTATTTATTCTACTAAGGATCATGTATTATCTATAAGACCTTTACCTAAGGTCCACTCAGCTTTAGTACTTCTAACCATAACCAATACTATATTTTCTAACCATATATTTACTTAACCTAGTCTTCATTTGAGGACATAGATTAAGCCCTTCAAGGCTTCTCAACTAGAAACTAAAGGGTTATATATACCTTAGAAGCTATTTAGGTTCTCTTAAGAGCTAAACCTATGCCTTTCATGACTTAGCAAGCCATGGTTCCATGCTTACTAAACAAACCTGAGGTAAAAAAGATGCTTGTATGCAACCCTAACTAGGCTTTTGCTTCAATTCCAAGTGTCCTTGAATGGTTTATGGCTTAGGAAAAGGTGTACTTTATGTCACATGATCGTTTATGTATTTTTTATCTATAGCTTTGACAATAAAGCACACATTCCTACCATGTCATTTTATCAACTAAATTATGAGTATTGCCAAATATAACCTTAATATCTCATTAAATATATATTTCAACACAAATAAATCCATGTGAAAAACATAAAATCAAATCTTGGTTCCACCCATTTCTTGGTTTAACATGTCATGAAACTCTTATTTAATCATAAATAAGAAATAATTTAACATGGCATTCATTCTAGTTTATTATACATCATTTCAACTCAGAAAGAATAAGAGTTTTATTAGGGATCTTAAATTCTAGTAAGATATGACAAGAAAATAAGGTTATCTTGTGCAAGTCATGAAGGTTAAATTCAATAAAATTTGCATCTCCATACTTTGCTAAAGTTTTCTTAGCATTTATCATGATTATTTATGCTTAATGCTTATATACTTAATCAACTAACAAAACATAGAATTTAACATGGTTTCCAACTTGATTTATATAATACTATCTAAGTTAATAAGGGTTTAGCATCAAAAAATTATAATTCTAAATTTATCTTTCACATATATCTATAACTAAACCAAACAAGTCACATAAGATTAGTAATTCTTCTTTGAAATCATGGGTAGAATAATAACAATTTTTAGCATGAATCAATTAGAGATATTTCATGAGAAAGAATGATAATTGATCCTTTTTATTACTAAATAAATTCCTCATATTCTTGGGTAAAAGGAAATCACAATTCCCAAGAAAACTCATGAAGAGTAGTGTTTATTTATCAATTTTACCAAGGCTCCTTATGCCTTTAGAAAATTAATTTACTTTTATCTTGCTTAGATCTTTGATAGGTTTAATGTATGGGTACAAGGGTCATCATACCTAGAAAACATCATGTAGCAAACTTCTTAATTGATCCTTGCTTGCTTCAAGCTTTATCCCTCCGCCTTCTTTCTCATGGCTTGCCTTGATTTTCCTCTTTCATAACCACTTGATTGGCCTCTCCAATATCTCTTTTAAGAATTAGTTTTCTCAAAACCTTAAAAACATATCTTAAGGGTTTATATGGCCATGGACACACCTCCTTATACTAAGGATTTACTTTAAGATGAATTAGTTTTTGTTTGGTATAGCCATTACTCAAGCTTTTAAACCAAGCCTCTCTTAATCAACTTTATTGTAGCTATCCAAATCTAACTCCTAAAAATTATGACTCTATAAAACTTTTGGTTAAAAGATATATTCATTATTATTCTTGTTTCTCTTAATTTTGTTCTTCCTTAAATATTTTTAAATGCATTAGATTTATTATCTTTCCATTTAATCTCTTTATCATTGACTACCACTCCTAATTTTTAAAAATATTATCCATATCCTATCATACATTCATAATTTAATTATAATAATGATAAGAGATAAAAATAATAATATAAATAAAATTAGAAGGTCATTTTGAAGTATTAAGCCCAATAAAGCCTCTAAGTATAACCTAGATTTTACCATTCAACTATTCTTCTAATTCAAACTTCAAAATTAAAATTTCAAATTTTAGTTTACAAAAAATCAAATATCTTGCCCAATTAATTTTGTAAAAATATGGCCAAGATGTTGGGTATGACAAAAAAGAAATGGGATCAAGTTGAAGCTCAATAGGGGATCCTCAGATGATGCTATTAATTAATCATGTAACAAAATAATAGATATATCTAGCAGAGTTTTAACCATCATTATGAATAAGTGATATCACATATAATATCTAAACTTACAAAGTTGATACAAGGCATAAAATCATAATCACTAGCCCTATCCAATACCAATCAGAGACTCTAATTCTTTATGACATCATAATCTTACACAAAATAGAATGCATAGTGACCTATTAAAGATGTGGTACTCCCTTCAAACACATGAGTTCCTTGATATTAGGCCTTACACTCTTTTCTTATCATATAATCTAGCACTCCTCTATAGAAAGTCCAATCATATAAAGCTATCCTTAGGACTTTGAGAGTTCTCAATAATCACTTAACACTTCATCAAGTGTACCAACTCATCTAGTCTTTAATGAAGTCCCATAAATCAATGAAACTCAACCACCCTAAAATCACTAGCATGATTTGATAATCCACGGTTGGTTCTTTACCAAACATATGAATGATCCTGTAAGACTCTAAGATCACTACATAACATGTGGCACTCCTTACCACATCATAGCCAAGTCCATGGTTTTTCATTAGTTTGGAGTGGGCCAATGGCATTGAACCACACCATACAATCTAATAGAAGTCAACCATTTGGTATATCTAACCTACTTAACTTTGGTTAAGGGGCTAACATTTGTGATTTAGTACATCTTTACCTATGTCATCATGAATATAGTCTTACTTATCATATAACATCATTCTATATGATTTCATCTCCAATTGTTTAGGATTATTTAAAACATTCTTGTAACCTTATTTTATTATCTAAGATAATTCTCAATTTTTCTCAAAGCCCTAATCAACTATCTAGATGATATAGGGTTTCTTCACAACCCTAGAAGCTATTTAGGCTGACTAAGGATTTCCATGAAACATTAATTAGCTTATTTAAGATAATCCTCCCTTATATAATTTTCAATATCTAAATCTAATCCTTGCCCAATCTTTATCTAGAATCTTTTAGCCCATCTAGGTCATCACTCGAGCAATCACTCAAGTCCCAAAACTCTTGACTTAAAGTTTTAAAATCATAGCCCTTATTTTTAAACCTAGGTGCACATGAATTCTATTAGCAACTTTCATATATCATAGGCTAACCTATAACACTACACTTATAATAGAACTTGTGTTTACAAAATTTGGAATGTGATGAACTTTGAAATTTAGTCCATGTAATTATAATAAAATATAATTTAATGTGGTAAAGTTAAATTTAGTGAACATAATATTTATATATAAAAGATATTAAAATAATAATAAATTCTTAAAGAGTATTTCATGATTTTAAAGTTGTTCAAACATATTATTTGAGCATCTTAATAGAAAGAGCTCGTCGAGAAAATTTTAATGATATTAAATTTATAATTTTTGAATAATTAAAAATTAATTATAATTTTTAAAAAATTATGTCTAATTATAATTTTTTGGATTGCTTTAAAGGGAAAATTATAATTTTTAAATTTTGACAAAGTTAAATTTTCTTTGGTGGAGAATATTTATAAATATTAAAGTATTGATTACATTAGTATAGATTTATATTATAAAAATTTTGGCTTAAGTAAAAACTAATTAGTAGAGGATAGATTTATAAATATAAGAATGTCAAGATATTTGGTGAAAATATTACACCAAACTCATAAGAATGAGAGTTTTAGATTTCCAATGATGACGAGGTAATTCATATAAAATAATATTTTTCATTATTATTTTGGTGGTTATTCAATATTTATATCAATAATATTACTATTGAGCTTACTAAATATAGTTAATGGTGCATTATTTTTTAATGATGTTAGAAATTCACCAATTAAGTCATGAGAGTGCTTACTCTAATGAGCTTATTTTATTTGGGGATATTGAATTGAGGTTGAGCTAGTATGCTATACAAGGAGAGTTATTTATGAGATTGACATCGTTAACAAGGTAAGTTTGACAATTATTTAATTGTTATATTATTGTGTGGTGTCAGGTTTGTTAGTGGATAAGGAAGGGAATAGTGGATATGATTATAATTTTATGATATATTACATAATCCTAAAGGATGGTCATAAGATATGATTTAGGGGAATTGCGTAAGTACGATCTAGATAGCCACTTAAGATCAAAAAAGGAATTTACATGATTTTAATTACTTATTAAAAGTATTATAATTAGGATATATGTTGACCTTTGCATAAACATGTCATTATAGAAAATGAAAAGATGATAAAGATTGAGAAATAATACATCATTTCCAATTTAGGTAGGTATATGTCATAACTTGTGATGTAATGTACTAATATTATTTTGTAAATTTATTTTTCTTATTATGGAATTCTTAAGGAGTTTCTAAGCTATAAGAAGTAAAAGTAGCAAGTGTTTAACAAGTGAAGGAAGAGGTAATGTGGGGCTTGGCCAAGGTGTTGGATCTACTTTAATAATAACGGATTTAGGTAGATGTAGAGCAATAGAAAGTAAAAGACAGGTTTGAGTTTTCTCCATTACTTAACAACAAGCTTCAAAGTAAAATGAGTGTGTGAATCTCATAAATGGGTATTGAATTGTTGGTTTTAAAATTTTTTGCTAATGATTTTATCATATATATATTTTTAATAATTCTTCAAAGAAAAAATTTATGTTTATTAAAAACCCTTATTTATAAATATATTAATTTATAAATTTTATGATTAAAAAAATAAAAATAAAAGTTAAAATAGTACATCTAAATTTTAGGCCATTCGTTTCAAACTAGAACTTACGTCTACCCCTAGTCAAGGTCAAGAAAACTCTACTATTAAAAGAGTTACCACTTGAGATTTTTTTCTTATGGTTCAACTCCAACTTACTATGTTTTATAGATTAAACTATAACCCGAGTTTTTACGAGCAATACCACAATTTGATTTTTTTATGAAATCAAACTAAATTTGGGCTTTCAAAAATGCTGGGCTACCTAACCAAATAGAAAACAAAAAATATATCAAGAAATAAATTTTTAAGAAATACATATAAATTTTCTATACTTGTTGATGAATAGAGAAAAATACAAAGATCTCAAAATTATGAAGACAAGTGAGAAAATAAAAGCTTAAATGATATAGAATTAATAGGAAGAATTTGTAACTTTTAGTAATACTATGCCATTAGTGCTGCCAGTAGATTATTATGTTAGTTGAATAAGATGTAGCATTTCTTTGAGATCCTAAAATCTTATTTATATTTATTAGCCATTTTATTCATAATGGTTAGATATTTATAAAAAAATTTATTATAATCATTAGCAAATCATGAAAACAAATTTAAAAGCTACTACCAAATAGCTTGAAATATTCTTTCAAATAACTTAAAATATTTCATCTAAAATAGCTAACTACAATGATGCATATACGATTAGGTAATTAGCCATTAGGCAAGATTGATTGATGCTATTGGACTTGATTGGAGAAGTTTTGGATTGTCAAATCAAAGGCTGTAAAAGTGGATGATTTATGGATAGTTTGATTAAGATGGTTTAGATCTGAGCTATTCAATCATGTCGAATGAGACCCGGTTCATTTGATTCATCAAATCTCAATCTTAGGATTCAAAATGGATAATTTGGAGCTGTATAATTCAAGATTAAGACAAAAAAGACTTCTAGCCATCTGATAAATTAAGATGAGATTATGGCCATCTGAATAGAGTCATGAAGCAAGGCCTAAAAGTGAAGGAATACTTTGTCATCTAATGAATGATCGAACAATGGAATTCATGTAAAGCATTGTAGTGGACTTGGGAAAAAAATTTAGTTCCACACTATAAAATATCAAAGTATTTTTGATCTTTATATTATGTTTAATGGGTTTGTAATATAAGCCAAAATAAGGTTGGGTCCACTCATATACTTTAAGGTTTGTAGAAGGTTAAGGGTGAAACTTGACCCATTCACATACATATTCAAGTCAGCTTGATGTGATCCTTTATTTGCCTTTCCTTGATCGATTCATGATTGTACAGTGGCCAAAATTAGGCTTGACTCGATCTGTTTCCTTCTATCTCCTAACTTGAGGCTTGTGAGTGCTCACTCAGACTTGCTCAGCCTAAGAGCTTTGCATTGGGCATTGCATGGGTATATGACTAGGACATTTTTTCTTTTAATTATGAAACTTTAATAGAATTAATTTTTTAATTTACCCAAAATTTAAATGTTGACATGAAATTTGATAAAGATGAATTAAATAGATTTAATTAAAAAGAAGATTAAGTGAAAAATAACATGTTATAAGTTTTCTAAATCAAGGAAAGGATGAATAAATTGGATGCTTAAATTAGGATTTGAAAGAGTTGAAAAATAAAATCTTATGTTTCCAAAATCAAAGAAAGGTTTAAGTAGGATTTAAAAAGATTAAATGATTGAAAATAGAATTATATGTTTCCAAAATCAATGAATAGTTCAAGTAGAAATTAAAAAGATTAGAATTTAAAAATGTCATTTATGGTTAATAATTAATAAACTAATATTCTAATTCATAAAAAATATTTTCAAAGTTGATATGCTTGTCTTCAATCCTTGAAGTTTGCTAAATACTTCAAGATAGTTAAAAACCACTAATTTATCATCCTTAAAAGTACATGGCTAGTTCCATACAAGTAAACCTATTTTATACTAAACAGAGTCAGTAGAATAAAATACTAAATATTTAAGACTTGATTTATCGAACATAAGGGTGACCTAGTAAGCTACATGCTCCACAAACTTCATTACAAGTACTTTATATTTTTAGGAGTTACAAGTTATTTTTTTATTTGAATGAAGGGAAACTTATTATTTTATCTCTACTTATGTGTTGATTAAATTGAACGTCTCATTGCATCCTCTAAAAGAACTACTAGTTATTAGAATGCTTGATGGAAATTGCATTAGGATAGCGAACTTTGTTGATAATGATATAGAGGTTAAAGGAAGTAAATTTGCAGTCTTGCTGAATGTATTATCTATAGTGGAATTTGAAATATTTCTAGGCATGGATTAGTAATATAAGAACTAAAGAAAGATAGATTATGAGGAAAAGAGAATAGAGATTCTAATACCCAAAGAAGATCAATTGATTTTCTTAAAACAAGGAAGAAAAGTTTATATTATCCTTATAATAAAGGCACATAAATTACTAAGATATGAAATTTTACTATTTGAGGTGAACACAAATGATTTTCCAAACAATTTATAGGATTATCTACTGAACGAAAGATAGAAATTGAAATTCAATTAATGTAAAGAGTAAAACTAATTTCTAAAACTTGTTATTGAATGACACCATCTAAGCTAAAAGAGGTCAAAGTGAAAATTCAAGAATTATTAGACAAAGGTCATATAATACCTATTGTATTCCCTTTGGGTACTCTTATTCCTTTTGTAAAGAAGAAAGATAGCAGTCCTCACATGTGTATTGATTATCAGGTGATCAATTTGGTTACCATCAAGTACAAATATCATTTTCCATACATTGAAAATCTATTTGATAAGTTACAAGGATCATCAATATTTCAAAATCTCTAAATGTTAATTTTGGTTATCAAAAGTCATGTTCTTAGGTCTTGTAGTTAGTGTCAAAGGAATACCTTTTGATTCACAAATATTTTTATAATTGTAGATTAACCAAGGCCTACATTAATAAAAAAATTTAGAAGTTTCTTTGGATTGGCTAGATACTACATGAAATTTGTTAAGCGATTCTCATAGATAGCTTAACCATTTATAAACCTAAAACAAAAGGCTACTAAATTTGAGTGGGATGTATCCTATGAAAATAGCTTTCACATTTATAGAATAAATTGATTATAGCTCTAATCTTTGAAATATTGGAAGGCATAAAAAGTTATCAAGTGTATTGTGATCCATCTTTGCAAGGGTTTGGTTGTATATTAATGCAAAATAAGAGGTTAATTGCTTATGCATCTAGAAAACTAATGCTACTTGAAAAGAATTAACCTATGCATGACCTTGAGTTAGTAATTATGATTTTTACTCAAAACATCTAAAGGCATTTTCTGTGTAGAGTTAGATGTTCTATCATCATAGGTCATCAAAGTCCAATTTACATCTTTACTTGAAAGGAATTGAACCTCAGATGAAGTAGTTGACTGGAGTTTTATTAAAGATTATAATATGAAAATCACTTATCATCCTAGAAATGCAAATATGGTTGTAGTTTTTATGAGTAAAAAAGTTAGTGTTAATAAAATCTTGGCTATAGAAGCTAAAAAGAAATTCATCTTTGAGATGAATAAGTTGTAATTGGAAGTTGATATTCAAAAAGTTATGACCCTACTAGAATATTTATTAGTGTGATCACATTAGTTGTCATCAATCAAGAAAGATCAAATTGAGGATCATGAGGTCCAAAGATAACCAAAAAGGTACAAGAAGGATAAGAATCTAAATTTCAACTAGACCAAGAGGGTATACATAAATTTTAAGATAGAAAATACATAATAATACATCAACAACTCTGAGAGTTATTATTGAAAGAAGCATATAACTCTCAATATTCAATTCACCAAAAAAGGCAAGCTATATTAAGAGTTAAAACAACAATATTAGTGGCTAAGATTGAAGAAAGATATTTCCAAATCAGTTTAGAAATGTTTAATTTGTATGTAATTGAAAGGAAAGTAACAAAAGCCTGAGAGTTTGTGGCATTATCTATCCTAGAATGGAAATGGAAGTTACAATGAACTTTGTGGTTGGTTTTCCTTGATCACATATAGGCCATGATGCAATCTAGGTAATTACGAATAGGCTAACAAAATCAACTCACTTTCTTGCTATCAAAATCAATTATGCAACTAAAACATTAGCCCAAGTTTATATGAATTAGATTGTTAAGTTAAATAGGATGCCAAAAATTATTCTATCTAATAGAGATCCAAAATTCACTTTTCATTTTTGGAGAATTGTACATCAAGCTATTGATTCAAGACAAAAGTTTAGCATAGACTTTCATCGTCAAACATATGGCCAAATAAAAAGGACCATAAAACTTTATAAGATTTATTGTGGTTCTATATCTTATACTTTGGTAAAGAATGGAAAACTCATTTATTATTTGTAGGATTTGCTTACAATATTAGCTATCAAACTAAAATCAATATGGCACCATATAAGGCACTTTATAGAATGAAATGTCAGTTAGCTTTAGGTTGGAAAGAAGGCAAAATGGGATGTTTCTAGGCAATGAGTTTGTCGAAGAAGCTTTAGAAAATATCATAACTCAAGATAGACAAATGTACTATAATAAAAAACACCAACTTTTAGAATTCCAAGAAGGAGAGAATATTTTCATTAAAGTAAATCCAAATAAAAGGGATCATAAGATTTGGTAAGTCAAGAAAGTTGAAACCTAAATTTATTGTTTACTTACAATTCTTAAAAAGAGTTAAATAAGTAATATACTAGATTGCTTTGCTTCCCTAGTTGTTAGGAGTTCATAACGTATTCTTTATTTTGTCTCTCAGAAGATAATCCTAGATCCACCCCATGTGGTTAGCTATATGGATTTAGATGTGAAAATCTAATCAAAATTTACATATCTAAAGATATTAGTATGGTACTTGACATATAGGAAAAAGGACTATAAAACAAAATAATTCTTATGATTAAAGTCTTGTGAAAAGAACAAAAAGAAAGAGAAGCTACTTGGAAAGTAGAAGTTGGTATTACTAGTCAATATCGATAACTTTTCTAAAATTCTGGGTTGAAAATTGGGTGAAGGGAGAGATTATAATAGCCATTATGTTTACAAAGTTTGGTATGTGATAAGTCTTGAAATTTAGCTCTTGTAATTTTAATAATACATATCTTAATGTGGTAAGGTTAAATTTTGAGAATGTAATATTTACACATGAAAATTATTAAAATAATAATAAAACTTTCAAGATCATATCACTATTTTAAAGTTGATCAAACATATCATTCAAGTATACCAATAGATAGAACTCTTAAAGACAAGTTCAACGTCATCAAGTTTGAAATGTTTGGAAAAATAAATAATTAATAATAATTTTTTTATGAATTAAGAATAATTATAATTTTTTAGATTATTTTAAGGGTAGATTTTTAATTTCAAACTTTTTTTCTTAAAATAAATTTGCTCTCACAAATGATAATTTATAAATATTAGAATTTCAGTTACAATATGATGGATTTGTAATTACAAAAATTTTGATTTAGATCAAAACTGGTTGGTAGAGTATAAATTTATAAATATAGAAATATTATGGTTTTTGTGAAAATATCATGCCAAAACCCATGGGAATAAGACTTTTTTATTTTTGTTGATAGTGGTGAAAGTGATATAAAATAACACTTATTATTATTATTATTATTATTATTTTGGTAGAACTTTAGTATTTAAATCAACATTATTACCCTTTAAGTTTATTATATATAGTTAATGGTACATTATTTTTGAATGTCAAAATTTCTTTTTTTAGCTCATGAGAGTGATTTCTTCAATGAGCTTGTTTCATGTGAGGATACCAAAGGGAGCCTGAGCTGCTATGCTATATAGAGTTATTATGGGATTGACATCATCAACAAGGTAAGTTCTATAATTATCTTAAAGTTATTTTTCTATGCAGTGTTAGGCTTGCCAAAGGAAGAGGAGAAGAGTATCAAGTTGACTATAGAAACATGTCGTACAAGGACGTTGGCACCATTTTACGGTATGAAGGTCAAGAGTCAAAATCTATGGCACACTTGGGTGACGTGTTTTTGAAGAAATCATACTAGATGATTTTTTTGATATTAATATGTGGAGTACTAAGTTACTATTGAAAAAGTAGGTTAATCTTGCCAAGATGATATGGTGATCTATTTTATGATGACAAGTAGATGATAAATAAAGTTGGAACGTGTACTTGTGATTCTAGCAATCAGATTATATGAACAAGCTTAGTCACATGAAATAAAGGGGTTGTACACTCAGGAAATCATACAAGTTCAATGTGTTAGAAAATGATTCATATAGTTAGAAGTATTGTATGATGCTTGGATTGTGCTTTTATGATATAGTATGAAATATTATTTATAGAGTCACACAACACGATTTGAGGAATCATACAAAGCAACTTAAAGGTTGAAAAAGGAGTTTATGTTATTTTAATTATTTATTGTAGATATTATAATTAGGATATGTGATGATCATTTCATAGACATTACATTGTGAAAAACTAAGTAATGATAAAGGTTAAGAAAGAATGCATCATTTTGGATTTAGGTAGGCTTATCTGATAACCTATGATGTAATATACTAATATTAATTTACACATTTATTCTTCTTATTATGACATTGTTATTATTATAACATGACTTATGATTGGCTTTGTTCATATTGATCATAATTTATGTTGTTATACCTTTGTTATATTGGCAACATGAAAATGACATTAAATGGATTATTAATATGGAAATAGTTAATCAAGAGTTTTAATATGTTTGTAAATAATTTGGATACATGGAATAAAAAAATAATATAATATCATTTCATGTGACATTATCTTTTGGGTGAGATTACCTTATATACATATATTTGTCTACTAGTACTCTATATAGGGTGCCTCGACAAGGTTGTCCCATGTATTGGTTGAATGCTAGCTAATGTAATTATATTTATGATTGGATCAAGAGGATAACTATTTAGGATAAATTAATCTTGTGATTAAATAAAACTTGAAAAAATGGAATTTAACCAAACGCATGTCCATGGTTTTTGGTCATTACTTTTTCTGTATTTTATATGATTATAGTTTTACATGCTTTCAGTTTTGTATATCATATTATTGGCTTACTTCATGGAGTTATAGTTTCTTTATTTTGTGTTGGCATTGACTATATTTGCTATCAAAGTAAATTTATCTATTAAGATTATTATCACGTTAGCATTATGTTACAAGGCATTATCCTACAACAAAACGAGATGGGGTAGTAGACATTATAGAAGATGATCATACTACATGATCTATTTGCGACATGTTCTCACCTGATCCGTCGTTAGTAGACCTTCTTTTTTAGAGTAGTAGTAGAAGTAGGAGCATGATAATGTCTAGAAGGAAAAGAAGGAAAAGTAGATAAGAATTTTTGTCATAATTGAGATTGCATCTGTTAAGGAGATTTCCTTCAAGGAGTTCTTAAATTTCACAAAGTTTTGAACTCTCCAAATTTTATTAAATTCTTTTGAATTCACTTTGAATTCAATTAAAATCTTACATTTCTAAATTCTTCAAAATTCACTCCAAATTCTTTTGAATTACTTCATATATACTTCCTATTTCTTTATATAGTAATTGAGATGCAATTTTTAATCATAAAAAAAACATATGACTTTGATTAAGAATTTAAAATTCTTAAAACTTTTGCATCTAACAACCTAGTCTAAATGCATGTATCCTGCACTGTGTAACTATATGGTCACACCAGGAGGGCTATTTGAACAAGTGAGTATTATTCATATGTGTGAACAATTGATTGTTCTCATTCACAATGCTAGCATGGTAAGTGCACTTATTGTGTATATGAAACATGCACCTAGTAGGTGGTCAACTGATGCATATATTGAATATGCACTTGTTTTGCTTTAACACGAGTGACTATGGGTGTGGCTCAGCACATGGTCATGTCGCTTTATGCTGTGTCATCATTTTATCACCTCCCTTGATCTATTTTTTTATCCATTTTTGATTCAATGACCTTGAAAGTGGTCACCTAATCAATGGTTCTTTCTTTTTGAGATTTGAGTCCAATTGAATATTTGTTGAATTGATTTTCTGGTAGATCAAGCTTGTTGTTTTCTTTGAGAGGTTGAGTGAACATTGTCGATTATCGTCATCAAAAAATGAGATTGATTACATATTTTTCTTTATCTCCATTTATGTTTAGAGTATTTCTTAATCCAAAAATCCTCTTATTAAGAGTATTTTTTTGGTAGATTTTCTTATGGTTTATCATAAGAAGGGATTATGATTTTAGCACAACATTTATTAATACTTAAATTTGTTTGGTTAACAGTGCTACCTGTGTCTCTAGGTTTGATGCTAAAGCAGTTGATGCAGTCACCTTATCTGAAGCCATTTCAATCCTTGATTCTCTTTTGCATCTTTCTCTTTAACTATTTTTTTGTTCAAACCTATTATTGATGTTAAGTCAAAGTGGTCTAATAACAAATATAATATGATTTGTTTATGTTGTGTTATCATTTGAGCCTTCATTAATAGACCTTCTTTTTCTAAGTATAAACCATGAAAATGAAAGCATGATAATGACTATGTGCAAAAGAAGGAGAAGAAGAAGATAGTTTTTTCCATAAATGAGACTAAATTCATTAAGAAGATTTCTTTCAAGTGATTCTTAAATTTCAAAAAGTTTTAATTCCTAAAACTCTTTAAAGTTTTTTGAATTATTTTGAGTTCACTCTAGATTCAGCTGAATTCACTTTGAATTCAACTAAATTCACTCAAAATTGAACTACATTCTTATGTTTTTGAATTCTTTTAAATTGCTTCATACATACTACCCACCACTCTATATAGTAGTTTAGATATAAGTTTTAATCACAAAAGGAAAAAACATGTGATTTTGATAAGGAATTTAAAATTCTCAAAAATTTCACAAATTTTGTACCTACCTATGTAGTCTATGCTTGTGTCCTATGCAACACGATTGTATGGCCAAGCTTCAAGGGCTATCCATGGTCATGGTACTATTTCTATTTGTGGACAATCTATAGTGTGCATTAATTGTGATGGTGCGATAGTGCACCTACCTCAAGCACATATAATGTGGACATGGTATGTGATTGATTGGCACTCATGTATTGCATGTGTGATTGTTCCATTCGAATGTGCTCACCAACATGCATGGGTATTTAGCTTGCGTGATATAATGCACTCTCCACATGCTGTCTTGTTGCTTAGTGCTGCATCATCTATTTTCATCATTCTTTCATTGTTTTGTATCATTTTGTTTCCTTCTTTGATTTGTTTTCAATCCATTCTGGATTCAATAACCTTGAAAGTGATCTCATTATCATAACAATTGAGTTAGAATGGGCTATTGGTTATATTAGTATGTTCTAGTTATATCTTCATTTCTATACTATTGTTTATTTCATAATTATAGTGTTGTATGATATAGTGCTTATTTAATTTAATTATTTTTGGTAATTATGATATTTGTTGGTATGGTTTGAGAGTTTTTATTGTTAGTCTCATAATTAAGTTCTTATTATTTTATTATGTGATAAATCTTTGATTATTTACCTTATTTAAATTTGATTAGTTGATACCTTAAAAATTTCCATCCCGAAGGTCTCTCTTAAGCCAAATATAGCTCTCATATCAACATCTAAAGTGTCAATCAATGACCTAAGAGCTCAATTTAGGGTTATTCATGATCTTACCAAAAACGCCTTTCTAGGCTATGGTTTAACCAAAATCCAAGAGAATAATTAGCCCTTTGCCTGAGTTTAGCACCATTCCTAAGGCCAAAATTGAGTTCTCTAACTAATTCATTCCTTTTCTAAGGTCTAATTAAAATTTTTGCCATTTATTAGCCTTATTCCAAGTGTGCTCAAGGCTTTATCTTGTGCTTGATGTTTTTAATCTAACCTAAAATTCTTTCTTTTTGGTTTCCTTATGCAAAAGTGAAGTCCTTAAAAATTATATAATCATAAACAAGATATCCTATGCTTAATTCTTAAGCTATCCTTTACCTCATCTAAGGTTTATCTAAGTCATAATTAACTTCCTACCCTAACTAGGGTTACTCGAGTACTTAATCTTATATAAGGTTCTAAATTTGTACCTTAAGCATTTAACTATCAAATCACAAGCTTTTAAATTTCAATCCTAGAGTATTAAAATTTCAAACCTTAGACATTTAAATTCTAAATCTAAGTTAAGTTAAATTTCAAACTCTAGATCTTCTGGGTCAATCTAATTTATCATTAGTACCTAGTTTAAGCTAACCAAGCCTACTAATTAGCTTTTAATTTTCCACTTCATAAATCCCAGTTGAAAAAAAACACAACTTTTTACTAAGCCTAACTTAGAACCATAATCACTCTTAGTCTTTTTCCAAGGCCAACCTAAACCTTTGAAGCCTTCCTATAAGGAATCTGAGAGCTATGCTTATCTTGGAAGCCTTCTATAGTGCTTTGCAACAAAAACCTTTAATCAAGCCAACCAAGGCATAATTTGAGGAAAAAGCCTCTTTTGGCCTAAAATCTCACATTTAGGATTTAGTTTTTGTGAAGAACAAGTTTGTGTATTCCTATTAACATCTCATGTGTAACTTATAAATTATTACTTGGTTAATAAACTATAGTTTGCATTGCTAGTCATTTCTTAATCTTTAGTTCTATAATGATCATGAATTTCATAGTCAAATTTTTGTTTATTTAAGGAAACATAAATCCTACTTAACATGTTAAGGTTTAAGAGTTTATCTTAATATAACCAAGTTCATTCATGCTAGAATAATCTTCTTATCTTGAAGCTAGTAATGGTTAGCACACGTCATGTAGCATGAATTCAATATTGATTTTAATAACACTTAGTTCATCTCAGTTTAGCTTATCTTATAGCATCCATGAATAAAATATTTTTATTTTTACTTAAACATGTTGCATATTTATCATTTCATAATATAAATTCTTGGCAACATAAATCCTTTATAACATGTCATGTTCTTAAACTTTGTAATTTCATCATGAAATGAGCTAAAGCATCGCATAACAATTTTTGTAATTTTCACAACAATAAAAAGCTTATTATATGCATGAAATAAATTTAATTCTTAGCTATCATGGCCATGGAATAATTCATAATGTCATAGAAAAGTTTTGCTACAAGTTTTTCTTCCATTCCAATGAAATAGTTTCATAAATTCAATGTTTTCAGTTAGGAATATATTGATATCATCATCATGATTTCTATTACAATAAGAACTACGATTTTGCATATACTTTATCACACCAAACTTTCATGAATCTTAGTTAAAAATGACATTTAACATCAAACCATTTAGAATAACATATTAATGCTTGAATTATTATAACAATTTTTTCTATTCAAGAATATACTTTCTAACCACCAAAAAAGGTAACATCATGATTACAAAATGAGATATATCTTTAAATTTCTAACTTTAAGCATGTTAGAACATGTATAGACTCATGGTTTGTTATATTTAAGGTTAATTGCAAGATTCATAATAAAACATTCAAAAAATCTTCTTAACATGATTTTAACATTGCATTTGAAATCATAATTCCATTTTTATCTTATGAGTTTTAATATGTGTAAATGATTACAATAATGATCTTAGTAAACTTAAGGACATACTTTATCAAAGCATGGTTTCATCATAACAACAACCTTCTCTTTGTAGATCTAATTTCAACAAAATTCACATATTATATCTAAGACAGATCTTAATTTTCTTCCACATGCCACATTACTGAAACACTAATTCAATATGGGATGTAAAATATATCTTAAAAATTTTCTAATTTTAAGCATGGAATAACAGGTGTAATGTCATTACCAAATCAAAATTTCATATCATTTCCTTAGCCAAACTAGATTTCCTATCATGAGTAATGATCAAGCATGGCAAAATTTGAACATAACTTAACTAACCATGATATAAGCATGATAAAATTCATCTTATCATATGTGAATCACAACAATTTAAGATCATGTCATTCATTAAACAATCTAAATTTATTTTCTAGCTCATACATCTCAATTCCTTTGAGAAAATCTTATATTTAAGAGCATGCAATCATAACAAAGTAGTTATTTTTAATTCTTAGCATGCATTTACATTTTATTGCAAGATAAGAGGTTCAACCTACCTTAAACATTGAGTTGTGGTCTTCTCTAAAAATGTTTCTTTTCTTCTTTAACCAAGATTGAGATCCTTTATTTCCTACCATGCTTTTGGCTTCCATTCCCTTGGTTTCTCTCACTAATCTTATTAGAAGGGATTATGGCCAAGTTTTGCCAAAACCCTAGTCTAAATTGAAATATAAGTGCTTAAATAGTTAGCCAAAATTTTTTTAATCAAAGAATATCTAATTATATTAGTTAGGATCTATTTATTGAATCTGTTTATGTGGCACTTCAAGAGCTCAATAGTAGACCTTGTTTTCAAGTTACAATAGTAGAATTAAAATGTGAGAATGACAAAAAAACTAATGAAGAAAGTGTGAGAGAGCATTTTGGCCAAATGTTTGTAATTGGTTTCATTCACCTTCTTCTCCCATTTTGTAGAGTTTTAGATATAGTGTCTTATTATAAAACACTTATTTATTTCTTTTTCTTGCATGATATATGACGTTTACTAAGAAACTTTATTGTCAAAAAAATCCATGCTGCAAGGGCCAATCCCCATGTGCATTGTTGAACATCAGTCGATGATTACATCCTTGGCACCATGCATGCACACGAACAACACTTAGTTACATGCATGCATTACGTACAACATGGTAGGTATACCTATCTTGTGCTAGAATGCAAGTTGTGGAAAGTAATGCGATGCCCACATGTGCTACATGTGTGTGATGGGTCATCATAGCACCTACTTTACAAGTGTAGTAGTCTCACACTGCCATGTGCAGTAGTGCCTTTGCACATAACTATGCATGTGGTTCATGTCATGTTGTGTCTCTTGATGATTTTTTATTTTTTGTCTTCTCCCTTAATTTTTTCTCAATTTAGATTTTTTTAATAATTAAATGAACCTATAATTGATCCCCTGATCATTACCATTAATCATATCCTAATGGTTCATGAAATCAAGTTAGTGCTACTCTAAAGTATATTTGTAGTTCCTAAAATGGAATTTTTTGAAAAGGATTTTTTTCATTCCTTCTTTTAAGGAATTTCACATAATCCTTTAAGGATATTCACAATTAGAGGTAAAAGCTAGGTAAAAATTGCCCAAAATCAACTTTTAAGGCATGACATTAAAGCCTCTTTAACACAAAATTTAAGATATACAAGATAAGATCCACTTTCATTCCTTTATCATTCAAATTTTAAAATAAAATTTTCTTGACATTCAAAATTAAATATATTTAAATTTCAAATTATTATTAAAAATTTAATTGACAAACTAAGAAAAAAGGTACTCAATCAAGAGGATTATACATGAGCTAGCCAATTTGATGGGTGTTACACAAACATTTAGACTGCACTCAATGATCATATCCTACTAATTTGGTGGATGGGTATGATTAATAATCTCAGGTGATTGGCTAACCATATTAGGTTGTTTGGTCACATCAAACAAGGTTTTTAAGCCACAACTTCAAGTAGTTACATCAAGTTTGAGTAGTTCACGTGATGTATTATCCCACCTTTATAGAGTTGAAATCAACCCAAGATTTATATAAGCTCATAATTATATTATAAGATTTAGATGCCTTATGAAATAGAAAGAAGTTCTTACATAGTACAATGCACCTAGTAAAGAGTTTGCATGAAGATAAAGTGATTCCATTAAGCTTAAGAAGGCAAAGAAGAAAAGTTTATCTAAAGACCAGTTGCTATTATACAATTGATTGATTCTTTCATCTCCACTTCAACTTTCCCCTCATTTTTAACATTCTATAATTATTTTCCTTTGTAAGTTAAAGATATTAAAGTTAAAGATGCATGAGTTCACCCATTAACTATAGATGTAGATTTGGATTTAGGAATAAGGCATTCACTTAAGGCCTTTAAGAAGTTACAAGTTTCTCTCGCAAAGAGAAGTTTTCTTGAGTTCCAAGTAGGCCATAATTATCTTTTACATGGTTAGGAATTCTTTGCTTAAATTGACCAATGATTACTATATATGTAATAATGACCTACCATCACTTGAGTTGCTTACTATTAGCCATTCCACCTTCTCAAGTATTAATTGAAACTTTTTGAAGGCTCAAGGCCATGTTTGTTTTCCTTTCTTTGAACTTATATGTGACTATCATGCACCTTCTACTCTCTCAGATATTGCTAAACCTATTGAATCAAGTTAAGGACATGTGTAGCTTATTTTTATCTTTTTAGCAAGTCTTTTCAACAAAAATTGTCACCTTACACACCTTAGTTTTCTATATGGTCATAACAAAATGGTAGTTGTAATTCCTATGTGTGAAAATGACAACATCTAAAGCTAACATAATGTATTAACTTGCTTACTTCGGAATAGTGTTGTGTTGTTGATCCTTAGCCGTGATGGGTTATTCAAAGATAAGAAACCTTAAGTATTTCTAATAAAATTATTTGAGTAAATTTTTTGATTTTAGATAACTGAAACTCATGTTCATGAGAGAAATTAAAGAAAAGAAGGAGCAAAAGTAAAATCTCATGAAGATTGTCTTCGTAAGAGAAGCGTTGATTGTATTATTAAAAGATGATGCATGAATTTTCCAAGTTTGATAATGACAAAATGAATAAAAAATGTTTTCATAGCTTCACCCATCTTACTAAATGCACTTGGAAGCATTATATATTATGTTGGATGCCCAAAAGTAATAATATATACCAACAAGCATACCAATTTGATTGTGAGGACATATTCATCTGACAATTTTTAGTAATGAACAATCTCTTATGATAGAATTGAGTGTATTGTTAAAGAAAGTTGTAGGAATCATCCAAGTTTGATAATGTAGAAAGTGAATAGCAATTGTTTCTGTAATATCATTCATTCAAATGAATAGTCATTAGAGCATTGTATGTTATTTTGGATGGACAAAAACAACTATATCAACTAGAGAGCATAAAAATTCTATTGTGAGGTTGTATGTGTTCGATGATTTGCAATAATGGATAGTAAAAGCATTATCATTCTATATAAATCATGATTGTCCCAGGATGATATAAGTAGCAATTACTAATAATGTATTATATATTAAAATAACAGAAGTAGCGATGCCTATGGATGTACTTTATAAAGATAACTATACTAGGTTAGGATGTTGATTTTGAATGTCATCTTCTAGGTTATCTTGTATGCTAAGTATGAGTATCTTATAAAATCTCTAAATGTAGGGTATTCTTGCTTTCTCCATTGCAATGATAGCCTTATACTTATCTATTCTATTATCATCTTCGTAAACTTCATTGCAAACTACTTTAGTAAAGACCCTTGTGGAGTTTGTTTACTCTTGTAGTAGAATTCCATGGAAAGCAAATGAATTTTCCTAGTATCTTGATCTATTGTATCATCTCTATCATCATCTAATGTAGACTTTTTGAATCTAAAATCATATTAATTAATCTTTAACATTCATGATCAATGACTACTTGAGTAAACTACTGAGCAAAGCACCATTGTAGACTCATTAAAACACTAAGTACATTAGATTCTAATGTTGAATTTAAATGAACTAGTCCAGCAAAGGATTGGAGCACATTTGAGTCTATATCTTGAATGAGTATGGCCACGTTTACTTTGCTTTGTTTCAACTACCCATGAATATTCACTTTTGTAAAATGAGGTAGAAGTGGAGACCATGAAATGCATTGATAGTAATTAACCTTCTTAAATTAAAAAGGTGGAAGTAATCCCAACTGCACGAGGGCCTAATCAGTTAGCAATGTTTAAGTCAATGGATAAGCCTTGAAAATGTCAAAGAATAACTAATTAATGTTCTTAATCATCAGTCCTTAAAATTTTCTATTCATACAATCTTAAATTCCATGCTTTTCAAATATGCTAATAAATTGACATAGGAATGAAGGATATAACTTCTCTATTAGCCTAATTGCCCTTAACCCCCACCCACCATTTATTTAGGAGTTAAGAAATTTGTTAATGAATCCTAACTTTAAGCAATGCTACAATCAATGAATGCATGTTCAAGAGTATCTTCATGATAATACTATGAGCATTTGGAGGCATGATGAAAAAGTTTTCTTATTTGAGTAGAGAATAGAAGGGATTGGTTAAATATTTATCAAAGTCAAAGATTTTGGTAAGGAGTTTTTCATCCCATATTCTTATCGTAGAAGTCTTCTAAAATTTTTTAACTTGTAATGACATTCCAAGCCAGGTTCAAGGTGACCAAACCATCTTTGATTACATTTTTCTTCCACTAAGACATTTAAACACTACAAATTCTACTAGTTCTTTAGCTTTTTTTCATACTTCTCCATATCTCAGATGCATATAATATTTGTTTAACATTCTTACTTAGCATTTATAAACTCTTCCCATATGACATAGTTGTAAGAACTCTCCAATTTAGTTTAATAGAATATGCCAAAGCTAAGTCATTTAACTTCTTTAAACCAAGTATATTTTCCTACCATAGTTCATTAAGCCTCTTCCATATGATCCAATGATGTCTTTGAGTACCATCATTGTCACTCCATAAGAAAGCATTCATAATTTTCTCAAACCTTGTCACTATTTATACTAGAGGGAGCAGGGACATTAATATGAGCAATGACTAAATTGAGAACATGCCCAAGAAGTATTACTCTATCACCTATTGAAAATAGCTTCTTCTTCCAATCAGTAACCTTATTCTATAATTTTTCAACTAGGTGTTATTAATAAAAACTTTCTTTTTACCATAATATATTGAACATCCTATGTGATAGGAATAGATCTTTATTTGAATCCTAAAACCTTTGTAATTCACTTACTAACGACTACATTTAACTTAGAAGAAACATAAACTTTTCATTTCTCCATGTTTTATAGAAAGTCTAATGTATGTTGAAAAGTATCATTCATGATATGAATACCTTTAATGATATGAATACGTTTCAATGATAGGATTGTCTTCCAAAATAACTTTTTGTGATTGTAAGAATTCACATGAACAACAATTAACTATAATTGGTAACCATGAGTTGTTAAAAAATTCTTGACCAATAAGCTAAACTTGACTAAGAAGTTAAAGCTGATGAGAACTTTAAATAGAAATTACAATGAAATTGTGTCAAATGTGCTTTTAACATTAAACTTAATTATATAATTTCCTTTGTTTGTTTATTCATTGATACTATTTACTCTAAAGCAATTGAGATAATTTAAGCAATTTCATTATCCTTAACAAATCTATCCTACTTTAGTAAAATTATTTTGCTAAGTATTAGAACCTATTAGCTAATAATTTGCTCAAACACTTCCTACGAAGTTGGTAACGTAGATTACTTTGAACTCTTGAAAGGTAGACAGATTGTTGGATTTTGGAATCAATACAAAATGGGATCTAATTACTCCTTTGGGTATTGGATTGACATCTAGGAAAACTTGCATAATATTTTTGACATCCAATGCACTAATATCCTAATATGTAGTGAAAAACACACCATTAAAGCCATTTAAGCTCACTGCATTGTGCTTGTTTAGTTGAAAAATAACTTAGCTAATGTCTTCAAGGCCCACCTTTTTTTATAAGAGTAGTGTCATCTTCTTGTGCAACAAGTTAAGGAATGAAATGTAGCTGAGCATCCTATATAATGGTCTTCATTTTCCCTAGATTTTGTTTAAAGTATTGTATTGTAGCATGTTATAACCATTCTTGACTTGAGATTTTTGTGTCATCTTTCCATTTAATCTCAGAAATGTATAGTTTTGAGAATTTTTCTTTAACTAAAGCATGGAAAAATTTTACATTTTTATTATTAAGTAACTATTTAGCCCTTGCTTTTTGGCCCCAAAAGGTTCTTACCATGCTCAGTTCTTCCATACGATGTTGGTTTGCTTTATTCAGTTTGATGTTGTCTTCTTCTAAACTACTTTCCACGAATTGCTTTTCACAACCAAACTTTCTCAAATATTTTGATATTCTAAAAGTATTCTGAAAAGCACTTTATTTCTATGTTTTAGAAAAACTTTCAACCTTCTAAGCTTTATAGCCAAGGTCTACATGCTAATGAGATGTATAAGACTTGTCCATTTGTTCTTAACCAATTTATATAAGGAGGGATGTGAGATTCAAATATTTTGAAATTTAAATTATCATAGACTCTAGAATTGCTAAGTGAAGTGATGTAGAGATAGAGGAGAAATGATCAAATCCCACCCTACTTAAATGTTCCATATTCGTTGTTGGATTGTTGTCCATCCATTGCTTGTTTACTAATATTTTGTATAAGTGCTTTAATGCCCACTTACCTATTTCTTTTGCTAACCCATGTGTCCATAATGATTAACGTAGTCCCTGAACTCATTCGTAGTTGCCATTTTAGGAGTGGTTGTGCCCTTATATCCATTAATTTAAGAAATAACATTGAAATTCCTCCTATTAATCATAAAGTTTTGATGACCCATATTTTATTAGTGTTATTTTAACATTGATGCTTAACGAGGAATACTCTACAATAAGATATATCGATATGATTTTTATATGCCTCAAAAAAATGTGTTTAACAAAGTGTATCAAAATTTGGTAATGGATATATTTTTTGAAAGAGCACATCGTGAGGAATCCAATAGCATATTTATTACAATTTTTGTAAACAATTTAAAGTATTTATGAATTGTTGAAAGATATAAGGTAAATATTAATTTTTAAGTAATTTATCATTTTAACTTCCATTATTATTAAAAATCACTTTCTCTCTCTCTCTCTCGCTACAACCCTAATCCCTTTTCACTTCCTAGCTGGATGCTTGAAATCCCATTGAAATTGTTTTGTAAGAAGAATTTTCTTGCGAATTTCATTAAGGAAGGGAATTCAAAAGGAATTTCATGAAGGGTTTTGTGAGCTAAGCATTTCAACCTCCTTTCGGTAAGTCACATTGAACAATGAGGTTGAGGGATCTAGTGATCTTTGATGGTAGGAGCGAGTCTAATTTTGAAATTTGTTGCTCAGTGAGAGTATTTCAAACCTTTTAAGCATCCATGCTTCTTGAATTTCTTGATTAATTGAGATTAATTTACCTTAATTAAGCCATTCTATGTGAAGGACTATGAGTGTTCATAGATTCAAAGATCATCGATGACACGGTGAGTCCTTTCAATGTAATTAATAGGTCAGTAGAGGAGAATAGACACTTGAAATTTTATTTGGTAAAATCCCACCATCTATGCATATATTATAGAAGTTATTATTGTGGCTAAAAAAGAGATTTATAAAGGAAAATTGTTAAGTAATGTTATTGAGGGATAAGAAAATGAAAACTATATAAGAAGAGGTAAACAAGTAATTTCTATTTTTTTGATGTTGTGATTAGAGGTAAAACATGTCATTTATTTAATTACATTATGAATAGAGTATAGTAATAATGAGATAAAGGTTTGACACAAAAATAGAAAGACGTTATTAAATTATTTTAAGTTTATACAGGCTACTAAGAAGAAGATTGACAATAGTTGTCTATGAGTCATATAAAAATAAAATAAGGAATTAACATTAGAGTAGTCCCTAAGGATCCAAATAGGTAAATTTAATAACATTATGATGCAAGTAGTGAATTCTATATATAATTGTTTTTGTAACATTTTTTATATGGATTGTCATTTTTAGTCCTTTATTTTACAAAATTTGATATGAGTAATGTGGCATAATATATGCACATAATTACATTTATTTTTGATTAATATTGTATAATGAATATGGTATATTGTTATATTTCTATAATAAGAGATAATTTAAGTAATATATGTATAAATATATAAGTTCATAACTAAGAATGATTAATTTATAGATAAAAATCCTTATATGATATTTGAAATATAGAGAAAAAGAAAATGAGTAAAAAATTATTAGTTTTAAGCTTAATATTCTATAAAAAATTAAGTAATATTAAAAAATATGTTTCTCTAATGGTCTTATCCCATAATGTAACTTATTGTGTGATCTGTTAGTTACTACTTATTATATGATTTAATATTATTGACATTATTAACATTAGACCTTAATAATTAAGCTACCTATTGAGTGATTAGGAGCTATCACTTACTGTGTGATCTAGCAGCCATCATTTACTGTGTGATATGATGGTTGAGATCTATAGTGATGATGTATATATATGTAACTTATTATGTGATCTAGTGGCTACTACCTACTAATTGATCTAGTAGTATTGGTATCATTGGCATCAAATCTCAATGATTGAGCTTTCTACTACATGATCAAAAGTTGTCACTTGCTGTGTGATATGGTGGCCACCATTTGCTATGTGATCTGATGATTAAGATCTAATGTTGTGATGTACATATATATATGCTACGTATTGTGTGATCTAGTTACAATCACTTATTGTGTGATGTAGTGGTGAATGTGATGAGATGTTATAAGATATGATATTAAGATCCTAGGATAAGAGCCATTAAGAAAAAAATAAAGATCTTTATTAATTAAAAAAAATGGTTGAATAAAAAAATAAGAAAAACTAAGGTCAAATCAAATTGATTAAACAAATTTGCATGTGAGTGTTTACATAAATTATTTGTAATAAATAAAGCAAGATTTGAAAATAGTTGTGCTCCAAAGATTAAGGATCATTGTATATTTTATATTATATCTTAAAAATTTTGGTTATATGCTTATAAAGTTGTGGGGACATGATTTTTAATTTTTTGATGTCATGTATATTATCAAAGCACTTGAGATCAGGTGTATGTTGTTTTATATTTATTTTTATATCAATTTATTTATATCATCAATTTACCTATCAAGCTGTTACACTCCCCTTATTTGTATCATAGAACATGACACAAGTATAAACTAAGTGGGGATATTTAGAGGTATAAGAGTAGGCATTAAGAACTAAAAATAAGTTTTTTTACAAATAATGATAGTATTATGAATTCTATTGTAAACTCATATATATGGACTTTTGGGGATTTTGTGATGTCTTTTCTTTGTGATAGTATGATTTTACTTCGATGATGTGATGTTTATCATGATGTCAGTAATTTTCTCATGATGATATGATTTTATAGTGATATTATGTTTTAATAATGATATATGTTATTGAAATAAATATTGGTCATGTATAGTTTATAAAATAATTACATACATATAAGAAAACTAACAATTTTTTATGGGAGGTTCTGTTTATTTGTTTACAAAAATTTGAATCATTTGTAATTAAAAAATTCAAATTATTAGAGGATTAGGAGATAATTAATTATCATTCATTACCTAAGTAATTTTTTTGTATCCTTTTAACATATCAAATCTATTTATTTCTTAAATTTATTTAATGAAAAAAGAATTCAGAATTAATAGATATTTGGGTTGTAATAAAAGTACTCTAGTTATCTATAATTTCAATTATCTTGCTCCAAGTCTCACCTTAAAATTTTACATCTTTTTGCATATACTATTGTTTAATTTGAAAGCTATCCATTCCTTATGATTTTTAAATTTATTAACTATTAATCATCATATATAGTCAAGAATAAAATATTATTCTTTAAGATAATCCAAATTTTGCTTGACTTATTATTGGTATACTAATAAGATTAATTAGAAAGCTAGTTACTATAATTTTCTTACCCTATTCCCTATGTTCAAGTAGAGCTAGTAAGTTAATTTTTTTATTATTGAATATTCTATATAGTCTACAAATAGAATTGACATTTGTAACTAATATTCTAGATAATTATGTTATCCATTTGATGAGATTGCTTCAACAATTTGTGCTGTTCTAGTAGTTCTTTGATTTCCTTTTAGACTAATATGTTGATGATCTTTTCTATTCATTTTTAGCCCTTTTAGTTTGGACTAGAATAAAATTTTCTTGTTCTAGAGGCACTTGACTAGCCATCTAAGCTTTTTCATGGAATTCCAGCTTAAAAACTTTCAAGGTCTAAGCATCCATAGAGGATTGGTATTTATGGTGAGTTACGAATAATGGATCCAATTGTATCCTTTATGAGAGTGATAATCTTTCTTAACCATTGCTTGGTCATCAACTTATTTAACTTGCAACATGTTTCTTACAAAATTACACTTAATTGGCTAAACTTTTGATGCTATCATAGCTTCTCCTTGCTCCATTTGCATTGGCCTTTCACTAAATACTTTATCTAATGATCGTTGTTGTGGAGAATCCAAACCATTTTGTTTCTTTAAAACATTTGAGCTAATATTACTTTGTTTCTGATTATTATCTTCCCTTTCCAAATCTTGTTGGAAAAACCTAGACGTTGAAATTAGCTATAACTTTTTGAGTTTTTAGCTTTGCTAGATGATTTTTGTTGTTGATTATGGAGTGAACTTGCTTACAGCATCGTCTACAACAAAAGTGGCAAATTATCATATTGTATTTTTTGAAAATCCCACGTGAATTTCTACCTTTTAAGATATTCATATGCATTTAGGATGCTCTTTTAGCAAAAATTGAATATAGAAACACTTGGTTGTGCCAAATTCAATGTGGTTTCATCCACTTTCAATAGCTTCTTAATCATATAGGTGACTGAATATAGAGTTGCCTTATTAAATAGATGGATTGGGTGATACTCAAATGAAATCTAAACTAGTTCTAGTGTAATTTTGGTGTTTAAAACAAATTTAAGATGCCACTTAAAAACCCTCATCTTGAATTCACCCACATTTTAGGAGCAATGCAACCAACAATAGAGGAAGTCTTCTTCCTTATCAAATCAAATTAGTTTGTGCCTACTGTGAAGTGAGCCAAATTTACCCTCTCCAAGAAATCCAATAGTTGTAAAAGCCTTCCTAAATGAATCTTTAAAGAAGAGTGTTTTAATTAATTGCAATTTAAAATCAACTACCATTTTATTATTTCCTCCTCTTTAATGATAATATGTAATTCGCTTGTAAAGGTTATTAGAGATTTGATTTTAATTAGAGAACAAGAGTTTAAGCCTCTCAAAAGTTTTGTGAAAGAGTGATTAAGAGATGAGAATCTCATCATATCTATATTCCATATATCTGAAATTGGTAATGTTTAAGTAAGTTTGGGGATTAAGTATACTTGTGTTCTAAATTCATGCAAGCATAGCCCTTAATGAGTTTGCATGTGCCTTTCTGGTCAATGCCTAGTAGTTGGAACTTGTGCCTTCCCTATTCCTTACCAAGTCACATTTTGGATCTACCTAAGAGAAGCTCAACCTTTAAAAGGTAACATTATTCTCACATCTCTTTTAAAGCAAGTTTTTCAAATTACATAATAAAATAAAGTTTTAGTCTATGAGCATCATCCAAGATCAAAAAAATAGTGTTGATAATTGTATTACTAATGTTAGAAGAAATATAGCCTCTAAATCAAGTGCTAATAATGCTTTGACACTAATATCTCCTTAGAATCCCCATGTTGAGCCTTGTCTTAACTTGACAGTACTTGGCTAAAAATAGGTTAAATCAACCCTTGTTGGCTTAGTGGCAAAACATATATGTATATGTAAAGTAATACAACTTTGAGACATACTACATGTTGGGTCAATTACAAATATATATAATAATATAACATGTGGATGAATAATGTAAATGAAATACCTATTTCATTTAAATTATTTATGTTCTTTTATCTTTTCATTTCTTTTAAGAATTAGCTTAAAGCAAGACTTGTTCATAATAGATTGGGCATGTTTCATAGAACACATAAATCTAACTAAATTTCCTTATTCCAAAATGATAGTCTCCATTTTGAATAACCTTTCATCTTTTCAAATTTTATATGTTACATTCTTTTACCATTCCTTGTTATTATCCCATTTTATCTTTATTTTACTATTTTAACACTTTTATTTTTTCATTTTTCTTTGTTACTATTATCACAAGTGACATTGTTATAGTATGTTTCGAAATAACATTAAAATTGATAATGACATGCTTTTATTCATAGGTAAGTCACATGCCAAATCAAGCATGGGTAACATGATATTAAAAAATAAAAGAACAATCATCCTCAAGTTAATTATATTATATAATCTCTTAAGGTGTCTTTACACATCAAATGGAAAACATCAAGTATATATGCATAAATACAAGCCTGTATGCCATAAATTTTCTTAGTGATCTCAAAGTAAAATGAAATCTTGAAATGTGCAAATTTTACTTCTCTTTCTTATTTGTTATAGCACTACTGAAGTACCAACACAATTTTCTCCTCAAAATTTGAATCTCTTTATCAATCTATTTATTGGTTTGACAGCTCCAAATGCTTCAAAGGAACCTCCTGTTACTCTTGTCCTTTCTTTAAACCCTTACACAAAGCAAACTGCTAAAAATTTCAACAAAACATTTTTGAAAGTCACAACCTCTCTAGCTTCTATATTTGACCAATACCCTTTCATATTTCACGATTCTCCATTTTCCTCAAATGGATATACTTTTTTAAGGATCTCTCCTCACTTTCTTACTCTTTAGAATTCATAATTTCCCATCGATTTGGGCCTCTAATCATCAATTTAATTTGTCTTGTTCGTTAAATTAGAAAAAGTAGGTTTTTTAAGATAAATTAAAATATTATTTTAATTAAACATTAGAATTTTTAATATTTCTTGAATTTTGTATTCAATTTGTTCTCCAAGAATTCATCAACTAATTTTGTTTGATCTATATTAACGAGATCTACTTTTCAGATAAATTTCATCATCTTATACTAGGTATGGATTAGTTTTTTGATCACTAAGGTAAGACATATTCTCAAGAGAAGTGAAAAAAAATTTTGATTATAAGAAAGATAGCCTAACTTATTTTTGTTAGTGAAGGAAGATTCTTATTATCTCTATGTTGAAGATACAAAAGTTACTAAATAAGGGAAGTGGGGGTTCTAGTATTTATTGTGAAAATGGACAAACAATTTTCTCAATCCCAAAGATATTCATAGTTAATGAATGTCCAAATATATTTCCCAAAGATTTACTAGGATTAGCTCTAGAAACATAAATAAAATTGAGATTCAATTTGTTCCTAGTGTTGAAACAATTTTTAAGTTCCATATATAATGGCATTGATAAAATTACAAGAAGCTATATTGTAAATTTAAGAACTACTGTATAAAATGTTTGTATGACTAAGTGTATCATCGTGAGGCATATCCATATCATTTATGAAAAAGTAAGATGACAACTTAAGAATGTACTTTGATTATAGATTAATAAGATCACTATTAACAATTAATATATTTTTTTCAAAAAATTAATGATTTATTTGACCATCTTCAAAGGAGCAATTATATGTTTTTAAGATGGATTCAACATTTAGATATTATCAATTGAAAGTAAGGAAAAAAGTATTTGTAAAACTACATATAGAATGAGGTATAAACATCATGAATTTTTTGTATTATCATTTATACTAAAAAAATGCACCAATAATATTTATGGATTTATTGAATAGAGCCTTCAAGAGATATCTAGAGTAATTTGTAATTTATTTATAAATAATATTGACCTAGTCAAAGTCTATAATGGTGCATGTTATTCATTTACATGCTATTACAAATTTAAGGGAAAAATCAAATATATGCCAAATTTTTTAACTGTAAACTTTGGCTATTAAAGGAGGAGGGGTTAAAGTTGTTAGTGTTGAGAGAATATCAATGGATTCTCAGAAAAAATTTATAATAATGGAGCAATATAGGCCTACATCAAAATTAAAAGTAAGAAGTTTCTTAAAAATGACAAGTTATTATAAGAAATTTGTAAAACTATCTCTCCTAATTAGCCTCTCCATTAATCAAATTGAATAGAAAATTAGTTAAATTTGAATGAAATTTAAATTATGAAAAGAGTTTTCAAATATTAAATGATAAACTAACATCAGCTCCAATTTTGGCATTACTACTATATAGAAAAGGATTGAAAGTTCATTCTAATGTATCTTTATAATGGTTGGGTTTTGTACTACTAAAAAATGGAAAGAAATTATGTATGCATCTAAATAATTGATGCATATGGAAAGAAATCTTATGTAAAATTTGGAATTGATAAGCAATGTATTTTCTTTGTAATCTAGAGACATCATTTGTATGTACTTAAATGTGAAATATTTATTGATCATCAAAGTTTGAAATATATTTACAATCAGAGGAAACCAAATTTGAGGTAAAAAAATAACTATAATTTGTTAAAGATTATGATCTAGAAATTACTTATGTAAGAAAAGAAAATGTGATAGCATATGCTTGACGTAGAAAAATATTTTGCAAATTGGTGAAACAATTTGTTAAATGTTATTGTTCAAACAAATATAGTATTGTTATTGCACTTATTAATTAGGCCAAATTCATTAGAGTTGATTAAAAAATGTCAAGCTAAAGATCTAATCATAAAAGATAACTCAAAATGTTAAAAAAGAATAAAACTCTAATCTCAAATTGGATCAAATGAGAACTCTATGATTTTAGTATAGATCATGCATAATAAACAATCAATAACTTAGAGACTAGCTATTGAAAGAAGTAAATAATTCAAAAATATTTTATACAGCTTGGTGACAATAAAATGTACCATGAATTAAAACAAACTGTTGATTTCTAGGATTGAAAAAAGATGTTTCAAATTGGGTTAAAAGGAGCTTAATTTGTTAGCTAGTTAAAAGAGAACAATAAAGGCAAGGAGAGACATTGCAACCTCTGTGTATTCGTAAATGAAAATGGGAAGAAATTGCTATGACTTTTGTTGCCGAGTTTCATAGATCAATAGTAGTTCATGATGTTATATGGCTAATTATGGATAAGTTAGACAAATCATCTCGCTTTTAGATAATTAAGTAGCATACTCAATTCAAGAATTATAAAGAATTTATATGAATTAGATTATTGTGATGAATGGTGTTCTAAACATAATAATTTCAAATAAAGATTCTAAATTTACTTCTTATTTTTTGAAAAGTATGCTTTAAGCCTTTTCAATAAATTGAAATTATAATACAACTTTTCATCCATAGATAGATGGAAAAATGAAGAGAATAGTTAAAACATTTGATAATTTTTTGAGACTTTGTATAATACAGTTTTGTGGTGATTGGGAAAGCCATCTAGGTTAATTGAATTTTCTGGACATTTATCAATGTAGAATTAAAATAGAACCATATAAAGCTTTTTATGGAAGGAAGTGTTAATCACCTGTATGTTAGAATGATGGAAAAGAAGGGTTATTTTGGGTTCTAAATTTATTGAAGAGTCTATAAAAAGGATAAAAGTAATTCTTAATAGGTTGAAAATAGCTCAAAACATACAAAGAAAGTATTTTAATGTTATACATAAATAAATGGAGTTTCTATAAGGAGACCTATAAGGATAACCTTCTTAAAATAAGGGGATGTTAATTTTACTATTTGTATAATCTGAACAAGTAAACTTGATTGATGAAATGTACCTCTTAGATTAAATATTTTTATAATAGATTGTACAACCAATTGGAATGCATTATACAATATTACTAAATTATTTGATCATATTATGTAGTAAACAATCTAATCCATTTTTCCATTACCATTCTTAGTTCTATCAAAGCATTGCATCGTACAATAGGTATACATCATATTGTATGATATTTTGTGGTTTAGTACATTCAATACTAAATCTTTTTATTAGTTAGACCCATAATTATATGATGAGTCACATCATACTTTATGACATTCTCTACTAAGTTCATTTAAAGCTTCAACTTTCTATTAAGAATGACCATACTTGTATAATAAGTCACATCATATTACACAAAATCTTTAGATTTATCTTTTCTCTCACAATCTTAAGTCTGAAAATGATTTTACTTTAGGACAGTACTTATTCTATCTAAAAATGCATTTGTGTTATGTCTTAGCCATTTCTCTCATTATTTTCTTAGGAGTGCATTGTTACAATATACAAATCATATTATAGAAAAAGTTGGAACTCCTATACACATAATTGAATTGTTCTGTTTTTCTACATACAATTGGTTTTTAGTACAAATGATACTATATGATAAATATATAACACCATACAATGACTATGATAGTAGCATACTTGAAAATTAAGATTTTTCTTAATATGGCCCTATATTACTAAGTTTAAACTGATGAGACTTTTTTTTTGCAAGACTTAAAAACATGTCACAAACTATTCGATGGGAATGCAAGACTAGTTGAGATGATAATTGAAGTTGAATTGAATAAAAATGAGAACCTAAGAGCTATAAGTAAATATTGCATAGGTCTTAACATTCTAATCATACTTACAATTAATTATAGAGTACTCATGATAGCCGCCTCACAATGAAGATAATGTTGTTTGATGTGTTGATCAATTGTTTGAAGTACATCCACAACTAAGTCCCATGGTGATATATGACTCCATCTGATCTTGAAACATCATCAAATTCTCATTTTCATGAGATATTAATTATAAAAAACTTTATCATATGTTTTGTTATCATCCAACTCTCACTTAAAATCATGGGTTAAGAAGAACATATATTTATCAAGGTAAGTTCATTGAAGGAGTACTAAGATTTGTAAAGCTACAAAAACTAAAACACAAGTTTAATTGTTCATTTCAAATTTTAAAGAGAATTGTAAAGTAGCATAATATATAGTTTTATCTCCATAGTTGTTAGGGATTCACAATGTAATACATATTTCATCCTTATGAAACATTCTAGAACCTTCAAATATTGTCAAACAAGATAACAAGATATTGAAATTCAACCAAACCTGACTTATCCAAAGATACTAGTATAGATAAAATTGAAAGTGAGAAAATGCTAAGAAGCAAGTTATTCTAATGTTTAAAGTTTTGTAGGAAGATAAAACTGAAAAAGAAGCTATTTAAAAAGCTAAAAAAGATATGTTGAGTAGGTATCTAAACATTTTTTAAATTTTAAGATGAAATTTTTTATGAGAAAGGAATATAACACTAAAAAATTTGATTTATATAATGCATTATAAATCTATAGATTATGAGATATATGTTTGTATTTATAAGTCTTTCAAAGAAAAAAATAATTTTTGGAAATATCATACTTATTAATTTAAATATTACTGTAATAATTCTATCTTAAGAAGTGAGATATTTTTAGATGATGTCAACATGTTTTGATAAGCATACTATTAGAAAGAACTCTTCATTAAGAATCTAATGTAATGAGTTACAACATTTAAATATATGGATAATTAATTATAAATTTTAGAAGGAAATAACATGATTATAATTTTTTGAAATAGTTGAAGGGAAAATGATAATTATATAACTTACATTCCATTTCCTTATGATATATAATATAGAAATAAATGAACTATCAATGGGTAGGAAATAAGTTCAAAGATAAGGAAGAAAGAAGAGAAGAAGAGGAAGAGAGGAAGAAGAAAGATTTGAAGGAAGCTTGGTTGCAAAAGAAAATGTATGGAAAAGAAAGTAGGAATTTCTATTTGTTGTAATGAGAAGCTTTGGATTAACAAAAGGAAGCAAGTGATGTTGTGTTGTTGTTATTAACAACATGACAAATGGATGAAGACTTGTTAGTTGGCTATCCTACAAGAAAATGGAGGAAGAACATCTAGCTAAGAAAGGTTAGATGAATTGCATATTTATTTTCATTGGATCTTTTTATGGACAATTGGATTAATTTTATTTATTTTATCTATTAAAGGTGAAATTTTAAGAGTTGGAATTGGTTTTGAGAGGATTTGAGTGAATATAATGACTATGTTTCCATTTAGAGGGGATGAAGAAGGAGCATCATACTTTAGCTCAAAAGCACACACCTCTTGGCATCACACCAATCCCATTTAGACTTAGAGTCATGCCCAAGATGAATCCTATTTTAATTAGTCATCTTTGTAAACCATAAGAGTCAGGTACAACACTCCATTTTTCTTTTATAGTTACCCTCATTATTTTCTATTATTTGCCTTAAATGATGTGAAGCTATTTTGTGTCATCATCGACATCTGTTACTGTTCAATTTCCCTTTTGCATGTTTTTCCACCCATCGTTGATCATTTGTCATCAACTGGTCACCGTTGCTCCTAGTTGTCACCAAACGCTAGTAGCCTGTCATCGTCGATTGCCCAACATCACCGAGTCATCACCTGCACTTGATTGCCCATTTGTTACAAGCCCTTCAGTCATTGCTAACTGTCGTCATTCATCTTTCCCACTGCTAGCATCCATCATTACCATTTGATCATCATATTGCATAATTCCATAATTTTTCCGATGCTATAATTTTTTATACATTTGAATATTTTGAAATTTTATTTAATGTGGTTGGCACATTTTGAGTTAATGGTTTTGGAATTCTAAAGGTCTCATTTAGATTCCTAAGTGACTTAACTCCAAAATAGTCTTTCTTATATTAACTTTTATCTTTCTAATGCTTATGTTATATTCCAAGGTATATTTAATTCTCTTTTATCCATGAAACTTTATTGAGCTCTTTTTCATGTACAAATAATAAATGTTATCTTATTATAAAGAGTTGTTGTTGCCTAAATAAAGTTTTCCTTATTTGTGTGTTTTCAACTTTATGAGCAAAGAGTATGTACCTAACTTTAGTTGAAGAGATTCTAACTTTTTCTCCCCTTGTGAGAGACAAGGGTTAAAGGTGAGAAACCTTCCAATAATAGAGTCGACAACCAATCAAATTCTCTCTTTCTCTAACACCTTGTTAATTACACCTACAAGTTCTTACTCACCCTTTTCTTTCTCGTAAAAAAAACCACAAAACTACAACCCTTACCAACATGGCTCCAAATCAAAGCTGACCACCTTATTATCCCTTTAACTAAGCTTCTCCACTAACCTAGACCTCCACCTCATCACCTTTTCCATCTTTAATGCTCTACACACCAACTTCAAAAGAAACTTTAAGCCACCTTTGCCAAAAAAATAAAATCTTTCTACAACTTTTTTTTTAAGTTGTAGTCAAAATTTAAGGTTTGACTTTCTTCTATTAAGATACTCTATATAAAGTTTATCTTAATTCTCTATTATATATGTATAAAATTTAATATTACAAAACTACTTAGTAGAATTTTATTATTGTCACCTACTCTATTAAATAATCTATTTTATAATTTAAGATATTAATCTTTGAATAATTTTAAAATATTACACATGTCACTTAACCTTAATTAGTACATACTATTCTTTAGCATTCTTTATTATTCTATTAAGTATTTCTTATGTTGTAGGCTCCAAAGTAGACACTAGTAGAAGTCTAATTTATCCTTTTTTAAGGGATCATAATATATGATCAAACATGGTGTACAGGTGTAATCAATAGCAAATTAGATCAACAAGTGTGACCATACTAAATAATATAGGCCAATATATGATATGATCAAGACTAAGTTGGTTGAGGAAGAAGAATCGTCATAAGGTTTGACGATGTATCTTATGATGGTTAAACTAATCATACCATACGATGAACTCATCATATAATACAATTATTTAAAGGTTAGGAAAGGTGCTTTGTCTACAATTTGATGTTAAAGAGCTAAGTTGATTGCATGGTATGATGAAGGAAATTGTATAGTATAAGAGTCGGAGAATTAAAGACAAAGGTTCAATAAGGTGTTGATCATATCGTTTGATGAGGGAAGCCTTATAATATGATAGTATTATAATAGGAAAAGAAATGAAAGGGATATTTTAGGTTATGTAATCATAAGAGAAATATTAGATATTTATATTATAAGAAATTTTGTAATAACTCACATGCATGGATGGCATTATAGAGAATCTAGAGAAGGAAAATGATGGATAAGGAATGTTCATATCAAATTTAGGTAAGTAAATCTAGCAATTATAATATAAATATAATACTAAATTAATATATGTGTTGTTCTTAAATTTGGATGATATATATATTGTGCATTCTGATAAATGACATTATTATCTTTTTGGAAGTTAGTTATGTCATATTGGGATATGATCGTTCATATTCTAGTGGATCTTTTATTATATGGTTCTACATTTAGCAAGGTGTACTAATAAGCCAATGAATAACTAAAAGTTTGTTTATAAGAGAAAAGAAAGTTATTACATAATATTCAAAGGGGTTTTATTTATGGAATGGAATTAATATATTTCATTTTCTTAAGGTGTTATCTTCATTATGTATGCATATGCTTCTAGTCATTTGTGTAGCATAGTTAAGAACAAGTCTAAAGGCCATACTTGATTCGGTATTGTCACCATAATGTGATCTTATTGGATATGCAAGTAGTACTTCTAACTAGGTGTAGGTCCAGAAGACATACCAAATATGATATAATAGTGTTAGTAGTTTTTATGAAAGGTGACATGGTATAGGACTAGAGGCCATACATTTATATTTAGATATTAGCTAATTCTACCTAAAGGTTATAGGTCATTTGGATATAAATAAAATTATTATTAGATCTAGAGGATAATGACCAAAGAAAAAATAAGGCCAATAAAAGAATAATATCTTAAACACATTTTAATTGAGTACTAGTTAAGCATTTTGTATATTAGTTGAGTTTTTTTATCATGGTTCTTAGTTTTCAAGCTCTTATTCTTATATTATGTTATTCTTTTATGTCTAGTTCTTATTACTTTATAATTTATCTTTTAAGCCATATAAAATCTCATTAGTATTTATATTATAGGTTATGTATCTATTATACATAAAGATAATGATTATAAGACCATGGATTAGAGTCCTACTCATTAGAGGTTACAATGGGTAGTTTTGTATGTGATATTCTATGTTTGCTATTTTTATTTTATCATATTGTGTTGTAGTGTAAGATTAGGAATAGCCAGTATTTTATATTATGTGGTATAGGTTATCTTTGCTATAGTTTTTGTATATGTGAATTTTGTGTTCAAATGTTCTACAATGTTTTAGTCATTGGTAGTTTATGGGGCTTTTTCTTATATATACGATATGGTTTGAAATTGTTTCATTAATAGTCCCTACTTAAAGAGTTTGTGTGTCCTCAATTTTTTTTATTTATGATTAATCCTTTATTACTACTATATTATGTGGGCTAGTTAGGTTAGTTGTTGATAGAGAATTCTATGTGAAGTGGGTCCTCCCTTGCAAATGTGTAATTAAAACTCTTCCTTATTTTGCCTCTTTGAAATCTTCTAAATTACGATATCTTTTCTTGTTCATGGATTATCCTCCTTTGTGAGGTTAATTCATCCCCTTTAAGTTAAAAATTATAAGGTAATCTATGTGAGTAGAAGGCTAGCCTGTGTCTGCTTTAAAAGTCTTCTTATGCACACAAGCATCATAGACACCTTTGCAATTAGTTGATATATCATCCCAAATGTGATGGAACTGAGTTTTATAATTATTTTTGTACTATTAAAATTTGTGAAATTTGTATATTTTTTTCAAAAAATCATATATTGCAAAAAGAGGATTTCACACCTCAAGAAAAGAAAATGAGATGTGAAAGTAATTATACAAATTTTCGAGATTCATCGAGACCAAGTTGGTCTAAATAAGAGTTATTTAAGCTAAAAAAAATGATTAAAGTTATATATAATAAAATATTCAATTAATTTAAGAAAAATTAATATATTTTAAAATTAATAAAAATATTAAATAAAATTGAATAATTGTGAAAATTGATTAGAATATAAATCCTATAAAGAATTCCAAATAAAATTTTTCTTGCATGATAAGGGAGTCCTATATGGAAAAATTAAAGGTCAAATGAATTTAAAGGAAAGAATAAAATAATTAATAAATGGTCTTTTATATTAAAAAAGTATTAAATACTAAACAATATTGAATAAATATCAAAATTAGCTGATGGATAAATCACATTGTGAGAATCATATAAAATTGACTAATGAAATTTCAAAAATTATTTTGTGTAAAAAAGTTTAAAACTTTTATGAATACCAAAGTATTAGTAAGAAATTGATTTTCATTTTAATTTTATAAAATTCCTAATCCCTAATAGTGAAACTTGACCAAGTGATAATTTCATATAGCAAACACTAGCATAAGAGATGGGGACATAACTATTAGAAAGAGAGGAAGTGTTAGGAAGTTGAAAAAATGTGTTTGTTGGTGGAATAAGAATAGTTAGGAGATAGGTAGAGATAGGATGGAAAGAAGCTAAGGTTTTAAAAAGATGAAAATTGAGATGCTATGGGATCTTTAGACTGTGAGGAAATTAAGAAAATTTTTCTTAGATGTTGCCAAGCCATGCCAAACAAAAGGAGAAAGAGAGAGTGGAAGAAAAAATTACGAAGTAAATTAGGAGAATTCCATAGTGCAATAGTTACAAAAAGAAGGGTAAAGAAAGAGCAAGATTTCATGCAATGTAATTTCACATACAAATCAAGTCATAAGGCCAACCCCTCTATAATAAAAAAAATTGAAATAAATAGGCTTTATAACATGTATGTATCTAATTGATGCAATCGTTCTTGTTGCTTAATGATTTTAAAATTTAATAAAGATTTAATTGTTAAAAAATCAAGAGATGAATGCATTACAATTTGTAGCCTTCCCTTAAATTAGATGAGCATGATTTAGAGCATTTTACTATTTTATAGCCTACTACCCTCAAATAATGAAGAGGCATATCATGTGACTCCAAGGAAGCTGAGGGAGATAGTTTATTTTCATAATATAGATATTTTTGTTGTTCATGTACTATGTAATAGAAGCTATTGCATCAGTTATATTATTTGGGTTACAATGGACATGTAGTTGTTTATTTTCTAATATAGGAATTTATCATGGACTTGGCTTTAACAAAAATTGTAACAATTTTATTTTAGTTTTCATTTGGATTTCAAAATGTATCCTGTGCTTTAAAGCAATATGATTTTGAAAGAATAAAAATTGACATTGCACACCAAAAAAATGAGAGGTTGCCATAGTTAATGACAAAATCCATAAGCTCTCTTTTTCATTTTTTTTAACATTTGTTTTATTAAGTTATAGAAAGATTCCCCAACTGAAGTACAAATACCAAAATACCTAACAACCTAAAAATTAATAAATTAATGCTAATAAAATATAAAAAATATAAGTTCAAACTAGTTTATGGAAACAACACAAAAAGCATCATTATGTCTCACAAATGACTCATTCCAACCCATTAACTAAAAAAATCAGTAAGTTTTTATTACATTTTTTTAGTCCTCGTTTAAAATTTGGTTCATAGTCTTTGATGCTCTCAATCATTTTTAATCCTCAATCTTTTTGTCTATTCCTAACGTGTTGCATCAACTCACTTTATTAAGAAGAACTCTACTCTATAGAGTTGGTGCCCATGCACTTCTTTAAGGGCATTTACATTAATTTCTCAAAGTCCTTCATAATTAACCAAGTAAAGTTTTATGGTATATATCAATCAAGATATTATGTAAAATGACAAAATTCACACCATAATGTAGAGGAGACGTATTATCATTAGTGCCTTATACATAGCTTGCTACAATTTTCAATCATATAATTTGAAAGAAATTTTGCAACCCACATGACAGGGGGAGGGGGTGAATTGTACCTTTTTGTATGTGTTTATATAAATAATTATTAATTTCTTCAAACTCAAAGTTAAGCTAACAACATCAAATTTGAGGTAAATTTAAGATCTAAACTCTGAGAAAGTTTCTTACTAAAGACAAAACAATTCATCCAAATAGCTTTTATTATTTTAAAAAAATTTCTCACTTTTTTTAAAAAATTATAATTTGTTATAAGGAAAATATAAATATATAAGAATAAATAACAAAACACATCATAATTTTAAGTGGTTATGCCACCAACACTTAGCTTGCATCCACCCCTGGTTGACTATAACCCTCACAACATTTTGATCAACCTCATCAATAACTCCACTAAGCTCAAAGTCGTAATCCACAAGAGCCATATAGAATCCAACTACTTGATTCAACACTTTACTGCTAAAACATGTTAGACAACACTTTAAAGCTATTTATACAAACATTTATGCCTTAATCCTTATTGCAAAGTGGCACATTAACTAGATATTCTTAGAGGAGGTGTTACCAATGATTAATGAACGGAGGATAATTTAAATCTAATCTTGAATAATATCAAAATAATGAATAAATGCTCTAGTTATAAAGATTAATGAACTTAAGAACCAGAAATAAGTCAGTATATGCATTCTTCTTCTTTTTTTATATTTATCTTTTTATTTATTCTTAATACTCTCCTATTCATATAACCTAATGATCTGAAAAGTTTAAGAGAGATGAAATTGCTAGATTTACTTTTCTAAATAGATTAGACTAGCCATTAGAAGTTTTATTAATGTATCATTCTAGTACATCAAAACCATCATATTAAGAAGATGAAAAAAGGATTAGGATCATCACAACAATCTAATGATATAACTAATGTCATTTATCTTAAAATTACTTATATTATAAGTTTTAGAAGAGTCTTGATAAAGTGTAATGTTAACTTCTAGTACAAGGCTTAAGTTCTATATATATCATACCAAATAATCATGTAGATCATATAAATAACATACAATTCATCTTTTAAGTTTAAATAGATAATACATGTTTAAAAGTATATCATGACCATACAATATCATATTGTATGAGTATGATCACTATTTTATTAGTCTTAATTATCAATCTACATTAATACATGATAATGATCCAAATATCATAATTGTTTGTTACATACTTACTACTGACTTGAATAAATTAGATACAATATTGTTATACTCATACAATATTTTTACAAGAATATACTTTATACTTACTCCTTTTTCAACATTTAAATCATATAATAACTAATGTTTGCATACAACAATCTCCTCTTTGATAAAATCAATGCTAGAAGAAAATTATATCAATAAAGAACATAATGGTAGCAAATTAAAAGAACCATAAAATTGGAAATACAATAGTGTTCATCGTCACACACATCAAATTGCGTCAAGAAGTTATGAATAAAAAACAACTCTCCTTACATTTATGTAATAAACTATAACAATATAAACAACAATAGTAACTTCACATCCATATCATGGAAAAACATACCATTTCTACCATGCACTTCATCAAGAAAGAATAAAGGAATTAAACATTTCATAGAATCACATCCCCAATAGAAATGCATTCAATAAATAGCACAAATAAAGCCAAACACATAAATACAACACAGTTTGATATAAGAATTCCTCATCCATTTTTTGCACCACCTGGATTTCATTTAAATATATCTTCTCTTTCAAATATGGTTCTACTTTGGTCACTACCTCTAATTCATTGATTAAATTTTGAGTGTTTATGTTATGTGTTAGGTTAGCTGCTAGTCAATTGTGTTTGTATTAAGAGATATCATGACCCTATGTGCAACATTTGTAGTAGTACCTAGCTGGTTAGTGAATTTGTTTTGCCAAAATCCAATTTTGGTTTCACCTTGTTTTTGAAATTTTAATTCTATTGGGTAATTACTTTTCCAAGATCACTTCAACACAAACTATGGCTAAGTCATGTAAGGTAAAAAGTTTTAGCATCCACTTCCAGTGGAAGACAATACATTAAATGCTAGACTATAGGATCTACCTCCTCTAATCAAAAGTCTTGTCCATAAGAGCTGAGTAGAAACTTAAGAAAATCATATAGTATGCCAAAATTCATCATATCTTATGATTACATGGAAATCTTAGAATTGAAGAGGATTAAACAATTTGTTAATGTAGATTGAATAGTACATTCTATCATGCTATAATATCAACTAGAGTTTATGGTTTCTTACCTTTGATTGAACGTTATAGGAGTAGAAGACAAAACATTCAGTTAAGATTTATTGTGCATAAAGGCAATAATTTTAGCCAAGATTTCATGAGAAGATATCATTTTAGAGTCTTAATTTAATTATTCTTTCTAATCTACTTTGGTCTCACCTATCTCACCATCTCATTAAGTTACCTCTACCAAATTCTACAAAGTGAAGTTTAAGGATCAAGACTTTCTACAAAGTTGATAAAGGTAAAATGGTTAAATGGGTTAGGACATCCTCAACATAATCCAATATAGAGACATGGGCCTCAACAAGTCACACTATTGATGAAAAGATGTTTTGATTAAAGGTTGATTTTGACACTTATGTGAGCATGAACGAGTGAATGATGAATATAAAAAATCCTATCTTATTAGTGTTAGAATATCACTCTAGAGAGCCTATATTGCATATGTTTGAGGGCACTATCGTGAAGAGAGTCCATCAAAGCAATCACTCTTTCAATTGAAAGCTAATTCAACATTTCTATAACAAGTCCAAATGAATGAGATCTCTAAGTGTAATCATAATGGATTCTTTAAGAATGTTTTAGCAAAATCAAACTCCAAGCTCCTAACTCGATAGGTAAAATATCTTGTACACATAAACTATCTTATACAATCTTTAAGAACACAATATTACCAAAAAATGGAGACATCTAATTGTTCTAATTGTAAATTTTAAATAAAGTATGAAGGCTTATGTGAATGACAGCATACCAAGACCCTTCACAAAAGGAGACATTAGAAGAATAAAATCCTTTGTTCTTAAAGAAAGTGAGATGAAGAGAGAATGTGAGGACCTTAGACAAGAAAATGCAATGATCCTCTTCAAAAGATCTTCATAGGCTTAGTATAAACAACCAAGGTCCTCTAATCCAAATTTTGAAGCATTCCTTAAGGCTACTGGGAGGGATTAGTAGCTATGATATTAAAATTGATGAATTGAAACATGAGGTTGAGCAATGACACATGGAAGCTTAAAAAAATTTGAAGCATGTTAATTAGGACTGAATGTATAACTAAGATCCACATGTAGTTCCATATCATAATTGACATCAAAATTTGAGAGCTTAAAATGAAAAGATTATAGGAGTGCATCTTGTAGTTGTTATTAAAGAAATAATGAACAATGTACATGTTGAATGTAATTATATTATTTTTTTATGTCCTTTTATGTCTATGATTATGTTTTATTTGTTTTTATATCTTTATTCAAGTGATTCTTTTAAGATCTCACATGTAAAATACTTATGTAAATGTTAATTCCAAACATGTGTATTAATAGAATTCTGAATTGTAGGGGAGAAATGTGAATAGCTTATCATAACATCCTATGCACTCCATGTTCATTAGCCTTGCACTATTATTTTGATGTTGCCAAAGTGATAGAAGTTGTGTGCAGCCTAATTTATATTGGATGTAGTATAACCTACATGTTTTCAACATTTTTTATTAATCTAAACATTTTAAATTATGCTTTGAGCATTGTTTATTAATCTAGAAATTTTAATTGACTTGAAAATATTTTATACTTAACTTTTGAAAGAGTTTATTCTATTTTATATTTTATCCCTATACATAAAATATTCTATCATCATGAAAATAAGGGAGATTATTGAACACTATGAGCTCTAACATAAATATAATTTTTGATGATAAAAAATCACTTAAGTATCTTCTTGTGCTCTAACTTATCTATCTAGTGTGTTACAAGTTGAAACAAAAGACAAGTTGATAATGCTTGATTCATTCTTGGTTAAATGAATGGAGCATTGAACAATCTTGTGCAAAATACTTAAGGCAAGGGATAAGGATGCCATCCAATAACCTAAAATAAAAATAAGATGGAAACTTATGTTAGTTATGTTGCCATGGACTCTATTTTCTTGGACAAGCAATAATTACAATGCATGTTACTAATCATGACAAATTGCACTTCACTTACTATGCACTTGCATTAAATTTAAATAATCATGCCTTTATGTCTTCAACTGCATATCATCAAGGGTTATTGAGTTTAATATAATTCTTGTAGATACTAACACATAATTATAAAATAATTGAAGAGTTGACTACAATAAATTTTGGATTGAAGATTATACCCAAAAATAATTAAAATTTATACTAACAATATAACATAAAATTCATTTTAGCTCGTATGATTATCTTTATAAAAAGAGGATTGTAGAAATAGATTGTTTGATCTAGGTTTTTATAGGTACTCTAGTGGAAATCGAATCACATAATACGATGATCAAATAGTGTGATGTGTGCACTTCAACTTTGTATACATAACATAACTATTCAAGAATAGAAAGTATACGATCTAATCTAGTGAACATTAAAATCCTTAGAATTTTGGCTATTTGGCTTTGTTCATTAATAGTAAGATCAATTTAAATGAATTATATAAAAAATATCATAGTGACATATTAATAAATATTATCAAACTATACACCAGAATTTATCAGATAGTATGAACATTGTAGTACATAAAATGACCAAGCCATACACTCCATCTACATTATCTTAAAATGTTTAAATGGTTTGTCAATATTCTAATGTATAATATGATCATCTAAGTATACATATTCACTTTATATGAAGGAAAACTCAAAATTTTTGTGCATTAAACTAATATTCTATTGAATGATACAAAAATTTCATTATAACAATATCAGACAGTGTGATAAACTTAGCAAACATTTATGAGCAGAACAAAAATCAATTGGTTCAAATATGTCTTAAATATAAAATTAGCCATTGTAAGGGCCACTGAACCTTCCTTTAAGGGTTATAGCACTCTATAATATAAATATATTTCATGAAAAAGACAATGATTAAGCAAAATTAACATCATACAAGTTAAGAGAAGCAAACTACTGTAATAACTTTCATTATCACTGGTTGAGAGACTTGCTAAGGGGGAAAAGATAACATTCTTGTAATTAGGAGAAATAGAGAAAGTATTCTCAACTAAACTTCATTCAACATATCACATCACAATCTCTTTAGTTAATTGGTATCCTTAGTTTGCTATATTTGTACTTATAATTGTATTTTTAGTTCATAGCTATATGAGCTAGTGTTTTACCTAGATTCTTATAAGCTTGTTGTTTGTGGTCCAACTTTAGGCCATGGATGTGTGGAATAGTTAACCTTATCCTAGGGTTGTGAAGTTGGGATTATTGGTTTTTTGTTCATCCATTAAAAGCCTTAATTTAGACTTATGTTTCTCCAACTAGTTGTAACAAACAAGTTATTTGGATAGTAGTGCTTAAGAAAGTTGCTGGGAGGAGGAATGAGATTAATTGAACCACCTAAATTTGCATCTTCATCTTTTTCTTATCTTTTCATTTACTCTTACTTTATTTGATTTTCTTATCATAGCATTAATAAGTTGCTCAACTTGATGATCTTTCTTATATCTATTAAAATTTAGAAATAAGGTGCAATATTATCAAAATAAGTTCTAAAAGTTTTACTAAACCTTTTGTTTGCAAAAACATTTCCTTTAAATGTGCATCACCAATCCAACCCCTCCTCTTTATTATTTTACATTGAACCGAAATGTTTTAATCAATTGTGAAATACTCTATCATTAACATTCTACAATAGTGATGTATAATTCAAAGTGTATAATATCTTTGTCAACTTTTAATATTCCTTAGAAAAAAACTCAGACAACATATTAATAAACTTGAATATATGGTTTTATTATGATCAAACTATCACATAGAGCCATAGTGTTAACAAGGGATCATAAATTCAATGCTTGAGGGACGGGCACATTTAGTAATGATTCCAAAGATTGCTAAAATGAGGGTGCAAGTGCTTGCACAAGCAAGTGATAATTTTCCCATGTGTTGTAGTCTTTCCCAATAGTATGTTCAATCCAAGTTGAAATAGGTTCAAACTTATGAGTCTAGAGCCTTAACCATTCATCAGTCTAGGAGGCTAAAAGATTAATGCTTAGGGAGTGGTGATAAGGTATCCTCTCAGTGCCTTAATAATGGTCAAATGACCAAATCATGCTAACTTGGTCATGGCTAAACTGAGAGAGTGCGCTGTACAAATTAGCCAAAGTTATGGTAGTATTAAATGAGCATTTAATGTCTCATCTCCTAATAAAATATAGAAGTAATAGTCAAGCAGTTATTAAAGAGGAGACTAAGTTAAGCACATAAGAGAGGATAAGGGTCCAATAAACTTGGGTATAGTCATGACAATTCTCACTTGAAGGAGACCATATTTCAAGTGTGGGTATGACAATTGGTTTGGATGGAAGAGCTACAACTAAGTGACTAACTTTGCCAAACTTGTATGTGCTAATGGTTGGGAGAAGCAACCAAAGAGTAAGAGAACCAAATGAATTGACAAAATTTTAAAAAGAACTAATTAATGGCAATGTTAAATACTAGGTGACATGGATGATTTGTGTTGGACAACAATAAAATGATAAATAATCAAAACTAACTTATTGATATCAATAATCATAAAGCCTTGCTTCTCAAAATATAAAAGCAAATGCAATTTTGGTTTTCATTGATGAAGTTATTTAAGCCCATTGGATTGCTTAGCCAATTACATTTCAAGCACCGCATTGTTGATGCTGCATAATTATGGAGTTTCCAAGGCAAAAAGCAAAATGATGACAGTCATAACATATTATAAAATATTTCCCTATAATAAAAAAGGATATCTTGGCCTCTATTTGAAAATTTATGCAAAAAGACGAACAAAGATAACAATGTCAAGATGAATCAACCATTTGGCATTACAATACAATTATGAGTTTGACTTTAAACAATATAAAAAATACTTAAAAGAGGCAAGTAACTCAAAAATCTTTTTAACTAAATGATTAATTATATTTTTTAAGTAAATGATCTTTACTAGTGTATGAGTGCCTCTTATGTGTTCTATTTTGTCTTTTCAATTAATTAAAACAAAAATACTTGTTAAAAATACATAAAATTTTTATAAAAAGTGACAAATTGAAAATGTTTACATTATTTTTCATGTATTTGACAAAAATTATTCATATATTTTTAATTGATAAGTGTCCTAAATGGTAAAAAATCCTATCCAACATAAAAATATACATTTAGATATTATTATAAAACAAGATAAATTTAATGTGTATACATTATTCGATATGTATTTAGCAAAAGTATTGAAATATTTTTAATCGATAAATATCTTATATGGTAAAAAATCTTGTTCAACATAAAAATATTCATTTGATAAATAATTTGTCTTAAAACTTGAATACATATTAAAATAAATAATGATGTAAAAAAACTTTAACATATCTCTTTGTTGTAGGACCTTATAGGCATTTTGCCTCTTGATTTTGAAGATCCTATATCCTTCGAGATTTCCAATAGAAGGATTTCTCAACCTCTAGTTTTCTCAAGGGAGAAAGCTCAATCACTTTCTCTCAAAGAATCTAATCCTCATAACATCCAATCATAAAAATCTATTGCCTTCATTCCCTTTAGTGTCATTTGATATGCATCCCCAATATTTTGGAGCTCTAGTAATTTATTTAGCTTATATTTTAAGTCATCCTTATTATATCTTGACTTACAGTAACCTATCTAGTCACTATTTCCCCTTAGATGTAGGGGTTCACTTCAATTTTTTTTTTTTTTTTTTTGAAAGGATATAACATTATATCAAAAGTGGCGATGCCACACAGGTTTTACAGTGAGTCCTCAAGGGGGATCAAACAAAAAATCAGACAGCATAAGTTTGAGGAGAGGCTGGGAAAGAGAACCCCCAGGAACCCTAACAAACTCATGAAGACAAGCCTCACGGGCAACCCAGTCAGCCGGCGCATTCCCATCCCTGTGGATATGAGAGAACCGGAGAGCCTCCATCTCCCTAACATACTGAAGAGTAACAGCAAACACCTCCATCTCAATGATGGCCTATGTTTATCATCTTGAAATTATAGGGGTTTTACTACATTTGGATGAGTTTCTCTTTGCCCACTTCTATTAAAATTCCAAATAATATCTCAGACCATCTACCATGGAAAATATAATCATTTTGTATTTTTTTTTAGAGTATGAAACCATGAATAGTCTTCATATGGCCAATGGGAATGTTAAATATAAAATTTATACAACTTTGGTTTGAATTCATAATCTTTCCATCATTTTTTTTAATGATAACAAAAATTATTGTATTATTTGTATAAATACAATTCTTGAGTGATTTCAAATTATGCTAATCTAGTTGATTCATTGTAGTGATCTGCACATGAACATCATTTGTGACAACTTAGTGTCATTGCACAAATTTGTTTTAACTTTCAAATATTAGAGTTATTCACTTCTGCTCTTGGTGGAGGGCTACTCATCCAATGCTAATCTTCAACATATCATTTAGGTTAGAATTATTAAATCTATCACTTATTATTTATATAGAACATAAGGTTGCATTCATCTTTATCATGCTTGTTGAACTACAAAGTCATATTTAAATGTGTTAATAAAAGCACAATTGGATAAATAACTATTAAGTTAATACTTAAAGTGTTAAATTAACTTTAGGATTTTTGTTAAACAAAATAAGCATTAAAATCATATTGACAAATAAACTTAATGTTAATTTGCATGCATATTATATAATATGATGCCTTTTATTATAATTTTATGTAATTGTTATATCTGATCTATATTATAAGTGAAACATAGTTAAACTTTCATGTCATATAGTTATAATGTCTCCATCATAATGGTATGATTATGCTTGTTCTAAATTGGGTTGGCCATGCCATATCTAACCTAGTATCAAATATGTATGATTTTTAAGTGTATTTTGTTAGTTTTATAGTTACATGTATCATATAGACCAAAGTATCTCTTCGTTTGCCTACATTCTGGTCTATTCATAGAACAAATAGAAATATTTATATATCAAATAGTTATGATGGCATCAACATACAAGTATGATATCTATGTTAATTAAACCAAAGAATTGTCTTCTAACAAGATAATTCTTTCACCCTTTCAAACACTTAAGTCAAATAAAGCTTATAAGATAGATCATGCACTTACAATGAAGTGTCTAAACCTTTCAACACTTATGATGTTTATACTATATATATACAAGGTATTCATTAACTACTATTAAGTAATTTCACAATTATATGATGAGCATCAGATAAGAACAACTAGAGTGATAAAAAATAACTAAAATAATTTATCATATATAGATAATCCACTTATTCAACTCAAGCAATTATCCTAATTAAATGAAGTAATTATATCGAACTAGTATTATCTCTATGATTGTTCTGTATGATGCCTTAATAAGTTGTAATAATATGCATTGAACATGCATTGTAGAGTACAATGAAGTAGGATAAACTAGTATGACACATTTCTAGAAAGTAAATCAATAGGACATTAGTCACATTATATGGAGTGATCAGCTCCACTTATTTATCACCTTTGTATGATCCAATAGTCATACTTATATAATACATTACTAAAATGTGTAATGGCTATTTCATTTATTTTGGCAATCTAATCATAGTACTTAGAACTCTTTTATTTGGATATAAGACATTCATTATAGAAAAAGAAAGGAAACTTAGGAAGAATAAGGGGATTATCTAATTGGAAAATTTGTTTGTAATTTGAAAAATGAAATCATAAGACATAGACTATGCTTAACTATGAAGGGCATCTATCTAGTAGTTGTAATCAAAGTTCTCACTATTTATTTATTTAAGGTTTTACATTAATTTGGTATATTCAATGGTGAGATAATTCCTCAACATTTAATTTTTATGTCATATATTGTTACACCCCATTTTTCCTAGGCTGATTTTTGGCATAAAATTTTTTTTTTTATATAGACAGCTCAGATCGTCCCATACCAACCTGAGTAGCCTACGAAAACATAGGATATAACACATCATTACACACCTACTTCCCTTAACAATGTGGATCCCATCTCCCGGGTACACCGTCAAATCAGGTTCATGACTCCTGAATTAACAGATGGACTCGCGCAATGTTACTCCTACTAGACCCAATACTCCTAACCCCTACGGGTAGGAGAACCGGTCTATTAGAAGTCTGAACCCCCATGGTTAAGTTCCATAGTCATGTAATGACCTCACCATCAAACAAAAAGATATATAACATCCTCAGATAAAATATGGCACTCCACACACCATACTCCAAGACAATAAAATACAACAGTGAATGGAACTACATACAAGAATAAGATCCAAGTCCAACAAGTGCAATATTATCCAACCAGAAACATAAGTCAGAATTTCCCTCACATATTACATGACATATGAGAATAACAATCTCATTAAATACATCCAACAGCAATAATCAACTAACCAGAATATCTCAGACAATTACAAATCGGATATCCTCCACAATCCTGCTGACCACGATCCCACCTAATCTGGTAGCGTTAAGTCTGTCGAGCCACTGAAAATATATAATACAGGAATGAGCTACGCCCAGTAGGAAAGACAGCTAGTAAAACTCACATGCAAGAGAAGGATAATAGCAAAAATATAGGAATACAGCATAACAATGTATGGTGGATAGGCACTCTCAGTCCCAGACTCCGACCAACCACAGCCACCCCAGTCACACCAGAGTAGCTCTCCTCTGGGCTACCAGGCAACGTGCCAGTGGGAACGCCCATCTCGAAACACGTATGGCGCCTAAGCACCCGACACCGCAGTGTCTCTCGTCAATCAATCTCCTGGAGACTACAGACAGATCCAGTCACATAATCTCTAGCCAACGTGAGACACCCCTGCCACCCTAAGGCGCGCAGGCCTACACACTTGGCTAGCCACTGCGAGACACCCCTGCCACCCTCAGGCGCGCAGGCCTACACACATGGACCAGGAGAGATTGACTCAGCCACCGTCCCAAGGAGTCCTCTACCAACAACTTCCATAGAAGCTCACGCCCCTACAGTCATTGCCAATCTCTAACTCCAAGATTCGGCAACATGTGTCCAGGTACAACAAGGCGTATACCAGTCTACATGTATACTGTGGAAGCTAAGTCCGAACCGCACAGTTACCTACCACAACTACCCTAAAACATCATATAGGGTCTATAGTAGTCCGGTCCAATATGCCAATCCATGAAATATGCCAATACTGAATAAACTGACTCAATCCATGCCGTTGCCATCAAAGCAACACAATTGTCAATTACTGACTGTTCTGGTAGCATCCGTGTACCATATCTTTGTCTGACTGTTTCCAGCTGTACTGTCATCAGTGATAACATTTTTCCCCACTTCAGGAAATTTGTTCTTTACCCACTGATCTCTAGAATTTCCGAAATTCCTCATTTCCAAGTTTTCTGATTTTCCTTGAATTTTCTAAATGTAAATAATTCCTAAAACTCAATTATCGAATTTTTCCTAAATTGGAAATATCAAATTTTGCATTTTATCCATTTTTTTTCCAAAATTCGGAATAATTCCCCGAATTTAAAATTTTGCTATTCACTATACCGCGCCGAATCCCCTGAATCGCATCTTGCCACCGGTTCGGGCTTTCATGCTGAACCAAACCCCGCCGGTCAGTTATTAATCCGAAATTCAGCCGACGCTTATATATAATATTAATGATTAATATTATTATTATTCTCTTAATAATTCAACTAATCCCTAATTAATCCTTAATTCGTCTCCTTCCTTCGCCCGTCGTCCGCGAAACCCTAGCCGCCGCAATAGCCGACCAATACGATCATTCCGTCGATTTCCGGCGACTGCGAACAAGGAGAACATGTTCGTACTATCCTAATGTTCCAATAATGTCGCTAATTTCCTAAGGTTTAAATCAAGTTTTCCGCCGAGCAGTTTCGTCTAATCCTCATGTTGACAATTCACGAAATTATAGTTCTAGCATTATACAATCATATTAACATGAATAAAGTGGCATATTTAAATCCTCATGCTTGGTAATTTTCCAATTTCGGCGAAACAAATTAACGTCCCGAAAACCCTAACATGCAATTTTCGATAATTTGTACAATTAGCTTCAAAAATCACATTCGCATGCTTAGATAGAGATTTGCAAACTAATACATGCTTCAATTTGCTAATTATCTAATTTAAATATCTGAAATTCCTACCTCGAAGACGCCGGCGACGGTGAAGCTCGTCCGCAGCTCGCCGCAGCTCCTCGCCGAACGAATTTGGTCTCAATCGACTCTCCTCGGTCTCGTGAATCTCCGGGCACAAAAAGCCCCTTGCCAGGCCGCCGGAATCACGCGCCGTACGCCGGGAATTTCCTCGCTATCGCCGTCGAACGAAAACCCTATTCGCTGCTTCGCGAGGGTTTTTATACCCCGGGCCGACACGGTGAACCCGTTACGCGTTCGACACGTTTTCGACACGTGAGCACCCGATACGCGCTGTCGACACGCTATCCACACGGTAAGCACACAATACGCGCTGTCGACACGCTATCGACACGGTAAGCACCCGATCAGCCGGTTCGATCTCACCCGCCGATCTCGACCGTCCGATCCGCTTATTAGAACGCACACGCAAACTCACCCGGCGAACCGCCTCCGCCTCCGCTGAACCGTTCCGGTCCGGTTCACGCGCGATAAAAAAAACGATTTCCGGTTTAATTTAATTAGATTTTCGAATTTCTAAAAATCTAATAAATCCAATTAAATAGGGAAAATTAATTAAAAATTCCTCGGTGCTCCGAAAAATTCCCAAAAGATTTCAGAAATTCCAATAGCCTACAATTGAGTTCCTGGCTCATCCTACTGTCGATTCGAAATCATCCAAGCCACAATTAATTTATTAAAGATCAAATACATAAAATTTTACCGGGTATAACAATCTCCCCACCTTATCAGGAATTTCGCCCTCGAAATTCAGCAAGAAGTTCCGGCCATTTTTCAGCAACATCCTGCTCTAGCTCCCAGGTTGCCTCCCTTTCGTCATGTCTATTCCACAGAACCTTGACCATAGGAAACGACCTGTTCCTCAGCTGTCTGCTGCTCTCCTCGAGGATGCGAACTGGTAGTTCCACATAAGAAGAATCTGGTGCCACTTGTAAACCAGGAAGATCATCACTGATGCAATGAGAAGGATCTGGCACATATTTCTTGAGATTCGAAACATGGAACACATTGTGAATCTCAGTCAGATGCTCAGGAAGTGCCAACCTGTAAGCCACTTCACCGATCCTCTCCAGAATAGGATAGGGTCCAATGTAACGAGGTCGAAGCTTAGAAGGCTTTCCAAACCTGAATAGACCCCGCATAGGACTGACCTTCAGGAATACCCTATCTCCCACAGAAAACTCAACAGCCTTGTGCTTAGGATCATAATATTTCTTCTGGCGATCTTGCACAGTACGTAATCTGTCCTGCAATAACTTGACTTCCGCTGTGGTCTCCTCTACAATCTGGGGTCCCCACACTCTCCTGGAATCACCCTCCTCCCAACAAAGAGGAGATCTGCACCTACGCCCATACAACGCCTCGTAAGGTGCCATACCAATCGACGCCTGGAAGCTGTTATTGTACACAAACTCTACCAAGGGTAATCGTCTAGTCCAATCTGTTGAGTAAGTTTGTACGCTCAAGCGTAGCAAATCCTCCAAGGTCCGAATAGTCCGCTCAGACTGTCCATCCGTCTGAGGATGATAAGCAGTACTGAACTTTAACTGTGTACCCATGGCAGTGTGTAAGCTCTTCCAAAACTGTGATGTGAATTTGGCGTCTCTGTCAGAAATAATAGAACGGGGAATCCCATGCAATCTGACAATCTGCTGAATATATATCTCTGCCAACTGTGCCGCTGAATCCGTCTTCTTAATGGATAAGAGATGGGCTGACTTGGTCAATCGATCTACGATGACCCAAATAGCATCAAAACCTTGTCTGGTACGAGGAAGACCAGTCACAAAGTCCATAGTGATGTCATCCCATTTCCACTCCGGAATCGGCAATCTCTGTAACAATCCTCCAGGTCTCGGGTGTTCGGCCTTAACTTGCTGACATGTAAGGCATTTCCTAACAAAGGCAGCAACATCTGTCTTCAAACCTCTCCACCAGAAAACACTCCTCAAATTCCTGTACATCTTGACTTCTCCAGGGTGCATAGCCAAGGTTCCATAGTGAGCCTCCCGAAGGATCCTCTCCCTGAACTCCTGATGTGATGGTACACACCAGCGACCCCTGAAGGTCAAAATGTCGTCTCTGAGAGCAAAGTCTCCTCCCAATCCCTGCGATGCCAACTCAATCTTCTCCTTCAGCTCTTCATCACAAAGCTGAAGGTCACGCATCTCAGATAACCAGTCAGCCCGAATAGTCAATGAGCTGAGTCTGTGAACCAGTCTCTGAATAGACAACTGTTCCTGACATCTTTCAACATTCCAATCCAAGTCTGGTATAGAGTCACAGACTAACATATTATGCACAACTGCGTGTCTACTCAAGGCATCAGCCACTGGATTAGCCTTCCCCTCGCAGTAGTTTATTGTCAGCTCGTAATCCTTTATCAGTTCCAACCACCTCCTCTGCCTCAAGTTCAGTTCCTTCTGAGTGAACAGATACTTAAGACTCTTGTGGTCAGAGAAGCAATCTACAGGAACTCCGTACAAATAATGTCTCCATATCTTCAAGGCAAAAATGACAGCAGCTAACTCCAAATCATGAGTGGGATAATTCTTCTCATGATCCTTCAGTTGCCTCGAAGCATATGCTATAACTCTGTTATCCTGCATTAGTACGGCTCCCAAGCCTATATGTGAAGCATCAGTGTACATCTGATACGGCTTCTCCTGTGTGGGTAACATCAATACTGGAGCGGTGCTAAGCCTCTGCTTCAGCTCTAGGAAACTGTTCTCACAACTCTCTGTCCACTCAAAAGATTTTCCCTTCCGGGTCAACTGGGTTAGTGGAGCAGCCAGTCTAGAAAAGTGAGGAACAAATTTCCTATAGTATCCAGCCAAACCAAGGAAACTCCGGATCTCAGTGACAGAAGATGGCCGTTTCCAATCAATAATAGCTCGTATCTTGCTAGGATCAACAGCCACGCCCTCCGCACTGACAATGTGTCCTAAGAATGCTACTGAGTCCAGCCAAAAAGAACACTTGGAGAATTTTGCATACAGCTCATTCTCCCGCAACACTGTAAGCACAGTCCTCAACTGATCTGCATGAGTATCCCTATCTCTGGAATAAATCAATATATCATCTATAAAGATGATCACAAACCGATCCAGAAAGGCATGAAAAACTCGATGCATCAGGTTCATAAATACTGCTGGAGCATTAGTCAATCCAAAAGGCAACACTGTGAACTCGTAATGTCCGTATCTAGTACGGAATGCTGTCTTGGGTACATCAGAATCTCTAATCCGGATCTGGTGATAACCCGAGCGTAAGTCAATCTTGGAGAACACAGTTGCTCCCTGAAGTTGATCCAGCAAATCATCGATGCGTGGTAAAGGGTATCGGTTACGAATAGTAACCTTATTCAATTCCCTATAATCCACACACAGCCTCATACTACCATCTTTCTTCTTGACAAATAAGACAGGGGCACCCCAAGGTGAACAACTGGGGCGTATGAGTCCCTTGTCTAATAAGTCCTGTAACTGAGTCTTCAACTCTGCTAGCTCGGCTGGAGCCATCCTGTAAGGAGCTCTAGCAATAGGAGCTACTCCTGCCTCCAAATCAATTGAAAACTCCACTTCCCTAGCTGGTGGAAATCCAGGCAACTCCTCTGGAAAAACCATAGGAAAGTCTCTCACCACTGGAATATCTGACATAGGGGTAGTGGTGGCTTGGCTATCGGTCACATAGGCCAACCAACCAGTACAACCCTTACTTACTAACCTTCCAGCCTGAAGAACTGAGATCAGGGGAATCTGCCTGTTCAGACCAAAGTATATCACATCCCCCGAACCAGGCACTCTGATCCTGACCTTCTTCTCCCAACAATCCAGAACCACTGCATGGTGGCACAACCAATCCATCCCCAAAATGATGTCGAACTCTGCTAGTGGCACACATATCAACTCTGTCACGAATTCGTGTCCACTAATCAGAATAGATCCGTCAATCTTCTGAACAGTGGGAATCTCTTTCCCATCAGGAAGTCTAACCAGTAAGGGTTCCTTCAAGTAACCCTTGGATCCTGATATCTGATTCCAGATCCTCTCAGCAACAAAAGAATGAGATGCACCAGTATCAAACAAAGTCATGCACTGCACGTTGCCAAAATGAAGCATACCTGTGATCACTTCTGGTGACTCTGAAGCCTGCTGCCGAGTCAGTGCAAATACCCTGGGCTGTCCCCCAGATGAACCAACCGGTCCCGTGATCCTCTGTTTCTTCAACTCTGGGCAGTCGCACTTCTTGTGTCCGGGCTGTCGACAATGGTAGCAGATAATCCCCCCAGTCCGGGTACCTGTCTGCTGCACTGGTCTCTCAGAAATAGGTCGTGGCCGGACCACGACCTCCTGAGTACCACTGTGATCTCTGTGTCTCTTGCCCTTTTTGTTTTGTTGGATATTTCTGAATTCCTTCCTCTTGTTATGAGTCTCTCTCTGGGCCTCCATCCGGATATCAATAAGCTCAACGGATCTCGCAGCCTCCACCAAGTCACGAAACCTGGCAAACCGACTCACAACTAGCTGGCGCTGCAGCATAGGACGAAGTCCCTCCAGGAACATCTCACATCTGCGTTCCTCAGAAGGCACCAGCTCTACGGCGTACCTCGCCAGATAAGTGAACCTCGATAAGTAATCGTTCACTGACATCTGGCCCTGCCTGAGGTGTATAAGTTCCCTCCTGAACTGAGCCATGGCAGAGGCCGGAATGTAGCACTCCCTGAATGCCTCAACAAAGTCATCCCATGCTATCTCACTGTTCTGGGCCTCCCCAAACATAGCGCGCCGCTGGCCTCTCCACCAGGTAGCAGCCTCTCCCTCCAACACTAGAGCAGCAAGCACTACCCTCCTGCCGAATGGACATCCCAAGGCATCAAATAGCTCAAGCATATGAGCCATCCAGTCATCTGCCACCGCTGGGTCAGCCGACCCACTGAAGCTCCGCGGACGCAACCGCATGAAGGCATCGATCCAACGATCCACGGCTGGCTCAACTGGCAATGCTGGGATCGTCTCTGGGGTAGGAGTAGTAGATACCGGTCTGCCTCTAGCTGCTCCACGAGCGGAAAGTCTCCTGGTACCAGCCATACTGTCAAAACAATTAATCTGGCATTAGAGTCGTCATTTGGCAATTGGCATATGGACTACTATAGTATACAAAAGAATCAACAGTTCTCCCCACCTTGGGTTGAACCCCTATACACGTCTAGCCCCGTTATCCTCACCTAGGGCTCTGATACCACTACTGTTACACCCCATTTTTCCTAGGCTGATTTTTGGCATAAAATTTTTTTTTTTATATAGACAGCTCAGATCGTCCCATACCAACCTGAGTAGCCTACGAAAACATAGGATATAACACATCATTACACACCTACTTCCCTTAACAATGTGGATCCCATCTCCCGGGTACACCGTCAAATCAGGTTCATGACTCCTGAATTAACAGATGGACTCGCGCAATGTTACTCCTACTAGACCCAATACTCCTAACCCCTACGGGTAGGAGAACCGGTCTATTAGAAGTCTGAACCCCCATGGTTAAGTTCCATAGTCATGTAATGACCTCACCATCAAACAAAAAGATATATAACATCCTCAGATAAAATATGGCACTCCACACACCATACTCCAAGACAATAAAATACAACAGTGAATGGAACTACATACAAGAATAAGATCCAAGTCCAACAAGTGCAATATTATCCAACCAGAAACATAAGTCAGAATTTCCCTCACATATTACATGACATATGAGAATAACAATCTCATTAAATACATCCAACAGCAATAATCAACTAACCAGAATATCTCAGACAATTACAAATCGGATATCCTCCACAATCCTGCTGACCACGATCCCACCTAATCTGGTAGCGTTAAGTCTGCCGAGCCACTGAAAATATATAATACAGGAATGAGCTACGCCCAGTAGGAAAGACAGCTAGTAAAACTCACATGCAAGAGAAGGATAATAGCAAAAATATAGGAATACAGCATAACAATGTATGGTGGATAGGCACTCTCAGTCCCAGACTCCGACCAACCACAGCCACCCCAGTCACACCAGAGTAGCTCTCCTCTGGGCTACCAGGCAACGTGCCAGTGGGAACGCCCATCTCGAAACACGTATGGCGCCTAAGCACCCGACACCGCAGTGTCTCTCGTCAATCAATCTCCTGGAGACTACAGACAGATCCAGTCACATAATCTCTAGCCAACGTGAGACACCCCTGCCACCCTAAGGCGCGCAGGCCTACACACTTGGCTAGCCACTGCGAGACACCCCTGCCACCCTCAGGCGCGCAGGCCTACACACATGGACCAGGAGAGATTGACTCAGCCACCGTCCCAAGGAGTCCTCTACCAACAACTTCCATAGAAGCTCACGCCCCTACAGTCATTGCCAATCTCTAACTCCAAGATTCGGCAACATGTGTCCAGGTACAACAAGGCGTATACCAGTCTACATGTATACTGTGGAAGCTAAGTCCGAACCGCACAGTTACCTACCACAACTACCCTAAAACATCATATAGGGTCTATAGTAGTCCGGTCCAATATGCCAATCCATGAAATATGCCAATACTGAATAAACTGACTCAATCCATGCCGTTGCCATCAAAGCAACACAATTGTCAATTACTGACTGTTCTGGTAGCATCCGTGTACCATATCTTTGTCTGACTGTTTCCAGCTGTACTGTCATCAGTGATAACATTTTTCCCCACTTCAGGAAATTTGTTCTTTACCCACTGATCTCTAGAATTTCCGAAATTCCTCATTTCCAAGTTTTCTGATTTTCCTTGAATTTTCTAAATGTAAATAATTCCTAAAACTCAATTATCGAATTTTTCCTAAATTGGAAATATCAAATTTTGCATTTTATCCATTTTTTTTCCAAAATTCGGAATAATTCCCCGAATTTAAAATTTTGCTATTCACTATACCGCGCCGAATCCCCTGAATCGCATCTTGCCACCGGTTCGGGCTTTCATGCTGAACCAAACCCCGCCGGTCAGTTATTAATCCGAAATTCAGCCGACGCTTATATATAATATTAATGATTAATATTATTATTATTCTCTTAATAATTCAACTAATCCCTAATTAATCCTTAATTCGTCTCCTTCCTTCGCCCGTCGTCCGCGAAACCCTAGCCGCCGCAATAGCCGACCAATACGATCATTCCGTCGATTTCCGGCGACTGCGAACAAGGAGAACATGTTCGTACTATCCTAATGTTCCAATAATGTCGCTAATTTCCTAAGGTTTAAATCAAGTTTTCCGCCGAGCAGTTTCGTCTAATCCTCATGTTGACAATTCACGAAATTATAGTTCTAGCATTATACAATCATATTAACATGAATAAAGTGGCATATTTAAATCCTCATGCTTGGTAATTTTCCAATTTCGGCGAAACAAATTAACGTCCCGAAAACCCTAACATGCAATTTTCGATAATTTGTACAATTAGCTTCAAAAATCACATTCGCATGCTTAGATAGAGATTTGCAAACTAATACATGCTTCAATTTGCTAATTATCTAATTTAAATATCTGAAATTCCTACCTCGAAGACGCCGGCGACGGTGAAGCTCGTCCGCAGCTCGCCGCAGCTCCTCGCCGAACGAATTTGGTCTCAATCGACTCTCCTCGGTCTCGTGAATCTCCGGGCACAAAAAGCCCCTTGCCAGGCCGCCGGAATCACGCGCCGTACGCCGGGAATTTCCTCGCTATCGCCGTCGAACGAAAACCCTATTCGCTGCTTCGCGAGGGTTTTTATACCCTGGGCCGACACGGTGAACCCGTTACGCGTTCGACACGTTTTCGACACGTGAGCACCCGATACGCGCTGTCGACACGCTATCCACACGGTAAGCACACAATACGCGCTGTCGACACGCTATCGACACGGTAAGCACCCGATCAGCCGGTTCGATCTCACCCGCCGATCTCGACCGTCCGATCCGCTTATTAGAACGCACACGCAAACTCACCCGGCGAACCGCCTCCGCCTCCGCTGAACCGTTCCGGTCCGGTTCACGCGCGATAAAAAAAACGATTTCCGGTTTAATTTAATTAGATTTTCGAATTTCTAAAAATCTAATAAATCCAATTAAATAGGGAAAATTAATTAAAAATTCCTCGGTGCTCCGAAAAATTCCCAAAAGATTTCAGAAATTCCAATAGCCTACAATTGAGTTCCTGGCTCATCCTACTGTCGATTCGAAATCATCCAAGCCACAATTAATTTATTAAAGATCAAATACATAAAATTTTACCGGGTATAACATATATACTTTTCTAAGTGAATGGTATAATATTTTGTAACTTTTTTTTTCTTATTATGTATTGTTATAAACAATAAAGCTATTTTATTTTATTTTTTGTAAGGCTTATCCCTATTGACATTGTCAACAGAGAGTTGTTTGGTAAGATTTCTCTACTTACTATGATGAAAGAGAGTGTTATTTGTGGAAGTCTAGTCAAGTTAACTAGGGATAGATGTAGACATTAAATAGGCAAAAATACTTAAAACTTTTATGTGCTCTCCCTTTATCTTGCTTATCTTGTTTATCTAATTACTTACAATAATTATTATAGTCTTAAAGTTCATAAAAAATTGAACTACTCTTTCAACATCTAACAAAAAGTGCATATAAGTTTAAGAAACTATTACATGTGCAAAATAACTTGAGTTTTCAATTTGTAGGGAGGTTAAAAGTTTCATAATTCACCCTCCTTTTGTGGATATTCTTTTATTTTGAACACTTTTTAATACCACCTCCAATAAGATTTAGAGATTTCCTTTTCAATTAATTTTTCTTTGTTCAATTCAAAAAATAATTTCTCTATTTTATAAGGTACTTAAAGGATAAGAAAGTGATTGGTAGTCTCCTTGATCTATAGCAAAACCATTAGAAAGGTATCAAGTTTTACCTTCAAAGGTTTAAGGATTAACTAAAGGAGACAGATCAGTAATGCATCAATTTGGAAAGAGTAGCCCTCATAAATCAAGTCCTTTTAAATCACATAATTCATTGTATTACTCAAATGAAACTTTTGCTTCAAAAGCTTTCCCCTTAGAGAATAATACTAGTACAACAAAATACTACAATTTCCATGTGGATAATTATCATATGATTTCTATTCATTGAGCATTAGAATTTCTAATTGTAAGTTTACTTAATGAAGATCATCGTGAGAATTTTATGGAAAAGTAGTCTAACCCTTCTTTTCTCTATGCTAAAATAACTTCATCCAAGTCCTTTCTAATTCAAATTAACTTTTAATGACTAGTTCTTGATCTTTTAGGACAATAAGAAGAACCTTATTAATAATATTTAGAGATTATCAAGAGGAAAGCTAGCTAGTAGGTGCACTCTCAAGTTTATTAAAGCCTCCATGATTTTGAATGTCACAATTTGAACACTTTTTATAATATTAGAATTCCTTATAATGTTGAGATGTTTATAATAATGTTCATTCCCAACATAGATGTGTGTTATATGATACTTGACATTAATAATTTTTGAAGTCTTCAACCATTAAAAATTCTTGAGGATAAGCATTAAGCATTACAAACACCTTCCACATGGCAAATCCTTAAATAGCATGTCTATAGAGTTGACAAAATCTAAGAAAAGCATTATTATACCTCTCACCTTCAAAAGATGTTTAGGATCTATCATGCACTTCATGGAATGTTTTGGATATGGATGGTACTTCTTATAGTGTTATTATATAATGCTCAAAAAATGAATAAGTATTGCATTTTAAATTTTACTTCATGCCTTTGAATCAAATTTGATTCTCTATAAAGTGTTGTTTGAGTAAAAGACAAACCCATTGTTGTTTAAGTCCAAGGCAATCTCTTTTAGATTTTCCATAGGTACATGAATACCATGAAAGGATTCCATAACCATGCAACTTGATTATTGAGCATCCCAATAAGACTATATTTAGTTATATTTCTTGTTCTACTTCTATCACTCTTAATTCGTATAATTTGTCAAAAATTGTAAATGATTTCCATTGATCTTAATATCACAAGGTTTTAAATACTATCTTTTTGTTAGCTATTGTGATAGTTTTTGCTTTTGTTTTGAAATTGATCGATCTATCTCTTGTAACTTTTTAAAAAACAAATATGGTCTTTACAGCTATTTGTGATCCCCTTAAAAATAGTTAGTAACAAAAAAAGAAATATCAAAAACTCTTAATGGTAATTTCATTCAACTAGAATATGCTATTTTGATTTTCTTGCTCTTATTATCCCCTTCCAACATTGCAATGGAAATTGGCATAAGTACATAAGTACATCAATTATGCCATCTCAACATACCTATCCAAAAGACTCTAACCCATTTTCATGAAAAGATGATCTATTCAACTTAGTTATTGGTTTAAGCATTTTAACTTATTAAATGCTATTTCAAGTAATCACCAAAATAAAAATGATTAAGAATGACGCGGACAAAATAGAACTTATTATAAAATTTAGAACCCATCACTACATAAACATGTCTTTCAATTTAAAGAATATGTGAGAAAATTTTTAATGCAAGTCGAATGCAATTTTCCAACAAATTTCTCAAATTTATGGTATTGATAAAAGGAATCAAAAAACTAACTTAAGGTTATGGACTTAATTAACGTCTTCTACAAAAACTCATTGATGCATACAACTTTGGGAGCAAGATTAGTTGGTTTCAATTAGATCTTTTCCAAGTCTAGGAAAAATCCTTTCATTCCTCAATATTTTTTTTAAGACAAGTTCACAGTTCAATTGGAAGAGGAATACAAAAAAATCATTTTAGGATATGAAGTGTTATCAATCCCAATATCCATTTTTTGATACTTGTATCTAAGGTAAGCCTCCATTCATTTACTTTTCTACCTTGATTGTGGTTAGAGACCAAGGCATGTAGTACTCAACGACCTATATTTTTCAAACTATAAAGGATGTTGAGATGAGATATCCACCTTTCAAAAAGCCTATTATGAGTTCAATGATGTTTGCTTAATGATTGTGTTAGTATTTCTATGATCTTATCATCAACATGGTAATTGAACAACCTCCCTAGTGAGTCATTTAATCATCTGACGTTTTAAAAATCTAAAAAATTAGCCATCAAGTAAAATGAGCATGAAATTGACTTCATTTCATGATCTCAGTTTAAGTCACAAGTTTTCCAAGATTTTAATATTATAGGAACTCTTTTTACACTAATTTCACTTCCTTGTCCTTGATATCTTTGCAATTATGTGTGGCTATAGCTTCATAAAAATATAGAGTTGGCATGACTTCATTCTAATTTATCTTAGAAAAATTTGGAGTACTTGGTGATTCATGAGCAAATTAAAAATTATCAAGCCCCTAAGAACCAAGTGGGCAAGATTAATTATTATGATGGAAAAAGCTATAATTATCATTAACATCAAGGAAAAAATTTGAAGATTGTTGGTCCTCTTTGTGCATTCATTAAAATCATCATGAAGGGAGTAACACAATCTTCTAATAAAGTACATGAAAGAATATAAATTAATGAGCTTGGTCTTGACTCAAAGGCCTTATTTTGTAGTGTTTAGTGAGTATACCAATAGCACTAAACATAAACTTAAGCATACTTAAAGATACGATTTTAAAGTGTCTTTTATTGGTTTTTAGAATATAAATTGTATGATAATATTCTTGAGATATTAGGAGAGAAGGGTCAGATTTTGAGTGCATGTGATAAATGTTTTTAAACTATTGTTCCACTCATCTAAATTGTTGCATTAATGTTAACTAAATTATTGCTTAAGTGAAAAAATAGTATGTTGAGTGAAAAATTGAAATAGAGCTTTACATATGGTATTTTATCATTAATGTATAATAAATTTAATTTTACTATGCTAGTATAAAGAAATTGGGGAATATGATGTCTACAAGAGAAAGAGTGAATTATGAAAACTTAAAACTCAAAACAATTCAATAAATTAAATAATTTTATAATGGATGTTTTTTATAAATCTTAATTGCTCTTACAAAAAAGTTTTACAAAATCTTTTTTAACCTTAAAAACACTTTGTGTGAGTATAACTAACATAAAGACAAAGATTTAAAGTGGTTTAATCCAAAACCATATCTACATCCACCCATCCAAAAGGATAAAAACACTAAATGTTGAAACTTGAAAAACTCAGAACACTTCTTAGAAGGTCTTACAACATTGGCTTAAAAAATGTATAGTGTAAGGACCTATTTTTTCCAAACATTTCTGCTACTAAAATCCTTTTACGTTTTTTATTTATTATTTTTGAAAAAATATCTAAATTTCATTCTTTTTAAATTTTTAATCATCTTATAACAAAAGAAAATTCAATCTTTATAAAATCAAGTAGTAGAAGAGATATTGAATCAATTATGTACTTATTTTGTAAAACTCAATTTTTAAAGAATACAACATTTGGGTGTCCACAGGTGTGTGTCATTTGCAACATTAAAATGTCAAAGGACATGTAAAATAATAAAAATAAAAGGTGAATCAATTTTTATGTGAAACTATTATCACATTATTTATTATAACTTTTACAAATTACTTATGTTGTATCCTCATAGGTGTTGATAAAAATCAAAGCTAAGTAACACATTGTGTGGTTAAGATTTGTGTAAATGCAACTTTGAAAATTTGATAGATGGTGTGTAATAGTCAAAGAAAATATTTAAAGCTTGAAGAAGATGATCATTAAAAAAGTTCTTTTTTGGTGCTTCAAATTTTGAATCATGAAACTGAAGTAAAATGAGTATATGTGAATCCTACAAAATAAGAATGAATTATACATTTTAAAATCTTTTACGATATTTTTGGATCATATTTATTTTTTAAAAAGTTTTTTAAAATCATTTTATATTTATAAAAAACCTTGATTATATATATATATATTAATTTTTAATTATTATGATTCAAAAATGAAAATAAAAATTAAAATAATACAACAAAATTTTTAGATGATTCAACTGAAATAAGAACCTTTGTTCACCTCCAACTAAAGTTTTCTCTTATGATTCACCTCCAACAATCTTGAAGTTTTTCTTACGATTCACCTCCAACCTTTTTGATGTTTTTTTTATAATTCACTTCTAGCCTATTAGAGATTTTTCCTTATAGTTCACCACCAATCTAATAGCTTTTGTAAGTTGAACTATAAACATGGTTTTTGTAGGCTCAACCACAATTCAATCTTTAATGAGATCAAATTAAACTCGAGCTTTTATAATTGTTGGGCCTCCCAATCTAAAGAAAACCAAAAATACAGCAAAAAATAAATTTTTGATCAAAATATGTAATATGTTTCATAGTTGTTGGTGAATAGAGCAAGACACAAATAGCTCAAAATTATGAAGTGAAGTTAGAAAATAAAAATTTATAAGATTTAAGCTCAACTAGAAGAATTTAGAATTTTAAATAGTATTAAGCGTAGTTGTTGTTAGGAGATTTTACATTAGTGAAATATCATGCAACACTTCTTTGACATCTTAAAATCTTATTCACATTCATAATGATTAGATTTATATAGAAACATTTTTATCTTAGGAGATAAGAAATTAAGCAAAAATAATTTAAAAAGTTGCTACCAAATAGCTGAAAAACTCTTCCAAATAACTAAAAAAATTCATCCAAAATAGCTACTCAACTAGTCAAATAATGGCTATAGAATTAGCTATTAGGTGGAATGACTGAAGTACTTGGATCTAAACAAAGATGATATGGATTATCAAATAAAAGACAATTAAAGCAAATAAGTTATGGATAGTTAGATCAAGACATATTAGATTTGGGTCATTCAATCAAGTTAAATCAAATGAAGTTTATTTGATTCATCAACTATAAAGGTCAAAATGTTCTCAGTCATAGGATTCAAAAATAAAGAGATCTGAGCCATTCGATTCAGGGATAGGTTATTTTGAAAATACAGAAACAATAAAGGTTGTCTAATTAAGTTTTATGTGATCATAGTATTCTCATCGAAGCTCTAAAGCAAAGCATACATATGGGTGAGATTTTAGTTGTTTGATCAATGATTAGATAATGTTGATTTGCACAAATTTAGTCCAACATTGTAAGAAGTCAAATGGTTTGCTCTTTATAATGCTTTTATGTGCTTCTAATGTTAGTCAAACTATAAGGGTTGCTCTCTCATTATGTGCTTTGGATTTCATCACCTAGGTCACTCGTATGCTTACAAGATTATAGGTTATATATTGGCTCTTAGGCCATTTTTGAAACACATACAAATCTTACTTGATTCAATTCTTCCTCTACCTCACTCCAATTGAGTTTAAGATTACACCTTGATTCTGATCAGGCTCAACCCAATTTGTTTCTAGCTAGTCTCTTAACCTAAGGCTTCCAAGGTCCACTCAACTTTGGTTAGCCCTAATGCTTTACACTTGGTTTATACTTGGGGAGTGGCTTAAGAAATGTTTTTAGTTAAGAAAATTTTATAGAGTTATTTTTTTTAAAAATTTAAAAAAAGTTTGACATCAAACTTAGCAAAGATGAATAAGCAAGATTTAACTAAAAAAGGATTAAATAATTGAAAAACAAAATCTTATGTTTCTAAAATTAAGGAAAGGTGTAAGTAAAACTTCAAATGATTAAATAATTAAAAAAAAGTGAATCCTCTGGTTCTAAAATCAAGGAATAATTGAAGTAATATTTCTTAGAGGTACTAAAGACAACTCCATGAATGAGCAATTTTGTAAAGATTTGAATGAAGAGATGTGTCTCCTAATTAATAATTAATTAACTAATATTCTATTCCATAATAAAAAGAAAAATCTTGTTAAACTTAATGCACATGTTTCAATCCTTAAAACTTGTTAAATACTCTTAGGTGATTTAAAGATCACTAATTCACTATCTTTGAAAGTGTATTGTTTATTCTTCACTACTAAACCTATTTATACTAAAAAGGCTCATTAAAATAAAATGTTAAAAACTTAATACTTAATTCATCAAATATAAGGGTGATGTAATAATCTCCTCTTTTGATTATAGAAAGAAATAAATATTTATATAAAAATATAATAAGTAAAAAATTATATTTAAGAATTGATAAGAGGAATTAAAAATGAAAATATTTTCAGTCTCCCTCACTATAAGCTCTCCCAAAGTTTCTAACTAGTTCTAAATTTTATCTAAAGATCTATCTTTCTCTCCCTTTGAAAACATCAAAAGGGATAGACAATTTAGAGAATCTTTATTTTACATAGTTGTTATCTTATATATTATGTTTCAACTTGTTTATGTTCCATGCAATTCTTTTACATTCAATTCAAGGTTCATCAATGCTTCTATCAAACCATCCAAATTTTTATTAATTATTTTTATGATTGACTCATCAAACACAACATATATATTTTTATCTTTCTAATGGTCAAATCTATTAATAATATTTTTATTGATATTTTTTTATTTCAAAGAAAATAACTAATATAAATCTAAAAAAATCATGATCAATTTCAAATTTATATTACTTTCCAAATATTAAATAAATTATTACTAAATATCTACTAATTTTTAGTTATATGAAAAAAATGTCCATGTTTTTTTTGGAGAATTCTAAGCTAATTTGATTTGACTATAATCTCATAAATTATATAACATATCATAGAAGTATCTAATTATATTTTCTCAAAGAATCTCATGAAAGAACTATGATATTGACTTCCTCATAATCATTGAATTTATCGTGCTTCAATTCTATATAATGTCTACCCTATTCTAATAAATTGAAATAAACTAAAACTAAATGTAGAAAAATTCTATCTTAAAAATGTCTTTTACAAAATATGTCTCCACACCTTGATTGTGGAGACCTCTTACATTAAATTCTCTATTCCTTATCTTAGAAACCCAAGCAAGTTTTGTTTGACCACTAACATTTACTATGAGAATATTCAATATGCCATTCTTAATTACCCATGTAAAAGTTAATTTTGTACAAAACATGTTTTTTTTTATTTGACAATCTTTAATTCTATGCTTTTTTCTACAATAACAAAAATATTTAATATTTGTAACATTATGCATAGGCTCAGAAGAAGACATATATTTATGATTAGAAAAATAAACATATGGAAGATTAGAAATTTTTTCATATTTAAGAAAGTAAATTTTTGTTTTCAAGTTAATAATTTTCTTTTTTGAAGAAGCATTTTCAATTATCATGAAAGTTTTTTCATAAAAAATTTGAAGTATTTTTATTTTCCTTTTCTGATCTTCTCTCATAACAAAATCTAGAAGTTCAATGTTATTCTTTGTAAATATGTTTCCATTTTTATTTGTGAAAATTAAAGAAGTTAAAGTACTAATAACTTCTAAATAATTATTTTTAAGAACTTCACAAGTCCAAGAACTTATCTCATTCTCTTCTTCTTTATTAGATGTACTTATTCAACATTTTTTTGCCATGAAGTATATCATTCCATCCTTCTTACTACTTGAAGTTATACTTTTTGAATCTTCTTTAATTTGTGAAGTACCTTCATATGTTACTTCCAAATTTTTGCAAACTTTATGCACAAAATTTATGCATGATATACAAATTCATAACTTGATTAAAATCATTAGGAGATATGTCATAATGAAAATAGTTGAGTAGTCTAGCATTTAATTGTACCACTCTCATTTGGGAACTACTAAGTCTACTAATTGACTTGTTTTTGTAAGTATATAAATCTCTAGGTAAATCATAAGGTTTGGTAATTATTGAAGTAAACACTAATGTGTGAATCTCACAAGAGAGGGTGAACTGTGATCTTAAAAGTAATTTTTATTATTTTTTAACGTATTTATTTCTTAAAAATAATTTTATGTTTGTGGAAAATCTTGACTATATGTATGTATTATTTTGAAATTGATAAAGAAAAATAAAGATAAAAATTAAAATGAGATACCAAAATTTTTAGATGATTTAATTCAAATTAGAATCTATGTTCACCCCCAACAAGGGTCAGGAAAAAATATCATTAACAAAATGTTACAACTTGAGATTTTTTTTTACGATTCACCTTTAACCTACTAGCTTTTGTAGGTTGAACTAAACCTCAATCTTTTACGAGCCCAACCCCAACTCGAATTTCTATGAGATCAAACCGAACTCGAGCTTTCACAAAATGTCAGGCCATCTAACCCAAGAGAAAAAGAGAAATACAGCAAGAAAAAAAAATTGATAAATTTTTATAGCTTCTTATACATATTGATTAGTAGAAGAAGGCACAATGAGTTTGAATTCTAGAACAAAAATAAGAATTTGAAGGATTAGACGTGAAAGGCTAGGCTAAAAAACTTTGACGATTTGAAAGGAGAAGTCGCAGTTGCTGTCAATAGAATATGGAGCAACTACAGGTTTATATGGGTGTATTCGTAACATAAAGATTTATATGGGTCGAATTATATGTATAATTTTGAGTTTTTCTCAGCTCAATCCAATGCCTTACCCCATTCAGTTTAAGATTTGCTGTTAGCCCAAATGTGCTTGACTCGATTTTCTTGACCCAAGACTTGTGAGTGCTTACCCGATCAGGCTTACCTGGACCGACAGATTTGCACTTGGGCACAAGGTGGGATGTAGTGGAAATGTTTTTATTTTAATTATTAAAAATTTATTAGAATTAAATTTTTTAATTTAATTAAGGTTTAGTAAACAAACTAACGTGGAATTTTGACAATGATAAAATTTAACCAAGAAATGGATTGTGGATTCAAAAATAGAATCTTATTAATTTACTAAATTAAGGACATGATTGAATAATTTGATACTAAAATATGGTTTGAGATTGATATGAAATGAGAGTGCCTTTAAAACCAAGTTAACATTCTTTTAAAAAACACTTATTAAAACTTAATGAAAATGTCTTCAATCTTTAAAATCTTTTGAACACTCCAAGGTGCTTTGAAGACTGCTAACTCAACATCTGTTAAAGTGCATGCCTTGTTCATTAGATACTACACCTAATTCATACTAAAGAAGACTAAACAAGCCCATTAGAATAATATGCTAAATATTTAATGCTTGACTCATGAAACATAAGAGTGGCCTAACTATCTCTCCTTTTTTATGATGGTAAGACATAAATGTTTAGATAAAATATAACAAATAAAGATATTTAAGAAATGATAAAAAGTATGAAAATAAAAATATATATGCTTCCCCTTACTTCATGTTCCCCCTTATTATATGCTCCCATTCACTTATTTAAACAATAACTATTCTCCCCCTTTGACACCATCAAAAGGGACATATAACTTATATAATTTCTATTTCTCCTAATTGTTGCCTTATGATTTGAAATTGTTCGGTTAGAAGGGACTTAGTAAATATGTTGACCAATTCTTGTTTGGTAAGAACATATTCAAATTCTACTAAGCCTTTAGCTACTTGATCTCTAATAAAATGATACATCAATGTGCTTGGTCTTATCATGATGAACTTGATTCTTGGCTAAAGCCAAGGCATTAGTTTATTAATATGAATTGGAATATGTGAGAGATCAAAACCATAATTATGAAGTTGTTGTCTTAACTAAATACTTGGGCAACACAACTTTCGGGCCACTGCATACTCAGCTTCCATCGTTGATAGAGCTATGCAATTTTTCTTCTTACTTGACAATGAATTAGACAATTTCCTAGGAATTGCCATGTACTTGAGGTATTTTTCCTATCTACCCTAGAACTTGTAAGGTCTAAATATGTGTAACCTATAAGATCACATGAATGAATTTTTTTAAGGTTCCATAAAAAACCTAAGCTTATTACACTTTTTAAATATTTGAAGATTGATTTAACTATTTCTAAATATCTTTTCTCAGGATTTGATTAGAATCTTACACATAAGCCAACAATAAATAATATATCTAGTCTACTTATTGATAGATATAGTAATGATCTAATAAGGCCTCTATAAAGATTTTTATCAATGGGTTTCCTAATTTTATCTAAGTCTAAATAGATTTATTGATTCATGGAAACTTCTTATTTTTCATATTTTAATAATCAAATTCCTTGAATAATTCTTTAAAGTACTTAGTTTGAGAAATAAAAATCCTATCTTTTAATTGCTTAAATTGTAATCTTGAGAAAAAGTTCATCTCACTTATTATACTTATCTCTAACTCTCTTGCCATTAAATCACTCAATTCTTTACACATATTTTCATTTATGCTTTCAAATATTATGTCATCAACATAAATTTGAACAAGCAACAAATGATCATTTAAATATTTTAAAATCAATGTGGTATGCAATTTTTCTTTTCTAATATCACCTTTAAATAGATAATTAATGAAACCATGCATGAGAAAGTTGCTTAAGGCCATAAAGTATCTTCTTAAGCTTATATATATTATCATCATGTGCATGGGTCTCAAAACCAAGATTGTTCTACATACACATCTTCTTCTATTATCTCTTTTAAAAATACATTTTTACATCTATTTGAAATACTTAAAAACTTTTAATGATAAGAATATGCTAAAAGAAGTCTAATGGCCTCTAATCTTACTATCGATGCAAATGACTCTTCAAAATCTATACCTTCAAATTGGTTATAACCCTTAGCAACTAGTCTAGCTTTGTTTCTAATGATCACTCTATTTTTATCTAATTTATTTTTTAATACCCATTTGGTTCTAATTACTTGTTGATCACTAGGTCTGGAAACTAATTCATATAATTTGTTTCTCTTAAATTGATTTAATTATTCATTCATGGTTGAACCCAATAGTTATCCTTAAATGAATCTTCTATAGATATTTGTTTTATGAAAGATACAACTGTATTATGATTAATCTCCTTCATAAAAGGTCTATTCTTATCTTCTTGATTCGCATCTCCTATTATTAATTCCTTTATATGTGAATCTTGATACTTCCAATCTTTAAGTAATTAATGAACGTTCTCTTCTCCTTTTTACTTTTTGTTTTGACTTCATTCTCTTTTAAATATATTTTTTCGAAGGACTTTATCTTTTCATCTAAAGTTTTATTATTTATGTCTTGAATAGACTCATCAAACATTATAATGCATTGATTCCTCCATTATTTGAGTATTTTTGCTATAAACTCTATATGCTTTTTTAAGAGAAGAGTATCCAAAGAAAATTCCTACACTTGCTTTTTCATTAAACTTGTTTAAATTAGCTTTTTCAATATTAAGAATGGTACATTTATACTAAAAAATATGAAAGTAGCTAATATTTGGACTCTTATTTATAAATAATTCATATAGAGTTTTCTTAAGTATTGGCCTTAAATTAATTCTATTTATTATTTAACAAATTGTATTAATTGTCTCAGTCTAAAAGTGCTTTGGGAGATGTATCCAGCCAACGTTGTTTTACCCATCTCTACCAAGGTTTTATTCTTTATTTCTATAATCTCATTTTGTTGAGGTGTATAAGGACATGTAAATTGATGTCCTATTCCCTTGCCCTTAAAATAATCATAGAAATTCTCATTATTAAATTCACTATCATTATCATTTTGAATACAAATTAATTTGAGATTAGTTTGTCTTTCTATCTCTTTTATCAAATTAATAAAATTTTTAAATGTCTCACTTTTACTCTTAAGAAATAAACCCAAATATATCTTAAAAAATCATCAATAATCACAAATCCATATTTCTTTCCACTCAAACTCAAGGATTGTATGGGTCTAAAAGGGTCTAAATAAACTATCTCTAGAGGTCTACTAGTGGTTAGGTTATTTTTTGGTTTAAAAGAAGATTTAACTTGTTTTCCTTTTTGGCATGATTCACAAATTTTTAAACTAGTTTTATTTGGTTTAGGAAGACCTAACTATATCTAACTTACTTATTTTCTTTAAGATTAAATAACCTACATGAACTTGTCTTCTATGTCCTAAATTGCTCTCATTTGAATATGTAACATGGCATTCTATTTCATTAACTTCAAGTTGATCAAACTTAATCACATATATATCACCTTTTCTTCTACCAACGAGTAATACTTCATCATATTTTAATATTTTGCAACATTGAGTATCAAAATTAACAAACTAACCATTATCACATAATTTACTAATACTAATTAAATTAAATTTTAATCCATCAACTAAGAAAATATTTAAAAGTATAAAATTAGGTATACCTATATTACCAATTCTAATTATCTTTTTCTTAGTGTTGTCTCCTAATGTTACTTCTCTATTTTGTCTACATTCTATTGATAACAAACTTTGATCGATCTCTGATCATATGTCTCGAGCATCCACTATCCAACACCCAAGAAAAAAATATCTTGATTTTTTTCTTTATGTATGGTTGCATAAATTATAAACTTTTAACTTAGTAATCATAAAATATAACTTTTATTTGCTTAATTTATCTTTTTTCTTATACATTAAATTTCTAAGTATATTATTTCTAACCTAAGATTTTTTTTCAATGCATCATATCTCTGCACCATGATTGTGGAGACATGATATATTATGTTTTCCATTTTTTAAACTTAGGAGCCCAAGTAAGCTTGGGTTAAGCATTAATATTCACTAAATGATCATTCGCAATAACATTTCTAATTACCCATTTGAAATAAGATTTTGAACTAGAAATATTTTTCTTAATTTTATAATCTTTAATGCTATGTCTTTTTCTATAATAATAAAAACATGTAATAATTAAAATGTTTTACATGTATTCAAAAGAAGACATTTGTTTTTGAAAAAATCAATATCATGTGAAACAGTAAAAATTTTGCTTGTTCAAGAAAGTAAATTTTAGTTTTTAAACTAACAATTTCATCTTTCAAAGAAGTATTCTTAATAATCATGGAATTTTTTCATCACAAATTTTAAGCATTTCTATTTTCTTTTTTCTTATCTTCTTTCAAAAAATCTAGAAGATCAATCTTTTCTTTGTAAAACTTTTTAAATTTTTTATGTGCACACATTAAAGAAGTTGAAGCACAAATAATTTGTGTAATTATTTTCGAGAACATCATGAGACCAAGTACTGACCTCATTTACTTCTTCTTCATTACTAGATATGATTGAATCATCATTTTTCATGAGGCAAGACATCCCTTTCTCCTAACTATTTGAAGTTATGGAATCAGAATCTTTTAAAGCACTCCATGTAGCTTAAAAGGTTTTCTTCCTCTTCATTCTCTTCTTTTTCTCATCTTTTCTTTTAAACTCTTTGAGTTGTGGACAATTTGATCTAATATGGTCAGTTTGACCACAATCAAATATCTTGGTGCCTTCATCTTCTCCCTTATTTTCTTTTTTAAATTCCAATTTACAAATCTTTTTGCCAAATTTTTTTCTAAACCTTTAACATAAAAATTTACCTCTTCCCTCAAATCCATAGAAGAGATGGGTGTCGCATCTGAATCTTCCTTACTTGCTTTAAATAAATTCCTCTTTTCTTGCCCCATGCTTTGGCTTATAAGTGGAAGGTTCCTTTTCAACCCTTTTATTCATCTTAATTTAAATCATTAATAATTCTTCAAGTAGCTCATCCAACGTGAGCTTATTTATGTCGTTGGTTGCCTTTATTATCTTAGCAAGAGGATCATACTCTTTGGGAAGAATCCTTAGCACTTTTCTTACAAGATCTGTATTAAAAAATGCTTTTCAAAAATTTGTTAATCCATTAGTAATATTATTAAATCACATAAATATCTTTTTTATAGTTTCATCTGAATCAATTCTAGTAAGAAAATTTATTTCTGTTTTTTTACTTGTCAAGTGCTTTCATAAATAACTTTTAATTTTTTTTTTCCAAACTTCCTATGTGGTATAAAAATTCATAACTTTATTAAATTCACTTTGAGTTATACAATAATAAAAATAGTTAAGTGCTCTTGCGTTGAGTTGTCATTCTCCTTTAATCACTACTAAGTTTACTAAAATATTAGATTTTATTTGTGCATGAATCTCTAGATAAATCACATAATTTAGTAAGTATTTCATAAAGTTCTAAAGCAAGTGATTGAATAAAAATTTTAAATCTATTTTCTTAATATAAATAAAATTTAATCTTAAATAATAGTGGATGGACTAAAGAAGATCCTTCATCAAGTCACACTAATATCAATCATGGATGAAGACATATTAAAAACTTAAGTAAACTAACAAACACGTGTTTTACAAAGATTCCAAAAATGATAAAAGAGAAATCTAAATTAGTGTTCAAGAAAAATGAAAATTAAGAAAACTAAAATAAAATAATTAAAACACACACACGATAAATCACCTAAGTGATTTGACTCACTTTATGTAGAAAACATACTTTGATACCAATTGAAGTAAAAACCAGTGTGCAAATCCCACAAGAGATGAATTATGGTCTTAAAAGTATTTTTTTGTTATTTTTAAACATATTTATTTTTTAAAAATAATTTTCTTTGTACAAAACCTTGATTATATGTACATATTGTTTTTAATGCGATAAAAAATAAAGATAAAAATTAAAAATGAGATACATTACTTTTTAGGTGATTCAATTAAAATTAGAATCTACATCCACCCCCTAGTGAGGTGAGAAAAAAACACCACTAATAAAAGGTTATAATTTGAAGTTTTTTTCTCACAATTCACCTCCAACAAACAAATTTTCATAAGTTCAACTAAAACCTAGCCTTTTGCTAGCTCAACCCCAACTCAGTTTTTTATAAAATCAAATTGAACTCTACATTTCCTAAATGTCATGCCACCCAGCCTAAGAGGAAAAGAGAAATACAGCAAGACAAAAAATTTTGATAAATTTGTATAACTTCTTATACTTATTGATTAATAGAACAAAGTATAATAATCTTAAATTTAAGAAGAGAATTAAGAATTTGAAAGATTAGATATGTAAGACATAACTAAAAATCTTTGATTTGAGAATAAGAAGTCATAGTTACTACTAGTTGAATTTATACCAATAGAATATGAAGCCACTCTTTGTTGAGATCTTAAAAATTGATTTATATTCATTAGTTATTTTATTTATAAGGGTTAAGTATTTATAGAAAAAATTGATTATAGTCATTAGAAGGTATATAAAGCTATGGAAGGTCCACTCATGATGAATTTAATCTTAGTCATCTGATCATGTTAGATGAGATCTAGAATGTTTGATTTAACAATGTTAAAATCAAGATTAGATCAGAATAGTAGGTTTGAAATAGGAGAGATCTGGGCCATTAGATCAATGATAGATTATGTCAAATGATAGAAATAAAAATAGTTGTCCGATGAAGCTGGAGAAGATCTCAACTATCAAATGGATCAATCGATCATAGTGAATTATGTAGTAACCATCCAATCAGCTTATCAAATGGACAGTTGGATTGATAAGATCATTGCTTATAAGTTGAGGCAATCTTTGTTGTGCGATCACTAATGCATGTGACTGGATGGTGCTGAGCACTCCTAGTTTTAGATGTAAGTAGACACAAGGGATTTAGTCTCACATTGAAGGAAAAGATAAGAATTTGAACTTTTTAATAATACATATGGAGATACTATGCAAAGCCAAAAAAGGGTTGGCTCCCCCCATGTGCACTCAGGAATTCATTCCCTAGGCCTACTCATCACATATAGGTTTATGCAAGTAGACGCATACATATAATTTAAAGTGTTGCCCAACTCGATCCAATGCCTTGCCCTATTTGGTTCAAGAATCGCTGTCAACCTGAATAGTCTTAACTCGATTTTTCTAACACAAGGCTTACAAGTGCTTGCCTGGCCCAAGAGCTTTGCATTTAGGCACAAGCTAAGAAGTGAAAAAAACTTCTTTATTTTAAGTATTAAAAATTGAACAAAATTAATTTTCTAAATTTAATCAAGATTTAACCAAAAATCTAATATAAAATTTTAATAAGGATAGAATTTAACCAAGAGAAGGATTACGAATTCAAAAATGGAATCATATTTGTTTAATGAATTAAGGAGATGATTGAATAATTTGATACTCAAATATGATTTAAGATTGATACGAAATAAGAGTACCTTTAAAATCAACAAGTTAACATTCTATTAAAAAACTTATTAAAGATGTGTGCACATGTCTTCAATCCTTAGAACCTCTTGAACACTCTAAGGTACTTTGAAAACCACTAATTCACCATCTTTTGAGATGCATGACTTGTTCATTAGATACTACACCAAATTCACACTCAATAAGCCCTTTAGAATAACATTATAAACATTTACTCCTTGAGTCATCAAACATAAGGTTGATCTAATAATTATTTCCCATAGTTATAAGTTGATTAGATAAAAATTTTAAATTGATTTTTCTAATATAAATAAAATTCTCACTTATATTTTGGGTGGAAAAATAAAGACAAACTTTCATGCAATATTGCATAAATATCAACCATAGGTGAAATATTAAAACTTAATTGAACAAGAAAATTAATAAACACAAGTATTTCAAAAGCACATAAAATGATAAAATAAAAATTAAAATTAATGTGTAATAACAATAGTAATTGAGTAAATTTAAGAAAATAATTAAAATACATACAATTGAAGGATCGCCCAAGTGATTAGACTCACTATTTGTGAGGAACCTAGTTTTATACTAATTAAAGTAAAATAAGCATGTGAATCTTATAAGAGTGGGTGAGTTATGAATTTTAAAATAGTTTTGTTATTTTTTGGATCATATTATTTTTTTAAGATTTGCTTTTAAAAATAATTTTACGTTTGCAAAAAAACTTCGATTATATATATATATATATTATGATTAAAATATAGAAATAAGATTAAAATAATATACCAAAATTTTTAAGTGGTTTAATTAAAACAAGAACCTACATATACCCCCAATCAATGTCAAGAAAACCCTATTATTAAAAGATTTAAAACTTGAGATTGTTCTTTATAGTTTACCTATAACCTAATTGAGGTCTTTCTTTATGGTTCACCTCTAACCTATTAGCCTTAATAGGTTCAACTATAACATGGGTCTTTGTAAGTGTTGGGACACCCTTGTGTTTGATGACTCAAGCCTTAAATTTTTAGTATTTTATTCTAATAGGTTTTTTGGTATGAAATAGATTTACATTTAAAGAACAAGTCATGTACTTTTGAAGATAGTAAACTAGCGGTCTTCAAAGTATCTTAAAGTGTTCAACAAGCTTCAAGGATTGAGGACATGCGCGCGCATCAAATTTGAAATGGTTTTTTGTTATGATGTAAATAGTTAACTTGATTAGGAGGCACATCTCTATTTATCTCACTTTAAAATCTTAACTCAAGCATCAAATTATTCATTCATATCCATGATTTAGAAAATGTATAGTATTCCATTTTTTTAGTCATTATTTTCTTAGTTAAATTCCTTCTTAAACTATTTGTTGATTTAAGAAACATATGATTCGATTAATCAATCATTCTTTCTTTGGTTAAATTCTACTTATGTATTTTTATTAAATTCTATTTTTGGTGGATTATTAAATCTTGATTAAATAAAAAAACTAAGCCTATTAAATTTTTCATAATTAAAAAAATTAAACCACATCTCAAGCTGTACCTAAATGCAAACCTCTCTGGTTGAGCAAGCCCAAGAGAGCATTCACAATGCATAGGGACATAAGACCCAAAATTAACCTATAATTCTATAACCATATGAATGAATCGGGTGATTAAATCTTAAGCACACAAGCAAGAAGCCAGCCTCAATTTGGCTTACATAATTCCCCTACACAAAGCTTTATAAAGAATAAATCAATTTTAGATGGCCAAAATCTAATCTACCTTAATTTGATAGTCCAGAATTCATCCATCTTTTTAGCATTTGATTGGACGAATGAGAACTCTTCTGAGCAGATCCAACAGCTTGGCTCTTGTTCATCCCGTCTAACAACTATTTCGCTAGCCATTACATTTGATGTTTTGTTCAACATTTCAGAAGAATTTTAAGTCGTTTGGAAAGAATTTTAAAGATATTTGGCAACAGCTTTTGAAATAGCTTTCCTACACTTCCTAATGAAATGTTTCTATAAATGCTTAACCATTATGAATAAAATGACTAATAAATATCAACTAAATTTTAACATCTCAAAGAAGGGCTACATCATATTCTGTTAGCATAAATTTCTTCTGACAGCACTTACAGGTTACAATTACTTCAAATTCTAAATTCTTTCACCTAAGCCAAATGCTTCTAAGCTTTCATTTTCTCAATTCTCTTTATAATTTTGAGCTCTTTGCACCTTTCCATTTCAATCAACAAGTATATAAACAATTGTATGTTTTTATTAGAAAATTATTTCTTGTTATATATTTATTTTTTATTTGGATTAGGTGACCTAAAATTTACAAAATCTTGAGTTTAGTTTGATCACAAAAAAAGCCAAGTTGAGGTTAAGCTCATAAAAACTTGGGCTATTGTTGAACAAACAAGTGCTATGATTGGAGATGAATCATAAGAAGAAGCATTAAGTAGGTTGGAGGTGAACTATAAAAAAATCTCAAGTTGTAACTCTTTTACTAATGATATTTTTCTTGACCTCAGTTGGGGGTAGACCTAGATTCTAGTTGAATAAACTACCTAAACTTTTGGTTATGACATTTTAATTTTAATTTCTTTTATTATAATAATTATAAAATAATATATTTATAAATTAAAGTTTTTTATAAACATAAAATTATTTTTATAAAGAAAATTTCAAAAATAAATACACTCCAAAATATGTAAAAATATTTTAAAATCTATAATTCACCTAATTCTTGTGTGATTTGTACCATTTTTACTTTAGTAAACTCAACCCCAATTCACAAATGTTAGGCCACCCAACCCAAAAGAAAAAAATACAACAAGAAATAAATTTTTGTTAAAAGCACACAATATTTTCTAAGCTTGTTGATGAATAGAGTATAAGTAGCTTAAAATTATAAAGAGAAGTAAGAAAATAAAAGCTTATAATAATTAGGCTTCGTTTGAAAAATTTAGAATTTCAAATAGTATTAAGTCGTAATTACTTCCAAGGTATTTTACACTGGTGGAATATCATGTAACATTTCTTTAAGATCTTAAAATATTTTCACATTCACTAACTATTTCATTCATAGTGGTTGGATTTATATAGAAAATTTTGATCATAAAAACTAAAAAGTAAAGAAAAAGTAACTTCAAAAGTTATTGCCAAACAGCTTAAAAAACTCTTCCAAAGATAAAAAAAAATCTCTTCTAAAATGACTGCTCAATGGCTCACATAATAGCTAAGGAATTAGCCATTAGGTGGGAATGATCAAAGTTGTTGGATCTGATCATAGAAGTTTTGGACTATTAGATCAAAGAATGTAAAAGCGTATGAGTTATGGATAGTTGATTAAGATGGATTAGCTTCAGGACATCTATTAAAATTTGATTAGATCCAGATCATTAGATTTATCAATAATAAAGATAAGAATGATCTCATTTATAAGATTCAAACATGGAGAGATCTAATGTTATACCCGGTAAAATATTATAGGTTTAATCTTTAATAATTCGAATTGGCTGGGATGATTTCAGATCGACAGTAGGTTGAGCCAGGAGCTCAATTAGAGGCTATTGGAATTTCTGAAATTTTCTGGGGATTTTTCGGAGCACCGAGGAATTTTTAAGTAATTTTCCCTGTTTAATTGGATTTTTGGAAATTCGAAAATCTATTTAAATCGGTCCATTAAACCGGAAATTGGTTTTTTTACCGCGCATGAACCGGACCGGAGCGGTTCAGCGAAGGCGGGGGCGGTTCGCCGAGTGCGTTTGCGCGTGCGTTTGGATAAGCCGCGGATAAGCGGATTGGACGGACGAGATCAGCGGTGGAGATTAACCGGTTGATCGGGGTTAAGCGGCGTTATTAGAAGGTCAACCGGCACTTAATGGGTTCTTAACGGGTTAATACCAGTTTAAAGCGGGGTATTTAACCCGAACTGTTCGACTGTTAGGGTTAGGGTTTCGAACGGCCGGAGACGAAGCTTTCGCGGCGAACGACGATATTTTCCGGTAGCCTTTCAAGGGGCTTTTTGTACCTGGAGGTTCGCGGGACCGAGGAGAATCGATTGGTACCGGTTTCGTTCGGCGAGGAGCAGCGGTTGGTCGCGTGCGAGCTTCACCGTCGCCGGAGAAGAAAGGTAGGAAATTTCGGCTTAAATTAGTTAATTAGCAATTTAAAAATATGGATTATTTTGCAATTAGCTACCGGAGCATGCGAATTGTGGTTTTTGAAAATTATTAATGCTAATTATTGATTTTAGCATTTTAGGGTTTTCGGAAAAAATTATACCCGTCAAATTGGAAATTTTACCGAGCAATTGATGATTCTATTATGGACTTTAATCATGTTAAGATTGTATCAAATGCTGAAAATTGTTTAATTTCATAGATTGTTCGTTAATTTCATAAATTGTTAAATGAGGATCGGATGAAAACTTCGGCGGGAAATTTGATTGAATCATAGAAATTAGTGGCATTATTGACAAATTAGGATAGTATGAACATCGGATTTTGCTTCTCCTTGATCTCGGTCGCCGGAAATCGACGGGGAAAACGGAATTTCCCGGAGGAATCGTCGGCTAGGGTTTCGCAGGCGCCGGGCGGAGGAAGGAGATGGATTAGATTAATTTCAGCTTAGTTAATTAAATAATTGTAATTAATTAATAATTAATAATAATTAAATACTAAACGTCGGCTGGAAAATTTGATTTAAAGGTTCGGCCGGTGGGTTCGCGGTTCAGCGCGGGTTTTCCGAACCGGCAGCGAAACCCGGTTCAGCGGAACGCGGGCGCGGACGAACGGCGGAGGAAAAACTTAATTCGGAAATTAATCCGAATTTTTGGAAAATATGTGGAATTTAAATTTTAAATTCGGAAATTAATTCCGAATTTCGGAAAATGGATAAAGGGTAGAAATTGAAGTTGAAATTTAAAATTTCCTGAAACGAGAAAAAAGTGATTTAGGGAAATCACATAGACAAGTTGAAAGTTACTGTTGGAAATTATCCATAAATTCAGTGCAGCTGGATCAGTTGGAAGGTAGTGTGACACTTGGGTAAGTGTTACCAGAATAGTCAGAATTTCGATATAGTTTGTGTTACTTGGATGGCATTGACATGGATTGAGTCAGTTTACTCAGTGTTGGCATATTTCATGGATTGGCATACTGGACCGGACTACTATAGACCCTATATGATGTTTTAGGGTAGTTGTGGTAGGTGACTGTGCGGTTCAGACTTAACTTTCACAGTATACATGTGGACTGGTATGCGCCTTGTTGTATCTGGACACATGTTGCCGAATCTTGGAGTTAAAGCTTGGCAATGACTGTAGGGGCGTGGCTTCTATGGAAATTGTTGGGAGATGACTTCTTGGGACGGTGGCTGAGTCAACCTCTTCTGGTCCACGAGTGTAGGCCTGCGCGCCTGAGAGTGGCAGCGGCAGGGGTGACTCGCCGTGGCTAGCCAGGGTGTCTCACGTTGGCTAGAGATCTATGTGACGGGTTATGTCTATAGTCTCCAGAAGATTGATTGACGAGAGACGCTGAGGTGTCGGGTGCTAGGCGTTGTGATACGTGCGCAGAGATGGGTGTGTCCCGCTGGCATGCTTTGCCTAGGCGCCATGCGTGCGCAGAGATGGGCGTGTCCCGCTGGCATGCTGCCTGGGAGCACAGAGGAGAGCTACTCTGTTGTGACTGGGGGTGACTGTGGATTGGTCGGAGTCTGGAACTGAGAGTGCCTTTCCACCCTACATTGTTATGCTGTATTCCTATACTCTTGCTATTATCCTTCTCTTGCATGTGAGTTTTTACTAGCTGTCTTTCCTACTGAGCGTAGCTCATTCCCTTTTTATCTATATTTTTCCAGTGGCTCGGCAGACTTGATGCCACCCAGCTTTAGGTGGGATCGTGATCAGTAGGCTAGTGGAGGAGATCTGATCTGTGATTATCCGAGACATTCTGGTTAGTTGATTGTTGCTGTAGGATGTATTCAGTGAGACTGTTATTTTTATGTCTTGTATTATGTGAGAGTAATTCTGACTTATGTATCTAGTTGGATGATATTGTATTTGTTGGACTTGGATCTTATTCTTGTGAGGTAGTTCCATTCACTGTTTTACTTTATTATCTTGATGGTATAGTGTGTGGAGTGCCATATTTTATCTGAGGATGTTATGTATTTTATTTTTGATGGTGAGGTCATTACATGACTATGGAACTTAACATTGGGGGTTCAGACTTCTATTAGACCGGTTCTCCTATCGGTATGGGTTAGGAGTGTTGGGTCTAGTAGGAGTAACATTGCGCGAGTCCATCTGTTAATTCAGGAGTCATGAACCTGATTTGACGGTGTACCCGGGAGATGGGATCCACATTGTTAAGGAAAGTAGGTGTGTAATGATGTGTTATATCCTATGTTTTTCGTAGGCTACTCAGGTTGGTATGGGACGATCTGAGCTGTCTATATGCAAAAAAAAAAAAAAAAAAAAATTTATGCCAAAAATCAGCCTAGAAAAAATGGGGTGTAACATCTAAGCCATCTAATTCATGGATAGATTATTTTGAAAATGCAAAAACATTCAAGGCTATCTGATTAAGTTAGATGTTATTTGGGTTATCTATTCAAAGCACTAAAGCAAAGCTTACATATGGATGAGATTTTAGCCATTTGATAAATAATTGAATTATTGGAATTTTTGTATGCTTTAGGTGGTGAGGCGATGAAAGAATTTAGTCCCTCACTGTACGAAGTAAATTTGTTTTGCACCTTTAAAATACCTTTCATGTGCTTCTTATGTAAGATGAACTGTAGGTTGGCCACCCTTTGTGCGCTTGGGATTTCACCGCCTAGGCCACTCATATGCTTATAGGATTATAGTTTACATGTCTGGTGCAAAGCTACCTATAAAACACATTAATCTTACTCGATTTAATACTTCATCTACTTTACTCTAACCAAGTTTAAGACTACACCCTACCTAAGATCGGGTTCGATCAAACTTATTTCTAAATGGTTCCTTACTTGAGGCTTCTAAGACCCACTCAAGCATTGGTTGGTCATAGTACTTTGTACTTGCAACATGCTTGAGGTGCATCTTAGGATTTTTTTTTAATTAAGAAATTTTAATAGAATTACTTTTTTAATTTAATCAAAATTTAACATAAACTTGACAAAGATGAATAATTAGGATTTAACTATGAAAAGAATTAAAGGATCGAAAAATAAAGTCTCATGTTTTTTAAATGAAGAAAAGATTTAAGTAGAATTTGAAATGATAAAATAATTAAAAAATAGAATCCTATCTTTCCAAAATTAAGGAAAAGTTTAAGTAGGATTTGAATGAAGAGATATGACTTATGATTAATAATCACTAAGTTAATATTTTATTTCATAACAAAAAGAAAATTTTTTCAAAGTTAATGAATATCTTTTCAATTCTTAAAGCTTGTTGAACACCCCAATATGCTTTGAAGATCATTAATTCTCTATCTTAAAATGTGTATTACTTATTTTCTACAACTAAATCTATTTTATATTATAAGTCTATTAGAAAAAATATTTAATATTTAAGGCTTAACTCATCAAACACAAAGGTGACCTAATAGAAACTTAAGATGATCTCTATGGAGTGACTAAACCATAAATAGTTAAACTATTCTACTTAAGAACTTGGTTAACATATTTAACCCTTATCCTTTAAGGATGTAGCACTTTTAATTATCAAATTATTTTATACATAATATTTTAAAAACAAAAATGTTATTTTACACTTTTATGAGTCAAAATCATTAATAAATTAAAAATAAATATTTTAAAATATTAAGTTATGTTTGTTGTATAAGGCATTGCTTTTGTATAGCTATTTTTGTAATGTTAAGAATTGAGCTTACATTTGGTTAGTGTCATATGAAGCATGCTTATGTGTACATTTTATTTTTACCTCACAAGTTTTCTTTTTAAATTAAGTTTAGCTGTATAGGCTTATTTCTTTCATATAATGATGATCTGATTTACTTTAGTTTTTATTTAAATGTTATATGTTATATAATACAAACTTTGCATGTCATATGTGCATGTTAATAATGCTAAGTTCTTTTCTCCACTTGTAATGCCTACTAACATTGAATATTTTAATTTTGTTTTTATTTTTGTTTGTTGTATAATATCAAGTTTTTACATCATATTTATGTGTGCTTGAATTATCACATTTCAATATTATACATGTTTGATATATTCAAGAAATAAGTTTGTGGTCAAACTCCTAGAATTTCACCAAGTATTAAGATGATCTATGCATCAGGCTAGTATGATTAGTGTTGAAATTATTTATATATTTTTTAGATTCTTTATAGTAGTAGTAGCATGATCTGTACATCAAACTAGTATAATTAACGTAAAAAGTCTTTATATATTTTTTGGATTTCCATTGCAATAATAAGATGATCTATGTATCAAACTAGTATGATCAATGTTAAAATTATTTATATATTTCTCAGATTCTTTATTGCAATATTATAACAATAGCAATATTATTTTAATGCATTCAGTTGTTAAAAAATGTTTGTAAAATTACTTAGATAATTATTATATTACCCTTATTATGAAACAAAAATTTATTATCATGTGAATGTAACATTTATATAGTAGATGTACATACATCACTTAGTACATACTACATGTGCTTAGATGTTCTTGATATCAAATTTGTATGGTGGATGATTTCTAAATATTTTTCATCGCATTAATATGATCAAACATGTATATAGACTATGCCATAATACTTGAAAAGGGATTTGAGGCATATGGTTGTGTAAAGCTATATTGCTAAAAGCTTAGTCTTATATTATATAGTTATTTTTTTCTGGTTCATGTCTCCTTTGAATATCAATTTTTGTAAATGTGTACCCTTCCTACAATGAAAAGAAGTGGCTTTATGAAGGTTTATCTCTACCTATTATGACAAAAGAAAGTAGTTGTGTTAGTAAACCCTAATTAGGTCGCCTAAGGGTGAATGTAGGCATTTATTAGACCAAATCACCTAAAAATCTTAATATTTATATTACTTGCATTTCTTTTTTTTCACTTATAGATCTACTTGTTGGTTAACTTTATTGAAATGATTTTCAATCTATAAACTTCAATTTGAAGTGTGGAAATTTTAGCTTATTGGGTTCACAAAAGTTTTGATTGCACCAACATTTATAAGCCTTCAATTTTTTTAAAGAAAAGATAAATTATTGTACTAAGTTAAGGATTTACATGATTTGGGCTTAGTATTTCTCAACTAATATCTTAACGTTGACCTCATTATTTTTTTATTCCCTCTTCAGAGTTTTGTATTTTTGGTTTATTGAAATTGTTTCAAATTAATGAAGTATGAAGCTACCTTTTAAGTGAAGTGTTCTTTACAAAGGTTTTTAAAGTTTTTAAGTACAACAATTCACTCCCCCCTCACCCTTGACCCTCTTGTAGCTTTTATCCTTTGAAGGTTTATATCAATTTATTCATTTTTATCTTTTATCTACTTTAGCATTAGCTAGGGAGAGATCTTTTTATAAATAGATTGGGTATATTTAGGAACACATCATTTCAAACTTAAATAAGTCAAATGAAAGCTCCATTGGTTCATCCCCAGAGCAATCATTTCAAAATAGTAGTCATCACTTCGAACAATTTTTTGTCCTTCCATTATTTTGAATATTTCCTTCCTATCACAAAGCCTTTTTCTTTTTCACTTTTCACATTCACTTCTTTTCCTTCTTATTATATTTTTATAATAATTTTTTTCTTTTTTTTCTTTTTGTTACCTTTTTGACCATTATCACAATAAGATTTTCTTTTCTTTTCTTTTTGTAAGCATTATCATATAATTATAAAAATGAATGGAAGCTTGAAATAAAGACATTACAACATTTCATGCTCAAGTAACTTATGCAAATGATCATTGTGAATCATAGAAAATCAAGCATTCTCAATATGTTTCTTTTTTTATCATCTCTTAATGATTTACAATTCTAGCAAGCATCAATGTGTCAATCTTCTTTTCACTTCATTTAATAAGTAATTCATAACGACATTAATAACATAACAAGAAAATTTAGCATTTCATTCTCAAGTTATATGGATCAAATTCATTTTCCTTATGGGATTCATATTTTTAATCTACATTACATCAACAAGCATAGTTACATAGCATTCCCAAATTCCCATTTCATATATTTTTTTAAGGGAATTTATATCCTTCTAGCATGCATCATATACCAAATTTTAACTTATATGTAATGAATGCATCTTCAACTTAACATATATCAAATTATTAAGGCTTCTAAACAATAATTTCTATTACATCAAATATATACAAGATTTCTTACCTCTTAAATGTCTATGTAGTGGTCTTGACAAGGATCAAATCTTTGCTCTTTGCTCTCTGGTGCTATAATACTCACTATTAGATCTCTTTGGTTTGTCTTTCTTGTAAGCTCAACTACTCTACAATTCCTTCAAAACACTTGATAGTACTTTTTTCTCTCTTTTCTTCACTTAGTCACACTTGGCCAAAGCTAATCACATTATGTTTCCCTAAAGAATTCCTCACAAGCTTATCCCCACTACTTTTATACACAACTCATGGCCTTTTTCCTTTCAAACCATTTGAATTTACTAATGATAACATTCAGTTAATTTAGTGTATCTTTACTTTTGTTTTCCAATTAACTTAGATGGTTCCCTATTGATTGAATTCTTTCCATGATGATTGACACACTTATTTCATCATTTTAGGTTTTAAAAATTTTTTGTTTCTCTATATCATGCTTATATAATCAATAATTGTTTATTGTACAAGTCAAAATCTCTCTTCATCTACACTTATACAAATCATACTTACATGATGCACTTCATTATATGTGTATGATGAGTCAAATCTCTTAATTTGCACTTATTTGTACTTATTGTACTTGTATGATATACTTCATCATACATGTATGATCAATTTAGATCTATTCAACTCAAACACTCTTCTTACAACACATTGTATGGTCTCCTAATTATATTTTTTAGATCCATTCTATAGCATACTTTTATTAAGTCATAATTGATGATTCTATGTATGATGTTATTCTTCTCCTAATCATACTTAGATAATTGTGCTCATCGTATTATAGAATTCTTTCATATGTTACATAACACATCAAACTTAGATATATTTTTCTTCTATTTTGGTTGCATGATACAATATTGCCTTATGGTTTAGCCTGATCCAGAGGTGCTACTTCGTACTACATAAAAAAGTACTTGTATGATTATGAGACGACTTTTGTATCTATTTGTATTGCTATCACTTCATTCTCTCACTTGATTGTAATGTATGATTATCTAACATCATATTGCATGACTCAAATATGTTGCATTCATCTGTTCCTTATTTTCTCTCACTTAATCATATCATACAATCTTTTGATATCATATATTATAATGCAGTCAATTGAGCTTTTCTTCTTACTTCTTTCTTCATCATATTGCATGATATTCTATATCATTTGTATAATCAGTTTCTCATACTCATAAAATATTCTCAAAAAATTCAAAAATTTTTGAAAAATTTAAAAAATATTTGTTAGCAAAAATCATGATTATTTCTATAATTTAAGTATTTCTCCCTCTTCAAAGTCATTAATAATTATTTATATTCTTTATTTTAACATCTCATGAATTTAAATTTGCTAAACTTATTTGCCTCTAATTTTGAGATATTAAATACAACACTAGCTTAGAAAAGTCTAAAGCATTAGGTCAAATGATCTTATAAATCATAGCCAAAAGATCAATAAAAAATAGGTATAAAGTGCAAACAAATAGAACAAAAAAGCTAAATGCAATGTTGAATACAATGGTCCTATAACCATGAATAATTAAACCAGAGGCACACTATCAACATAGTAAAATAATATAAGAGAGAATTTACACTTATCTTAATGAATAAAAAAACAAGGCTTATTATGATGAGACTAATGCATGAAACTGCAACCTTGTTCTTCACTTCTCCTAGTAATGGTGATTCCAAATGTAGATCTTTCATAATAATAAGAAATTTAAGAACACTATCTCATTAGTTTAGATCCCTTTATATAAATCTTAGAATACTCCATATGTCTACACTATTCATAATAATTACATCAAGTTTTCTTAAAGAAATAATCAAACTTATTAATGTTCACTATTTTGAACTAATCATACTATTTGATCCAAGAGCTCATATAAGTATGAGGCAACACCAAGCATAATGCTCAACTTATCAAATTTGTCTGATTAGTTTATTTCTTAATACATAATTGATCATACCTATATGATGATGACATCATGCATGTATGAATAGAATAAATCTTTCATATCCAATTCATCATATCTCACCATTCTAATGAGTTATATAACTAACACTTTCGTTGATCATAATGGATTGTAGTTGCCCAATAAGTAAATTATATTGTAAATCTACTCATTAGGTGTCTATCCCAAACTAAGCCTCTCAATTAAAAGATATCATACTCATGCAAAAGTAATATTGTATAGGTAAGAGGCAAATCAACTTACAAATTAAGTCTTTACGCTTGGTTTTCTTAAGAAAATGGTATTACATTGGAATGAAAGGAGTATCATTCTAGCATGACAAAAAAAATGGCTCCATATAATATAAGTCATCAAAAAACCAATACACTTTTATATTGGTCATGCATGCATGAAAGTAATAATGTAAATGTATGATAATGCAAAATATTATTCATGCTATCATCACTTGGTTCATCACATGTTTGATCTCTAAATGAATGGATTGTAAAAATATGATTGGGTGTATCATATTGTATGATGTAGAATAACTTTGAACCATAATATCCACCTTATATGAAAAAATATTACTATACTTGTATGATAACAGTATTATATGTGTATGATCAGTAAACTAATCAACCTAACCTAAGATTGCTTTTGAATTACTCTCTATCCAATCCAAAGATTAATAAATCATATTGTAGAATAAGTTTATGGTACAAGTTTGATTGGTGCAAAAAATGCATTCCTTGCTCAATTTAACACTTTTCGAATTCCAATAAGATTATGTAATAATAACTAATGTATTTATTATGTATGCAATGTTCTAGGTAGAGAATATACATGTATATTAATCTAAATAAAATACATACCATAAAAATAAAATCTTCATGATTGAAAATATACTTGAAATTATTTAAACATTCTCACCCAAGTCTCACCAAATCCTAGTATCTCAAAACAAATTTATTATAAGTTTTAGCATGCTAATATTAATAAAAATTCTTCTCTAAGTATTATTGTTCAACCTTATGTTTTTCTTAGTTCTAGTTATAATTTATACAAAAATATTGTCATTAAACTCCTTGAGTTAATTGAACAAACTCTCCACATGATTAACTTATTCACTTGTGAGATGTATGATCTAAAAAATAATTATAAAAAATATTAATAAAAATAAAAAATGAATTTCATTATCTTCAAATAAGTGGTTTAAGGACTAAGGGTTTAACAGTTAATACATAGTTTAACATAATAGTAAGTTAAGTGATAATTTTGTAATAGCGCTTTATGGTAGTACCTCACCATTATTGTACAACGTGTTCAATTCCCTATCTTTGTACATAGGGGAAAGGATAGTTCACTAAGTCAAATACCTTAAATCTTAGGGTTAAGTATGTCATATTAATCTTTAATGTATAATATATTTATGTTAAGAAATCATAACAGACAAATAAACTTGATAACTAAGTACTACTTCCTTACTTTATAAATAATACATTTAATGTATTTAAATCATAATGTATAGTGTAGTTCTTAAAACATACAATATGTTCAGTTGATTTTTGTAAGTCATAGCCAAATATTAACTTTTCTAAAGAAGTTGATAGAGAATTGTTACGGAGAGTTTAGAGCCATTAAAAGCCATCTTAAAAAGTTAAATTCAATAAAATTAAAGAAACGTAATGTGAATTTACACATCATTTAGAAGCTCTTACAATTGAAGATCATTGAAGAAATTAAGAAAAACTCAACAATAATAAAAAAAACTTATTCATCATTTCTCACCCTTCCTTCAAGCAATTGCAATAAGTTATGTTGCATATCTTTACTAAATTATTTTTACATTGATTTGGAGTGCCTCTTATTAAGTTAAAGGATTTGATCTTTGAGCTTTATTTTGCCCCAATTTGTGTCATTTCCAATTCTATGTTTAGTTTCTTATTTAGCCATTTTGCCATCCTTCGACTTAGTGTTTGTAAGGTCCTTTATTCTAATGCATAAGTTCATATAAGCCAATGAATTATGGGGTCCTCTGTCCTTGTGTTCGTGAGCTCCTTTGGCATAGTGTGGAGTTTTTCGTACTTGCATTGACGAAAGACAATTAATTATGTTTTCCTAGCCTCTGGTAAAGCATAGATATTGAAATAATATTGGATCAAACTACTTAGAAATCCTATATATTTACTTTATAACATTCCTTACACCAGAAGATTTTAAATTTAATAAGATTTTTAAAATAAGATTCTAAGAGAAATTATAATTAAGACTTCAAAATTCTTATATTATTTTAATGGTTAGTCTTGAGATTAAACGTTTTACAACTCCCCACTCTTATGTGGACATTTAGCTTCCTTTTTTCTAGCAAGTGGTGTCAGAGCATGATTTTCTTTAGCAACTAGCCATCCTAGAAAAAATCCTCTATAATACATTACACAGTTGCAATTGAACATATTATTTTGAAAGAAGAGGCTTCATCCCATCTTATTCCTTTTGTTCAAAAAGAATTTTTATCTTTATTGCAAAAAAATTAATGTGAAGTTTTATTGAATATGTGGATTTTGAATTATGGGATGTTGCTAAAATCTAGTTGGCATTTCTTTCTAAACAAATTGATAATGAGGTTGTTAGAAAATATTAAGTGAAGCTGCACCATAAAGAAAATCATAGGGCTCAACATAATGCAAAATCCTTGAATATCTTTCACTTTAGTCTCTTAGTCAAGTAATTTAAAGGGTGATCAACCTTCAGGCATTCCATATGGCTTGGGTAACGCTTGAGGTTCTTACAAACTATTTTAGTGAAAAGTGTCTAAAAATAAATTTACTTATTGTTGATTTTGAACTTTTTTGTATGAATTATAAAGTGTCCATTAAAAATTATTTTACCATATTTACTAAATTTTGAATGGACTTTCAAATCATGAAAAAGTATTTTCTAGAACTAATTAAGTGAAGAAAGTGTAGGAGTGCTACCCAAGGAGTTTGATCCCTTAGTTAAACCTATTCAAGTTTAAAATAACCTAAACTATCTCTTCTTCAATGAACTACTTGACAATATGACTAATGAGATTGAAGTGATAAGGAGAAAAGAAGGGGAGTCATTTTCCCAAGAAAAAGAAGAAAGAAGACTTAGTAGTGAGGGCTGTCACACTCTCATCTAAGATGACTCCTTGTGTAATAGGAAAGTAGAACTTAAAATTCTAATTCTTAAGAAATGTATTATAAGAAAATTTGAGATGACAAAGTTGATGATCCATAAGAACAAAGGAAAAAGAGTTGTAGAGGCATGCTTTCATGAATGCCATGAAGTAGGGCACAATCACCTTGATTATCCAACATTTATAGAGTAAAAAAAAAAGAAGAACTTTAGGAAAGAAAAGAAGAAGAAGAAGGACATGGTAGCCTTTTGGAGTGTCTCAAATTTAGATTATTTATCCTCATGCAGTGAGGAGAGTTAGGAAGAGCAAAAATTATTGTCACATGGCCAACCATGAATCTTCCAAGAGTGAGAATGACAAGGTCACTAAACTTTCTCATAGTGAGTTAAAATAATTTGCACTAATTGGTTGATGCTTGTAAACTTCTTTTCCAGAAATATAAGAGCTTGAAAAAAACATGATGATTATCTTGGATTATGTGAAGATTTAAATGAGAGAATTAAAGATATTTGCATGAATTAAAAATAACTAGAGATGAAGTTCCTTAATTAATTAGTTTGGATGCAATGAATAATTTTTTTACCATTTTAAAAAATTGCATTCATTGTATTGCATCCAATCACATACATAACAATGTTGCTAATCATTTATGCATATTGAAAATTCTCCATTTGCATCACCTTCCACTTGTAATTATTTCATGAAAAAGGGGCACATATGAAAAGATTATAAGGTCAAAATTAATGTGAACTCTAACAACCTTTTATATTTGAATTTAAAAGGCTAATAAGAATGTACTTAGCAAAATCAAATAATTCATTACAGATTGGTCAAACTTATAACCATTTTAGTTCTAAAACCATAAGTTTAAATTTATAGAATTATGTGTGTGCTTTCTTAACTTGAATTAACAAGAGGAAAACATTTGTGGAAGTTGATTCTTTTTAATTACAAATTTTTGTATTTTTATAATTTTTTAATTTTTTTAAAATATCTTATGCATAAAGATAAAGAGAGAAAGAAAAAAAAGTGAACCATTTGGTTCCATGTCTTAAGTAAAAAAATGTTTAAAGTTTTTTTGATGCATGACAGAAAAAGAGAGAGAGGTATATATGAAATAAAAATCTCATGATCTCAATGATTAGTTTTATATTTCTTTAATTATATATTAAGGAGGATCATTTATATACTTATATATTTTTTATTATCTTTTCATTTTATTAATGGCAAATGATTTTGTTATTATCAAAAAGAAAAGATTGTTAAACCTTTAGTTCATATGTAACTTATTTGATAATAAAAAATTATTCTTTCAAATAATAATATTTTGAAGTTAATAAGAGCAATTATATTTAAAAATCTAAAATGATTTTCACTATGTTTATTATTAGTCTTAAGATTAGTATTTTAATACTTTAGCCCTATTCTATAGAATCTAGCTTCCTTTTCTAAATTACCAAGACACCAAATGACATTATAAAATTATCAAAACATTATGACAAATAGTACATTTTCTTAGAATTACAATTGCATAAAATTTCTAAACATCATGTGTATCAAAAGTAAGATACCAAACTTATGGTAAAGAAATATTTATCTTATATTTTATGATTTAGGAAGACAAAATTTTAAGAAATAGCAAACAACACCAAAAAATATATAAATTTTATAGTTTAAAGAGTTTTAAGAGTAGTTTAATACAAAATTGGTTGACAAACTTTTGTAAGACAATTGTATAAAAATTAAGCAATACATCTAGGCATAAGGTTTAATTAACCATTCACTAATTCTATTTATTTTTTTAAACAAATAGATGTGAAATGTGGGCAAAGTGGGCTTGCATGTAGGATCAAGTTGGTTGGGTATAGAATTTGTAATATTGTTAAAATTTATACTTTTGGTCAAAATCTCATGTTTTTCTATTTTTATAATAAAATATTATATCCAAACATCTATATAAATAAGTGAGGCTGATACCAAAAGTAATTCGAAATTCTAAAATATAGATCTTTTTAAATTTAGAGCCCTTGTAAAAGAAACTTCTTAGAGAATTTAATCCCTTGTGCCAAAAACCTTCTTCTTTTTCTTTTTTCCACAGTTCCTTCCATTAACACACTTCAACTTTCTCTATTATGACTCAAAAAAGTAAGTTTATTATTGAGGGCTCTAGAAAATAACACCTCATAGATAGAGAATATTATTTTTTGTATCAAAATACTTTGATCTGATATCAATAATAAAAGCTAAGAAAAACATAATTAAAAAGTAAACTAACAAAGGGAATCAAGAGATTGAAGTGAATTCAATCAAAATGACTATACTAACTATTTTATTATCAAGCTTAAAGGCATAAGTAGCTCTATTAAGCCAACAAATATAAGTATTAATAGAGATAATCTTAAAATTATAATTCCTTCTTTCCATAAATTCAAAGGACAATCTATCAAAAGAAAAAAAATGCTTAATTAAAGGAATTATGAATTAAATAATAATCCTAAGATTATTAGAGATAAAAATGATAAAATTAATCTCACTCTTTTGATGCATGAGAATCGATAATGTCTTTTTATGGTAAATATTACACTTGATTGATGAATTTATGGTGATGTAATAGATGAAAGGAAAGTTTTCTAGCACCAAAGGCTATATTTGTGAGGTCATCTATGAAATGGTATATTAAGATGTTTATTAAATTATATTAGAGAATCTATACATATTAGATTAAAATATCGTCTACTATTGATGAGCACAACGACATCAGTTTATAAAGGATGAACAAGATTTCCTTTTGACACAAGAGAAAGAAGCATTAACAAAAAAATATTATTAGCTCTAATCAAATAAAGAGCCTAGTGAACATTTTCCAAAGTTACATGTTACTAATACCAAAGTCAAATAAACCACTTGATGAGAATGACAAAAGTCTCAATCACCCAAAGATGGTAACTAAACTAGATTTTAAAAATAATAAGTTAAAAAAAGCATTGATGGCAATTGAATCATAACAAGAATGGACTTATGGCCAAGAGCATAATTCTAAGTCCATTAAACTCAAAACTTGTAAAAAAAATAAGTGATGAGAAAAAATGATAAAACATGCCATCATAGCACAAAGTAGTAAGAGTCACATGCTAGACAGCACGTGGTCGCTAGTTGTAGTGTGTTGGCAATGTGACAAGTGCAGGGTGCAAGTGCACACACGAAGAGCATGCTGCATCGGACACCAACATGTGCTAGCACACACGATCTTGGGGACTAGCACACGTGCACTCTATTAGATACCTATAGTACCACTATGATCAATGCATGCATGAACAGTGCTCTAACATGGGAAATCAAGTGCAAGTGACACGGATTAGGCTGATTGGACCCAAAGTTTTCAAAATTTGTTATTTTTTTTATAATAAAATATTATATCTAAATCTCCATATAAAAGAAATGAGAAGGTTGCTTGAAGCAATTCAGAATTCTAGAATATAGATTTTGTTAAATTTAAAATCCCATAAAAGAAAATTTTTTAAAAAATTCAATCTCTTTGTGATAAAAACTTTCTTCTTTTTTTTCCTTCGTAACTTCCCACAATTTCCTATGCTTCCAATTATGCTATTGAGACATGAAAAAGAAGGCTTACTATCGAGGGCTAGAGGTGAGAACTCTTTGCTAATAAATCAAGGCGTAAGAAGGCATGCATTTTTTTCATTTATTTTTATTCTACCTAAAACCTAAATCGTGAAAACAATGACAAGGAAAAGAGGAGTTCTTTTCACTATGTAGGGAGAAAGAAACGGAAGGATTATTTTAGCAAAACCTATGTGAAAAAAGGGAAATCAAATTGATTTCTAAAAAATTGTGTAAATGCACACAAGCAAAGCAAAAAACTAAATGTGAGACCACGATATCAATTTTTTTAGATATGAAAGATTATGCAACTTGATGCATATGTTTGTTGGATTGATGATGTTAGTCGTTCATTTAAAATATGCTATATGTAAGCATTCAATATAGCTTGGTGCATATGTAATTGTGTTTTGAAATATTGAAATTGGCCTTTTTTAAACTCAAACAATAGTTGTTGAGTAGACATAAGAAAAAAAACAATCTTAAAAAGCCGTAGGTAACTATGATAAATTTCATGTAATGTAATGAATGACACATATTATAAAAACTAAATATGTTAATTATTATGATATTTTTGTAATGGATATCCAAGATTTATCAAAGTATTTTATCATTATTTAACATTTCTTAATGTGTATAATTGCTTAAATTGCTTATCATGCAAACTTGCTAAACGCATACCTGTTTCTATTATTAGTGATAACATTATCATGCAACATCCTATGTATAATCTAATTGTATGGAAATTAGGTAAATAGAAGAAATAAGAAAATTGTTTAACTATAATGAATATATTAAAGATAAACAAAAGGTTTTATCAAACCATAAATGTGGCTATTGTTAATTAAAAAAGGTTAATCATGGTTTTACCAAAAAGGGCAAATGCTCACTCCAGAGTATGGTTTGTAGGTGCGAACTTGATTATGGGATCAATAATAAGACTTAAATTTTTTTAAAGTATATTCTAAGGGTGCGTCCCAAACCAAATTATTATTATGGCCTTGTATTTAAAATTTTATGAAAATATTAAATAGGAAAAAGGTATTATATGAAAAGCCCAAGAACGAAAGAGTTAATAAAAAAAGAAAATTAGAAAAGAAGAGAAGGAGATTTAACTTATGGAGTGAGAGCATTAAACTATCATTTTAATCTAATTCTAGATAGCTTTACTTTACAGTCATTATTAAATGTTGTGTTATTTTAACCAAATATGTGATATAACTTATTTATACTATTTGTATTTTTGTATATAATTTTTGTTTACTAAATCTATATTAGTTTGTTTAACTTATTATATAACTTAATAATTTTAGAAAATAATGATGCACATCGTGGAGATATAGAAGAAAAATGAAGTAGATAATAGAATTATAGATTTCTTACTTTAACTTATATGGCCGTATTAGAAGTTCATTCATTTGATTTTTGTGACAGTTATGTATATAAAATTTTGAAAATATTGTAACATTAATTTTTGTTATGAAAATTATTTTTTATGAATTTAACCTTTGTAAAAAAAATTTAAATTTGTCATTTATATTCATATTTATCTAGCTTTAAGGGAATTATCTATTTATGATAAAAAAAAAGATTTTTACAAATAGAGATTTTGTATATGCTGAGAAAAGCGAAAAAAAAGGCTTAAAAATTAGGAGGCAATATAAGAAAGAGCCACCCTCACATTATAGTATTTACACTTTAGCTTATCCACATCCGCAGAGTGGGAGAAAGATCAAACTTAGTAAGGCTTAACATAAAACTTTATTTGATTGGGTAGAAGAGATTACGATACTTCACTTTTTGCAGTTGTCGTTATGTTACATCAATTCGATTTTATTCGAAATATTATTGACTAATTTTTATTATAGACATAATTATAAGCATATTATTATATGTACTTTATGTAGCGATTGATAAATAAAATAAAAACGAATAAAAAAGAGAAAATTACAAATTTGTCAAATCATGTCATTTCTACTGAATTGTCGATGATAAATCTAGTTTGTCTAGTCCAGGTATGACATGAGTTAATGAAGGAATCAAACCCAAGACGGAAAATCAGTTTTTGGAGCAACTAAAGGCGGAGTTCATAAATTAATCGAAAAGGGAAGGAGTTATATGCAAATTTGGATGGGATACGCTGTAGCCTTGTCATATTCCTTCGGTCGTTTTCTTTGATTTCATTTGCACCATCAGAAGTTTTAAGTTTGATCGCTGTGAAATACTTTTCTAAAATTTTAGTGGTCAAGCTAAGCCTCCATTCTAAAAGTCATGCACTAATTTTTTGGCATCATGTGGAGGATTTCTATATCGGATGTAACTCATTTGTATTCCAGATTAATGTTAAATCATTGAATTGCAAACCAAAAAAGATGAAATCTTTAACACCGAAATGTCAATCATTTGATCATCCCCAACGATGAGCCGCATGAAACCTCCAAGAGAAACATGTTCTGAGCACAGTTAAACAACTCCCCAAGCAATCGCTTTAAGCTTATTTTCTCCAACTAGCTTTAGTTGTCTCTCTTTGGATTATTAACGTTTTTTAGTCAACAATTTTTTTCTTCAGATATTTTACCTCAAATTATTGAAAAGCCGACAAGTGTAGCTACAAAGTCGTCTGTTGGTTTGAAGAATAAACATATTATTTGAAATCTTGCGTGAGAAATTTCTTTCTAAAAAATGCCGAATATTAGAAGACCCATTGATTTCATTCTATGGCAAATGCTGGAACTCAAACAGGGTTACTCTTGACAATCACAAACAAGGTTGCCCCAAATACAAGCGGCAATCGACGTGATCCATGCACTTCTACAACGGACACAAACGCTTAAAACAACACCGTTCGTATTCCATCCTCCATTATTTGAGCCGGAGGTATTCGGCGGACACCCGGCGGAGGACGTTTCCTGCCTCAGCGTCGATTGCATCCACGACCTCCCTCGCTATATGTACATACACTAGCCAGTCCCCGTTCCCTTTCGCACTTGGCATTGGCATCACGTATCCGGCTTCACCCTTCCATGGAAAATGGTACGATCCCATCACAGCTTTTCCCCACCCGAACTCCACCTCCCTCACCGGAAACCCCCTCCCAGACGACACTACCACCGATAACCCCTCCTCTGCATACACCCTTGCCACCGCCATATCCGGCCTCATCGCCTCCACCCAATCCACTAGTCCCCTGAAATGCCCTTCCGATGCCGCCTCCTCCACCATGCCGTGCACCGCCGCCGCCACCTCCTCCATCGTCATCGCCCCAACCGCCATCTCCGCATAGGGGATTGACAGCACGTTCCCAAAGTACCCATCCATTACTGGCCCGAGCCGCCGCCTTCCGTCGACCACCAGTCCCATCTGTGCAGGGGTGGCTCGCCCGACCAGCTTCCAAAAGTAGGCTGCGAAGGCTTCCAGCTTTGTCCGCCCCGAGCCCGCCATCACCTGCAGGCGTTCGACGTCGGCAGCGTCAATGTAGTAGATGCGGTTGACGCAGTTGTACAGCGGTTCTGTTTGCGGTGGCGGTAAGGTAGAAACGGGGACGAAGAAGTGGTCGATGGTGGGATCGACTTGGAGAGGCCGGCGAGCGTCAAGGAGGGATCGGCGGAAGGATGGATGGACGGACGAGGGCTTGGCCGCTGCCATCTCTGCCCAACCCACTAGGAACATATTGAACGAATAGGCGTCGGCGACGCGGTGATCGAACTTGCAGCCAAGCACCATTCCCCCACACGTCATCTCCGTTGCCTATGCACAAATAATAAAATCAAAAGCTTTTCTTTTAATGGTCATGAGGTGACGCACTTCACCTGAATAGTAAGGACACCGTGCTTCTTCTCTGGGATCAACTTCTCCAAACCCTGGTCGGCGTCATGGAAGTCGAGTTCGGCGAGATCGACTTCAGCGTGCGCCTCGATAAAGTCGACCCCCCGGTTATTGCACAGTAGCTCTGGCTCGCCTGATGAGTTGGTGACGAGCTCGCCGGCGAAGGGGTAGTAAGTGATTAACGCCTTAGCGAGGGATGCCTTGAGGACTTTTAGGATGGCGGAGAAGGTGGATGGCCGGGTGTCGTTGGCGGCGGGAGTTGGTTTTGTGTAACAAAAGAAAACACCAACGTCCAGTGGGGGCAGGAGGAGATCGAGATTGGAGAGGGGAAGCCAGTGCTCCTGCATCGGCAGCGCCGCAGCCACCGTCTCTTTCCGGCTAATTCTCACGGTGTATTCCCGGCGGCCCGCCACCATGCTTGCTTCTTTTGCTTCCGAAGCGAGATTGATGAGCGAGTAGCAACCATGGCCTTCCATATAAATGTGAAGGTTAATGGGGTTGGTGAAAAATGTGGGTGCCGGCGAAAGCGTCAGGCTACGCCTTCAAGAAAGGAAATTAGGTAACAGCGTTGACCCACTAAAATGTAAAAAGTCGTTCTTAAAGAAACTACATGCAATTTGCTAAAGTTTTTAAGTCCAAGTTAAATCTAAATCAAACGATTTGTATTTGTCCATTGTCCTACAATGTTCTTCATCATTAAGGAACAATTTTTAGAAGGGACTCTTTAAAAGTTTTGGTCATTACATTCGCAAGAACAACTTTGATCATTAGTAAAACATTTTCCAAATGGATCAAAACTATCCGGATTGACCCGCATGATAGCCATGCTTTAAATTCAGCCACTCTAATCCTATTGTTCCATTAGAATTTTCTAAATATATTTTTAATGCTAGAATTGTATAATGCACGTAGTAAACATGTCAAAAAGTGTATCAATTAAGTGTGATATGTGTGGCTACAAAAAGCCATTAAAATGGGTACACATATCCACGAAGCTCAACACAATCTCTCTTTCGTTTTCTGAAGGAGTTATATCACATGTTACTTTGATCTTTGACTTTCTGTGCATATATGACTTGACTTATAATGTTAATGAATAATAAGCATGACAAACCCAATATGTAAACAAATAGTTACAAGTAATAAAGTAAAATGCCATATTGTAGAGAATAATTCATAAATAGTAAATAAGTAATGAACAAATATGCATAATATCTAAAGGGTACTTTTAAAAACATCTCACAAATGTATACATATGGAAAATGCTCATTTTTATGCATTTCATGACTTTCTATTAAAATACTTCTTTTTTCATCTTTTCTTATTCTTTATCATTTCTCATATTTCTTGTCTTTTTATATTCCTAAATTAATATTATCCTCTACTCCATAACATCCCATATCATTGCACATTTATTTGCATCATCACATATCATAATCTTGGCCCACAGATATATCATATTTGGCTAATAATATTAAGCACATTCTCTTTACCTATCATTACATTACACAAAATCCTATCCATAACAAAGCTCAACTTAATAAGACTCTACATAAAGTATTAGAAATAGATAAGAATGAGACCTAATGCCAATTATTTATCGAGAGTGGCATCCCTCTTTTCATTAACTAGTCTTTCCTAATCTTTGGGTGCCACTTAAATTGTTTTTACTTTTTCTCTAGCTTTATTTTAAAAATGATATAAACAATGATTAATGAAAGAATTTTAAATTCAATTAAACACATAATGAAAGCAAATGTAAATTCAACAATCTTTATTACAACCTTTTAGAAATGACATTTTCTTTTTTTTAAACTCATTCCATACAATATGATTGAATACTAAATCTATTACAATGTGCTTTTGTTCAATTACAAGAATGTAATTATTGACAAATACTAAAAATTTTGTATTTTTCATATCATCAAATGCAAGTGAGTTACCAATTTATTTTAATAGTCTCATTTGGTGTCTTCTTTGATCTAAAATATTAGTTTAAAATATGCATGAACCAAAAACACTAATTCATGACAAAAGTATGTAACATTATGTAAAAATAAGCAAGTAATGGTAACTAAGTGTCTGGCAATAATATAAAACTATAAAAAAAAAATGCTAGCTTTGTTTTTTTTTTTTATTCATTTTAAACCAAAGTTTACTTTTAGAAAATTTTATTTTTTTGAACTATTGTTTTAATTCTGTGTATTTAAAATATTTTATTTTAAATTTCATAGTGACATTTCTTTGACAATACTCTCAAATACATGTTATATAAGGTAATGGTCTTACTTATAGAGACATGTTATTTAGGATAACAAAATACTTATATTTAGAGACATGTTATTTCAGATAATATGTTAACTTTTATAAGTAATCATTAATACTTCTCTTATTGCATCATTTTAGTTTAATTATATTAGTATTTGGTTAATTATCTTTTTTCTTTTTAACACATAAAACATGATATATGTTCAACATATAACTAAAACAATATAATAAAATCATGCTCAAATTAAAATATATGTCAAAATATGCATAACTACATATTATCAAAAATCAAAATTAGTAGACATATTTCATATAATATTTTTATGTATCATTTGAGATCTCTAATATAGCATTACATATTATATCAAAACACATACATGATATATAAATTTTGGCTACTTTTCACTTCCCATGTTGTAGTCTCACCAAGATCGGGTCTTTCCCTTGGCTCTTGTTTGTTATAGTTTCTATATTGAAACTCTTCAGGTTTGCCCTTGTCATAACCTCAACTCTTAGATTTCTTCTTAACACTATTCAAAGTTAATGGTAATATGTTTCATTCAAAATACTTTTACCAAATTGTCTCAATTATTTTATATTCAATTAATGTCTCTTTGTGCTCTCGTCTATTTCACTTCGTTTTAATGCTTATGTTCCTTTGGTTTCGTGTCACTTCACATTCTTTCCACTAAATTCCAAAGGTTCATCACTGTTTAAACTCTCCTTCTGATAATTTACTTCATATTTTTGCCATTTTAGGTTTTACTATTTTTGTAGTTTTATAGATCATACACGTATGCATGCCATCTTTAAATTACATGATCTTCATCTTTACCTTAATTTGTATTAAATTCTTTTTATTGTACTAATATGATATCATTGTTGTACTTGCATGATATACTTTAATGCACATACTCCTCATATCATAGCTTAACAATTTCACGTACGATGCTATTCTTTACTAGATCATACATATATATTCATGCTCATCATATTATACTATGCATTCATCTATTGCTCAACTCATCCTTCTCTTTTGATTATACTCATATAATCCCCTCTTTTGACTATACGATACACATTTTCTTGTATTTACTTCTCTCATCATCAACTAATGACTCAAAATATGAAGTCATTCTTATTTATATGATTGTACCCATTATATGATGAATTTATTTATTACTCAACCCATCCTTCTCTTTTGATTTTAGATGTATGTCTTTGTATTTGTATGATACAATAGCCATATCATTTTGTTTGATCAATTAAGGTTATGCTTTGATCTTCATAAAATGTACTTGTTGGATGGTTTAGTTCTATTTGTATGATATTTACCTGACTTTAATATCCATTCATATTATTTTTAACTTCATTCTTTCATTTTATTGTAATATATGATTACATAATATTGCATTGTATGATCATAATCGATTGTATTCATTTATCCTACATTCTGTCACTTGACCATATTATATATTTTCTAATGTCATATTGTGTGATACTCTTAACTAATATTTTCTTCTTTCTACTCTTCTCAATATATTGTATGATTTACCTGAATGTATTGTATGATTTATTTTTCATAAGCTTAGAATTTTTGTAATTAATATTAGAAAAATTCCTAAAACCCCAAAAATTATAGTCAAGTTTATTTCATCTCTTTTATTATTCCTTCCTCCTATGGATCATCATCAATTTCTTAATATCACATATTTTCTTTATGTTCATTATCTAATAAGTGAATTTTCTTAATATTTTTTGTACTCACTTTGGAATATTATATTGAGTCTCTACACTAATTACTAGTAATGGTAGTATCAACATATCATATTAAGCAACCATGGGATAATATCATATGAAAACCAGAACATATTCTCCTCATATCACAACATATTGTAATATATATCCTTAGAATTTGATCTTAATGATCATTTATTTATTTATTTATAATTTTCTTATTTTTATATTTTAGTACTTATAGTAATTAAAATACTATATATAAATGCATATAATTTATTTCATTTGCACACAATCAAATAGTGTTAATAACATTTTATATAAGATTCAAGCATGTCCACATAATCATCTTATGCTATACTATCAATGCTCATATTAATGTATTTCATAGGTACATAACAATAATCTACTTATATTATAGCTATCTTAATTTACTTACTTGATTCCTCTAAGATACTTTCTCAACCATTTTTTCTTTATCTTTAGTTTCGTAGACAATAAAATAATACACAATTTATCATAGTTTGCTTACTTTTCTATACATAATATATTTATAATTCCTTATTTTGCTCAATACTCTAATTATCTCTTCATTCACATATTATCCTTCTTCATTTTTTTGTTTCTTTCTCTTTATATGTGGTACTTCTTTTAATGTGTTGCATGTTGTGTTCTACATACGACATATCAAATGACATACTATTGTAAACACACTATAAGTTGATTTTTGATGTATTGTATGCAAGTCATAGGACAAAGGGATACAATTGTTCTTTTCCTCATTTATTTTGATTATAACTTTAAGCCAACTTCAAGCTAAGCAAAAAATGGGGACTATTTGACAATTAAAAGATGTCTAATATCTCTAATTAATTCTCAATGAAACTTCCTTAATTTTGAATTTGAACTTCTCAAATCATACTTCAAGCTTGACTTTTCAACAAAAACTCATTCCTACTTAATTGTAGCCAAAATTAAAGGGGAAACCTCATGTAAAGATTAATCAATGCCATACCATTCTAGTCTCTTCATGCTACTATTTATGCAAAGCTTTTCAAAGACTTTACTTAAGGTCTTTTTGCTAAAATCTTACTTCACTCCTTTGTGAATAGCTAAATCCTCACCTCAATCTCCCTTAAGGGTTAGCCACAACACTTCTTCCTCTTTCTCAGTAGTTGCTAAATCATAAGGATCCCTTGAATTGGCTTGCTCAAACTATACCAAAAAGGAATAAATTAGAAGCACTTAGCTTAATTTCCTCTCGAGATCCAAACAACAAATTGGATTCTCCTTCTCCATTTCTCTCCCTTTCCTCTTCTAGCTAGATTCATAATCAAGGAACATAAACTTCCGTTCATCCATATGTTCAATTGGTTTAGGATATCAATTTAAGAAAATAATGTTTTTGCCCTTATTGCTTAAGGCTAATTACCTCAGTTGCCATTAACCCTTTTTAAGAAATTAAAAAATTGCTATTTATCTTTCAAAATCCACAACAAGTTCTAATTAATTTATAAAATTATAAATCACATACTAATAAATTACTTCCCTTGGTATTCTTAACTCATAATTCTAAGATACTTTACATATTTTCATGTATTTTGAGGCATGACAAAAATTAACTATTTTAAATTTTTTGATGACAAATGCCAAAATATCATTATGTGCATAAAATTAATAGTATCATATACTCAAATACATAAATTTATAACATTATAAATTATTTATACAAAATAGAAAAATCATATTATTATGTGATTGATGAAAAGACTAAGTGAAAAGGAGAGAGAAGGTGGAAAGAGAGTAAAGAAGAAAGGGAAACAAGTTTAAGAAAATGAAGGAAATGAGGAGAGAAGAAGGAAGTAGAAAAAAAGGGTATAAAGAGCATAGAGAAGGAAAGGAAGGAAGGTTAAAGAAAAAATAAGAGAAAAAGAAATGAGAAGGTGGTCAACATCTTCTCTATGGTACTTGTTGTCATGAAGAGATCATCTTAATAGGTTTTTGACATCATTAGGAATTACAAGGTAAGAGGAGAATGCAACTAGAGAAACCTCATTATCGATTTTGATGTTCTCTTGCTTTTTTCATGAACTTAGGATCTAAATTCTTGATCCTAAAATCATTTAAATCTATTTTCTCCATATTCCATATTTCAGATGGGTGGAAACTCTTCTATATTTCATTATTTTCTTTATATGGATATACATCACATACTCATATAACTAAAACTTGTAACATCTAACACAGAAACCTATTGTACATTTACATAATATAAATTGGACATCCATGCAATTATAATATAAGTCTTAAAAAATCACAAAAATGGTTTTTAGTTATTATACAAAGCTTTAATATATCATAGTTAAACTAACATTATATTCTTGTGCTATTTCTTTTTTGTGTTATAAGCATGATATATCTAAATTATTAGTACTAACAAATAGATTGAGCCATCCTTAAAGGCTCAATAGAATAGATTTAACATAATAATTATCTAAAACAAACATTGTAAGCAAAATAATAAAATATTTGAGTCATGCCATGCATGCTCCTTATTACATAAATTAAATAATAAAAAAGTATTTATCAAGGCCTTCATCATTGGAATTAAGTGATATCATAACATATATATATATATATATATATATATATATATATATATATATATATATATATATTTCAACCATCATTAAAGAAATAAGTATACAAATGTAGTCTTGTTGTTATCATTTCCTTTCTTAATGTGCTGCTATTTATAAGCATTATTTTCTCTTAACAAGTAAACAATAAAATAGTTATGTTTTTCGTACTCCCTATTTTTACGAATAATTAGTCAGTATTCACTTTTTGGTTTTTTTAATTAGTTATAGTTGAAAACCTTGCCTATCACATTTTATATTTTCATGCACATAAAACTCAATAATTTTAATTCATTGCTATATCTTACCATTATTTATCATAGTACTTTTAATTACTTGTTCATCAAGCATACACAACTAAAACATGTTAGATGTCAATCTCAAAGTTTATTTTCAATATCTTTTAATTTTTTTTATTTCTACACCAAATTTTTGATAATTGTTGTTGGATTCTATTTCCTTCTCAATTTAGCCTAGTAAGAAGCAACGAACATTAAGTAACCACCCCTCATGTAATGGAACAACTAATTATGAAAAGATATGGCATTTAAGAGTTATAGAAATTAATTAGGAGCTCAATTCTAGATTTATTAAATTCAAATATTTTGAAAAAATCAAGACAAGCTATAAAATGACAAAAATTGATGCAGCAGCACTATGTTATAAGAACCGTGTGCAAATCACATATAGAAGCTTGCTGTAGGTCAGTTAGAGTGCTCGTTGTTGTGTACTTGTCACACACTATGTGTGGAGCCACATGCATTCATGTAAGAAGGCACGACATTTTGGACTGCCACAAGTACTTAGTGCACATGATTACATGGATCCACATGCATGTGTTGCACTTGTAACCATGTCATTCTCTTACTACACATGCTATACACATGTATAGTAGGTAAACCTACATGCAAATAAGTCAACATGCATATGATAGGGCTTAACTGTGCACATGAATAGTACCTAGATGTATGAATAATGCCCTAATATGGGTCTCTCATTATACATACAATCTCATTGCAATGAAAAATTTATTTAACTTTCCATTTTAGTAATAAAATCATATGTTTTTATTTAAATTAAGGTATTATATATTTTATAATAAAATATTATATTTAAACTTCTATATAAATGAGTAAGAAGGATGAATGAGGAAAATTAAAATCTATGTATTAAAAAATTCATGAATTTAAAACTCTATAAAGGAGAACTTCTAAGAAAATTCAATCTTTTATGATAAAAACTCTATTCTCTTTTATTCTTTCTTAATTTCTTATCATTCTTGCACTTTGACTTTCACTATTACAACTCAAAAAAAAGTTTTGTTGTTGAAGGCTCAAGGAGATAACAGCTTATGAACAAATCACATTATTTTTTGTATCAGAGTGTTTGACATGACATTAATGGATAAAGCAATAAAGAAGGTAATTAAATAGAAAATTACAAAAAATCAAGAGATTAAAGAGACTTCAATCAAGGTGACTAACTATATTGACTATTTCATAATTAAGCATGGGGGCATAGATAGCTCTATTAACCCAATAAATATAAATATTAATGAAGATATGCTAAAATCTCAATTCTTTCTTATGACATTCAAAAGATAATCCATAAAAACAAAATACTCTTAATTTATAGAATTTTTGAAAAATTAGTAATCCTAAGATAATTAGTGATAAAGATGAGGATGACATAAATCTTGTCCTTTTGATACATAAGAATTACAAATGTCCTCTTAAGATAGATGCTATACTTAATTTACTAATTTATAATGGTACACTAGATGTTAAAAAATTAGATACCTACTAAGAGCAACAAGAAACATAATTTTCTTTATATGAATATTCAACAATAGTTAAGATGGCATGTGCTATATTAAAATGATGATTTATGAATTAGCATGTTAGATTGCTTACCCAAAAATAAGTGGTCATAGATTTGACATAATGATAATTTAAGAAATTAATTCTAGAAGAATTTCATCCCATGGGTTACATGAAAGAAAGGTAGATAAAGTGTCATATTCTATGATACCAACAAGAATAAATGGTGTAAAAATATAACAAAAAAGTCTGATGATAAACTATAAATTTTGGAATACCCATCAGCAAGATGCAGACATTGTCAAAGTATATTACAAGCCTTTACTATTATATTATCATTGAACTACCTTTTTTTCCTATTCAATCTTTAAACCAAACCGATACATTTATAATGGCTATCAAAAAGAATAATGAATGTAAAGGGATAAAACCAAACGGGTAAAATATCATGAAGTTTGAGTATAGGTCCACACTTTGCTGACAAAAAGAAGAGTATTCTCTAACAAACATATTACAATCACAACTACAACATTCTTATTATCAAAACTCAAAAGTATTATGATAATAACAAAAAAATATGTCACATACAATACAAATGTTAGAAATTATATCTTAAACTAGTTTTAGAAAAAGTTAAGAATGATAAAATATGTATTACAATGGAGACTAAAATTGTACGTGAAACCCCTCTATAAGTTTGATGAGAGCTTATCTTTTATGATAAATCTAAATGAGATATCCCATGAAAGAAAACAAATAGGAGAAATTTTCACCATCTAAATTTAACTAAAGAAAGAGCTTAATAATGTTACCATTGACACTAGAAGCAAAAGAATCTAATATTAAAAAGTCATTTAAAGAGATTAAACTGAGATACTATACTACATCTAATACTCTATTCTTTGGGATGAAGAGAGTTAAAAAATAATACAAGATAAAATTTATTATCATCAAAGACTATATTTATGAGATTATCTATGGAGTGACACCTAGTGTTTACCAAATTATATTAAAAAATCATACTTATAAGATTAAGAGATAATCTTTTATTGAAGAGAACAACAATTTTTTTTACAAAGGATGGATGACATTTCCTTCTAACATAAGACAAAAAAGTGTACAAAAAGTATTGTTCATGTTGACCAATAAAGAGGCTAGTGAAGACAAGCCAAAGTTACATGCTATTAGTAATAAAGCCAAAGAAATAATTTGATGGGCATCACAAAAGTCTTAACTTAAAGAAGAAAACAAAAATGGACCTTATAAATAATTAGTTAAAAAAAAGAAGATTTGATGAGGCTCAAATTGCAAAAAGAAGAGACTTATGATCAAAAGCTCAATTCAAGTTCGTTAAATCTAAAGTTTGTGAAGAGATGGCAAAATGATAAGCAAAAACTCTACATTTGGCCACTTGAGAAGGCTTGCTGCACAAGCGTCAAAGCATGTGCTACCGAGTGCATGTCATGTGCCATGCATTGAGGTGTTAGTTTGTACAGGGGAAGGTGTGGCTAGTCGGATGCCCATGTGCACTAGGTAAGAGTGATTATGTGGAATAGCACACATGCATTTCACGTGTCTATGCATCAACCACCTATCATGCAAGTGGTTTGCATGCATAGTAAGTAAACTTACCTTGCTAACATGGTCAATGTGCATGCGACATAAGCTATTTGTGCATGGGAACAATATAAGTGCACATGAATAATGCTTTAGCGTGTCTCTCGCATATGCATGGATAATCTCTTTGCAGCACAAAATTTGCAAAATTTATAGAAATTTTTATTTTGGTAAAAAATCACATGTTTTTATAAAAATTAAATGTTTTATATTTTGTAATAAAATATTATATACCAAAACTTCTATATAAAGAAATAAGAATGATGAATGGAAGTATTTAGAACTTTGTGAATTGAGAGCTTTGTGAATTTAAAATTTTGTGAAGGGGAACTTTTAGGAGAATTCAACTTCCTTTTGAAAAAGATTCTCTTTTTCTTCCTTTCTTCCTTCTTCACCATTCTCATGCTTTAACTTTTATTGTTGGGATTAAAAAGAAGGCCTATTGTTAAGGGCTGGAGGTGCGAACACCTCACAAATAGATAAAAAACTCGCCAAATTCTTATGTTGATGGAGAAATAATTTAATTTATCTCTTTCTCTTTCTATTTTCCTATTCCTCCTTTTCTTTCTCCCTCTCTCTCTTGAGTCCTTAATCTTTCCTTAATTGATTCCAAGCCCTAATTTTCCCATTTTTTAAACTTTTACTCTCCTCTTTTCCTCTTATTCTTTGTTGATATCACTCTCTCTTTCTTTCCGTATCCTTTCTCACTCTAACCTCATCCATCCTCTCATCGTCTACCTTTCACCTCATAGCTTGGCTTTCACTAGTAACAAATGTTGATGAGGGAATGATGGTAATGACCACCCAAGTTCATTTAGCTAGAAGCAAGGAATAGAGGAATGTCTTACCTTACTTAACAAATGGACAACAATGAGATCAATGATGTTAGTGAAGGACTATGGTTAAGGTTCATGATCGAAGTGAGGGTATATTGGTTGATGAATGAGAGGAGAGCATTTAGAGGCCAAAAGTGACAATTGGGAATTTGGGTGATTTTACTGCTCACAAATCCTTTCACTTGGGATAAATTACATATATAATAACTAATTAATTAAATTATTTACTTTACCTTTAAAATTTAATGAAAACTCTAATTGAACTTCAATCAAGATGAAAAATGCATCTTTAGACTCATCTTAACAAGATACATCCAATAATATTTTTATTTTCACATTTCAAAATATTGTTTTTATCTAATTTTTGCTTACATTTCAAGATATCTTGTAGGCTCATAATTTAATTCCAAAATGTTAATACAACTTTATTACCTTAGGAATTTGAGGATGCTATTTCAACAAAACCTTAAAATAAGAAAAGAATAGTAATGTAAGGCAACATAAGGCCACTAGTTCTCTTGCATGCAAATTCATTAACTTAGATAAGTCTTAATGCATACTATTATTTAACTTTTTCTATACTTAGTTATGTTATAATGATAGAGATAGAGGTCACAAAAAAGTCCATGGTGTTGCTTCTTGGAATCTAGTGATTAGATGATGCATTCAATCATAGTAGGATAGTTCAACTAGAATTAAATATCTTATCATCAAAATTAGGCATTTTGATAGCATTATTTAAACAACTTGATGGATCCAATTACGTAAGTAACATTCTTTTAAGAATTGGTAGTCCAAATCTTAAATCAAATAAACAAATCATTTTTTTAAAAATTCAAATGAATTATTTATAAAAAAATTAAAAAAAAAGGATTAAATAAAAATTGGAGAATTTAACAAATAATGAAATTGGGATTTTTTTGTATTTTGTGCTTAGCAAAATTTTGAGATTATTGCTCAATATAATTTTTATTTAAATTCTAGATGTTCTAAATTTTTTAAATGGGAGAATAATTGTAAGATTAGTTTTTATATGACATTATATGTGATATGGTAACATTACATGCAAAAATGTGATGTTTATTGTGATACATATGAATATTATGATTTATAGGTCATTGACGATGCACTTAGTGGTGTGATAAATGTATTGAAAATATGTTGCAAAAGATACAAGCCAAAAATAATATTTTAATCATGAAAATAGTGAATAACATGGTTTATATATTTACTATATGAAAACAAAAGTGATTAACGTAAAAAATGTAATTGCTAAAATAAAATTGAAAGAATTAGTTTAAGAGAAAGAGGTGAAAATATCATATGACACCTAAGACCAATGAGAGTAAAGTATCATATGGTTAAAGAAGCCACCAAATAAGGTGAAATTTCTTATGGCCTTATAGGTTAAGGAACGTATGGTTGGGTTGTTGTATTCTTCAAGTTGATAAATAATGCATTACTACATGATAAAAAAGTAAAAATTAGAAATAAAAATGTTCTTTCTCTCATAACTTATCAAATTAAGCTAGGAAACCTCTTGAAAAAGAGATTACTTCAAAGCTCATTGAATCCAAAATGGATGAAAAAATCAAGGGAGGAGAAAAAAAAAACAAAAATCAATGATGCAACAAAAAGCAGTAAGACCATGTGTAGGTTTGTGTGGGGAGATACACTGTAAGTGCACTATAATGCATGCTACACAGTGTTGGCCAAGTGCCCACATAAAGGTGTAGGCATGCTAGCACACTAAATTGCATGAGCAAATGCATGTGCATTGCATGTGCACCTTAACAGTCATAAACCACGTGCAAATTTGTGCTCTATTGATCATAAATTGTACACATGTTTTGCACTCATCGTATATATAAATACAGTGCCTTTGTAGTCAATCCATGCACAAAACATTATCTACATGCATAAATAATACCTACAAGAATGGACAGCCCCATGGCACTATCATACAAATGCATGACACAAGTGCACTATAGACAGGTGCATAATTTTATAGAATTTGTGTAATTTAAGGAATTATTAATTTTTAGTCAAAATCACATATTTTGTGATGATTAAATATTATATCTTAACCTCTGTAATAATAGGGTTAGGATGTATAAAATAATTCAAAAAGAATTAAAGAATTTTGGGTATCAAAATTTACTAAATTTAAAAACCCATTGAAGGAAATTTTTTAGGAAATTCATTCTTCTCTAATAAAAACCTTTTTTTCTTTTTTTTTTTCTTTTGCTTCTCACCATTATCACCCTTTCACTTTCACTATTGTAACTCTAAAATAAAGGCTTAGTGATGATGTCTGGGGGTGAGTACATCTGATACACACATCATATAATTTTTTTTATCAAAGCACTTCAATTCAACGTCAATGGTAGGAGAAGATAGTTGAAGAGAAAATCATAAAGGAGAATCAAGACATTAAAGCTTTAGCTTTGATGCCTGCATCAATTATTTTACCATCAAGCTTGGAGACATAAGTAGCTTTATTAACTCAATAAATATAAGTGTTAATAGAGATGATACTAAAATCTTAATATCTTCTTATGTTAGATCTAAAATATAATCTATCAAAAGAAAATACTCTTAATCAAAGAAATTATTGATTATATAGTAATCCCAAGTTAATTGAAGATAAAGAAGAGGATGACATCAATCCTACTTCTTTAAAAGATAAAAGTCGATGATATTCTTTCAAAGAAGATGCTACACTTGATTAATTAATTTATGATGGTACAGTAGATGTAGAAAATTTATATACTTTATTGGAGTAACTAGAGATATATTTCTCTTTATGATTATTCATCATTAGATAAAGTGGCATAAGTTTGATGAAAAACTAATAAGTTATGCATTATTTTAGTGAAATACTCACCTAAGAAATAGCATAGTTGTAGAAGTGACTTGGAGCAAATTTAAGCAATTATTCTAAGTATTTTACCTCATGGATTATATGAAGGAAAGGTAAAGAAGATGACATAGTCTATGGAGCTAATAAAGGCAAATGATGTAGGAATACATCATAAAATTCTGATAAGCTGAGTTAGGAAATACCTATTAAGAGAGGAATACTTTATCAAAGTATATTACTGATCAATATTATCCTATTACTATCGAAATTATCTCTATTTTTATTAAATCTTTAAAGCAAGCCAATACATACACTATAGCTATCAAAATAAGGTGTAAAAGGATAAAAGTAAAAGAAAAGATACTAAAAGGTCTAAGTATAAGTCTAAAAATTGGTAATAAAACATAAAGTATTCTCTAACAAAATTTATTATGATCATAACTAGCAACACACTCAGTATAAAAACTCAAAAGTATTATCATCACTACAACAAGATAGGACATATGACAAAATGCTAGAAATTACTTCCAAAATTATTTCTGTAAAAGTTTATAAAGGATAAAGTACTTATTATAGTAAAGAATAAAAAGGTACTTAAAATCCTTACTAAGTTGATAAAAGCTTATCCTTTATGATGAGTCCATAAGAGATATTATATTAAATAAACCAAAAAAAGAACTATTCTTCACTATTCAAATACAATTAAAGAAAGAGCTTATCAATGCTATCGTTGACATTAATAGTGAAAAAAACTTAATCTTCAAAAGCCTTATTGAAAGACTAAAGTTAGAGAATAAATGACATCTAAGACCTTATTCTATGGGTGGATTCATAACAACTCTAAGGTGAGAGTTCAGAAATGCAAGCTAAAGTTTGTCATCATCAAAGACTATATTAATGAAGTTATCTACAAAGTGGTATCTTTAGATATCTCTAAAATTAAACTTGAAAAATCCATATTTATAAGATTAAGAAATCATTTATTATCAACAAACATAATGGTATAGATTCATGAAGGATGGACAAAACTTTCTTCTAATTTAAGATAAAGAAGCATTGACAAAAGATATTACTGGTGTTGACCAAATAAAGAGACTAGCAAACACTTGCTAAAGATCTCTACTTCTAAAAAAATAAAAGAAACCACTTAATGAGACTAATGATAGTCTCACCTCTCAAAGAAGACAACAAAACCATATTTATTAAAGAATTAGTTTAATAAAAAAGATTTGATGAGATTTAAATTTTAAAAATTAGGGACTTATGATTATGAGATTACTTTTAAGCTCATTAAATCCAAAATGAACAAAAAAATCAAGGAGATGGAATGATGAAAATTGATCACATAGCATGATAATGTGCTAAACCACTCAAGGAGACATGCTACAGGTGCATCAAAGTGTAAGTTGCAATACACTGGATGAGTGCCAAATGCAGAGGAGCAGACACACAAGTGGAAGTGCATAGTGCATCGAGCGCCTATGCGTAATAGAGCTTGCAATCATGTGGGACAGGAGCACATGCGTTGCATGTTCATCATGTCAATCATAATTTGTGAGCAGTAGATATAACTACAACACCATCATAGTCTATGTGTTTTTAATAGTCCCCTTAGTGCAGTTGTAAAGATGTGCAGCATGACTTTTTATGTGCAAATAGTTATTGAATTTTACAAAATTTTATAAGTTTTAATTTCTATCAAAATCACATATCTTTTCTTTTATGATTAAACATCATATCCCAACCTTTATATAAAGTATGAGAATGATGTATAAAGAAATTTAGAGAATTTAAAGAGAGTTTAAAGAATTTTGAGAATCATAGCTTACTAAATTCAAGAATCCCTTAAATTGAATCTTCTTAAGAAATTCAACTCTTTGTGACAAAAACCCTCTCCTCTCTTCCTTCTTTCTTTACTCCTTACCATTATCATGCTTTTACTTTCATTACTACTACTCTAAAAATAAGGTTTGTTGATGAGGGATTGAGGTGAGACATCTCATAGATAGATCACTCGTGATAGACTTCCTCGGCTTGATAATTTTTCATGGTATTATTGGCTACTGAGGAGCCTATTAACAAGATCACAAACAAACATTTACTTACATTGAGTATATTCATGTTGCATAATTTATTTCCTTCCAATATTACTTGCTTTTGTTGTGAGCATGTTAGATATCCTTTTACCTTTGATATCACTTGCTAAGTTAATTATTATATTTTACATCACATGTCATGTTGCATTCAATGTTAAATAATAACTTAGCTAATAGCATGATATTTTTTTCCCACTAAGTATATGGTAAAGTCACTCTCATAGGTTATATAGAGTTTGATATATTACTTTAGAGATCACAAGAGTTATCAAATTTGATATACAAATTCTTATAGATTTATGATTATGTTTATGTTGTAGTTGACATAAAATATTTAGATTTATTCTCCTTAACTAGCTTCCATTTCATTTCACTTGTGCTTAACTTGATAAAAATGGGAAACATGCATTAAACATATATTATATACTTAGTGTAATTACTAAACTACTAGTTTGATCTTCTTTTGCATCTTGCATCTAAATATAATTATCTTATTGTTCGTCAAGTTGAATACTCCTTGCATAGGTAGAATTTCTATTATTAAGGTCATAATATCTATAAAATGTATTTTAATCAAATAAAAAAAACTAATTCACTTTTGTTTTACTTCTTTTTAAGATTAAATTTCATTTCTTTTAAGCCAAGAATATTCATAAATATTGTTTTTAAATCATTAATATCTTACTAGACTTACATGTAATGGCAACCATGAATATTACACTTTCTTAATGGATCATTTAGGGTTTTGTCCAAAGATAATGCAAAATTAATTACATAAAAGTGATATCAAAATTTTAGTTAATTTAGAAAATATAATACATTAGTGATTTATTATGTTCAATAGCATGCCCATAACTCATGATATTAATAAGTCAAGTTGTATGATATAGGACATCTTGCTCCAATATGCTAGCTATCCTAGTAAGGAGAGGTATACAACTAGCCTACACATAATCACTCATGGATGTATATTTTGTGACTTAGTTGGGAACTTGATTTCCCTTATTTAGAACATGAGTGATTTTGTAGTCCTAGAGGCTCTTGATGCCTAAAAACAATGGAAGCAAACTTTGACTTTGATCATAACATAAGGAAGAAATCATTGGAACATTAAATGATGAAGAAGAAGTCAATCTCAAACCATACACATAGAGAGTGTGGTAGAAAGGAAATGTTGAGATAGATAACAACACCAAGAGCATGCTTTGCCATCACTAAGGATGTAATCAAGTTAGCCTCTTAACCTTTCACAAGATTAAGATGCCAAAAGTTATCCTAATGGATGATCTAAATACTAGCTCAACTACAAGATGAAGTAATGTTATCATAATTCATGTTGATCCAACTAGGAGAACCCATTGAGAGGGGGTATGAATAGGGCTCATTAGGCTCAAAAGCTCTCATTATTTGTAGTAATGTGGGGTACTATGTCACAAGTTATGAAGATTGACCTTCACTAGAGCAAACAAGCTAATGTAAGGATGAGCATGAGCCATGCAATACCCTTCACCACTATATTTTGTTTTTTCCCTCTCTTTCTCTCTCATAACATCTAACTTGATCTTAAGTTTAGTTATGTATATCAATCCAGAAAAGATGAGATATTTTTATATAGTTTTGAAATTACAATTATGAGAGAGATTCCCTTGGCTTAGCTTGCAAACAAGGGTAGCTTACTCCAGGTTTGGTGTAGAGAATGAAAGGCTTACTTCAAGCTTAGTGTGGAGATAGGAAAGCCTAATCTAATCATAATGTAAAGAGAAGAGCTATGATGACCTTTCTTTTTCCCAAATACTCAAATTATCATCTAGTTTAATTAATGCTCAAATACCAATAATGTGGTGTCCTCAAAGTTTTTGTGACAAAACTCCATTTCTTTTGAATAGATCCTTCGATGGTTTTCATTTCACCACTAACCTATTAATATTTTTTATCATTCAATATTTATAGGACAATGTACAGACATGTGGTCAACCTATTAACATTAGTAGCATTTAATTGACTTAATTTGTGATACTTCCTAATGAAAATTGTGTAGAGTTTATATTGTGGCATTTGGATGAATCTTTATTCAGTAAGAGCTATAAGAGATTATGACCCTACCTCATTTCTTATTGATTTCTTAAATTTTAATCCACACTTCGATGTAAACATTGAATCAACTATTTTAACATCATGACGTTTAAGCATCAGACCCAAGAACTTCAACTATTCTAATACTAACAATGTGAACTTCCTTTTTTTCTTCCAAATACTCAAATTATTATCTAATTTAATTAATGCTCTAATGCCAACAATTTGATGTCCTTATTTGCTTATCACAAAACTTAGTTTCTTTTCTAGATTGAATTCATGCTCTAATTCTTTTCTAATTAAATCGTGCTTTAATATTAAAAATATGGTGGTTCTTATTGTTACTGCATATTCAATTAATTTTCTTTCAAAATTTAGAATTCAAATGAACAGAACTTCTCCTAGATTTTGCCTATTTTCTAATTTATAAATAAATCAATATAAAATTTATATCAATAATATGATAACCACATACTTTATATCTATAACCATTAACTATAAATAATTAAATCCAGTAACTATAAACAACTAAAACTATCACAATAACTACACATCATCGTGTCTATAGTTCTTATAATATTACTTCAAGTTTTTGCATACATAAAAAATATTAAATTTATCATATAAATTGTAAGTCATCAACTTAACTCTTGTAGTGCAAACTTTGAAGTTTCAATTTTTTATATAAGCTATTCTTATTCGTAATCATCTTTTTGTTAGAGATCCAATATATTTAAAATATTAATGCCAAATAAAGGTTAAGCCAACCATCACTAGCTTAGTTGACTATCTTTAACAATAAATAAATATACAAAATAAATACTAATTTGGGACAACCATACGAAGGACCCAATCATAAGTATCAATCATAACACATGTGTAAGACGAGTCTCATTTATGTTAAAATGTATAAAAGATGATATGTTATTAAGAGAAAAGCATGTTATAATTTCTAAAAGAAATAATAAGCACATGTAACCTTTTATTCTATTTTTAATCTTTTTTTAATATGATCTTACTTATTGAAACCTATTTTTACTTAATTAAATAAATCTTATCCTAGCAAACTATTATTTAGTTTGTTTAATTATAGTAGAAATCTTATTTATTAATTTATCATATCATATTTTCTTATATAATCATACTCATTCTTATCATATTTTTTATACACATATCTTTGTAACAAATTTTAATAGTGTGGCACACTGGCCACTATCCACCTCACGATACCAAATCTCAATCTTGTGACATACTGGCCATTAGCCACCTCACGATAATATTATCTCAATATTATGGTGCCCTAGCTCCTAGCCCCCTCACTATTGTAAATATCAAACATATGATCTACTAGTCACTAAGCACCTCATGCAATAATATCAATCATGTGCCACACTAGTTACTAGCCACCTAATGATGACAATATCTTAATCTTGTAGCACACTAATAACTTGTCATAGAAGCAACACATATTAATTTTTAAAGAATTCATTATTTATTCATGTCATTTAATATATCATCAACTATCATTTTATTAATTTATTTTTGCATATAAAATCTTTTTGTTTTATAACATTTATACATCTAGTCATCAGATGTCATACTTATATAATTAATCATGTCAAATAATTTTACATAGCAATTTAGTAATAATAAGAAGGTTTACAAAAATGACCTCTTTCTTACTACCTTTTTTTGATTTTTCCTTTTCCCAAAGTTTTAACTTGTGAAACTCAAGAGCTTTTAAACACTATCAACTTAATGGCTAAATAGAATCTTAATTAGAACCAAATTCAAGCTTATATTGTCATAAATAGGAGAAATCAAAAGTAAGAAGCACACATAATGGGTTAGGAACTCACGAATCCTTGTTGTTGCACCAAGCTCCACCTCCTTACTTTTTGTTAATGTTTCAACAGTTCTTGCAACCCTCGTCATTAGTGAAGTACGTTTTAATGAAGCTCTTAGTTAGGCAAGTGAAAATCCCCTCTTAGGGTTTTCATCAAGCACGAGGATGCAAGAGGGAGCAAAAGGATATTTTTGGTAAAAACAAAAAAAGTTAATATCTATTTTGATATTTATTTATTTATTAAATATACGTATTAACTTCAAAAGTTTATAAACAAGTTAAATAAACTTTAATCAAGTGAGACAAATTCTATTGGATTTATTTTGATGAGTTTTATCTAATTATATATTCATTTTTATATTTTGAAATAATGTATCTTAAGAGTTTTGGTATGCTTTATGAGATATTTTGATTCGTACCTAATTTGATGATTGTAGATGTTATAGGAGCTTGCTTTGAGCTTGTTGTGGAAAGAGGATGTACCAAACTCTAAGTCATGTGTAGAGAGTGAGGGGCCTACTTTGTCCAAAAAATATAGGATGAAAAGGATTCTTCACTTAGTGAATAAGAGATTGGAATTATGCTAGGCACGACTATGTATGCCTAAGAGAAGACATAACCTGAGTGTTTGAGGTCAATCTACTTAAAACTTGTTATATTCTCGCTTTGAAAAACTTCACTTATATTTTCCTACTTTTTAAAAAAATTTTAAAAAAGAAATAAGCAATCTACGCAATACTTTAAAAAGATTTAACCCCACCAATTGTTTGGCTTGTGTATGAATCCTATCAAGTAGTTTCATAGTTGATACACAAAATCTAATATCACCATTTATAAAAATTAACTAGAAACTAATGAGTAGACATTGACCAAGGAGAACTTATGGTTAAGTTGGAGTGAAATTTTAGCAAGTTAAGCAAAGTGGCTAAATGGGCTTGTTTGAGTAAGGTGACCAAGCAGTTTTATTGATGACTTATTTAGGCCAAGATAATATATTTGACCTTGGAACTTTTGTCTAATAAGGGATCACAAGCTTAGTACTTGAGGGAGAGGTACCCATAGTCATGGTCCAAAAGTTAGTTAAAATATGTCGGATTAGAGGACTAGAACTTTAAATGGTTGGATAAGGATGTGGATGCCAATAAAAGATTGATTGGTTTGGCCAAAAAAATATTAGTGAAAAGTGGTAATTTTGCTAAGCTAGTTCTTAGCTTTGTCAAGAGTTATCATCGACAACTTGTGGTCCATCCAATTTTAAACATGTTTAAGCTTACTTGTATAGGGTCTTAAGCATTCATTAGTCCAAGATTCTAAAGGGCCAATGGTTAGAGAGTGGTGCATAAGCCACTCAATGTAGAGACTTATTTGAGCTAAGAAATGCTGGAGGATGAGCTCCATGTACTTAAACAATAGTGATGCATATGAATCAAATTGGCTTAGTCATGGCCAAAATAGGGTAGTGAATTGTTCAAATGAACCAAAACTATAGTAGTATTAAATTACATGAGTATTTAATGCCTCATATTCTAACAAAATATTGAGTTAGAAATGAGGTGGTCATTAAAAGGAAACAAAGAAAAGCACAATTAACTTAGGTATAGGTTTAAAAACTTCACTTGAGCGAGACCATATTTCTAATGTGTATACATGACTTATTTTGGATAGAAAAAATAGAAAAAAGTTAGCTCATTGATGATGTGTGTTTGGCAAAATGAAAGAAGAAATGATCAAAGCTAGCTCATTGATAAAGGCTAAAATCTTATATCATTTTTTACATCAAAATATAGAAAAAAGTTATTTTTATTTGTATTGATAAATTTATTAATGATTCATCATCAATAGACATTATATTTAAAGAGTATTGGATCATTTGGTTAGTCGCATTTAAGAAACACCTTATTGAGCTGTATATGACTTGGTGCTTTAGAGAAAAATTATGAGATTAAAGAAAAGGATATTTTAGCCTCTTTATGTTAATTTATGAAACAAATGACTCAAATGTTGTTTTAAAAATGTTCTCAAATACAAATCATTTTTAAAATATTTTTTAGATGCATCTTTCATAATTTTTCACAAAGGTTTTGTCTATTGTAATAGCAGAGACAAAATAAAGATGAAATAATTATTTGCATTACTATCTAATACATTGTTTTAAGTTTTGATACTTATTAGAGTTCATAAAACTTATTCAAACTACTACAATCAAGTTGATTAGCCTAGATAACCCATGGTTTGACCTTTTCTTTTGGTTGGCCATTTAAAATTTTAATATTAGTTGGCATTTAAAATTTAAATTCTTTTAGAATTTCAATGCTAAATATATCTATAAGAAAGTTCAAAAGTTAGGTTGACCTTGTATGCTTTTATCCTTATACAAATCATAAGCTAAAGGCTTAGTTGGCATAAAATTTCTAAAATTAGGAATCAAGGTGGTGGCAAAGAACGAGGAGGTTTAGAATTTGAATTTTGCTATTGAATGCACACAAATTTAAATTGAGATTTGGATAAGCCCAAACCTAACCAACTTACTTAGAGGTTCCTTAATTGTAGGAGCTATATCTAGTTAGCTATATAGGGTTATATGTGGTTTTAGCTAATGATTTAGAAACCCTAGCCATGAGACATTATAAGGAAGGTTTTACTTGAGAAGAATCAAGGAAGACGAGTAATTCATGAGCAAGGAAAGGAAGACAATATCACAAGTTTGGATAAAAGAAGAAGAAGCTTATCCCTTAGTGATCCACTACATGGTGTCAAAGGTAGAATAACTCTCAAGATCTTACAATTAAACTAGATGCATGATAGGCTAATTGGATACTTTGCTAATTATGCAAGAAAATGTAATGCTATGCTTCCTTCACATGAAACATAGATCTACTTTGCTAATGAGAATTGATCAAGATGAAATCCAAACCATGATGATAGAATTTTTGTGGTTAAATGCATGCTTAAGACTAGATCCAATAGATATCAAGATTTTTTACTTGAGAAACTAAATTTAGTTAGTTTAATGTTAAACATGTACTATGGCTAAGACTTATAATTTCTTTAATGTGTTTACTGTCATGCAAAATGCTTTGTTAAGTTGTGATGGAACTCATGATAATATAGATTAATTCATGCTTAAGAAAGAAGTCTTGGATGATATACATATTTATTTCATGCTAAAGAGGAAGAGAAACATGATGTCAAGAATATGCTATGATTTGTTCTTTAGCTAACATAATGTTATTCCATATTAAAACTTATGTTTATGATTTTTCATTACATGATTTAAATTTACTAAATGAGGATAATGAAATCATGTTTGTCGAGAAAATTATTATGATTTGCCATGTGATAGCTTAATTTATTTTTTTATGAATTTATGTGGCCAAGGGTAGTGTTATGTCATCATGAATTTTTTAATGTAAATTTAAGAATGATATAAGAAAATGTTGCCTTTATTCTTATGCAGTTATATCTAAAAATTAGGTTATGAACTTTTTGGTTGGAATTTGCTTAAGTTATGGTTGGATAGCTTGTTTACATGTTTTCTTTAAGGCCAAGTGGGCATGTTTAAGACTTTAAGAGTACCTAGACAACTTTGAAAGTTCCTATAGCTCTTGGTGTCAAGATAGGAGGCATGAGAGGCTCAATTTTGTCTTGTTTTAAGGCTAAGTTAGATGAAGGTCTCTAATAGACTAGTAGGAATTGTTGTTATTTGGCTACAAGTGGCTAGAGTTTTAGGTTTAGTAAAGAAGCATGATCATGCTTTTCAAGTATGATTAAGACTAGTAGTGACAATCTAAACCATGTATGAAATCTAATGTTAGATCATCCAAGTTTCTCCATTTTTTTCTTTTCCTTTCTCATCTTTACCTTGCTTTTTTCCAAATTTTGTCACAAAAGGTGCACCTGTGCTTCTTGCATATATGGAAAATGATCTCCCCCTTTTTTCTTTTTGTCTCTTGGCTTATTCTTTAGTTCCTTACCCTTCTTCCAATATTTCTTGTGATATGTTTTCTAAAAATATTAATGAAAAATTTGGAAAAATACTCCCTTATCCTATTCCATAGATGATGGTCATCTTGTAGCATTCCACTACTTGTAGTGTAATGTGTTCATGTTATCCTTGTCATGCTCCTATTACTATTTTCCATCTAAATCTTCCAATAGATCTTTATCTTTGTAGTAAGCCTCTAAGATGCTCATCCACTAATACTAAAAATATATTTTTGGCTACCTTAGCTACTATCACTAAGAAATTGAACTCCTTGGGCAACACACATAAGATCTCCCTGAACCAAGTTGCATCTGAAACATTTCATTTAAAATTTAACATTTAATAAATTATCTTGTTAAAGTGTGGAGACATGGTAGATATAATTTTAGTGAAAGAAAAAGACATATTTTATAATCATGTAATGCTAAATTAACCGTATTATCCTTGTAAGGTGCCTTGATAAGTAACCCTTAGTTTGCTCAAAAACTCATGGGTAGCTTAAAGATCGTTAACGTATTGTGCATGGTGTTAAATATTATGGAATGCAAATTTGTTTAGAGTTTAAGCTTAGTTGAACATAATGATGTAATCTTTTTTTTAATTTAGTTCTCATATAACATTTTCTTACTTTTTTATTAGAAATTCATAAACGTTTTCTACCTTTTCCCAAACTTCAAAATTGACATTATTGATATAGATACAAAGATGATATTTCTAATACAAATAAAAAGTTGCCCTTTAAGTAATGATGATTAATACGATGATGCATCCACCTAGTGAAGTTTCACCATCCACTATTGCTTTTGTCGTGAAAAGTGAATCCTTGTGTTTGTCTAGACTTCTCATCTCCTTGCATTGATACTCATTGAAATGAAGTAACACATACAAGAGAGACTAAATTGTGATGGATTAAAAGTTATTATTAGTATTTTTTAAAAACATGATATATGTTGAAACTTGAGTGATATGAAGGATTAATAAGCAACATAAATGAAAGAAAAATGTACCAGATTTTTAGTTAATTCTTGTGATAGTTGTGTACATCTACCCTTTACTATGAAGGTTTATCTTACTACTAACTATTCCATCACTAAAGAATTGGACAAATTTTTACACTAATCCTAAAAGAGATTTGAACTCACATACCTACAATGGTAGTAAGAAATCTATACATTGAATTGAAGGATCCTAAATATTGATCTTAAAAGAAATCTATACATTGATATTAGAACAAAACTATTAAGAATTCTTGACGCAATGGAGTCAAAAGGATCTAAATATAACATTATAATAATGGTACAAACAAAATTGTATGATTAGAATAGAGTGCTCCTATGTATTAGGTTTAGAAAACATAATAATGTAAAAGAGTCAATTCTTAAGAAATTTTTAATCACATTTTTTGGTAGATTGGTCAAGAATGTGGTTGAAATAAAATATTGGCACTCCAAAGCCAATATCAAAATTTTGAAACTTTAAAGGATGGTTGAGTTTTTCTTGTATTAATGGTATTGAACAACAATTCTTAAAAGCCTAGTAATCAATGGACTATTAGAGATAGCAATTGCATTTAAACCTTTTATTTGCACAATCATCAATGCTCATAATCCATGGAGCATTCGATAAAATCAAATCAATCTCTAACATTCACTTGCCATAAACTCCACCCATATAGTATGATCATTTGATAGTGATAGGTCAATTATCTAATGAATTATATGAACTAAAATCCTTGGTTCTTTATGCCTTTCTGCAAACTAGATTTATCCATCTAACCTATTTAATAGTTTTTACTTAGTTCACACCTTCACTAATATAAGCTAATTCAGAGAAAAGGACATGAAACACAATTTAATCAGGTTCTTTCTACTAATTTAATTATTTTGATTATAAAAACTAATTGAGTTAATATCAACTAAATAATGTAGGTCTTAGTATTGTGAAATTAAAAGATTATATTTTAAAACTTGATTTTGAAAGGGATTTTAATTTTATTTTCCTAGATGAATTACTAAGATAGTAATTTGATAGTACTAAAATTTGTTTGAGTAAACAAGTGTGCTCCTAAGTGCCCATTTTTGTAGTAAAAGTTCTTGTTGTTTGTTAATTTTCTATTTCATTGAGTCAATGACTAATGCTTTAAGTCCTTAACATCATGAATGTCATCTCCTAGAGTTCAAAAGCTATGCCAATTGATCATATTTCTTCAAAGATATATAAACCTAAAAACTATTGAACAAACATGGAGAAACATTTTAATTCATAATTAATAAGTTTACATTATCAAACTTAGCGTAGGCTTGTGGGTCCACTAGGTTTTTGCTTAAGAAGATTCTCACTATATGAGTTGGATATAGAGTTGATATAGTATATTAGTTGACCATGATTTCTTATAGACTTCTTTCTTTAGTAATATAAAAGTGTAAAAGAAAAAAAAAAAGCACTCCAAAGTTCCGTTTTTTGTTCTCTTAATCTTCTTCTCGCACCTTTTCAAGTTCACTTATTTTTTCTAGACTTTATGTCCCATTGCACTTGCACGAAGATCCCTTTCAATAAGTGACTTGTCTTGTTAAACGAGCCAAAGTAACAACATGACAATTTCTAAGAAGGCCAACTAAAACAGGAAAACAATTTTAAATCACTTCTGCATCTCACATTTAAAATGAACATCATAATTTTGTTTATTCTATCAATGAATTATTTGGAAACTTTTCAACAAAAAGAAAGTTAATTAGGCTTTAACTAAACATATTAATAAAACGGTGAATCTTTTATTTACTTAACCATGTTACACTTAACTCCTATTGGCAAAAGAAAGTTAATTAGGCTTTAACAAAACATATTAATAGAATGGTGAATTTTTTATTTCTTTAACCATGTTACGCTTAACTCCTATTGGTAATAAACAAGAGAATAACAGTTCGGAACAGTGTCTAAAATCCCCTGTCTCCACTTCAATAGGGACTTTTCTAGACAACATGCTTGAATAAATAAGTTTCGGTTGCCATGAGATCTTTTCTAATGGTTTCTCTTTTTGCTATGTTGTAACAGTTTGTAGGGATCTCAAGGCATCCCATGACTAATAATCAAATATTAAATATCACTTATGACATCCAGTTTCAAGTAATGAAAGAATTCATATATAAATTTAAACTTGTACAAGTTTGGAATTTTTTGATGAAACATATAATCATGCTTAGCCATATGTATACGCTTGGAATTTTATTCAAATGCAAGACAAATAAGAGAGAAAGCTTTGGTTTTTCAAATATTGCTAAGCAATTTTCATAACCTTACCTACACTTAAATAAAGTTTTTATCGTAGTAGATGAAAGATCAATTCTGTCAATTAAAGTCAAACGTGCAGCTAGATCGTCTGAGAAGATTTAAGGAAAAAGGTAACGCAGTGAGTTCTGCTCTTGTACTATTTAATCTTTTAGGTAATCTACCTCGAATTAACCTGAATTGTTGTCGTTAATTAATGAAGGGGTTGCTTAAGAGAGTAGCTAAGCCTTACATCAGTAATCGATTAGAAAGTTATCAACGGGGTGCAGGTGGCAAACAGCTAGTTTATAAAATTTGAAAGGTTTAGTTAATTTTATGCTGTGTTTGACATGGACAGATTGCTTGAAAATTATAACTCGGAATAATATTTTCAGAAAAATTCTTGTAAAAAGGTTGTGTTTAGAAAAGTCCCAAGAGAAAAAAATATTCCAAATAGGAATGACTTAGGCGACTAATTACATATTTGATATGAGAATTTTTTATCCATATCTAATTCTTCAAATTAGTTTTGAACACTTAAGAGAGGACGAGATTCAAAAAAAGTGAAAATAGTAATGAACTAAATTTGAGAATAAATAAAAAACTAAACTTTCGAGAAGAGTTAGATAACTTGTGGATTAGAGCTGCTTGCATTTAGTGGATTGGATTGTTTAATACTTGGGGACCATATCATTTAGTGATACTTTTGGGTAGTTTTGGATTGTGTCACAGTACATTATTTCTAGTAAATTGAGGCATTAGATTATTAGATGGTCTGGTTGGAATCTTTGATCACGACAATGAAATGACAAACTTGTTGTTTCAAATATCTTATAAAATGATTATGATTTTGGTTGTGTGGTATATACCTTCTTTTAATTCTTTTGAAAAAAAAATAATAGGTGTACACACTGCTTAATTCCATCTAGAAAAAGTTCTTTCCTATTAGTTAAGATTCTCCAAATGTAGCATGTGGTTTTTTGGGTTAAGAGTTTTTTTGTAAATCTTTTATTGTTTCATCAGTTTCTTTTGTCATTTTATGCTTCTTTGATGTTTATTTTTCATTGCATCTATTGGAGTAATTCTTAGGAGGGTGGTTTTCTTCTTGATTTTGATTATTGGTATAGAATCAGATTATATTCTTGATTGATCAAAGCAATAAGAGCAATTTTGTAGATGATGCCAAGATAAAAGGAACAGTTTTGATGGCACGGTTTATAGACTTCAGAAGATATAGATTGTAGACCAACAACACAAGAAAAAATTACTTTTAACACTCAACAAGATCAAAACCGAAATTAGTAAAAAAAAGGCTTAGATATTAACAACATTATTAAAAGAAGTATTATAAAAAAATATGTAGCATCTAATAAGGTATAAAAAATATTAAATTATTCATTTAAATAAAAAGTATTTTTAAAAAAAATATTTATTTGTCATAGTTTTAATGAATTATAGGATGAGCAAGCCTATATAAAGAGAGGAAAAATTTTAATTATCCTCTGCGATAAGTCAGTTTATCATTTAAAATATTTTTATGCGTTTTTAGATTTGAATAATTTATTTAACAAAGTAAAATTATTGAGAATTTCCAAAGAAGGGTTTTGAGTCTTAAAAGAAGGGTAGATCAAACATGAAGTACATACTATTTCAAATTTAATAATAAAACTTTTGTAAATTTAAACATTAATTGATCAAAAAATAGAGGATTGAAATAAAAGGAAAATATTTTTTGTTTAATTTATATGATTTTAAAAAAATACTTAAATATTAAATGATGAGATAAATTATAAATTTTTTTTAAATAAATAGTACATTTTATTAAAACTCTAAAGACACTAAGTTTATAGAAATCAGCTATGCTTTAATCATAAATGAGAGCGTAAATTGTAGGAAAATAATATTAGTTAATATTTATATAATTTAAAAAATTGAAAAAATATTTAAATTTATAAAAAAATTACTAAATTTTTTGATAAGTGGAGCTCATGGTGTAGAAAATGTTAAGGTGTAGCTCATTTGGATCAAAAAAGTTAAGAGATATGATTAGGCTTGAGGTTTTAATTAAACTTTCTATTAATGTTTTTAGAACTCTCTAAACATAATGATGGCAAGATTGAATGTCAATTGTTGGAAATGTATGAAATGCTAGGAGAAGAGTGGCAAATGTACATGATTGCTCAATTTGAGTGAGGAAGGAGAAACTAAGGGGCATTTGTGTTGTTTTGAGAAAAGGATGAAAGAGGAAAAGATGAGGAGCTCAAGGACTCCTTAGAAAATTGAAAAAAAGGTGGCATGAAGCAATTTTAGGGAATTATGGGACAAGAATACAAGCAAGCCAACGGTGAGGAAGTGGAGCAACATTAGATGCAATCAAGAGAAGAATTTTTATTGAAATTCTTGTTGTCATGAGAAGAGAGAGAAAATACCATAATAGCTTAGTAAATTATGAAAGATGATGGAAAGATTTGAGTTTGTGAAGAGATGTACAATAAAATAAACAATTTTGGGTGTGACCACTATTAATGGAAATGTTAGGCAATTTATGTATCTTAATATATCTTTTTAATGAAATGTAAGGATTTGAACTAGTAGCCCCTATTTTAAAATTGTTAAATTGGATTTATAAATTTATATTTGATGTGATCTTAATATATTAGTGAGTGGTTTTTTATATATAATGAGCTTTGGTTGAAAAACTTAACATGATTATCAAAAAACATGATTACTATGAAACGTGGTTCTAATTATTATTATATTTATCATGCTAATGAATACAAAAAGTTTTTTTGGGAAATGGATAAGATAAAAGAATTATTTTAATGATTGCATAAAAAATTAGGGCATAAACATAGATATGCTTTGGAAGACAAAAGGGAATCAATCAAAGTTGAAACTTTTAGTATGGTCAAAATTAGAGAAATCAGATTTAAAATATCATTTAAAAAGTGAATGGATTAATTGATCTAAAGGAAAAGATAAAGGTCATATAAACTTATAAGGCATCCTTCTATACGATAGAGTCCTAAAATAGGTAAAATATACATCCTTAGAAGAGATAATTGATGTGGTTAAGTAAACTCATAAGTGTGGAGAGTAAAGCTTCCTGTAGAGCGTATAATAATCCAATTTGATGAGAAAACTAACCATTTTTATTCTACACTAATGATGAAAACCCTAAAAATTTATATAAAGTATGGATTTTACAAATTCAAATGATAAATGATATGGGTAATGAATATAGTATAATAATTCAAAAAATTTGATTGCATTTTATGCTTTGGTAACTTGTTATTGTTATACTTCATGATATTTGATTTTTATTTGTCACTAATATGTTATGAACCCTAGCATGCAACATGACCCAATCTCATATTGTTTCACATTACGTTTATGTAACATTACCTATTATGCAAGTATCAGTTAGCTCAACTAATTTGGCATAAAAATTTCAAGTCATATGAATGCATTTCATAAGAATTTGGAAGTGACTAAGTGATAATGATGGCTTAGTACTATATGGGTTTTTCTTTTATATCATGTATTAGATTTTGATTACATAAGTTTAATAGTGTTACTACAATAATAAGTTTACCATTAGTTATGTTGTTACTTCAATTTTTTTGTTACCAAAAAATGTTGTTATAGTTAATTTTATTTGTATGATAAATGAACCATGGATTTTCTTTTAATATTTGATAGGATGAGTTAATGTTAATTTTTGTTGAAAGTTAATTGAATATTGGTCTTGGAAGATTATAATAAAGTAAAAAAAATTCTTTATAAGAATTTACATGGGTCAATATTTCAAAGGTTTATGTCAAAGGATCTTTTACATAAATAAAAGGATTTGTTCTTAAATTTGGAAAAATATCATGGTTTCAAATAAAGAAGATCTATGTCAACAAAAAGATTTTTAAAGTAAAACTTTTTCATATAAATATACATATACATATATAGATACATATATACATACATGCATGCATACATACATACATACATACATACATACATATATACATACATATATGCATACATACATACATACATACATACATACATACATACATAAATACATACATATATACATACATATATGCATACATACATACATACATGAGTTTTACTTTAAAAATATGTATATAAATATACATATACATATATAGATACATATATACATACATGCATGCATACATACATACATACATACATACATATATACATACATATATGCATACATACATACATACATACATACATACATACATACATACATACATACATACATACATACATATATGCATACATACATACATACATACATATATATATATATATATATGTATGTATGTATGTATGTATGTATGCATATATGTATGTATGTATGTATTTATGTATGTATGTATTTATGTATGTATGTATGTATGTATATATGTATGTATATATATATATATATCTATAGATACATATATGCATACATACATATATACATATATATATGCATACATACATATATACATACATATATGCTTACATATATACATACATACATATATATATAGATACATATACATATATATATATATATATATATATATATATATATATATATATATATATATATATATATATATATATATATATATATATATATATATATATACATACATATATACATACATATATACATATATACATACATATATAAATACATACATATATACATACATATATAAATACATACATATATACATACATATATAAATACATACATATATACATACATATATGCATACATACATATATACATACATATATAAATACATACATATATACATACATATATGCATGCATACATACATACATACATACATATATATATATATATATAGAGAGAGAGAGAGAGCTATAACTACGGTTTGAAAATTTAATTTGGATAAAGCTTTTGGATAATAGGTTAAATTTGGATAAGACTCTTAGTAATAGCCTAAAAACTTAATTTTATATCAAAATGTACTTAGTTTTGTTCTAAAAAAACTACTAGACTACTACGGGAATTATTTAGATTAGATTTTATGGTAAAAATATTTGAAAAGCTTCTAACTAATCTTTAAATGACTCAAAATAAAATATAGATTTAAATAATTTAATAATATGATAAAATACAAATAAATTAAAATATACACAATAAATAAGGGTTGACTATAATCCACCCCCCAAAGATAGTGATATTAGAGACTAATGAAGAGTAGAAAGCCAATCTTGGCATGGTTATTCATTTGAAAAGGACTAATACATATCGAATTAGTACCTCTACATGTTATACGAGACACTATTACATCAGGTACCTTGATGAAATTTCCCATACCCATGGCATTGATGTCTCTTTCCATTTGATTATATGCAAAATATACAATTACTTCCTATAAAATCCTACTTACTATACTCAAAGTTGCTAAATCTTTTCATTTTGAGAACTAATTTTGAAAGAGATTATGCTTTTAGTTGCCAAGGATACCTCTTTTTTGTTTCTAGTTTTTTTTTGTGCCTCAATAATCCTTAGATCTTACTCAATCATTCTTGTATTTTTAACTAAATTTTCATCATAAATGGTTCTCAAAGAAATCAATATAGCCATGTTGGAAGCTTTTAAACACTAGTAAAGAATAAAGCGCTGTCTCCTTTATGCTAATAATACTTAGTGCTTAATGAGCCAAGGTAAGGAATTTGGTCTCACAATTATTATCTACATGTCTTCTTGTCAGAACAATAAGATCTTTCCTTGTATTCTTCTAAAAAATAAGGGTACATATCCCTTTTTAAATTATTTTATAAAATTGTACAATAGGTCAATAACCTTATTAAGAATAGAAGAGCATGTGACACTCTCTTATCATTATGACAAGCTATGTTATAAATATCTTGTTCATCTATTTAAGAAAGCTTTTAGCCACCAAGGGATCAAATTCTATTATGAAATGAAGAGGATGCATCTTATGGAATTTATTATCCACTTTGAAGCCTCCTTTAGGGAATTTTATGGATTGTATAAAAGAAGAAGACAACTACATAAGGTTATTGTGATAATCTAATTCCCTCTTAAATCCTCTTCATTTAATACTAGGATAAGGTTCAATACCTTTCGAGTTGCTTTTATCGTTATCCCTTATTTAAAATCCACATTAGATATGCAAATAAAACAAAATTTTTAATTGAGTATAAAAATTAGCTTTATGCAATTATGAAATGTGCTTGCTATGTTAATGTTCACATTTATTAAGCACCATAAATTATTAATCGTGGGCTTTAATACCACGATTTCATTGATTTCTTATCCATTTCTATTTTACTACCTAATAATACATACAAGTAGTAGAAATATCAACATCAAATTATATAGAAATCTTGAGGCTACAAAAATAACAATTGAGATAAGGTTGTAATAAAAGAGCATTTTCTTTATCATTTTAGTAAAATAATAGCAAAAATATAACAATGCAAATGTATATCCTAGATACCATCCATATATCTACGCACTTATGCAAATGTCATATGCATCTCCAAATCCATGTCAAAAGAAAAACACAAAAACATTCCATACAAAACTCTTTATCTCAACACAAATTGTCTCTCTTAAGGACCTATGTCAAATTTCATTACTTCCCCTAACTTTATATGCATTTATGGTTTGACTAATAATACAAATAAATAATGAGCACAACAAGTTTAGTTGGAAGACTAATAAATACAAGTAATAAGCAAGATGAAATACAATGAGTAATCTATCAATAACAAGAGAGAGCTAAACAAAGACATATAAGATTTGAGAAGTAATTATAGAAATGTGTCATTTATGTACTCATATATGTTGTTATTATTTATATGTGTTGCATTATGTTATAAAATATGACTTATGAATCCATGATGAATGGCTTAGCCTATTTTTGGTTTAAAATCTTTTAGGTCAACTAATGTACTTCATGGGAACCAAGGCAGTGGTGACTATTGTGAAGGCATAGCATAAAATGTTTTCTTTATGCTAACATAAATATTATGTATTAGGTTTTATAGCAATTGTTGTAATGATGCTATAGTGCCAATAAATTAAATTGGAATATATGGTAGCTAGCAATTTTATTTTTTCTACAAAGCTATATTGTTTAAAAAATATTAATTTGAATAATTTCCTTTTATTTGTTGAAACATTTTATTTATATTTTTTTATTGTGAAGAATAATAAAACAATATTTATTTTACAAAAGAAATGTAGATGATTTTTGGCTTTTTAATCCAAAGAAGTTTTATAACATAAAGGCATCCTATTTACATGGTTTTCTTTACAAAAGTGTTTTCAAAATTAAATGGCTTCCTATTTAATTCAAGATACAAAATTGAGATGCTATAATAGTGATATTGAAGTTGTCGAAGTCTTAAAGAGAAAAACTATACAAGAATAAGTAAACCTTGTAGGAAAAACTTAACAATAGATGATTCTTGGATCAAAAGCCTAAAGTTGACAAGTCTATGGTGAATCTTTAGAAACGAAGGAACTTAATCTAGAGGTGTAAACAACCTAGGTTGAAAAACTTAAGAAAAAGGGACATCATAAGTGATGTGAGCTCAGGTAGACATATTAGTGGAAAACACACATTGTTTTATGAAATTTATGTACATACTTATTTATGTGTTTTACTATTTAAATCCAATCCTCACAAAATAAAGTCTAAAAAATGCACAACTGGATATGTTAAGCTTCCAAGTATAATTTATTGAGCACCACACACATTATATGACACTGATTAGCTTAAAATGAATTGATACAAAGAATTTTTCATATAATACATAGAGGACACACATACAATACATAAGGTTTCATGTTCAAAGACATTTAAGGTGAAGCAGCCAATGAATCATGTGCAATATAATTTGGTCTACATACATTACATTTGTTGATTGGATTATCTGACATACTATCTTCTGAGATTAATCACATGGTACACCAATGCAACCGATGATATGCCTAGCTTATACATACAATGCAAGACCAGGAACATACAATAGGTTGGGTATGTGGAGATATAAGGTGATTTGTCATGAAATTTTCAAATTTTCTATGGAGATATTAAAAGAAATAAAATGCTAAAAAATTATTACGAGATTCAAATTGGAAAATCTAAATAGGATTAGAGAAAAAAATTTAAAAAATAGCTTAATACATGATTAAGTTAGGAAGAACATATTTACCAAATAATTTTTTTCTTTCACATTTTAGGTGTGGAATACAATAGATTTTTAATTTCTAGATTTGGAATGTATCCTAAAAATAAATAAATAAATATTTCAAACTTTTTAGTATATTTCAAGATAATTAACTAGTATTGGAGAAATTAAAAATTTAAATGATTAATAAAGGATTTAAAATTTAAGTGACTATTGAAGAAGTTTAAAATCACTATTTTTTAAAATATCTAAATAATTTATGAAAATATATTTTAAGTTAATTTTTTATATTTATTTAGAGATAATTAATTCATTTTTTAGAATCTAAGTTTTAAAATATTTATTTAGTCTCTAAATTTTATGATTGTTTAAAACAATTTAAGGATTAAATTTCGTGAAATTGAAACAGGAAATTTTGGGATGATTATGAAGATTTAAAATTGCATGATTTTGGGATTTTGATAAAATGTTTAAGGATTAATTAGCAAAGATTTGGAAAGGTAAAATATTGAAAGAGTAAAAGTTGGGTGATAGTAAAAATTAATTTGGAAGAACTAAATGAAGGAATATAAAGCCAAGAAAATTGCTAAGAAATTAAAATTAATAAATTAAAAAATTTTTTAAAGCAATTCAAAGAAATTTAATTTGATGAAAAATATTGGAAAAAGCTTATAATGAAGAGATTTGAAAAAATTAGAAATTAAGAATGATATTTTTAGGAATTTTGAAATGACTATGGAGATAATAAAGCAAATTGATGTCAATGAAAATAGTGAATTAGTGAATCTAGAAAGGACTTGAAATGGAACTCAATGAATTAAGTTCCTATAGGATGATAAAAACAAAGAGAAAAATGCTGTAGAGAGCGAATCTTTTGCACATAGTTTAGCATGCATACATGTAGCTCATTAAAGGAAAAAGACCTCGGTATACTTTAGGCTAATTTGTAGAAATAGAATTTGGAAATTCAAATCTACATAAGAAAAAAGAAACAAGTTTCAAGAATGAAATATTATGGGTTATATCTCCTAATGAAGGGGGAAATAAAAAAAATAAGGAAAATAATAACAAAGATGTTGACCTAATAAAGAGTTTTACTTAACTAGATATGATGGGCAACTGAAATGATATCAAATTAGTCTAATAGAGTAATTTCTAAGATTCGATCTTCTTTGAGCAGAAGATTTCCTTGAGAGAGCCATAATGCTTTATTATCCGATAAGAGATCAAGGTTAGTTATAGGCTCGGAGCATGATCCTCAATAATTGTGGATAAGATTAGGAAAATCCAAGGAAAAAGAAGGTTCTATTTTTTTCGTTTCAGGAGAATTAATTATGAAGGAGGAGGTAAAAGCTTCAAATTTTCCTTTTGCTTTGGATTAAGAAATCAAATCCTTAGAAACCATGAGAACCTTTAGCTATTACAAAGAAGGTATAAGTGTTGTTATTAAGCCTTAAGAGAGGTCAAGGTGAGAAATAAATCAAGTTTCAAAAGATAAAAAATGCAAGATGCTCTTGTTGTGGGATATTGGAGTGAAAATAAGAGCAAACTTAGCCTTGTATGAAACTTTATCAAGGGCTTTTGCTCTAAGTTTCAATCCTACATGCTTGTGTAGAAGCTAAGAAAATGTTGTGTTGATTGATATAGTAGATTAAAGGAGATCAAGAGCTGGTCTTGCCATCTTGAGAGGAGATCAAGGTGAGTAGTAGATTCCTCATTGATTTTGTTCATAAAACCAAGTCTCTAAAGCCTTTATGATCCTATAGTTGTAGTTGAGGGAAGGTAGGTTATTGTGTTACATTCTAAAGGAGATCAAGGTGTTATCATAATAAGAAGAAAGTGAAAATCAAGCTTTTGGAATACTTTCAAAAAGTTTTGGACATTTGCCATATGATAGGTTAATGTATAATTTTCATCCAACTTCGCATAAGACTTGACAAAGAGTTTTGCATGGTTTTTTCTCTCATGAGATTAGACATAGAAAAATTGATTACAAGAGCATGATTTAAGTTAAATTATGAGAATTTGATAACAATGGATTAGAGGTGCTGGATATGATTTTTAATTTTTAAATATCCATAATTTGTGCTTAACTTGAAGTTGGTTTTGGTTGAAATTTGCTACTCTAGTTGTTCTAATAGTTGGAAGTTGTGATAAATTGATTAAAGTTTTGTGTTGAATCCTTGATGTTAAAGCCATGGTTTCGTTAAGTTCCATATTTTTCTTGTATTATGTTCTTCGTAGTCCCTTTGTCATTAAGAAAGTGGGAAAATGAAGAATACTTTTAGGAACTTCAAGCTTTATGCATGAAGAAGAGTTTTAAGCTTGATGTACATGGAGCTTTGAGATAAATAAGAAATTATGAACATATTATGCATACAAAAAACTACAAATTATGATAAATTATGTATCATTTGCTTATGTAGGGAAACTAATGGCAATAGGAAAATGGCTGAGGAATAATTCCATAGAAATCAAGTAATTAAACTAAAGTAATTATGATATAACTAAGCTATTATTATGCACTTTTGAAATGTATTGGTATGAATGTGATAGCATCATATCAAATGATTGTGTATATGCCATGATGTTATAGAGCATGTTATGAGCACCACATGATTGTGTGTAAATGAATGAAGACTCTGCATTGTATATTGTATCAAAATTACTATAAGTACTAAAAGATGAAATAAAATAGTGAAAATGAAAAAACAAAAAAAATCATTAAGAAAGTGCTATATTTGCCTAATGATATATTTTATGATATGATATGAGTTAATAAGCAGATGTTGTGGTATTTTATGACATTAACCCATGACTAAACAGTATGATAAGATGAGATTGATGTCACTAACACTTAACATAGGGCCTTGAAGTGTGAGCTAGTATTAAACTTCAATCTTAGCTATCATTAGTACTTTATACTAAGTCTTGATATATTGAGGTTTGTTATAACTAGTACTTTGTGTGGGACAACGATCGATAAAGATGATGTGATTGAGATTGATAGTTAGCTATGATATTCTTACAGACTAAGTTCTAGATAGGTTTAATGTTACATAGATATATGAAAATATAAGATCCAATGGAGGGGGGATAAGAATCATTTAGGAGAATCAGGGCCTTATACCTAAAAAGAATTAAAAGTTGTCAAACTTAAAAAATAACAAATTTAGAAAAAGAAGAAAAAAAATGTTGCAATATGAAAGGCATGAAATCTTAAATGAGCATGATAGACTTGTGTATATTGCTAAAAATTTTTGTGAGTACTTCGTAGATGCCAACACATAATTGTTCATCACTATTTTGCATTTATGAATCACTCTTTATTACATTTTCAATTGATTTTATTGCCTATAGCCATGAATTTGCATATTGAGCTTCTTATGCTCATTATCTTCTTGCATTACAAATGAGATCATAAATGCTCATTAAGTTGGGAACTTAGTGGCATATGAAATAGCTCCTTGAGAGAGAAAGAATTTGTGTTGAACTCTATAGTGAGTTTTGTAAGGGATTTTCTTATCATATATATTACATTTGTATTAAGGAATGCATGTGTTGTTTGAATAGGTGTTTGAATAATGAGCAAACAATCGCTACGATCAGTGGTGCATTTTCCTTCCATTTGGCACACATACCCCACGTAGAAGTTTTTTTTATTAAGGATTGAAAATGATTGACAATTGCAAGATTTAAATCTTGTTTTGGATGATTAATAAATAGTCACTATTAGAACATATTAAATTAATTAATTTAAAAAATATCGAAGTTATCTTTTCATTTTTAAGTTCTGTTTTAACTGAAGATTAAGCTATTAAAACAATATTGTAGACAAAAAAGATTTTAAAAGTTGTTTTTTAGATATTACAGGTCTAGATAATCAAATAAAGGCCAAGATATCCTTTCTTTATTAGAAAATCCTTTTCGCAAGATAAATCTTTTTATTAGTAATATATAGTAGGGAAAATAAATTACTATTTCTAACAAACGGTCAACAAATTATATCAATGGAAACCAAAATAACTGTTATTTGTTGTTTTTTTTTTTTTTTTTTTTTTTTTTTTTTTTGAGATGTAAAATCGAAAACATTTGATCTAAGAATCCACCAAAAGATTTGTGGTTCAGGGCGTCTCTTTTTATAATGTGTAATAGACGAAACAAAGGTTGCCAAACGTAACAATCCAATACACTACAAATACGATGATTGTTAATAGGAACAGCTAACAATTTTATCACTATATACAAAAATTGCATTTATTTTTATAGCATAATGTGGGAGCCATCGCCATCTGGATACTGAAAACAAAGATGAAAGAATTATAGTATTTATCAACTAGTTAATTTTAACTGTTTCTCCCTTTTATTGTTGCCCAACATTTGTCATTCATGTGATTGCATTTTCAGCATTATCATTAACTCGGTCTTTGTTGGATTTTGTGAAGTCATTCAATTCTTCTATTCTGATTGCTTGTCTCAAGCCATTAGCATGTATGAATTTGGTGGCTTTGATCTTTAAGTCTTGGTTCAACTTTCTAGACCAAATTATGCACCCACACTAAATATGGTCTCCTTCATGCAATGTTTGTTTTGCACATATCTATGATGCCTAGAACTTAGTTCTTTTGTTCTTTCTTGCATGCTTTGCTTTGTTTCCTCATTAATAATCACCGGGCTACCATCTCCACATTTTAGTAGTATAACTAAGAGTTAAAGTTTATTTAATGCTACCATTATTTTAGATGATTCATGCAAAAGCATTACCCAAGTTGGCTACAACCTTGATAGCTTGATTCATACAAGTGGTTATTGTTTAAGAATAGACGGCTAGTCCTCCAACTTTAGTTTTCTTAGCTAAGACTCTTTGTTTAGCAACCCTCCATAAGAAATAACTCTTCTGCCTCTTAAACAAATGAATGGTCAAGCCCACAAACTCTTAAGCTTGCACATCTTTAAACGTGGATTAAATATAAGTTATTGGTGATAGTCTACCATTGACAAATATAGGAATCCATGTAGAAAAATTGCCCTTTTTCCCTAATTCATTCTTACCAAGCTAGCTTAGCTTGTAGAAGGAAGCGCACCTATATCCAACCATTTAAAGCTCTAGTCATCTAATCCCATGTGTTTCAACTAAGTTAGGGATCACAACTATGGGTACCCCTCCCTCAAGTATTGAACTTATGGCCTCCAGTCAAATGAAAGCCCTAAGATAAGTTTAATAGTTAATCTTGGCCTAAATAGGTCATCAATATCTCTTTTTAATTGCCTTATTAGATAGACACATTGGGCCACTTCACTTATTATGCTAAAATTTCATCCCATCTTGCCCAGAAATTCTTCTTGGACAATGTTTAATGACTCGATCATAAATTTTTCCAAGTTATAATGATAGATTTTGTGGGTTAATTGTGACTCCACATGATAGGACATATAGGTAAGCTAATAGTGGGGAGAGAGGGTCGTGAATTAAGATTCTTTGATTTTTTTAAAACTTTTTATTGTAGATATTATATAGCTTGCTTATTTTATTTTTAGATCTTTAAAGTAAGAAAAAATAAAAGCAGAGTACTAAAAAATAAGAGCATGGTTCCCTTAGCTTACATTTACCCTAGGCACCTATGCTTGTGCCAAGCACTATTCCAATCCCTCCATATCATTTAAAAAAGAGGCCTTTATACCATGTTTTTCTTAGGTAAATCAATCCCCTCACTCTTTGCACATGACTTTGAGCCTGACATCTACTCTCTACACTAAGACCAAAGTATGATCTTCTCTCCACACTAAGCTTAATGTAGGCTCCTCTCTAAACATAAAGCTTGAAGTAAGTTTTTCTTTCTTTACACCAAGCTTGGAGTAAACCTCCCTTGCTAAAAAAGTTAAATATAAGTGATCTATCACACAATTGCAAATTAATAACTAGATAATAGTATCTTAACCTTTCTTAGAGATATACAACAATAAAATCAAAGATCAAGTTAGATATCATAAGAGAAGGAGAGAAAGAGAGATCAAGTACAAAGTATAATGGTGAAGGCTATGCATGATTGTAGAGCAATGAGCATAAAACTCAACATGTGAACTTTAAGAAAGATGTTGAGTAAATGGCTTTAAAAAATTTTATTTTAGATGAACAATAGCACTAGCTTTTAGAAAATAAATTTTACAAGTAGCAAAAATTAAAATCTATTAAGTTGAGTGTTCTATTTATAGAGAACTCAGAGTGGTTAGTGTCTCGTAAGGATATGCTAGTAATTTCTAAACTCCATCAATGATTTAATTTCCTTTTTGAACCAAGGAGAGTTTTTCTAAACTAGTTGTTATGTTATAATATTATGCATATCAAATAGTTTGATTAGTTCAACATTAATCTTCTAGTATTAACAATTGATGATCAATTTGATGATAATTGGATTTTTTATCATATAATCTAATAGCCTTTTGATAAAACTCATATTTTAGCTAATAATGATTAGATTATCTATTGGATAGTTTGATAGCATTCTAACAAAATTTACAATTTTCTCAATTTTAATAACCTTCATCACAATCTCCAATAGCATATCAAACTCATTAATAGATTGATCATCCAATATCTATTAGATTGTTTGATGGTCATCTGATAGACATTGTGAATCAGAGCTAAAATTGACTACAGATCCTACCAAACTAGATGGTTTGTTGCTTATTAGATAAACATCAAATAATTAATCAAATAGTCCAATGCACATCTAACAAAGATCTTATGATCATCCAATAGAAGTTTTGAATGATCACTAAATTTGACAAGATTCTGTCTTACTAGGTAAATGCTCATCAAATACACAATGGATTGCTAATTAAATATTTTGATGCATTGTTAGGCAAGATCTTATCTCAAGTAGAAGGTATAAGAAAATTCTAAGAAGGAAATGATTTTCTTAGAAGTAAATGCATAAATAAATGACTAGGTAATCATAAAAACATTGAAGCCAAATGTGGCAAATGACAACTATTACTCTAAATAGAAAAAAGAAATGGATTCCATCAGTGTATTCAATAAAAATGAAAATAGAAATAACTCTAATAAATGTATGTCACTCAAAATGGATGAATGAAAATGGATATACTTAAAAGTGGGAATAAATGAAATAATTATGCATATCAATAAAAGGAAAATAAAATAGCCCCTTAAGGGCATTTTGTAATAATGTAACAATGTGTTATTAGATGCATTATACTTGGAATACACATAAATATGTAACAATAATGTTATCAAAATAAGGTAGCTAGTTTATACATAACCAAAGTTGTGTTGTTTAGAATGAATTAAAAATAATAGTAATAGTGGTTGCTTTAGAGATATTGGCACACTACTAATAAAAAATTAAAAGCCATGACTTGAAAGTGTTTGATTATCTTAACAAATGCAATAAATTGCTAGCAAGAACTTCAAGAGGTTCAAAAATAGAATGAGGAAGTACAAAAGCTCAAAACCAAAAATGGGTTTGCATTAAAATGAAAAATATTAAATGATAATGGTAATTTCGTCTAGGAAAATTGACCTTCTTTATATACAAAAGAAACCCAATTTAGAAGACTATGGAGTGGGACAATATCTCAAAAGGTGGAATGCCAATAAGGATGGAATCCATAAGGGTAAACATGATTCAAAAATCAACAATATGATTAACCCATGAGTTGATAGGATCTTCAACAAAAAAAGAAATCAAATGGTTAATAAATGCTTAGTTACCACAAAAATTATTTGAAAACAAAGGAAACTAAATGAGTAAAAAAAGTGAAAATCATTTCATTATCATGGTTACATGTTCATTTTTCTTTTAGTAGTGTTTATTATTTTCTTGATATTGTTATATGATTTTGATGTATTATAGACCCAACATACAACATGATTTCAAATATGTGTTAACTTACATGTATAGTTGTTAGTTTTGCCTACTAAGCCATTATTACTTGGCTCAACTTATTTTTAGCCAATATCTTTTACTACTCTTGATGCACATCACAAAAATATAGTGGAACAGTAAGTAGAGATAGCTTTTTTAGCATCACTAGTTTTGGTTATATTTATAAAATAATTTTTTTGGATTTGAAAATTTTAATAATGTTTTGTTATTACAACAAAACAAGATTTATATTTATATCTTTTTTTCTACAACCATTTGTATATAATTTTGGTTTAATTTTAGTGTAATAAAATATGATTTTAGTTGTTACATTTATTTGGCATTACTTAGAAACATAAAAACTTAGGCCACACGATGGTACTAGAGATAAATCTACAAGTTAATACAATTAATAAAAGTTGAAATAAAAAACAAATAGATTAGATGACACCATTGGTGCCACATTAGGGATAAGGCCAGATTAAATCTTAAATGTCTTCTAACTCATCATAAACTAGTTAATGTTAAGGCCCATATGGAGTTCTTTTGATATTATAGAGATCTAAACCTAGAAGCCCAAAATTGCTTGATCTAGTCAAAGATTCTTACATTCTTCGAATGATGAACCAATGAGCATATTACTTAGCTAAGAATGGCATTGCATACTCATTTTAGAAACTGGTTAAGCCCACTTACTCTTCCATTTGTTTTTGAAACAAAGATTTTATTAAATGAGAAAAGTGCTACAACCCAGATTGGGATCAATTAGTTTATGTCATAATCAAGCATATGGCTTGGCTATAGTAATAAGCAAACCTATTTATAAATTGATGGACTCTCTACTTTGAATTGAACCACTAATAGTGTGTTGTAGCTTATGTACTAGTCTAATAAATCTCATATTAGGAATGATAGAGTAACAATATATCTCCATGATATTTATGTAACCAATTAATTTGATTCTTTTTGAAGAATTCTTTTGTTGGTATGATTGCATCATCATCATGATAGTTTGTTGCATTATGTTGATGTTTTCCAAAGATGTAGCAATAATGTATGATGAGGTACCATAGATTAACAATACCTAATTTAAAGATCATACTTATCTACTAAAAAAGGGTATGTTGACATAAAAGTACAATGTTGTTGGCATTTGTTACTCTAAACATACTTATTTGATTAATGAGTGAGTGTAGACATAATATTATGATGAGCATGACCTATTCTGAGTAGTGAAATGCCATCAATATATAAATTCAAAATGGGTTTTGAAAAGAAAATCTTGATACAATGAAGAGAAAATATAAATAATATTGTTGGTGACTATTCATAATTGTCATATGATTTGGTTTTGATTTTTGTATGTGTTGCTGAATTCGTCAATTGAAAAGTGAATTCCAAATGACCTAATAATTTCTACTTTATTTTAATTATTGACCAGAATTAATCGATGCCAAGCAAAAGTTATACGATTTGAGACTGGTTTAGGAATATATTGTTAGATGATTCTTTGCATAGTATGATAATAACTATATAAAAAATTCATTTTTGAATTAAAACACCAATGTTTGAACATTGTATTAGTTCTAATTAGCTACAGTGATGCATTATAACTTGTATAAGAATTAGATGTATGGAACTTGAGCTTTATCTATTTTAACTCAAAGTTTTCTAATTTGGTTAACTTTGCTAGCATTTTTTTAGAGAAGCTTCATCACTTTGTTGCCCTCGTTGTGAATGAAACTTTAGTGAATCCATTTCCTACTTAATTTGTTGATGAGTGTTGGACAAATTCCATGGGACCTTCCACTGACCTTATGCCAATTTGAAGTTTATTTGCATTCCATTTCAACTACAAGCTTAGGAATTTTCCTATTATTACACATTTATAAACCCTAAATTTGAGAAAGACCAATTACTTCTATTTAAGATTTTATGTCAGCTACAAACAAAAAAGATTCCATAATTTTGCCTTTATGGTTGTGAACAATACCACCACAACTTACATATCCCTTTATATGATTAATATTACCACAAACATTTAGATCAAGCATATATGTGGAAGGAGGAATCATTTCACAACTTTTCTACTTTTGTTCCTCAGTAAAGAATGAGGGGCTCAGCAAATTTGGACTAAGAGCAAGTCTTCTTGAGATGCTTGTGTGTGATAAAAAAATTTAAATATGTTGTAATTATTATGCATGCTATTATTTATATTTGTTATTATCTACCTATTAACTTTCTCATAGCTTCTCAAATTCTTTACTTTTCAATTATTATAACATATAATGAGAAAAAGAATGACAACGGCCTCACCTTTAACAAGATGCTATTACCTTGCTTCCATTAGCTATATAATAGATATGTTATTTTTATTAACTTACTAAATTTTTAGAGCATCAGAAAAGGTGGACCACACTTTACTTTTCTTTTCACACTTAATACAAGAATGATCCAATGAATCCTTGTTAGGATAGTGATGACATTTAGAGGTCAACTGGATGTTAAAATTTATTAATTTCTCTAGAAATGGAAAAAACTTATTTAGTATTCTTCACATACGAATTAAGATTTTCATAAGGCATTAAGCATTCTAGACCATTTGCTTGATTTGCAAAGAAGACTCTTGCACTTAATTACATTCCAGGTTGGTAGCATGCTAAATTTTTCATTCACGAGTACAATAATAGCTACTTCTTATGTTGCATAATCGAATATGTCCTAAGACAAATTCTTTTGTGTTATCCATGTGCTTCCAGGTGTCTAATTTATTTCCTTTCCTTTTTAAACTTATATATTTTCTTTTTGTTGCACCTTTGATTTGATAATCACAAAACTAAGATAAGTATTACTAAAATCATATTGAGCTTACTGTTATTTTAGTCAATCTTAAGGTGTTATTATTGCAGTTTGGATTTATTGGAGTAAGAATTATAACTTTTGAAGTGGATAGAGATTGAAGGCTTAACTTACTGAGTTTGAAGCTAAGGACTAAGCTTTTTGTGGAGTGGTTGATCCATAATGAACTATATTCTTAAACATCTATATGGTTTCTATGTTAAATCCTTCTTTTCTTGACAATTGTGACATCTAGGATCAAAACCATGATTTATGCATGTTTGAGTTATTTTACTATGATGCATTAGATTATATTTTTTTTAAAAAATTATGTATTTTTAATTTTAAATCTTAACAAAGTTTTTTTAAAAAATAGCCCAAGCACCCACTCTTCAGTTAGTCTTAATGACTTTGAGCAAGTGGCCTAAAGTACTCAACACTGAGCCTTAAGGAGCCACAAGTCAGATGACCAACTAAAACTAAGTTGGAGTAAGCCTATTAGTCAGGGTATATCCTTGTAGAGACTTTTGTTAAGTCGAGTTAGGGCATCACTCCTAAACTCGACTCATATGTAACAAGTCAAGTTAGACTAAAAAATGTCATGTAATGGGATTAGATTAGGTTAGACCTATGTATAGAGTAGTTGCTATTGAGAGTTTAGTGGGGTTTGTGCTTAATTTATGTGTGAGGGTCTTGTGCCCTACCCACCAGTTAGGAAAAAGGTATTTTGTAGTGGAAGCCTAGTTAGGTCAAGCATGCATGGATGTAATCAATGCTTTTGTCAATCCACTTAATACTATTTTGCATCTCTTTATTTGGTGCTACTAGCTTTACATGATTCTTTTCTATCAATGACTATTTTGAAAACTGAAGAAAGATTTTCTAAAATAAAACATGATGGATTCTACTTTTCAAACATTAACGAGGCTCTCTCTACTCAATTAGGCTGTGGTGGTCTACAGGGGTGGCACCCTTTTGTGGGGGTATAGCGAAAGACCCTAACTCTAGAATTATGTTCATTAATGTCTTTCTAAACATTATTGAATTATTTTCATAACTCCTTTTTCTTTCACCTTTTTTTCTAATAGCATTTTATACATCCACTTAAAGTATCATATGTTCCTCTTCTATCCTCTCTTCAAACCATTCAACTAGTATATGTACTTCTTGTAGGTAACAAGCTATACGATCCTCCATGCATACTATACATTCATCATATAGATCTTATTTATGAAAAGGACTATTTGTTCTCCAATGCCTCATACCATACTATCCATTTTTTTAGTGTACTATATGCTCCACATATAATCAACATAAATGTCAACAAACTATTCAATTAGGTGATGTAATGGATTGATAACAAAAGATGACATACTATTTGTTAATTTAAAGCATATCATATGTTATCCTTGGTTTACCCAATTATCATATATGTATTGTTCATTTTGAGTTTAGCATATCATACATTATTTATTAATGTATAATATGTTTTTCTTGGGTTTACTCACATCCGTATTATTCATTATAAACTTGATGTATTGTATATTTTCTAAGTTCTATTCACATACATATTGTTCATTATGTTCTTAATGTATAGTATGTTATTTATTAAAATCTTTTACATTTCTTTTAGTTTTTTGTATCTCTTTTCCTTTTTATAGTCTAATGTGTTTTACAAGTAACTTGATATACCATAAGTAGTAGCCAACTTATTGTAAGTCATAAATACATTATCATACTTTAATCTCTGTATTTGCCCAAAGGACATTTTTTTTATTCATGACACTTTGTACGTTATGCTAAGACATCATATGTTAAGCTCAATCATAGTGCTATAATTCTAAATTGTTTTTATACATATTTAAGGTTTTTGAAATTCTCATTTCATGTTAAATAAGCAACATAAAACAATATTTAGTAGTTCAAAATATGTGTTCTTTTTCTATAATGTCTAGCTATGCTAACCATCCTAGCCTTCTAGTTCATTCTATATTTCATATCCTAGGTTTTTAAATATATATAATATCACTCTAGACCATTCCGACATCGTTTTACATCCTAAATTCTAGTCTTTTTGGGTTTAAGATCCTAGGTTATCCATTTTTCTTTTATTCCTTGTTTTAAGATTTCAACTTCTCTGATATCACTACTATGGCACTAAAGATACCTTTCTCAATCTTATGCCACAACATTTCATATTTTAGTTCTTTTTCTTGGTTTTTGAAACAATTTTGTTGGCAACAAGAATGATTAGATAGATGTTACATGATTATTTTTTAAAACTAATTTATTCCACATATCGAAACATTGAAAAACTATCACATTACATTTTTGAAAAATAATTACATTCTTAATTTATTATAGTAGAATAAATACTAATGCATGTTCAACACAAAAAATGAAACTAGTTATCATAATAGCTTATACATCAAGAAATGTAATGAAGAAATCTATTATTCATATAAGCTAGATGGTATCACTTTCATTATTGGTGTCTCATGTTGTATCTACTCATGCCCTGAAAGGTTAGGCCACGAATTTGGTTGAGCCAACCATCTCTAGCTCAATTCTAAATTAATACAACATTTGTATAAAATAAAAATCTTGGTGTCATGTCACATGCTAGGTCAAAATCACTTCATATAGCATATAAAACACATATCAAGAGGATATAACTAAAATGTCATATTTTCTTCTTAAATCACCCATTTTTTATTTAAAGAAATCATTTAAATATTTTTATAAACTATTCTTTTATCATTTCATAGTTTACCTTTGTTACACCCCTCTGTTCATAACCACAAATAAGATTTGTGTAAACTCCAAGCTAGGCCAAGGTATGTCCTCTTACTTCTAACTCAATTTAAGTGCTTTAAATGTTTTTCTTAAGTTAAATGTTGAATCTTACCAAGTTTGAATTTTGAAAGCTTGGTTTAAATAAACGATAATCATAAATAAAGTTTAAATTTTAAACCATATTCTTATAATTTAGATGAATGAGGTAAGTAGCTAGATTTAACCTAGCATATATTTATTTTCTTCCAATTATAAAGTATGATGTTATTCTTTTAGATGAATAAAAGTTAGGATTTGAGGGTTGGATAAGAAAGGGATTTAAAATTTAAATCCTCGAAGTTATATCTTTAATCAAGATCCTTTGGATACCATATAGGGCATGTGGAGGAAGTTCTATATAAGGTGTTAGAAATTATCTCTCAAGTGTTTTTTACTACTAAGTTGTGATATCATGAATGGGAGCCCAAGAGCAAGAAGGAGGAACTCTAACCAAGAATAGAGAATAAAAAAGGGAGTGGATAACAAAGATCTTGGAAGAGAACAAGAGTTGCAAATCTCTTGGAGAAGTCTTTTACTTGGTTTGAGGTAGGATGGACTTCAAGCAATGCACCTAAACTAATTATTTGTCAATTTAAAAATCAAGTAATCTAATATTGTGCATGAACTAAATCTTGGATTAATTAATATGATGATTGCAATACTATCACATGAAAACGCAGATCTATTAAGTAAAACATGAACATGTTTTTTTCCATGCTAAGAAAATTTCCTAAATTTATTAAAAGACTATCGCTATCTATTTTATATGAAACCTTAGGTTAAATCATTTGATGCTACAATCTTGTTCCTTGCTACGATTGAGCCAATGTAATGATAATTTAGTTGCTAGCATAATAATTCTTAGATTTTACCATGATGAACATTGTAATTAGGTTTTCACATGTAGAACATTGAGATATAACCATTAATGTTATGATTTTGAGCTAAACCATGATCGAACTATGCATGTAGATGTAATTTCTAACATGATAACTTAATAAGTTTTTTAATTTATGTTACGAAATATAACCATGGATTTATGCAATTTCTCCTTGTAATAACCAAACCCTACATATTGCATTTAGTGGCCAAAAGAGGATTGTAGCCTTGAGTAAGTCATCGAGTTGAGTAGTAAGGCTAGGCTAATGACTTTGGAAGGGTTGAAGAGGCCTTGGGAGGACCTTAGATAACTTTCAAGGCAAGTAAAGTTCTCAAGTTACTTATGGGGAAAGTTGATGATCTTAGGTTTGACCTCAGAATAAGGCTAAGGGTTATTAAGGGTCTTTTGTAGGCTTTGGAGGAGGATGTTAGTTCAACAAAATATGATTTTAGGAATTAGGAATTATAACATGGCTCAAATAATCTTAGGCTCATATGTAAGGGTAGTTACTAAGAAAATCTTGAGTTTGAATGCCAAATGCTCTAAGGTTTGAAATCAAAATTCTCCAAGGTTTTAAGTTTAAAGGTTCTAGGTTTGAAATTTAAAAAGCTTAGGATTTGAAATTTAAAGATACAAGTGTTAAAAATTTAAACTTGGTTAAGGCTATATGCAACCATAGAATGAGAGGTCTAGTGCAAAGAGCTTTGTGCGTAACCAATGAAAGGTAATGAGGATGGTCATGTAGAATTATAGGTGGAACTCATATGAAATTAGTTTTTAAGAGAAATGTTGTAGATTGAAGTAAGTTAAAGAGCTAAAATCATATCTTGATTTTAAGGTTTAAAGCTTGGGTGTTGGTTCTTAATTGGAAGCTCAAATGAAAGTATAGATAGTGATAAAAAGCCTATTAAAGAGCCTAAATAGTGGCTATGACTAGTGATTAATACTAGATAAGGAATTGAGAACTATAGTAACTCTATATAAGCAATTAGGTTTTAGTAAAAAATCATAGGGTAAACTTAGATAGCTGATTAATGTTCTAAAAAACATTAGGTTAACTCTAGAAGTTCATTAAGGCTCTAAGAAAACTCTAGATATATGTTTAAGGTTTTGAATGAATCCTAATATAACTTTTAATAGATTCATTGCTAGGGATAAACTGAAGTTAGATCCTAAATAAGTTATTTTGAAATTAGGTTCAGTCTAGAGCTATGTTGCATAAGCCATATTATATATAAGATCAGGCACATGATACCTTCATTTAGGCCATGCAAAAAAGGGAGGTGCTTAGAATTATGCTAAAAGGATTTAGTCAAGGTTGAGGAGTAGAGGATTGTGATGTAGAGGATTGTAGATAATGAATTCTAATAAACATGGTGTATCAACAGTTTAGTAAGGACATATAAAGAACCATGGAATGTTGAAGAGTCTTAAACAACCTTATTGTGAAACTTGCTTATTGAGGATTATAAAATTATTACAGAGTGTCTCTTAGTACTTGAAGACTCTTGAAAGATTCTGGAGTGTTTGATTTGGAAGACATCCTGAAGAAGTAGGGATGTGCTAGTTTACATGATGGAAAGAGTGCCAAAGCATTGGTTGGTCATTAATTATTCAGATACCAACATCATAGAATTGAGATGTTTTAGGGATTAGAGATGTCCTTTTAGTTTTATGATGAGTTAGACTCTTTTAATTTTGTTAAGAGGAAACTAAATAATGTGGTTTTATTAGGGTTGAATTCCAAATTATGTACTGGCTAAACTGGGTAGGTTGAAGCCACTTTGCATGACATTGCATTTATTTTAAGATAAACTTATGTGTTATTATTAAGAATTACCAAGAGTGCAAGTAGATTAATCAACACTGGCTTATGGAGTGTCCCATGTCATTGTAATTGTACATCATGCTTAGAACATGAAGTACCCTTCGTAGGATCATATTTGATTGCATTAGGCATTGACTTATTTTGTCAACGAGCAAATTTGTCATCCTTATGTTTTTAATTGATTGTACTAACTTGCTGACTTTGAGCATGCACAAAATAACATAATGAACACATCAAATTTGATGTGTGTTGAAATATTTGTTCAGTGCAAGTAACATGGCTTTTTGTAAAGTGATCGTGAGTGTAAAAATGAATGGTACCAACTCCATATCATAGTAGTGTGAAATGGCAAGCATCCAAGTCTGAGAACATGACCAGATGAATAGTATCCAAGATTAGTCATTCTGATATGTACAAAGAGCCATTTGAAGTAGTTAGGTCTTCCACTTCTAATGTGTGAACATATTTGTCTAATATTTGGAGAGGACCAAATGTCATGTTATGATATAGGAAACTCTAAACAAGGCCAACATCATTTTGTATGAGACTAAAGAGAAAGTTGTCTAAGTCTAAAGCTTCACATTTGTGAATAGTGTTATGGAAGTCTCTTTCTTCTAAAATGATCTACATTAAACTCAATTTGATCTGATCAATGATCCAATGTAGAAGACAAGAACTTGGTTTGGTATGATGAGGAATTTCTTTTTAGCATTGATTTGGTAGTGGTTTTACTTTTTTTAAATTTAAGCATCATATTGATGTTCCCCTAGAGTGATCAGAGTTTATACTTTGTATGATGAATGAATATAAAACACTATACCCATCCCAGTCTTGGTATTATATATTATTTTTACATGTTGCTTAGTTATATTTTATATGATTGCTACTTATTTTCATAGAATATCTTGACGACCCTTGATTGAGGTTCCTAGCTTACCCTTACTATTACGTGTAGGTCTAGAGTGTTAGGTACTTGTGTCAGAGTCATTGTAGGGGTGATGAAGTGCCTTGTAGTAGTCATGGTGTTTAGCATTCACTTCCTAATATTTTTATTATCTAGTCAACATGTTCTATTTATAATAGATACATTTATATTTGCTGGTTATTATGGAGTTTACTAAGCATTTATTGGACTTGATTACCCTCTTATTGCATGCCTTTATTTGGTATATTTTTGCATTGTGGACTATTGTAGATTATATGATAGGTTATTAATAGGTTTATAAATTACATATAAGTATCATGTACTCACCAATACATGTTAGTGAGTCACCCAAACCCCAAGATGAATTTATCACTTAAGTAGTTGGAAGACCAATTAGTAAAGAAAAAAATTTCATTCATGACAATGCACAACAAGCGTGATGATCAAATTAAGTGATGATGACTTCTAGTTTAAACATCTAATATAGCTAGTATGTGGTTAGCCATACATATTGAGTGGTGCATAGGATGTGTTATACCTAAGGATTTTGTTAAAAAAATAGTTTACAAAAAGGTTAACTGTGAAAGGTTGGTATTATACACTAGGTTAGAGTTTAACACATCCCTAAGCATATTAAGTCAGATCTTTTAAGATGGAGATAGCAAGTCATATGATTGCATGAGCTGGTTTTAGTACTCTTATTATTTATTCCTATTACATTATAAGATATTAGTGTAGTATTTCATTGGTAGAGATGCTGAAGACTCTTTTAGCTGTGAGGATAGGCTAGAAAGGAAATAAGCATGTTTATAGAGAAACCAAGATAGTTTGACCTATCAAGGTTATGACACCCTAGATGTGGCTAGAGTCATGAGTGGAGCACATTTTGAATGAATTTATGTGATTTAGGCTATAAGACTTTGCTTGCATTTCCTACCAACTATGGTGGACAATTGGCAAACCCATATTGAAGATCTATTTGTAGCTATGGGATGTCTGATTGAGAGGAGCATCATGCACACAATGCTAGTCTTAGATGGAGAGATATAGTTATTCTAGACTAAAGCTTTAAGGCTTAGCATATCAGGGTGCCTATAGTAGAGTTTTATATTATTATGGGTAAGGACTAGATGACCTGAATTAGGGAGGCGATCGACTATTAGGAAATAAATATTTGAATGAGAGTGCTAAACTTGATTAATGTGAATTACTTTGGAGTCAACTAACATGTTCCTAATGTTTCAATAGTCCAAGCATCAATTTTGGATTGGAGGGGTTGTTCACTATGAGCAGAATTTATGAAAAAATATGCAATTTGAGACCTTAATCTTGCAACACATTTTGATAGTGTAGAATTATCATAATAAATGATTTATCAAGTTTGCCACCTTAAATCTAAGTTCTGTTGTAGAACTTAGTGAACAAAGACATGATCACGACTAGCATTTCTTCTTGGGGTGGCCCTGTTCTTTTCATTATGAAGAAAGATAATAGTCTCCATATGTGTATAGATGACTAAGAGCTTAATAAGGTGATGCTCACAAACTACTATCCTTTAACATGAATTGATGACTTGCTAGATCAGTTTTAGGGTGTTATATCCTTTTATAACATAGATCTTTAGTTGGGATATCACTAGATCCAAATTCAAGAGGACATACCCAAGATAGCATTCTAGACTCGAAATGGCCGTTTTTAATTTCACTCTATTTCCCTTTAGACTACCAAATGCACTTATGATATTTATGGATCTCATCAACCATATTTTTCAATCATGCCTTCACCTTCTTATCATCTTGTTTATTCATGACTTCATGGTGTATTCTAAAAACAAAGTAGCGCATCTTCAAATGGTTTTGGAGTTGCTTAAGAGCAAAAAACATATGCAATGTTTTCCAATTGCTCATTGTAGTTAGATCAAGTGGTGTTCCTTGGATAAATTGTTAGTATTAATAAAGCTTTAGTAGACCTTAGTGAGATTCATATTATTATTAAGTGAAGAAGCTATAATGTTAGAGATTCATAGGTTGATAGCATTATTAACTTAGCTAATAGAGAAGATTGTGATTTTTTGTGGTTAGATTAGTGTGAGTAGAGCTTTTATAAGCTAAAGGATAGGTTGAGTTCATCTCTAACTATAACTTTACTATAGCAAAGTAGACCATATCAAGTTTTCATGGATGCACCACACATCAATTTGGGAGCAATTTTTATAAAGGAAGTGCTTGATTTGCCAAAGAGTGAAGGAGAATATCAAGAGCCTGGTAGTTTGCTTTAGAATTTAGCAATACTAAAATGGATGTAGGATGAGATTATTATGAATTTCATCTTAAACTTTCCAAGGACTAAAATGGATTATGATCTTATTTGAGTGATTGTGGACTATGTCACCAAATGAGCTCACTTTCTTACTATTAGGAAGAAAAATTTAGTTGAAACATTGGTAGAGTTGCATTTGCTAAAATTATCTAACTACATGGAATACCTAGAGTGATTATTTCTAATTTGACAATAAAATTCATTACATAATTCTAAAACTGATTCATTCGAATATAGGGACCATTCTCTGATATAGTATTGCTTATCATCCCTAGAAGGATGGCTAGTTGAAGAGGTTGATCTGATCTTAGATGCCTTACCAAAACTTTGTGTAGTCATACACCAAAGACATGTACTTATAATTACCATGATTGAATTTGTTTATAATAACATTCAATTGGTGATTAGTAACATAGCATATGAGGCACTGTATTAGTAGTATTCTAGTTCTCCTTTAATTTAGGTGAAGGGAAAGGCCAAGAAAGTGTTTAGACCATAGATTATTAAGGAAACTATAGAGCAGATATGGATATTATATGAAAGATTGCATGTGATATAGGATCACCAAAAGAAATATTTTGATGGTGAGCATTACTCTATGGTTTTTTATATAGGGCATTTGGTCCTTCTTAAGGTCAACAATTGAGGGATTTTTTAATTTTAGAAAAGCCTCGAAACTAAGAGCATGGTATATTGGGTTGTATTAGATTTTAGAGATGATTGAGTTGGTAGAGTACTAGCTTTAGTTGTCAAAGGCTTTAATAAGAATTTATGATAATCTTCTATGTCTCTATTCTAAAGAAGTGAATCATAGACCCATCACATATTTTTTAGGAAGAGCTAGAGTTACTTCAGTTGTATTTAGTTCCCACTTACAAAAAGCACTTAGTGCTTATTTTTTAGCAAAGAACTTGGAAGTTAAACAATTGGAGATGGTTAGTGTTTTGTGGAATAATCAAGAGGAATGAGAGGTTACTTGGGTGTTGGAAAATGAAGTACATCACACATGATTGGAGTTGTTTTCTTGATTTTGAGGACAAAATCCTTATTATGAGGGTATTTTACACCTTTAAGGTTAGTTAGCCTAGATATGATTTATGTAAGCTCCAAGCTAGCTCAAGGTATGTCTTTTTCTATCTAGCTTAGTTGTTTAAGTGCTTTAAAATTAGTTTCTTAACTTAAAGTTTGAGTCTTACCAAACTTGAATTCAGAATGCTTGGCTTAGATAAAATATATCTACAAGCAAAGTTTAAAATTTAAAGAATGATCTTATGATTTAGATGGATGAGATTAGTGGTTAGATTTAACCTAGCACATCTTTATTTTCCTCTAAACTATGAGATATATGATATTTCCTCTAGATACATAAAAGGTAGAATTTGAGAACTGGCTAAGAAAGGGATTTACATTTTAAATACTCTAATCCATATATTTAATCAAGAACATTTGGTTTGGATATCTTAAGGGATTAGCTGAGTTTTCTCTATATAAGGTTTCAAGATATTTCTTTTGAGGGTTTCTAATAACCAAGTCATAAGAACTAGAAAGGGAAGCTAAGAGCAAGGAGGAACCCTAGTTGCAAGACACAACAAGGGCAAGGAAGAGCAAAACCAAGTTCTTAAAAGAGAAGTGGTGCAAATCTCTTAAAGAAGTCTTCTACTCTGGGTGAGGTATGATACACATCAAGCTAACAACCTAAACTACTTACTTCTAGGTTTAAAAAATCAAGAAATTTGATACTGTGCATGGCCTAAATTTCCATTTACTTAATAGCATGACATTAATCTTACTTCAAATGAAAACTTAGATCTATCAAGTAATACATTAATATGTACATAGTCAAGCTAAGATTTAGATAAATGAAACTTAATAATCATGATGCTTTACTTCTTGTGATAAGAAGCATAGAATTGTGGTGTAGGAGATTATAGGGCAAGGACTCCTAATGCACCATGGAATGTTGGTTATTTATTAAGGATTTTCGAAACACAACAGAGTGTTGATTGTTTTTTGTGGACTCCCAAAGAGCCATAAAGTGTTGCTTACTTATTGAGGAATCCTATAGGATGGTAGAGTGCTAGTTGCATATTGATGACTGTTGAAGGGTTGTGGAGTGTATTTTTATTTTGAACACATCCCAAAGGATTATGGATGTACTAGTTTATATGATGGAATAATGCCAAACCATTGATTGGTCATTGTTTACTTGGATAACTACATCACACAATCAAGATGTTCAAGGGATTGGAGATGCCCTTGTAGTTCTTTATGAAGAGTTAAAGCTCTATAAGTTTGGTTAGGAGGAAAGTAACTAATGTGATTTTACTAGGTTGCATTCCATATTAAGCAATAGCTTTAGCATGGTAGACTGAAGCTTTTTTGCATGGCATTACATATTGTTTTTACATGTTACTTAGTTATGCTTTATTTGACTTTCACTTATTTTTATGGCTTATTTTGAGGGTTCTTGATTGAGCTTCTTGACTCACTCCTTACCATTACATATAGGTTCAAGGAGTAAGGTGCAAGCAATGCAATCAAAATTAGGGTGATAAGGTTGGTGCATAGTAATAGTCATTGTGTCTAATATTTCCTTTCCTAATATTTTTAGTTTATAGTCAACATGTCTTATTTTGGTGAGAGGCATTTATATTTGATGGTTAAAATGGACTAGACTAAAAATTTATTGAACTTTATTTTCCATTTATTTCATGGTTTTATTTGGTATTATATTTTGGCATTGTGGATGGTTGTGGATTGCATGATATAATGTTGATAGTTTGCATAATGATACTATTATCAGAGTGGAAGTGCCACCTCCTCAATCAATAGTTTTCATCAATTGCTTTATCATAGGGTTTCGTTTCCTATACTAGTTTGGATTTAGGTTTAGAAAATAAGAAATTTAGTTAAGCTAAAATTAAACATTAGGAAATCTAATATTTTTTGTATTTTTAAAATTAATTTATTCTCCAAAATTTTGTTGGCCAATACCTTGTAATTCTTCACAAAGAATAGTATCCATTGGCAAATTTTGACTTTTTCTTGCATCATTTAATATTTTTAATAGTTTTTTCATACTAAAGATTCTTATAAAAATTGTTTCTTCTTTAATTCAACTTCAATTTTGAATTTTGTGATCATCACACAACCTTTTTAATAAAATTTTATTTTTACACTTATAAACCCTATATCTCGAGTAAATTCTATGCTTTTGTAGTCTATTTGATATTTTTAATATTGTTTTTGGAACTTCTCTAAAGTCAACATTAGTTGATTATTTGATCTTACAAACCATTAATCTTCTATTTTATCAATTAAACAATTCTGATTTCAACCAACTTGATGTCATTGAATTAAAACTAATTTGTACACTTTAAGAAGTCATACCTCATTTAAGTTGAATAATTTTTTTTAAAATAACTTAAAATAAATATTTAAAATCTAAAAAATCCAATTATTTCAAAATACTAATAAAGTTCCATTTTATTAGAACTTAAGATGTTATAGATCCTCCCATAAGTTTTTTATTTAATAATAAAAGCATTAGTTTTCATTATTTAAAGAACCTAATAATTTAAAAGCTTTAAAATATTATTTAAATAATTATCTCAACTTTTTGGATACAACACCTATCCATGACTACCGAGATAATGTTTTACCTTGGCTAGTTTTTCAAAGTCCCACAATAAAGTTCATGAAAATCTCCTTCCACTTTCACATAGGGATAAGGAATAATTATATCAATCCACCTAGCCTTTTTAGTTCACCCTTTCCTTATTGATATAGTAGCATTTGCTTAAAAGATCAACTATATCCCTTTTAATACCAGGTCACAAAAAGGATTACTTCACATTTTGATACATCTTTCGAAGGCCAATATGTAATATGTATTTTGTACCATTAGTCTTATGCATTAGGATTTTCATTCATTTTGTATTATCTAGAACATGTGGCTTATTTCTACAATATAAGATTCCATTTTTGTTCACATTGAAATCATCCAACTTTTCTTTACAAAGCTCCATATTTATTTTATGTAGTTGCTGATCTCTATCTTGAAGTTCTTTAAGTGCTTATAACAAATTTACTATAATTACTAGTTGGAAAAATTTTCTATTATTAATTAATGATAAGAGCATTTAATTATAGTCAAGCCATCGTAATACTTAGTAGAACATCTTGAGTGGTTGATATCAAGTTACTCAAGGTACCTCTTTTACTCAATGTCATCAACTATCGCATTACCTTTTCTTTGTTCATATATAGTCTCCAACTCATACTCTTTTATTATCACAAGCCTTCCTAGCTATCTTAGATTCAACTATTATTAAATATGTATTTTAGGTATTGATGATTTGCATAAATTTGGATCCTTACCCCATATAAATAGTGCCTCCAATTTTTTAATGCTAACAAAATTACAGTCAACTCTAGAACTTGCACTTAATAATTCTATTTATGTGGACTCGATTACATGAAAAAATGAGTAATTACTCTCCTATTCTACAAGTATGCCTCATCTTATTCAGATGGGATTATATATTATGTAAGTCTTGTCAAATATATCACAATTTGAGAAACATCCTTCACAAATTTTCTATAATATTCTATCAACCATGGAAAAGTTTTGATTTCAACAATATTGCATAGTGTTGCCTATTCAACAAGTATAGTAGCTTTCTAAGAACCTATAGAAGTTCCTTTCTACATTTACTACATGTCTAAAAAATGATACACTTATTAGCTTGAAGTTTTATTTTTGAAATTTTGTATACAATTAGTGTTCTCTTAATCTTTACAACATGAAGATTACATGCATTTGTACTTCTTTTCCTCTCTTGAGCAAATCAAGATATCATCAATAAGAACAATCATAAATTAATCTAACCATTTCCTAAAGTCTTTATTCACTTGGTCCGTAAATATTGCTAGAGCACTTGTCATAACAAAACGTAACACTAGAAAATAATTATTCTTATACATTGTTCTTAATATTATCTCCAAAATATCACCCTTTCAAATTTTCAACTGGTGATAACCAAAATACAACTTCACTTTTGAGAATGTCATCGTTGTTTTTATAGAAGATATTAATGGCTTATTTTGGCCTTCACCAATACAGACAACATTAATGTCATCAACTACACATATCTTAATACTTTTCATCCAATAGGCAATTGTGACATGAAGGGATGCCAACTAATTTGTACCCAAAATAATATCAAATTTCTTCAAATTAATTATGATCAACTAGGATTTTAGACTTCTCCCATCTATATCTAAATCTTGTCTAATGAATTGATCTACCCTGGCATTATTTCTCATAGTAATATTACTAAAAGAGGTTTTCTAGGATTTAATATTCTATTACTAGTCTTTGAACCATATTGGAAAAAAAATATAAGGATGTGATAAACAACAATCACATAATACAATTATAGGTATTTTATATAACAATAATGCACTTATTATCATGTCAATAGATGTAGAGGCCTCCCCTTAAGTAATGAAATAAATATGCAATGACATTATCTATGGTGAAAGTGTGATATACCACCCTTCTCCTTTGTCATTTAAAGTAGGGGTTGCCTAATTGGGTTCCACTATTGTGGATGCTCCTAGGATTTGCATATTACCACCAACAACTCCCACATGTCCTTTGTCTATTTATCAAGCTTATGAAGCATTTAATCTACCCTTTCTATAGCATGCATCCCAATGTCCTTTTTATAAACCTTGTCGTGTGGCTTGCCTCCTACTCAATATCTAGTTAAAGGGGAAATACTATAGCATTTAGCACTAATAATCATTTTATTGTTTGATATATGCTTATTTTGATGTTTGCATGTAGGATCTTTCCTTTTTCTAGCTTTGGCTAGAGTATCAATCAAATTTTTTTTATTCTTAAATTGTCAAGCAACCTCAACTAGCTCTTTATAGGTTAAGAACCCAAAGGAAACATCACATCTTTGATGGAATTATGTAAGTCCTCTTGAACATGTAACATCTCTAATCCTTGTGGCATGAAATCTAGGAGCATACTTTGCTAACATAGAGAATCTTTGCATATATTCAATCGTTGTTAGGTCATGTTGAGTTAGCCTACATTATTTATCTTGCATCCCATCTTTAGTTGACTGTAAAGCATACTAAGTCTTAAAGGATTTTCCAAACTTTAACCATGAAATCTACAGATTTTGCTTTCTCTCAAATTGTAGCCTTTTTTGATGCAACCACCAATTCTTCATAGCACCACATAATACTTTCTACATGGAACAACATTGTTTCAAAAAGCATATTGATGTCCACTAGCCAAGCTAAGTTCTTTATTAGGTCAATGGTGTCAAAACAATGTGGTGGATGTAGCTTGTGTAATTCTTTACCAACTTATTTGGCTAGCAATTTGTAGCTTTGTTTGGTTAGAAGTTAAGACATTTTCATTCTTAGAGAGAATCATATCAGCTATCTTTTATGACAATAAGTCTAACAAAATTCTGGGCTACTCTCCCTGACACCATCATGATTAATGCTAGCTACTTCTCACTTTGCTCAATTTGAGGATCTATTCCATCACATAATAAAAAGCTTTATGTAGCCTTCTTATTACAATTCAAGAGTTATATAATATATATATACATACATATATACATACATACATACATGCATGCATACATACATACATAATAGATAGAAGCATCATAAAATAATGTATTATTGTTAATGGTGTGTACTTTCCTCAACTATAGCTACCTACTTAGCTCACATTAACCTATACATATATCTCACTCACTTTAATACCAAATTTGTGACAATGATTCCTAGTCATGTTGAATGTCACATAAATTTAGTACCACTATTTATTTGTATTTATACTAAAATTTCATTTTCTTTAACCATGCCCTTATATACGATGCAATGAAGTAAACATTAATTTCCTTCTTTATCAAAGTAAATGAATAAATAATGGAAATATATGTATTAACAGTTTTAGATGACAATGTGTAATGCTAGTTTACATTTTTCCATCACATGGTTCATAGAAATTTATTACATCATTGTTTAATTACAATAGTTTAACTTTTAAAATAAATATTTACTAATATCAATCATCTACTCTCTACAATATTCCTAACATGTCCCATGGGATCTAAGAATGTGTTCACATAATCATTTACATTTTTCTTCATTTTAGGCTACCAAAAGCTTTTCTCCATACCCTTGACATTTATGTCATTTTTGCAATTAATACATACCTAGTTTGTGAGCTCTTTTATGTTGATTCATTTTTATTCCCAAAACTAAATTAATGCACATTCATTTTTTATAGAATAATACTCCCTATTCATTTATATTGATTTTTTTATCTCTTTTCCTAAAAAGGTTTTAGCCGTCAATTGTTGGTTATTATATCCTTATCTTGAGCCTCTTTCAAAGTCGATAATGAATCTACTATGAAAATAAAAAAGAAGTAATTTCTTTAAATAAGAGATGATATTACATTCAGTTCTACATGATTCAACTTCAAAATCAATTGAGCTTCTTTCAAGCTAAATATTATGCTATTAAGGCTCGTCATCCAACTCAAATGCATCAGCTATAACATTAGCTTGTCTTGGATGATAGTTAATCACCCATGTCATAATTTTTTTGTAGTTCTAACTACTGTCATTATTTAAAATTTAACTCTTTTTATGTAAAAAAGTGCTTTAGACTCTAATGGTTAGTAAAATATTTGACTTCCCATATTATATGAGTGTTGTCTCCAATACATCAAAGCAAATCAAGTTATAGTAAGTACAAGACAATTTACAAGATTATTTTTTTATGAAACCTCAATTGTTTTGAGGCATATGTTATAACTCTATTATTGTTTATCAATGTACACCCAAGTCTCTATAAAGATGGAAAAATATACATTAAATTTAATATCACATTTAGGTAATGCTAGGATAGGTGTTGTGATCAACATCTCCTTTAAAGTTTGGAAATTCCTTTCACATTTTGAGTTCCACTAAAATGTTTTCCTTTTGATTTAATCTCTTTATTGTATCAAAATTTGAGAGAAGAACTCAAAACATTATAAGAAATATTTAGACAAACAAAGAAAACATTTTACTTTAATCACATTTGTAGGCTTAGATCATTAGCAGTATCTACTACTTTTTTGGGAATGAATAGAGATGCCTTCTTTACTAATTACATAGTCCAAGAATGATAATACATTACAAAACAAAAACTTACATTTTAAAAACTTGGCATACAATTGATGATCATTAAGTTTTTGTACACCATTTGCAAATGATTCTTGTGTTCAACATCATGTCTAGAATAAATTGATATGACATCAATAAAAATAATAATAAATTGATCTAATTGTTTCCAAAATATCATATTCATTAATATGATTTTAGAAACATTTTTTAGCCGAATTGGTAGTACAAGAAATACAAGATAATTATATTTAGTTCTAAAAGTAGTTTTTTGAATGTCTTCATTTTTAATCTTTAGTTAATTACAACACACTCTTATATCAACTTTTGAGAATAGTTTAGCTCTTCACAACTAATCAAATATCTCATCTATTTTAGGAATAAAATTTTATTCTTAATTGTGATATTGTTTAATTCTCTATAATTAATACATATTCTTAAACTTCTATATTTTTTTTTGACAAACAATACATGTGCACCTTATGGGGATATTCTTTGTGTAATAATGCCCTTTTCAATTAATTCTTGTAATTATATCTTTAGTTCTTGTACTTAAGAGGCTCCATCTTATAAGGTGGCTTAGGGTTTGGTTCTACCTTAGGCACCAAACCAAATGCAAATTTGATCTTCTTACATGATAGCAATCTTTTTAAGTATTTAAGGGAAACATCTCAAAATGCATGTACGATAGGAACTTCTAAAGACTATAATTCTTTATTCTCAAGTTATGGTATTGAAGCTAAGTAGCATTTAAGTCCTTTCCTCATTGAACTTGCAACCTTAAGATTAGATATTGTTTACACATTTTATCCCCTTGCTAAAATATTCTACATCGATCCATCACACATGGATCTTTAATTTTCTCTCCCAATAGCCAATAATATGTTGATGAGATGCCAACAAATGCATCCCCAAGATCACAAATAATTCTAACAAATTTATGATATTCTATTAGGATTCTAAATATCACTCATTAATTTCACATCTTGATATAAGTTTCTACTTGTACCACCTCTCTCATAGGGAAGAGGATTTTTTTAGTGCATGTAGTTCTATTAATACTTTTGTAATCAATTAGGCAAATATGATAGAATGTGATTTACTATAATCATATAATACAACAATAGGTCTGAGTTGTGATGACATTAGGTGATGGAGTTTCTGTATTAGTCATAACATAAATGTGAGGCTATGAAGTTTGTTGACCAAAGGTGGAAGCCTATCTATAACTTGTATTGTATGTGACAAAATATGCACTGATTAGTCTTGTATCTAAGGAACCCCTAAATCTTGGACTTTTGTTCACTTATACATTGATTTCCTATTTCTCTTCAAGCATTCCTTATACATTGTCTGGCAATATGGTCTAGCTCATGACATTTAAATCATTTAATCTATCCTTTCCTACGACACTTCCCCCAATATTGTTCTTTACAAATTTTGTTTAAGGGTTTATTTTATGTTCTAAATTCTTTAAGTGGTCTATGGAATTGTTACCTTTTATCAAAAGTCATCAACATTTTTAATTAAATTCACTTTTAGATGAAATATTTTATCCTTTTATTTTACCAAACTTTCTTTTTTGCTTCCATCATAGTTTGATCTTGCTCTATTTGAATAGTGACATAACTAATTCCTTATAAGAAAAGAAATCCAAAGTAGTCAAAATAGTTATAATGACATTGAATAAATATGTAACATTTCTATTTCTTAATGGCTACCTTTTTCTATGCACATTTTGTAAAAGCTAAAAACGTTTTGTCATAAGCTACTGTAATTAAGCCACCTTGAAATAACTTGTTCAAGTTGTCTCATATTTGTTTCTTCTTAGATATAGGTACATAACATACCTAAAAGATCTTATGACATTCTTGTTAGGATATTTCCATATTTGACTTCCTTCAAACTTCAACTCTTTATGACCTATCCACCAATATTTCATAGTGTGCTTTTGTAGTATAACTATTAAAGAATTTTTTTCTATTTTTAGGACACAGAAAACTATCAAAAGATGTTTCCCATATTATTTAGCTAATCTTTACTTGCTTAGATCTATAAAATCTAAGAATTAAGGTGGATGTAATTTGAGAAATGTTTATACTAACTTAACCATGTAGCATCATTTATTAGTCATAATTGTAGTTTTCATATTATTTTAATACCACCAAATGTGAAGGTATATACTCCCATGATGAATTTATGATCTAAATTCTCTATCCTTAACTAGTTAATATCTTTTCATTTAACTTCTAGGTTTCAAACAAATAGTCTTCCCATAATGTGTCTTTTTTTTCATATACATATACATATTTATAATCTATAATATTTTATGTAGTTATTTATAATATCCATATAAATGTCTACTATGATTCTAGACATATATCAATTTTACATCTACGTAATCATAATATATAGTATATAAAAATATAAATCATAAATACAATTCTTAGTTATTATATAATGTTTTTACATACAACACAAAAATATAATATTTTATTCTTGTACTCTTTTTTTCCTATACTATGACTTTAGTGCACCTAAAATGTTAGTACTAACAAATAAACTAAGCCATTATCTAGGCTTAATGGGCTACATCTAACGCAATTGTTATTATGTCATAATATATTAATTGGATGAAATTATACACAAGTATTTTATCACATAAATTTAAAAAATTAAGCAATCAAAGCTTTTATCATAACAAATAAATAATATCATATTATATAATCACAAGCATGAAAGAAACACGCATACACATGCATTCTTATAGTTATTATTTATTTTCTTTAACCTTATAATGGCCATGTTTTTGCTACTCGCTATTTGTATGGGCTATAAATTAATATATTCTTTTTAGTTTATATAGTTATAGTAGAAATCTTATTATTTTTTTATATTTTCATTCGCAAAGCACTTAATGAATTGTTTTATTACTCGTTACTCACTTGTTACTCACTTATTTTTCATGCTATTTTTAATATTTTAGTCACATGATCCAATGTAACTATACTAAACTATATTTACATTTCAATTTTTTTTATTCATATGACTCACAAGTTATCATATATCTTTTCTTATCTTCAAGCATATGATTATTTCTACTCATGTATAAGTCATAACATATCATCTGTTTTCATGTAAGTAATAAAGTGCTAATTCTACCTAAGCTTAATCATAACATCAGCATTCTCATGAACATGATAAATATGCTAAAAGTAATTCATGCATTGCATCACTCAATGCAACATTCATTTTTTTAGAGTTTAGTATGATGCCTTATACATACTTGTCATGTAAATTAGCACAATAGACTTTTGAAATGAGGCAATTCCATTATAATTTAGTTTATTATATGTACATAATAATAAAAAAAACTATCACTTTTAAACATAGTCACATAAAAACATGACATCTACCTCATTGTTCCATGCAAATCTATTTTTTTTCCTCTATTTTCATGCTTAATTACTAATAATCATTGTCCATTACCTTCACCTCCTTTATTTTAGCCTATTATATAATGACATTATGCTTAAGATTCTTGGATTCTATAGTCAATTGAGAAGTCAATAACATAATAAGCACAATACAAATCGATGGTTCGGGAAAACTCACCAACTTTTACTATGAAATCTAGTTCTCAATTTCTCCTTCAATCTTTCCATCCTTTTTTTCTTTCACTCTCCTCAAATGCTAATTTTCCATTTATAACATTCTTTATCCTCCCCTTTTCTTTCTTTTTCCTCCTTCACTTTCTCCCTCTCCAATAGCACATTAAATTTTATATCCTAAAATGCTTTATTGTTCCTCCACTTTTGGTATGGTTATGAGATATTTTGCTTGCTAATAATTTTTATCTCAAATTTTAATACAATTTCATTGTTTTGAGAATTTGAAGATGTTACAATCATGGGAAGAAAAATGATATTACCATTGTATGATTTACAAATAGACTATTTTGAAATTTCTTTCAATCTTGAACCACTAACTCTAAAGTTTATCTCAAATTTAATAATTTTTATTGCATGTACTTAGCAATATTTTTCAAATTATGCCTAAATGTCATGTGGTATAAACAAGTGTTCATTACAATTAATGCATTACGTGATATTTTTATTTCTCAAATTTCTTTCCTTGAATTCATGATACTTGTGTTTGCCGCTTTCTTTAACTAAAGAGTTGTTTTTACTTGATATTTGTAGTGACGATTTGTTATTATTAATATGTATCATATCCAATAGAGTGCTGTTAAATTTTCAAGAAAATAAATAATCTATGTTTAAGTTTTATTTTTAATATGCAATGAACTAAAGTATATAATCTATTCGTGGCTTAGCTTACATAAACCTATGTTAATATAATTCAATTTAAGCATACTTACGTTAGTCTAGAAAAGACAATTTAATTGAGCAAAACGTATGTTGTATAAATTAAGCGTAAAAATAATTTAGTTTAATTAATTACAAACTAGTTTATAAAAACAAAATTTATTCTAAATATGTTATATAGATATTCGTCAAAATTATATATACAATTGTTTAACATAAGTATAGGAAAAATAGCTTTTTCCTTGTATGAGTATTAATAATGTGTTATGTATCCATTTATGTGAAGTTATATTCAATTATCATTTGATAGTGCAGTGTATGTTAAATTATGTTAGTTTACAAATAACACATTTTAATTGTTGTTGAATTTCCAATTCTTTTGAGTTCAATTTATGTATAGTATATATATGTTCATTTAAGTTAAATGTATATTAGTTGCATATACTAAACGTAAGTATATATTATCTGTTACATAAGCTTATTTATGTTATATATGAATTAAAAGTTTAATCAATACAAACTTGTATTAATTTTCAAAAATATCTTTAATTGTATTCTATATATTTAATTTATGTTCAGTATGCAAAATATGCCATTTTTTAATTCTATTGCTATATATACTATATTATGACTTTTAATATAAAGAACTAAATATCATATACAAATTTCATTAGAAGATCTACCGTTTTAGTAAACCATTTTTTTAGAAGTTTAATTTGTATAAAACAATGCTAATTTACAAAATATTAATTTAATTTTGTTTACATGTTCATTTTAGAAAAGTTTGTTTATTAATTTGTACTTAATTTACTTTGCAAAACGTTTATGATATTTAGTAAGTAAATAAGGGATTATGTTTTATCAATTTAATTTACATGACTTTAAATTAGTTTAAAAAATTATAATTTAATTGCCGTTACATTTTCAGTTTTTGTAAGTTTAATTTTAAGTGTACTATGCAGAGCATTAAAATTATTCATATAAACATTAGTGTACATTAAGCGATGTTCTAATCATATCCATGTCAATGCCTACATTAAGCATAAGTTTATGTATCTATATTCTATTTGTAAGTTTAGCATCTATAATTTAATATTCCTACATCACATAAAGCTTATGTCACTTGTTACAACACATGTTTTGAACAATAATTTTTTGAAATATAAATGTGTCTGATTCACTATGTAAGTCTATTATATTATTTTATAATATGCAGCTAAGTATTAGTACTAACATAAATACATAAGCAATATACATTTTACTTTTGTACATAAAACAAAAACTGTTTTAATGTATCTGAAAATACAATTTACATTGCTTTACAAAAATGCAATTTAGTTTTATTTGCATCTACAATTTTTCATGAGTGCAGCATAACTGTATTATGTATATGTCTATTTAACCTATATGTACAATAATTTCATATATTAGAAATAAATGTTTGTTAAGCTTAGCACAATATCATTTAAAAGATTAGTTTACAAAAATTTATGCTAGTGTACACAAAGAAAGACAATTCAATTGAATATGCACGTTTAATTTTATATCTTTAGTTTAAATGTATTATGCATAGTTCATTTAAAGTTATACATTGAATACTTTCATCAACTATTACACGTAAACTAATTATAATATTAAAAAAAATATAACTATACTCCATGTTCATTTTGTTTTAGAATTCTAAGTATAATGTACAACTAATCATATTTCTCACTGAATGCATGCTTAGATAATATCTTCTTATATTGGCATATACATAAATAAGGCTAGGATTGCCTCCATTAGTCCATGGGAATTCTTGTATTACATAATATGATTATTTTTTCTACATTGGTTCTATGCAGCATTATGCTCATATCAAAATGCTTTGGTTGCCATCCATAAGTAGCATAAAAGAGATGAAAAATGTAGTTTTATATAGACCTTCTTTTTTATGTTACAATATTTTATTAATTACAAATTAAATGATGTATATCAATGATAAAGATTGAAGTGATCAACTCTATTATCGAAATTTGGTAGCACATCAATCATTTATTACCAAAAAAATGAGAAAGAAAATAAGGATGTTGATCCAACTCTCAAGGTGGATGTGTTAGCATTGGGACCAAACTCTAATACCAAATAGTTGAAGACGACATAGTGATGTGCATCAACAAGTGGCTAATGTGATTGGTTGTGAGTATTAAATCGACGTGACTTCAGCTATTTACTTCGAATCTAAAATATGGAATGTCAATGTGGTTAAAATATTGTGAATCCAATTGTGATACTAAATTAATAAAAATGAATGTAGAGACAACATAATTTGACTTTGAAACTAAATAGTTGATATTGATATGGAAATCAACATGGACAAGCAGTGAATGATAGATACAGATAATGGAATTTGCCAAGAGTGACAGTGGTTAGCCACAACGAAACACTATTGAAATGAGGCAGTTGATATCAAGTTTTGGAGAAAACCTAGTCAAAGAACAAATTGTGAAATAGCAAGAAAAGTGTGATTTGGGTTGTTGCATTTGTGGTCAACAAGATCTATTGAACAATTATTATATGGGCAATGGATTATAGAGCAAGAAGATGATCAATAAGGGGTCATCAAAGCTTGTGGAGAGTTGATCTAATGGGCATCAAGTTGAGGTGGCATAAACTTCAACAATTTGGGCAAAAGCGAATGACAATGAATGTAATGAAAATTAGGGAAAAGATAATGGTGCTGGGTTCATGACAATGAATGAAGAAGAAAGAAAAAATAATGATGTTGAAGATAATTTTGAATTCTAATTTTAATGAGGACGAAAACTAGACATACAACTTTATCAAAGGAAGTCTCTCAAATGCATAAGTACCTTATAATAGTTTTGTTCTCAAATAATGATTAAACTATAAACTTTCTTTTTCATTTATTTTTAAAATAAAAATAATTATTAAGAATAATTCATAGCTAAAAGTACAAAGATTAAGATATCTTCTAACAAAATATGATAATAAAAAAATAAAATAAATTACAAACAAGTAAGAAGATATGAAAAATAAAACACAATTTTTTTTGGTATTTATAAATAATTCTTTACAATTTAATGATATCTAAAAATACTAGTAGACCCAATAAGATGTATACACAGGTTTTATTAGTAATTTATTGTTATTTGTTCTACCTTTTGCAATGAAATTAAACGTCAGGCTCCTTTTTACTGTAATGTGTGCTTAACAAATTTTTCTATGCTGAAATTTAAGCGTCATATTATCTCACATGCTATAAGAAAATGTCATGTTCATACTACAGTCGCCAAGTTCTTGTCATGCGATGCCCACATGTGTTTATTACACCTAAACATATAGACTTTACCTCAAATGAGTTTTTTTTTTATCAAAAACCTTTCACATCCTAATCATTTAAGAGGAAGCATTGTGCATGTCTTTTAGGATCGGATGAAATCCATTTAGTTCCGTGTTTTCTTTTACTGCATCCCATCTAAAACAGTCAATTTGCTGGAAACTAATGAAATCTCTAAAGCCTGCTTACCGTTAATATTGGAAGTCAAGATAACAAGTCAAGATGATAGAGAGGTCACGGAGAAGGAAAGAGATTAATCTAAACTCAATCTCGATTTAAATTTAATAAAATTTAATATTTTTAAAAAGCATATATTCTTTGTTTAAAAAGCTAAAGAAAAATTAAGCTAATTTTTTCTTAATTTGATAACAACAGCCATAAGTGAAACTTGTTTTGAAAAATATATAATTCCTTAGTTGTTTTCAAACCGGCATGAGAGGTGGAGATTTCACGGCAAAACCTATCTTTTCTTGTTCTTTGGTGTGGACTATGAAATCAATCGCCAAAAAGATGTTCTTTCTTTCTTTCTTAACCGGTAGATTAAGTCCTTTTTCCAAACCAAATGGTCTACAAATCAACTTAAAAGCAAGCTCTACCTTATATATTAGGCTAAATTCCACTACCGATATTCAATAAAAAAAATTAGCAGAGGATAAAGTCCTCGGCCGAGAAGTGGACGGCAATCTTTCCCCAAGTAAAGTTAAGGAATATAGTTTAACTTGTTCACACTCGAGCCTGTTGTGATATAGCATTCAATATTAAGATAAATGATAAAAAGCATATTTAAAAAGTATTATTGTAATGTATTTTTTATAAGTATTTACTGAAGTAATTTTTGTTTTGAAATGAGTAAATTGTACTTCATTATTTGTTTATATTTTTCATATTAGTTTTTATTTTTATATTTTTAAAAAGAGTTTTAAAATATGAATAGTTTAATAGTCTAGTATATTTTGATTAAAGTTTTTATAAAAATTAAAATTTAAAGAGATATATCAAATAAGATTTTGAAAATGGTTTTCTCATTTCTGCAAGCTTCATTTTTTTTTATAAACAGATCCTCATACAATATAATAAATTATAAAATTAGCAATCAATATCCATAATTGCAACCAACTCTAATGGGAGAGGCATTCTCCTAACCCACTTAAAAAAACTCCCCTAAGAAGTAACATAATAAAACAAATCAATGGCAATGTTAACAACTTAGAGGAAATGAGAAATAATAGTATAACCAAACTCGATGGTCACTCTATCTAACTTCTACATATGAGGTGCACATCTTTGTCATTGATGTCATGACTAATATTAGAGAAAATAGGATTGAATCGCCCTTGATGTAAACACTTTTAAATTAAGCAACACAAAGGATGGAGAATAGACACCACAATCATGGCTCCTTGAGGTTCATAGCAAAAGCAACAAAAGTATATAAGTAAACCTCCACAATGGTTAAAAAGATAATACCATGGTCCCATATGTCTGAAGTGGCACTAGTTAGTATAAAACAAGAGACTAAGCTATCAAGTTAGCCTCAACCTTACCTAACTCATAGGGGAGATTCGATCATGACTGAGATAGATTGAGATGGCTCAATGGGCTAGGGGAATATCAATCCTCTTAGTGGGACAGGAAAAACTAATGATCAATAGGTGTGATACCTATTGCACCTCCTAATCCATTGTTTCCTAATTTATCAAGATATTAACATAATTTAATAATTTTTTAATACTACAATCACACTCATGATCACACATTTTTTACCAATATTAATTAATCATCTTGGAATATTCTTATAACAAGATCATTTTTAAACATCTTTATCATTTTAGAGGATGATAATATCTCATTCAATTACTTATAGTGAAAACATAAAACGAAAGATGAAATCTCTTGTACCATCGATTAGAGTAAAATACATAATGAAATATAAGTTGAAATTATTGTTATCATAGTATCTTCTTATTATATTAATTCAAAGCTCTCGATCTTTAATACTTTAGTTTTAATAATGTAATACTAACTACAAATCATGCGAAGTATCCAACTCCTATCAATGTTTCCATAAAGTCTTGTTATATGCATCCATAATATCTAAAATATTAAGCCAAGATAGGCTTAGTATGAGGTCCCCTCCTCGGAGATATTCGATTTTTAAATCCATTGTCATAGAAAATTAAATGTTAAAAAATCTCCTTTTTGTTATAACTCTTGTTTAACTTGACTACTATAATCCAAGCAAAGAAATCTTGCCAAATGATTCTTTTGAAAATCATTTGCTATATTAACATTTGTAAATAACACAACTTATAATTTTATATTTACCATAATAAAAGTAAGAAAATTAATATCTTTTTTTCAAATAGAAAATTCACATGCTAACTTATTTATAAGAGATTAAAAATAAAAAATTATGCAAGAATTGAGTGAAGTATTTTTTTATTGTTCAAATAGTTTATCCTAATACATGAGTTGTAGAGTAAATGTAAAGTAATAAAAGTAGTAAGTCATACTTCTACTCATTGTTTCTTTGGAATCGTACAGTGTGCATCCATATTGCTTATAGTTTTTAGGCAAAAATATTTTGAGCCATCTTACATAGGGTCAATTAGTGTTGCTATGTAATATTAATGTGAAATATTACAAAGTTGGTGCTATGTCATGTGTAGAGTCCATAAGCATACATGCAGTATAAATAAAGAACATGTATTACTATGCATAAAAATAAACATATTATCAAACATGAAATGAATTCAAATATTTTTGAATCATTAATTCCTTATTCTAATTTATTTTTCCTTATTCACTTGACTATTCTAATTTAAAGAATCCATATTAAAATTAAATCTAGGTTTTTATCATTAGTATTGGATTGAATAAGCTAGTTCCCTCAACTTGGATGAATCTCTTATGAGACCCTACCCATTCTTGGACCACACTTTATAAGTTTTCTCGACCGAGTCAATCATCTTACCTCTGAGTGCATTACTTATAAACTCTACTGGGGCTATATCGAATATAAGATGGCATTTTATGAGTTTATTTGACCATTGCTTTTTCCTCTTAGAAGATTTAACTCAACCTAATTTTAAAACATGTTTTGATTTTAATCTTATTTTTCTCATAACAAATTTTGCATATATAGATCTTCTTTTTGTGTTAACATATAATATTTAAAAAAATTGTATTTAAGCTATTTTGTTGAAAATCCATAGAATATCAATTATGATGAAAACTACAAAATACATATACTGCATGCACTAGACAATTGGAATTTCTAGTCAAAGACTAGACAGATATTCCCGAAAGTTTTCATGATAAATCTTACATATATTGCACTAGTTGGAACAAGCTTGGCATGTATCATTGTGCTCTTTTCTTAAGTGGAATAGTTAATTTTTCCTTGTTGCAAAAAAAGAGAGTGCTACAAAATACATATGAACAAAATGGAGAAGGAATCATGTGACTTAACCATATCAATTCTCATCTAGAATCTTGAGATATAAATATAAAATAATCATTTTCATGCATTAAGCATCACATCATCTGTAAATTAAATCTATGTAAATTTTCATTTTCTTTTCAAGAATTAAAATTCACATAATAATGGATACTTGATCACTATAAGCATAGTGTCGATTCACGAAGTTTAGATAAATTAGCTACTTTATTAACGAAAGGCCAATTTATTGTAATAATGTAGGCTTCGTTCATATGTATCAAAATTACATAGACCACCTCCTAATTCAAGAGCTTATATATATTACCATAAGGTCACTAGATTTTAAGCATCAATTAGGAAATAAATGCACTAAGATATACGTGTTATGCTTACCTTTAAGTTTCAAGTAGTGGTAATGTCTTATAGATTTCATTGCACATCTCCTTACAAAGTTTCCCACAAAAACTTTTGTTTTCTTTTTCTGCCTCCTTTATAGTGTTTTAAGGAATTTTCTTAAGGATTTCCTTCTTTGCCTCACTTAAACTACATAATGAATTCTCATATCCTTTTCTTCTTTCCTTCTTACCACTATGTAACGAATTCCCAAAATTCCTTTATTCTTTCTCTCTGATGGTTGCAACTCCTCCTTTCGGCTTACTCCCAAAAATCCCAAAGTAGTTATATGAACCTTATGAAATTCTTATGCTACCTCTTAAGCTATCCAACTCCTCTCCTTCAAATAAGTATTCCTCTCATAGGGCACACTCTTTAGCCATTTCTCTACACTTTGCTATTGATTAACACCATTTCATAAGAATAAGCTTCTTAGGATCATCATTCCATTAATTTAAGAAAATTAAGATTTAGTAAGATTTAGAAATCAATTAATAATTTAATTAAAACCTTAAATATATTTACATTTCTTGAAGTATATAATCCAACCAACTTCCAACAATTTGTCTATCACCTTTAAAAAAATATGCTCCATGAGCTCTATCCATTATAAAATTTTCACAATTTTTTAATGTCATTTAATATTTTCTTAAAAAAATTTCTTTTAAAAACTCTTATACATATTTAATAAAATAATGTTATTGTTCTTATAAGTTTAACTTATCATATTATGGTTAAGACATTTCCGTTTTTTATGAGATAATCATTATTGGATTTTTAATAAAGTCTACTCGAATATTTGAAGTTCAGCTCATTTACTTGTCTTTTTTTTATTAATATAACAAACTTTGTTAATTTTATTAAAGCTTTCAAATTGATAGTACTAAATTTTAAATTAAGAAATTTACACATCTTAGAGGATGATAATTTTTTTCTCTCTACTTATAATTCTCAATTATTCTTTTAGGTTGTTGCAAATTTTTTCCTCATTAAAATTTCATTCTTAAAATTCTAACCAAGGCTGCTTCCTTTACATTATTTCACTACTTCCTATGTGACTTTTTTCTTTGCTTGATTATGCCATAAAACTTTGACCATAAGATTCCCTTTATTTATTAATTAGTTAGTTTTTCATTACATAATCTTAATTGGTTTCTCTTCATAGCTTTGATATGCTTGTACCTCCATTTAATTTGGATCATATTCTACTACATGGCTAAGGTCAACCACATATTATCTTAGTGAGGAGGTGTAGAATACATTATATACTCTAGCCAAAGATATTGATAAAGTAACTTTGTAAGTAACTTTGTTAATTGTTTTAATGATGTAGAAGGGATCAAGATATTTGTATTTTAATTTCCCTCTCTTACCAAATCTATTTACACATTTAATGGGTCTCACTTCAACAAAAGAATGATCATCATCTTGAAATTCTGTCTTCCTATTCTTTCATATTTTTCTTGACGATCATGTATCTTTTGAATTTTATCTTTAATGAGTTGAACATTTTTTGAAGTTTCTAATATTACCTTTGGTCTTACTAATACTTAGTTTGATTTATTGTACAAGCATAATAGTGATTGACACTTTCTCTTGTATAATACTTCAAATAGAGTCATATCAATAATTAGTTAGTAGTTATTTTTTGATGTAATTTCAATTAAAGCTAAGTGTATACCCTAGTTATCACTAAAGTTCATATGCATGATTTAAGTAAGTCTTCCAAAGTTTTAATGTTTCACTTAGTTTGATCATCTATTTAAAGATGAAGTGTCATATTGAATTTCAGTTGTGCTCTAAGGCATCCCATATCTTCCAAACAAATTATGAAGTAAATTTCAATTCATGATTAGCTATGATAGATTTCTATGCCATATGTAACCTCACTATTTGATCTGAAAAGAATTGGGCTGACTTCTTTAACAGGTATGCAATTTTCAAAGGCAAAAAGTTTGCCAACTTAGTTAATCTGTCTATAATCACCCATATTCCAAACAATCATTAACTAGTCTTAAGAAGATGTACCACTAAATTAGCTTGTATCTCTTCCCATTTCTAAATAAGTATAGGAAGGGGTTGTAGTAATGCACTAAGTATTTGGTATTCTCCTTTGGTTAATTAGCAAATTAAGTGTATATGCACTTATACTTGAATGTATATTTTCAATCATAACCACTAGAAAGGTTTTTTCATATATAGAGACACATTGGTCATTCTGTAATGTATTTTGTCTTGTTTCATGTACAACTTGCAACACTATCTACTTTGTCTCTTTTTGTGTAGATACTTGAATTATAGAATGACATAATCTTTATTTAGATTATAATCTAATTGTTGGTCTTATAAGAGTTTTTGTTGATCTTCTACCATTTTTTGTAATCATCTTGAAAATCTTTAAGATCTTATAACTAATATACAATAGTTATCATTTGACTTAAGCTCTTTTGATTTATTAAAAATATAATATTCAATCTAAGCAGTCCATCTCTAAACAAAATCGTAGTTCTTTAACATTAATAATCATGAAGTTTACGCTTTCTCTTCTACTTAAGGTGTCCACCACTGTGTTAGACTTTCTAAAATAATATATGAACTCTATATCACAGTCCTTTATTGATTTTAATCATTCCCTTTAACTTAATATAAATATATATTTAAGACTCTGGTGATTAGAATACACTTTAGTCCTAACTACATGAAGATAGTCTGCCCAAATTTTAGGAGAAGAGATTAACATAGCTAGGCCCAAATCATGTGCAAGATAATTCTTCTAGTATGATTAAAATAGTCTAGAAGCATATGTTATAATCTTATTCTTTTGGATTAAGAGAATACATAATCCTTGAAAAGATGCATCTATATCTTCTTAGAACTCTTCACTATTAGGTTTAATACAAGTGCTGAAGCTTAATTTTCTTTTAGAGTTTAAAAATTACTTTCATACTCCTTATTCTAAATAAATGGAACAAAATTTCAAGTTAATTTGGTCAAGGGATTAGTAAAATGAGATAATCCCTTAATGAGTTCTTTTGAAGTAACTAATTAGACCTAAATAACTTCTAATTTCTTAACATTTATAGGGCTAAGCTAGTTAGCTACTATCAGCACTTTCATTGAGTCCATCAACAAAACCATGACATTGATTACATATCCAAAGAATAAAATGCTAGATAATCAGAAACTACACTTGGAGAGCTTGGAGAACAAATTATTCTCCATTAATTTATTTTGCACCATGTTTAGCTTTGTATGATCTTGGTATTTTTAGAATAGATTACATTAATAAACATGTTGATGAAATTGTCTGAGCATTATTTAAAGATCTAGATCATTAAGTCCATGAATGTTGCTAATGCATTAGATAGTCTAAAAGAAAGTATCAAGAATTTGTAATGACTATATCTAATTCTAAAAGTTTCCTTAGATATTTCTTTTGTTATACCCTTCTTAACTTCACATTCTAATATCATCTCTAATATCTTTAATACTTGTAATAGTATATTTAAAAAGTAGGTAAAGGATACTAGTAACCTAAAAAAGGAATGATGATTTGAAGTAACTATTTTTCATTTAAAATCATCTATTACTCAAATTTTGATTAAGAGAGTTCTAAATTTTAAAAATTAATAGGTAGAAACTCTTCTTAAGATTATCTATTTTTCACATATACATACAATATCATTTCACCATAATTTTTAAAATAAATAAATAAGAAATTTTTTTTAATAAAACTCAACATAACAAAAAATAAAATAGAGAATCATATTGCAAATTTATTATAAAAGACATCACAGTACAAAGCTATAAGGATCTCCAACAAAACTATGCATACAATACATTTAAGATAACACCAAATGTAGCCATAGTACTAAATATCTTACAACTCATTTTGAGGGACCTAACTTGTGCATCACTAGGTTCCCTTACATGATCAGTACTTGTGTTATGCCCATAATGCAAGTAAGATAGTGAGCATAACAAGTTTAATAGATAAATGGATAGTTAAAGTAGCTATGTAATGTAAATATAATAAGTGGAATATAACATGGTTTTGAGGAATTGTAATAAATGCATGACATATAAGAAATGATTATGAGCAATCATATCTCTACAATATTATTGGAATACCATAGTATCTTATTAATGCATATGTACACCATTATCGTTTATGCCAGTAGGAAATCACACTTACCTTTTGTCTTGGTTACAAGCATATTCTTAACTATAATAATATACATTTATTCATAATATTATTATTAGTTTCAAAATATCAAACAACAATTTTTTTGATTATTCATATCCTTTGAAACTCCTTTTCATCTCCATTAACATCTCATCATATGAACTATCAAATTACATAACACAAAGCTCATCATTGCTCTCCAAACTTCAACTACTAAATCACATAATAAGTAGTGGCTAAAAAATCATAGAAGTAGTGGCTCTTAATTAGATAACTAGTCATTCTAATCATAAGGTTAGATGCCCATGGTACCAAATACTATCATATAACACAACAAAATGGCCATTAGATTATAAAGAAATAAAAAGGATAAGGCTATAAGAAAAATTATTTTTTATTATTAATTCATAAATATGTTTCAAAACTACTAGGATCAATGAGCTTAAATTCTTACATATTTCTTTTCTTTACAACACATTATTTCTTCTCTTCCTTGTTCCAAGGTTAAAAAAAACCATTGTTCTTCTTTTTTGTTCGCTTCCTTCCTTAGCATCTCTTAGGTAACCTTTTTTTTTCTTAATGTGCTCCATTAATTCTCATAGCTATGTATTGCTTGTCGTTCCTTTTGATGTGATGATCACAAATTCAAGCTAAATATTATTAATATCTTGTTGAGCTTAGTATTATTTCAATTAAATCTTAAGATATATTATAATAGTTTGGGCTTGTTAGAGTAAGGATTGTAGTATCTAAAGTGAATGAAGACTAAACACTCATCTTATTGATTTTGGAGCTAAGAACTAAGCTCTTTGTGAAGTGTTTAAGCTATAAAGAACTATATCTTTGAAGATCTATATGGTTAGCATATTAAATCTTTATTTTCTTTAAAATTATGGCACATAAGATCTTCATAGTTTATGCATATTGGAGATAATTTTTTAGTGATGCATTAGGTTAGATTTCATTTGTAAAATTAAGATTTTTTAAGTTTGAAAATTAATTAATAAAATAAATTTAATATAAAAAATATATTTACATAAAGTAAAAATAAATTTGGCCTTAAAGACCCAACTCATCAGCCAAGCCTAAAGGATTAGGTCAAGTGGCCCATAATGTAAAGCATTGGCCTTAGGGATCTACAAGTTAAGTGAGCAACTAAAATTGAGTCGAGTTAGTTCTGGTCTATATTAGGATATGTAACGAGTCAAGTTAGAATCATGAATGTTAAGTAATTTGATCATGTTAGGTTAGACTTGTTTGACTATGCGTGTAGTGTCTTAGGTCATGACCTCTCGAGAGTATCAAGGGGTAGCGAACCCCATTAGTTTGAAAAATATGCACATAAAAAGTAATATAAGTGCAAACTAAATATGCAATTTTATAATGTGTGACTAAATATTTTCAATTAAAGCAAATTGATGCCATTTGATTAAAGTTTTTACAATTGAATGGTCATAATTTTATTTACCATTTTGATCAATGAAATTCATCTAGCTATCAATTCAAAAAAGCTTGATTGAATTTTTGAGATCTTATCCATATTTGTGAATAATTCCTTTTCATCTAGCCATTAATTATGAAAGGTTGATCAAATGGCTGAGAGCTTTTCTACCTTCGTGAAAAATATCTTGATCATTATCATCATTCATTTAGTTTTTAGATCTAATGATCCAGATCAAATCTCATTGTGATTAGATCTCAACCCTTTAATTGTTATTTGGATTGGATAGTGCCTGCTCTATCCTTGTAAGATAAGATGGCAACTACTTTTTGTCTTCCTCTTTCATCTCCTATAATTACTAGCTTTCAAAAAAGCTAACTCATGTTATTGAGGGAGTTATTTTTATATGTTCATGTTTGACTATAAATAGAGATTATTTACTAACATTTGGATTTGATAAATTTACTTAAAAATTTTAAAAACTCTCAAGAAAAGTCCATAATCAAGAGCATCAATTTTAGTGTGCTTACAAGATCTTTAAGTTCCTACATTTCTCATTTATACAACTCTCTTTTAAGAATATTTTGCATAATCCTAGTAGCATTTATATTAAAAATTTGTTTTACCTTGCTTGAAGGATTTAAAGGTGTTTGAATTATTATATATGTTAATTTTCTTAAAAGCTTTTGATTTTCTTATGTAGCCAATTTTTAAGGATTTTAGTGTCTCATTGGAGCAAGTTTATAATTGGTTTACCCATATCGGCCTCAAAAAATGAGAGTGGCTTGTGGAAGCCTGATCGATGATTAGAGATAGATGCAGGCATGGATTTTAGTTGAACTATTTATGAAATCTTGGTGCTTTTATTTAATTTTTGTACATTTTCATGTTTTTTTTTGATAATTTTCTTTAAAAGAACTCTTTATTTCTAAGTAAATTTTTTTTATTAAAAATTTTTTAAAATCAAAAAATTTTGTTAAACACATATTTCAACCCTCCCCTCTTGTATGTTTTACTTCACATAATTCATATCAAGTAGTTTCTGGGTGAGGATTCTTTCAAAAGAAAGAAATTTCTCAGACAAGATTCTCATGGCTCTTCAATGTATTGAGGATAATGCAATCTTATTTGATGGAGCATCATTACACTGACCATTTTTGTTCAAATGAGAGTTTTATCTTTATTAAAAAAATAAGATGCATTTATTTTTAGAATCAGTTGATTTGAAAATTTAAGATATTGTTAAAAATCAGTTTATGTTTTTGATGAAGACCATTTGTGGCAAAAGAGAGAAAATTATTTGGTGAACTCTTATCGAGAAACATAGAGTTAAACTTAATTCTTAAGTTACAGATATTTTATGTTGTGGTTTGAGTACTTTTAGATATAACTAGATTATAAACTTGAAAATGATACATAAGATTTGAACAGAATTAGAGATTACCTATGAGGGCATTTCCCAAGTTAAGGAGGTTAAAATCAACATGCTTGTTCTTGAGTATGAATTATTTTCAATGAATATGTATAAGAGTATTATGGTCATGTTTACAAGATTTACAAATATTATTATTGATTTATCTAATTTTGGCAAGGAGCTTTCTATTGGTGAATAGGTGAGAGATTTTTTGGATTCTTTCTTAGCAATATGATCCTTTGGTGATAGCTTTGAAAGTAGTGAAAATATTTTATCTATGTCATTAGATGAGTTATTATGCAAGTTCTCAACAAATGAAATTGCAAGGAGAAAGGATGAGAAACTTGTGGTAGAAAAAAGAAAAGAAAAAGAAGAAGGAAGAAATATTAGCCTTTATAGTTGATTCTTCCATATTCTTAGATTTCTTCATCTAAAGTGAGGAAGCTCTTATTTTTAAAGATTTATCTCAATTATATAACAAAGGAAATGTAGGTAAATAATTTAGTAATAAAAAAATCAATAGAAAAAAATTATTTCTCATGAAGAAATAATTTGTTATTAATGTAAATTACCTAAGTATATAAGACACAATTGCCCATACTATAAGGAAAGAGTTGAGAAGCTTCAAAAGAAAAAGATGAAGAAAGCTATGAAAAATCTCATGAGATGATTCAAATAGTTCTTGTAGTAGTGATGATAAAAAGAAGAGCTTGATTTATCTTATGGTAAAGGATAATATTCCTATTGCATCTTCAAATGATGAGGTATGTTTCTATTCCTTCTTTTTGTTATCTTCTTCTATGAATAATTACGAAGAATAATATATTAATATTTGTACCAAATATAGAAAATTAGCTTCCAAATATTTTAAACTAAAAAAAGAGCATGAACATTCTTTAAGTTTATGTGAACATTTGAATAAATTGAATGCTAATTATTTGCATGAGATTAAGATTGAAAGAGATGAAAAAGCTTCTCTTATTATTAAAAAGATATGCTTAGTTAGAGAATTAAATGATTTTGAAATTTTTCATTCTCATTATAAGGCATCTTTTCATAAAGTTGGCCATGTTACATATTCTTTTACACCAAATAGAGTTATAAATATTGTATGAGAGTTTGACATATTTTCTTTTATTACAAATTAAAAAAATATTATAGATATTATATATTTTAGATTTGTTTTAATTAAAAATAATAGCTTGATTAATGATTAAGTTAAGACATGTGGACCCAAAAATGTTTGGTTCCAAAAACTAATATCTGATTTATTTTGTAGGCATGCTTTCCTTTAATAACTAAGAAAGATATGTGATACTTAGATAGTGGATGCTCAAGACATATGATTAGAGATGCATCTTTATTCATTTACTTGAAGTCTTATGATGGTGGTGAATTTATTCTTGGTGACAACTTCAAGAAGAAAGTGATTGGAATTAAAACCATAACAACTCACACACTTCTATAAGAAAGGCTCTCTTTGTTTAAGATTTAAGACATAATCTTCTTAGTATTAATCAATTATGTGATTTTAATTTTATACTTTTATTTAATAAAAATAAATGAATTATTAATAAAGATAATGTTTCACTTATCATTGGGTGTATAAATGATACTACGAAACTTTCTTTTTCTGCATGGTTATGGATAGTGGACAAGAATAGTTTACATCACATGATAATAATGCTATTTTATAGCATAAAAGATTTTATCACTTAAAAAAACTTCTTTTAAAAAGCTTATAAAGTTTAACATAGTTTGAGATTTATTAAATCTTAATTGGTCAAGTGATCAATTATGTGGTTCATGCTAATTAAAATAAATCAAATAGAGTTTTAAACCACTTAAGGATATTACAAAAAAACTACTAGAATTTATTGATCTAGATCTATTTGGTCATATTCATCCTAAGAGTCTAGATTGAATAAAAAATAGGTTAGTAATTGTAGATGATTTTATTAGATTTATATGAGTTATTTTTGTTAGAAACAAAAGTAAAGTATTTAAAAAATTCGTAAGATTGATTACCATGACTGAAAGGAGCATGAGATTAAGTTAGTATCTATGAAGAATGATAATAAAAGAGAATTTAAGAATGACTTGTTTAATAATTTTTGTAACAAAAATGGAGTGTTACATATCTTTTTTTCACCTAGGACCCCTCAATAAAATGGTGTAGTTAAGGGAAAGAATAATGCTTTGTCAGATATAACAAATTATATACTTAAATTTTTTTTATGTTCCCAAGTATTTTTGGGTTAAGCCAATTGATATTGGTCATTTTGTATTTAATAAAATAATATATAGACCTTTATTAGATATTTTTTTGAGTTATTTTATGATAAGAAGCTTAAGATATCTTATTTTCATGTGCTTGGATGTAAATGTTTTATTTTAAATAATAAAAAAAGGGATTTAGCTAAGTTTTATACTAAGTCTAATGAAGAGATTTTTTAGGATTCTCATTTACTAGTAGAACATTTAGGTTATACAAGTGAAGACTAGTTGTGGAAGAGATAATCCATGTTAGACTTGATGAATCTCTTGTTGAAGCATCCAATAGTCTTTATCAATATGTTCATCTTGATGAATTAGAAGATCTAAGTTTTAGAGAAAAACATTTAGAGGATGTAGTTTAAGGCAATGAACTAATAATAAAAGAAAATCAAATTAAAGAGAAATTAAAACATTATAAGTATCATCTTAGTGAGTTGTTGATCATAAGCATTGTATGATAGAAAGTTAAGACAAAGCTATTTTAGTTCTGCGACATCGGTATCAATCTTTGAATCAAGTTTTGTAGAAAATGCTTTTAAGGATTAGTGCTGGATTGTTACAACAAATGAAGAGTTTTTTTTAATTTGATAGAAATCATGTTTAGAATCTTGTGCTTAGTCCAAATGATAAAGTAACCATTGTTACAAAAAGGATTTTAAAAAATAAGCTAGATGAAAGTAGAGAAGTTGCTATGAATAAGGTTAGACTAGTAGCAAAAGATTATTATGATGTTAAAAGAGTAGATGTGGATGAGACATTTGCTCTTATACCTAGACTTAAGACAATTAGGATTTTACTTGCTTATGCATTCTATAAAGGGTTTAGATTATATGAAATAGATGTTAAAAATAGATTTTTCAATGAATACATAAATGAAGAAAAGTTTATTGAATAACCTTCAAGATTTGAGATGTAAGATAAGATAGATCATCTATATAAACTTAAGAAGGTACTTTATAGTTTGAGACAATCTCCAAGAGCTTGGTATAGAAGATTGAATATTTTTCTTATTTTAAATAGACTAGGTAAAACAAAGGTAAATACTATCTTATTTATTTAACATTTAGTTGAAGGTCAACTAATTTGTTATGTATATATTGTTGACATATTCTTTTGAACTTTTAATAAAGAGATGTGCATGAAGTTTACTAATGTAATGAAAAATGACTTAAAAATGAGTATGATGAGAGAGTTAACCTTCTTCTTAGGACTTCAAGTTAAGAAAATAAATAAATAAATTTTTATTTCTTAAACTAAGTATTTGATGGAATTATTAAAGCAATTTGGCTATAAGAACTTAAATCATAGGAAGAATCTCATCAATACAAGTATTATCATAAATAAAGATAAAGTTAGAATGCATATTGACACAAAATATTTTAGAAAAATGATTCTATCTTTATTGTTTCCTACTATAAGTAGGCCTAATATTGTGTTTAATATAGGTTTATGTGTAAGACATCAAGCTAATCCTAAGGAATCATATCTACAAATAGTCAAGCACATCTTTAAGTTTTATATAATCAACAAGACCTTAAGCTTATGGTACTCTAAATATGAGTCTATATTTGATTTAATAGCCTACACAAATATTAATTTTATTGGTAACAAGACTAATAAAAAGTGTACCTCTAGTATGTGCCAATCGATTAGGTGTCCACCAAATTTTTATGCTAATATGTGACATTATCAACAACAAAGACCAAGTACATTAGTGCACATAGTTGTGTTGCTCAAGTTCAATGGATTATATAGAAACTTTTAGATTATAACTTTGAATTTACCCAAATTCTAATCATTTGTGATAATTTAAGTATAATTTGTTAATCTAAAGATCCTATTTAGTATTAAAGAACCAAAAACATAAAGTTATGATATAACTTTATTAGAAATAACATATAGAAGAAAATGATTTAGCTATCATATGTTCTATTTTTTACCTATTTAGTTGATATTTTTACTAAGTCTTTAACTATCAAACATTTTCATAGGCTTAGATTAAGCTTAGGTATACTTAATCCTTTTGAATGATTATAAAAAGGGAGATCTAAGTGTTAAATTTAGGGAGAGCATAAGATAGAATTCAAGAAGAGTATAGTTATCAATTAAGGGGAGCTATAATATTGAATATTGTATTACTTAGCTTATTACTTTCGTAAATATCATGAGCTTGATATTATATTTTTTTAATGTTATACTTTGAATTCCAGCATTAGTTTTGTAATCTTGAAGAAAGAGATTATTATACGTTTTGACTTGATGGTCACGAAACTAAACTAAATATTACTAATATCTTATAGAACTTGGTGTTATTTCAATTAAATCTTAAGGTGAATTGTAATAGTTTGGATTTGTTAGGGTAAATATTATAATATCTAAGGTGAATGGAGATGAAAGACTCAACTTGTTAATTTTAGAGCCAAGGACCAAGCTCAATATAGAGTAGCTAATCCACAAAGTACTATATTTCTAAACATTTTAGTGCATTTGTTTTATAATTTGACACATAAAATCATTATGATTCATGCATATTTGAGTTAATTTTTTAATGACACATTAGGTTAGATTTGGTCTTTAAAATTTAATCTTTTCAAACACTAATCTGTTTACAATGACCAACCTAGAAGAGCTAACAACATTACATCAAAGGATCCTAAAAGTCTTAAAGAAACCTACAAAAATAGTCAAATGAATATAAGATAATGTCCCAACAATGGCACAAAAAAACAAAGTGCTCAATTACAAGAATCTTATAACTCAATACAACTTAATTCAGAAGGTATGTTAATTCATAATTAAAATAATATAGAAGAGATATGTAATTTAGCTCAATAGAAGTAAGTAAAACTTGACATGCAACGTAGCTTAATATGTGTTTGAACATGAAAGAAGGCTTTGAAAGATGAGATAAATACTTGAACTTGGTGGCCTTGCTCTTCCCTTCTATTTGTAAAGATGATGTTTAATTATATCTCTTGATAATTTGTGAATGAAACATTAGTCATTTCACTTAAGTTTGTATCCTTGTATATAGGCATTATAAAGCTCTCTAATCATTTATCCTTCTAAACTTATATAATTAGCTCATTTTACTACTAACAAATGAGTGTGTTAATTATATCCACTTTTTTTAAAATGGGATCCCATACATATAACTAGGAAATCATACTTATAAAAAACAAGTAAGCTCACTAACTTCCTAAGCTCCAACTTACATCTCTTTATTAAATATGTTCATAATTGTACAATAAGTACTATTATACTATACAAAGCACATCAACTTCAAATCACAAATTAAATTTCTCCAAAAATATATTATTCTTGTGCAATATGGAGTCTGTACATGTACAACAAAACAACTTCTTTTTATGACCTAATGCTTAGTTTAAACACCTTGTTTAATCCACTAAAATATTCAATATATATGTATGATAAGGATATCATATTTTATGAAAACCGTATTCACTTAATTGAACCTAGGATTGCCCAAGTTTGATTATCTACCAAATGATAAAAGTGAATTAAGAATATCGTAAAAGAAGGCCATTATATAAGTACGATTAGTACAATTTTGCTTGTTCAATCTCATTCATTTAATTTTCAATTCCTACTTAATCGAGTTTTACGATATAATGCAACCTATTAGCTTTGCTTTATAAGAATATTTTATCTGTAAAGCCATCTAGATAAGATGCATGTTAGAAGAAATTCTTTAAAAAAGTACTTAATTATTCACACTCAATATTACCGAATCTTAGTACCTTAAGTAAATTATTATAAACTTACATTATTAGCAACTGTAGATGACTCGTAAAGATGTTCTTTTTGTTTGCTCAAACTTTATATTTCTCTTAAAGCTAGCTATGATTAGTGCCAAAAAACTCTATTAATAATCTTATTGAGTCAGTGATATAGTTTTTTAAATGATTATTTATTAAACTTAAGGTACATTATTTCAAACACTTAAAAAATATTAAAAAATTGATATAATAATTTTGTTATTATCAAAATAGTGACTCAAGAACTAAGGGTTCAACATAAATAACAAAGAATATTTAGAAAGCTTTTATGAAGATTTGAGGAATACATGAGGGTTAAGAGATACCTACATATTATAGAGAAAGCAACCATCTCTTTACTAAGGTACTCAAATACTCATATAGTGATCTTTACCTTTGTCAACCCACCATCCTTCAATGACCTTGTCATCACTTCACTAAATGCACCAGCTTTAGGCAAACTGATCAATAGCCTTAAGCCACTATTATACCCCTCTCCTTTGATAGGCAAATATAAGAAGGGGTAGAATAGACGTTGGGAGAGTTCAGTTCTATAGGTGGAGAGCCTTTTGTGTCCATGAATCATGCCACTAGAAAGAGAGCATTGATTGTCAAAATAAGTGAAGCGATTACATAAACTTGCAAAGCTCTAACAGGGCTCGTGCAACAACCAAGTGCTTTAAGATACCTTTGACAAAGTTTTTAAAGGTGACTTTGACATAGTTATATAAAGTTTTAGAAATGTGATCATTAAATATTATTTAAGAATCATTTATTTTATAAATATATCATAAAAACTTCATAAAATATTAATATTGCAAAAATCTAAAAACCTTTTTCTATAAAAAATAAAATTTGTTTTTTAGTATCAACTTTAAAAGATTATTGCTATCTTTTATTACTTTTATGTTACTTGGTATTGATTAAAAAATATGATCAAATAAATGTTTAATTATATTTTAAAAAAGTTTTTTTACATAAAAGTGAATTAAAAAATTTGTTTAATAAACAGAACTTAAAAACATGTCAAGACAACAAATACTCCATGAGGCTTAACGGTTTAGTTGTTTTTCTAGGCCACTCAATAAAGATAGTAGATATACTAAGGGTTTCATCGTTAAGAGACGCATAAGAAAAAATAAACCACAAACATCTAATGCAATTAAAAAACTCTATGAAGTATACGGTATTTGGTTTTCAGTCAGTCGAGCAGCTCTATTATTAAATTTGTAAAAATTAAAGATTTTGCAGGAAAGGTGCAGAGTCAGGTACAGGTTTACAGAATGATGTGAATATGAACGACATCCTGCCCAATACAGTTGATTTGCTATAAGTAATCTTAGGATGGTGTTTAAGAAACTTGCATCTCAAAAAACTTTTATTTAAACGTATGATAAGGTGCACCATGGCTTTCGCTACTTGTCAACCATTCAAATCCAGATGCAGACGTGTGTGACTAAAACTTTTTTAAGAAATAGTTAAGATGAATATTAATGATAAATGGACTAGCGGTTTTATTCTTCATTCGTTCACACTATTATAATTGTTCATCGCAACCACTATGATAATCAAACTTGAAGAGTAGTTGTGTAATTGTTTTTCAAAAATTTTAGAAAATCACCCAAAATGGAGCTACGGTTTTGCAGAGTTTAGTTTTTCTTATGTTCTACTTCGCTACAAGCTTTATATGTATTATAATAATTACACTTCTGCTATGAATTAAGTGAGAAAAATACTTAAACATGAGAGGGGGAATATGGAAAGTCTATATTTTACTACTTGATAAGTTTATCTATATTCTAACAATAAATATTTATGATAGTTTGGACAGGTCTTATTGTTAACAAATGGTACATCCTATCATAGAACCTGGTTTGATTGATTCAGACCAAAAAATGATAGGAAATGTTGATAATAGAGCTTTTTTTTTAAAGTTGATATTAACTTTCTCTATAAGATTATGGTTCCTTAAAGTGGCAAATAAACAAATTCCTCTATCAAAATTTTTTTTGTAATAGAACTTGGTTCGACTGTAAAATAATCTTGCCAAACGCATCTTTTCTTTGATGGTGAATTAAAACTATTTCCTATAAACAATGGAAACGGCTTAAATTTTAATAATTGTTAAATAAGAAATATTAGTGATCTAAACCAAATCTATAATCCTTCTATTATAATAGCATGACCCACTACAATTATTTAGGCTAAAATAATCAGTTAAATTGTTATAGTTGTTTAAATAATTGAGATATGGTTTAAATAGACATGTAAAAAGTAGTGATTTTGATGGCTCTAACTACTAACATGTCCTACCATGCTTAAAATGACATTTTGAATTTGCTCTATAAGTGACAGAATACTATCAACTTAAATTTCCACACTAATTGACTCAAAACATCAATTAACGCATAATTGCATAGTCATATTTTTTTGTCCTTTTTCATGAGCAATAAGCAAAATCAATAAAAGTATCAATCTCATTAATTGATTTATATATCTAATGAGACTGATACATGTAATCCTTATCCATTGAAGTAATACTCTAATAATTATTGATTACAAACTAGAGCAATCAAAATGTAGTATAACTACAAATTAAAAAGCCCATACTTAAGAACGTCGAGTAATCTATTTAAGTTTGTGGGTCCCATCCCATTTAAAAATTTCTAATGCATGATTTACATAATTGTTTCTTTTTTATGTCATTTATTTTGAAAACATTTTGACAACATCTTCCACCAGTTTTATAGGTACACTTGATAGATTAAAATTATTTTTTATTATTTCACAATAGAATACAACACGAGAATGTAAATCAAAGGAACAATAAAAGAAATATATTTCCAAGATAAATAATATAGTAAACATTGGTTATATGAGCTATGTAATATACATTCTTAAACTATTCAAAATGAATAAATCAAAATTTATTATGGATTAATTAAGATTTAGAATCTAAAAGAAAAAACATTCTATAAGTATGAAAATATACAACACAAGTAACTCAATTAAGTATTTAAAAGACAAATACTATGAGAAAACATTAGATCCAACTTGAATATACACTTTTTAAAACGTTATTACTAGAAATTGTCAAATATATTAATTTAGCCCATATTATCATGTATGCTACATGTTCTCGAGAAAGGACTAAATGAAATTATAGAATAAGACTATGTTGTCAATTTATTAAATCACACAATATGACATGTGCACATCAATGCAAAATTATATACATAATAAAAAATATAGCTTGAACTTAAAAATAATTGATTGATCAACTTATTCCTAATAACAAATGAGGGAAAATAATACATGAATTTTAGGGACAATCTATATAGTGATTGATGATGAACTTGGATGGTTAATTAGAGAAGCCAATAATGAGTGGTTGGAGAAGAGCAGAAAGCTAGTAGAAGGTTAAAAGATAATGACGAGGAAGAAGCAAACTTATGGTGAGAAATAAAAGGTATTTTATTTAAAGATGATTTTGGAGTGGAACTTAAAGAATATGAACTCAAAAGTGAAAAGAAGTAGTTCTTCTACAATTCCTTTCACAAATGCCTATTATTAGGTACAAGATGTTAATTGGCTAGAAACTTGCAATGAAGTCTTTACATAGGATGATGAAAACATAAGGTATGCAGATGCTATAATATTTGCCAAGCTATTGGTACAATACTAGGTTCTATGCTATAAAGAAATAGTTTAATGAAAGTGAGAGAAAAAGAAGAGTAGGTTGTAAGTAATAATCAAATATGGACAATAGGTTGAAAAGGATTAAAGAGTAAAGGCAATATTTTCCAAATGAGCTTACAATATTCATTAAATGAGATTCACAAGAGAAGATAAAACCACCAAGCTTCACCCATACTCAAGCTAATAAGCATGAGTAAAAAGGGAATAAGTCAAACAATCAAATTGTATCCTTTTATTGGGGCTATTTATATATCTTTTTTTCTATAATTGGTAGTTCTCATTAACATCTACTAATACATACTTTTTCAAAAGTAAAAAAGTACTAAAAATCATTATTATAAAATAACCAATAATTAATACCACTTTGAAATCAAATGGAGTCTATAAAGGCTCTATATAGTTTTGGAAAATTCTAATCATAGTTCTTATGATTTGTTTGTTTTTTAATTATTTCTTGTCAACTACTTAACTCTTAATAGGCTTGAATGTTAGGCTTCATTTCATGGTCTTCATGTTATTGGTGTATGATAAACGCTATATTTATCCAATTTAAGTCCAGATTAGATCTTCTTCTCATTGTCTTCATGATTTCTATATTTATGTTTAATTGCCCATCCTTGTTTAGAATCATAAACAATTCCTACAAGAATGGACCAAAACACACATAATAGTAAACTATTTTGATAATTCTTTGAACTTAAGCATTTAATAATGATTTTGGGATTTGAAAATTGATAGACATTTTTTAAAGGTGGAAAAAGGCTGGACAACATGAGTTCTTAGGCAAGGATTGGATTTAGAGTGTGCGGGAACAAAGCAGATAATATTTTGCTCACACTAGCTCTAATGAGCTTGGATGCTTATTTGATTTTGATGATGGTGATTTAGTGTGTCTATCTAATGTGTATTATGAGTTTCAAATTAAACAATTAGAGAAAGTGATAATCATACCATGGAGTTAAGTAAAATTTTACAAGGCTTTTCAAAGTCATCAAACTATTCAAGGATGTGAAGAATTGATAATGAACACCAACTATAAAATGAGCATATCGATTCAGAGTTGACTATTGTTTTTATAGAAGTTATGTAAGAATTATGTAAATGCTTATCTCTTTTCATGCAAAGGTTACACGTGCACTTCACTAATACATACATAGGAATATGCATTTAATGCTCATTTAGACTTTGCATTAGAATGAATATAATCCTTAAATTGAATTCAATAGTTAAATGCATATTAAATATAACAACTAGGCAAACTGAACTTATGATTTAAGCCTCTAGGATTATGAATTTTCAAATTATTAAACATCTCTTTTGTTTTATTTGAACCATGAATTGCATAAAATATCATGTTCGATACTTCTTAATGTCTTTTTCTGCAACATGGAACAATTTATTATTACACTTGAGGATGAACAAAGTACAAAAATACATGTTAGGATATGAACTACCTTATGTAATACAAATGAGATTTGTCACCAAAAGTAAGAGGAAGCTTTGCCATATCTTTAGCTAAAAATTCCTATTTACATATGCTCGGCACATAATGAGTTACCAATTAATTTATTCTTACATATGGAGTGTTCCTTTAGTCAAGCCTTATTAGACCAAGAGTTGGCTTAGGAATTTGATAGCTCTCCACTCTCCGTGAATTGATACAAAGCAGAAGAACTTGCTAAATATGTCAATGCATTTGCCACTACATTCTCATCCTTATAAATATGATGTATTTAAATGAAAGTGTCATGAAAAATATTTTTAATGCTTTGAATGATAGAGATCAAGTGCCAAGGAGTAGAAAATGTGCTAATAAGCAAGTTGATAATTTTCTTTAATTCAAGGAAATTTGTATTTGATGAACACCTTTGTTGGTACAATATTGAAGCCCATGTAAAAGAGCCATACCTTCAATTTTCACATTGGTGTTAATAACATAATGTAAAGAAAATTCCCATAAAACCCTTCCCTTATTACCCATAAAAACCATGTAATCTTCAGCAACCCTCAAGTAATCTTTTGTAGAATGGTCAACATTAAGTTTGAAGAAATTGGGGAAAGGAGACAACATGTACACTTTGGTAATTTGCATTATTCTACTCTTAATAATGTTTTCTAGAAATCATCTAAATAGAAGAGTAAAGTGCTCTTGATATTTTTGAGAAAATGGGAAGCTAACTATGATGCTATGTATTAGAAATATAATGTTGCAAATTCTTTCCATTGATAAACATTTTTCTTCAAATATATCTAGATTTCTAGCTTTCAATAATTCTCAACAATTAGGCTTGATAAAAGTATAATTATTTCTACCTTTCCATTGTCAGAATGCTACAGTTCCATCCTTTACAGAGATCACTTGAAGTTACTCTTCCCAATGTTGATATCAAATAAAAATAATTTTAGAGAAGCATTGCTAGACCTGGCACGTAGTCTTGTAAATAAAAAAAATGCATGATCCATCACTGATAACTATGGATACTTCAAGGGAAGTTGGAAACTAAACCTTCTTAATTTTTAGGGAAGAGAAGAGTGTCTTTAAGTGATCTCTATAAAAGATGGAAATCTTAAAAGATAATTGTTTATTCCAAATCTACTTTCTAGAATCTCAATTGATCAAAGTGAAATCATTTAGACAAACAAATAAATGATTTAACATTTAGACCATTTTTTTTAGAGAATACATTAGATGGTCTAATTAGCCATCTAATCTGACACTTGATAAATATCAAACCCTACCATTTTGGGATTGGATTGGATAATCAATATTCAGTCATCTTTCAAAATCTATATCAAAAGATGATCAAAACTTTCAATTAGTAGTTTGATGGCCAATCAAATGATATTAGCATCATCCACTTGCATAATCTAACAATTGCTTATATTTGATCAATAAATAGCATCTTTTTAAATGTCTACCATATCATTTGATAGACATCTAATGATGCATTCAATGATTAGCTTAGTTATAGGCTTGTCATAATATTAATGTTTATGCATTTGATGATTAGTTGTATGTGTAAAATGCTAAAAAGCACTTAATAAATGCCAAGCACATCTGATGTAGAAAGTGACATAAGTAGAAAATTCTCTTTAGTGATTGAAATGGCAATTAATTTGTTATTTGGTGGTTTTTATGTCTTACATAATAAGATTCAAATAAAATGGATAACATTTACAAATTTAAATTTGAATGGATAGAAATTGGTTTGTAATTATCTGAACAAATTTTGGGTGATTAATTGCTACAAGAAAATTTTTTTAAATTCAAAACATTAAAGGATAAAAAAAACTAAGGTGTCATATGGATATTTATATTACGTTATATGCTTAGGAAATGATGAATGTTGTTTGATAGAAATCTTGTTTGGACATTTGATTTTCATTTTCTCGTGGTACCAAATGATAAGTATCTTTATTAGACTAAATGTGATAAAATAACTACTGTAATTTACATGAGGTTGGCACTCTTAATTTCAATAAGTGAGATACCAAGTAAAGAAGAATAAGTACTAGCTTATCTTAAGTTTTTTTAACAGTTATTCTCTTACTATTTTTCAGCATTTGCTACCAAATTGAACAATATCTTATCTTAGTCTGTTAATAAGTAATATCAAATTAAGTAGAATCTTATCTTAGTCAATTTTTATTAAATAAATAAAATGTTAGCTTAGTTTATCAGTATCAAATTCAGTAGTTTGATATCCAGATCTATTAATTTGAATATTTAGCAGATTATTTTAGTAACAAATAATGCATCAATTTATAAAAGCTTTGTATCAATTTAATCAATAATTACTATGTTAGTTTAGTATAATTTATTTAAGCAAAGTGACATGATTTTTGTATTACTAATAATCTTGTATTCAATTACTCTATGGTGTATTAGTTTGGTATAATTTATTCCAATGAAGTGACATAATTTTCTTAATTTGAATTTGTTGTATTTCTTCTTATTATTAATGTGTATAATCGTAGTTTATTAGTATTTAATTTCTACATGTAGTGTAAGTTATTCTAAAGTTGGTATCTTGGTTAACCAAGACCTAGTTCATTTCAACAATTAACATCTATTTGGTATCGTAGTTTATCAATATTTTATATCTTATTTTATCAACATTTATCTTAATTTATTAATAATTGTTAACTTAGTTTATTAAGAACTAGTATAATATTCCGACAAGTGCTATCATTAGCAATTATTATCAAATTAGAAGAGTGAGTTAAGATTTAGTTATCATATTCAAGGAATTATATTAGTAGGATATAATCAAGATATTGGAAGAGACACATGAAATCCAAAAGATTTCTTTTTTTGTGTTATTACATCTTGGTTAAAAGAGCCCCCAACTTCAATGGAGGAAGGAATGTAAGTGTGAAATATTAGCTTTACATTATGAAGTTTTAAATCTTTTTTATAATAAGATAAGTGTCAAGATAAATGTCATTCACTACAAGTGATATGTATATAGATGACAAAGGTTAGAGGATAAATGTCATTTCCAATTTTATAATAACAAAATTAGAGATATATATAATTTTTGAAGTTCTTAAAATTGTATTAGAAAAAGATAAACAAAATTCTGAAATTCTCACCTTGAGGTTTGAAAAATGTAGAAGTTCAAGTGCAAAAAATTTTTATAGAAAAGGAAAGAAGTAATAAGAGCATGACTTATCAAATTATTTTTGATATTTTATATCCATGATGTTATACATGTTCTTAATCTTTTCAGTAGTAAAAAGGTACAAGTAAAAAATGAAAATAATGCACAACTAAACAAATATATGACTTTATTAACAAATGAAATTGTGGCTCTTTATTCTTCTCCTAATAAACAGAATAGATGCAAAGCTTTAATGAGAGCCATTTACAAAAGGGGAGTTCTTTTCCTTGTTTATCATTATTAAAATGGAAGAGATTGTTGGCTCGATTACCCTAAATGATAATCTTTGTTTTTGGTGATAAAAATTCTTTAAGTGCTGTTTTTGCGTATTCTAATGTTTTTACCAAATTTATTTATCAAGCTACAAATAAGATTAATAGAGAAGGTGATCATTATACCATGTAGTAGAGTTAAACTTTAGCAAAGTTTCTAAAAGTCAACCATTTGCTGAAGCTTGTGAAGAATTAATAATGGGCTCGAAGGACAACATGAGTCCATTGATCCAGCATTGAGTAATTTCCTTATAAGACTTGTTTAAGGAATGGGTTAATGTTTATCTCATGTCATCAAGCACTTACACATGCACCTTAGTAATATATATATTGTCATATGAATTTAATTCTCATTTAGGCTTTGCATATGATTGAACATAATGTCTAGATTAAACCTAATGCATAGACTGAATTTAATGAATAGAATGTGCAAACATTAAATTCTTATGTTAAACCTGTTAAGTCACTTTTGTTTTTGATGAATCAAGCATTAAATATTTAGTATTTTATTCTAATAGATTTGTTTAGTATGAATTAGATATAATGAACAAGTTACTTATCTTTGAAGATGGGAAATTAGTGATTTTCAAAGTACCATAGAGTGTTCCATAAGCTTTAAGAATTGAAGACATGTGCATCATATTTGATAAGATTTTCTTTATTTTGAAATAGAATGTTAGCTTCTTGAATTTAAAGCATTCTCATTTCATATTAGTTTCAAATCATATTCAAGCATTAAGTTGTTATATCAACTCTTTGATTTAGAAAATGAATCGGATTCTATTTTTTGTTCTCATCATCATTTTCATAGTTAAATTTTGTCCTTGTCAAATTTCATATTATTATATTTTCTAAACCTTGATTAAATTAAAAAAAATTAATTTTGTTAAAGCTCTCAGGCCAAGCAAGCCTAAGCAGACACTTGCAAACCTCAGGTCAAAAAATAGTTGAAAGCAAATCAAGTCAAGCCCATTTGGGCTTACGATGAATTCCTGAAGTGAATGGGGTAAGACATTAGGATCAAGCCAGCACTTGAACTAAGTATGTATGGGTCGAGTCGACCCACATAAACTTGTATGTTGCAAATATGCCTAGGGGATGAATTCTCAATATTTAGGCTTTGAGTATTACCCCCATCTAAATGATTATAAATTCCAAATATTCTCCCATCTCTGTAATGCAAGACTAAATCCTTTGTGCATGTCCGCATATAAAATCGACACTGCTCAACATCGTCCATTCGCACATTTTTGCTATTGCATGAAGGAGATTAGCTCTGCTTTTAAACAATGCCTTAATCGATCCAACCATCTATTTGATGAGTCAATCAGATGGTTATTTTTTATTCGTCATAACCAATTGATTCTTGCTCTACTTCTAGTGGTTCTCAACTTATTTGACTTAAGTTGACAGCTTTCCTTATGAAAAATTTGTTCTTGAATCATGCGGCTCTAAATAATGTATTGTGAATCATACGACTAAGATCATTCCCATTTTACAATTGATTAAACAAACGATCTAGATCTCATATGATTTGATTAGGTTGCCTAGATCAAATGTGTCTTGAGCGTCAATGACTTATTCTCTTATTCAGCATTAGATCTAATGATCTATATCACCTTCAATCAGATCCAACGATCCTTGTCCATCCCGCCTAATAGCTAATTATTTAGCCATTGCATTAGCAATTTTGAAAAATTATCTTAACATGTTTTTAAACTGTTTGGCTATAGCTTTTCATATAGCCTTTTGCATTTTCTGATGATAATAAATAAATTTTTTTAATAAATATCTAACCATTTGAAATGAAATAACTAATGGATGTAAAATAATATTTGAGATCTTAATAAAACACTACTCTATATTCTACTAGTTTAAATTTTACTAGCAACAAATACAACTTTTGCTTCTCAAATTATTAAAGTTTTTCAACTAAGCTTTGCACATCTAAACTTTTAAATTCTTATTTTTGTTCTTAAATTTAAGCTCACTGTATCTTATTTCACTAGTCATCAATTATAAGTAGTTGTAAAAAGTTTTCGAGCTTTTCTGTCTTCCTATATTTTTCTTTTTCTCTTTGGTTAGGTGGCTTGATATTTGTGAAAATCTAAGTTTAGTTTGATCTCATAAAAAAACCCAAATTAGGGTTGTGCTCAAAAAAGCTTGGGTTATAATTGAACCCACAAAAGCTACTAAATTAGAGGTGAACCATAAGGAAAAATATTAAGTTATAAACTTTTATTAGTAGTATTTTTCTTGATCTTGATTGGGGGTGGACATAAGTTCTAATTTGAACCTAACTACCTAAAAATTATGGTATCTCATGTTAAAAATTTTTATCTTCATTTTTTTATCATTTTAAATATATATAATAAAGATTTTTTATAAATATAAAATTATTTTTGAGAAATAAGTATGCTCAAGAACAAAAAATTATTTTTAAGTCCATAATTCACTCCCTTCTTATCTAATTTGCATAATAGTTTTCACTTTAATTGATATCAAAGCAAGTTCCCTACATAAAGTGAGCCAAATCACTAGGTGATCTGTCATGTATATTTTAATTATTTTATTTAATTTTCTTAATTGTTATTTTTGTTGCACACTAATTCAAATTTCTCTTTTATTGTTTTATGTGCTTTCCAGAATATGTGCTTGTTAGTTTACTTTTTAAGTTTTCAGTATGTCTTCATCCATGATTAATATTAGTATGATACTTGATGAAGGATCTTATTAAATCTATCCATCATTTTTTAAGAGTAAATTTTATTTATATTAAAAAATAAGATTTAAAATTTTTATTCAATCAATTGATTTAGAACTTTAGAAAGTACATATTTAATTATTTGATTTACCAAAAGATTCATGCACAAATGAAATTGAGTCTTTCAGTGAACTTAATACTGATCGAAGGAGAATAATAGAACTCAATGTAAAAGCACTCAACTACTTTTATTTTAGCATTTCTTCAAGTAAATTTAATCAAGTTATCAATTTGCATACCACACATGAAGTTTAAAAAAATTAGAAGTTACTTATGCAATTTACTAATAATACTAATGGATTAGTAAATCTTAAAAAAATATTTTTTGTTATATAGATCTTGTATGAAAAGTGTAAAGGATTCTACTCAAAGAGTATGATCCTCTAAATACTATAATAAAGTTAGCAAAAGAAATAAATAATCTCACATTTGATGAGCTACTTGGAGAATTATTAATCGAAAAAATTGAGATGAATAAAAAAGTTAAAGAGGAGGCCTCCATTTGTAAGCCAAAGCATGGAGCAAGAAAAGAGGAATCATTGGTATTTAAAAAAATCAAGAAAGATTTAGATGCGACATTCACCTCTTCTATGGATTTGGAGGAAGTGGTAAATTTTCATGTTAAAGGCTTAGCAAAAACTTTGATAAAAAGTTTTGTAAATAGGTATTGGCAAAAAGAAGAAAAGAAAGGAGAAGCTGAAGGAATGAAGATGTTATGATTACATTCAAATCGACCATATTAGACCAGACTGTCCACAACTCAAAGAAAGTAAAAGAAAAGAAGATAAAAAGAAGAGAATGAAGAAGATGAGCATTTTAAGATACATGAAGTGCTCAAAAGATTTTGACTTCACAATTTTAAATAGTGAGGAAGGGATGTGTTTCATGGAAAATGATGATTCAAGCACATCTAGTAAAGAAGAAGAGAATGAGAAAGCTCTTGGTCTCATGATGTTCTTAAAAAGAATTACATAGAAGTTATTAGTACTTTAACTTCTTTAATGTGTGCACTTAAAAATTAAAAAATATTTTACAAAAAAGATTGATCTTCTAGATTTTTTCATGAAAGAAGATGAGAAAAGAAAATAGAAATGCTTCAAATTTGTGATGAAAAAAATGTCATTAATATAGAGAATACTTTCTTGAAAGAGAAAATTACTAGTTTAAAAATAAAAAATTTACTTTCTTGAACATGCAAAATTTTTTATTACTTCACCTAGTATTCATTTTTCTAAACATAAAAATATGTTTTCTTTTGACAAAACATTTCAAATATTACATACTTTTATTGCTATAGAAAAGGACATACAATCAAAGATTGTAAAATTAAGAAAATATTTCTAGTTCAAAATCTTGTTTCAAATGTGTAATTAAGAATGATATTATGAATACTCCCATAGTGAGTATTAATTCTTAACCCAAGCATACTTGGGTTTCTAAGATTATAGAATATAAAAATTAATATAAGATATCTCCATAATCATGGTGTGGAGAGATGATGTACTAAAAAAAGTCATAGGTTAACATAGAGAAAAAAATCAAGATTTAGCTCTTGGGTGTTGGATAGTGGATGCTCAAGATATATGACCAAAGACTGATTAAAGTTTGTATCAATAAAACATGGGCTAAATAGATGGATAACATTAAGAGACAACTCTTAGAAGAAGTAATTAGAATTAGTAATAATGGTATGCTTAGTTTTATATTTTTAAATATTTTTTTAGTTGATGAATTAGAATTTAACTTAATTAGTGTTAGTTAATTATGTGATAATGGTTAGTTTTTTTTTTAATTTTGATACTAATGTTACAAAATATTAAAAGATGATCAAATATTATTAGTTGGTAGAAGAAAAAGTGATATCTATGTGATTAAATTTAATCAACTATGAACTAGTAGAATAGATTGCCTTTTAAACATTCAAATGAGAATAATTTATGACATAGAAGATTAAATCATATAAGTTATTCTACCTTAAAGAAAATAAGTGAGCTAGATATAGTTAGAGTTCTTTCTAAACCAAACAAAACTAATTAGGAAATGTGTGAATAATGCCAAAACGAAAAGCAAACTAAAGGTTCCTTTAAACAAAAAATTGACTTAATCACAAGTAGAACTTTAGAGATAGTTTATTTAAAACTTTTTGGACTAATACAACCCTTGAGTTTAGGTAGAAAGAAATACAGATTTGCAAATATTGTTGATTTTTTAAGATATACTTGAGTTGTATTTCTTAAGAGGAAAAAGTGAGACATTTAAAAATTCTGTTATTTTGATAAAAGAGAAAGAAAGTTGAATCAATCTTGAATTAATTTGTATTTAAAGTGATAATGATAGTAAATTTAAGAACATTGATTTCTATGATTATTGTAAGGGCAAAGGAATAAGGCATCAATTTACTTATCCTTATACACATCAACAAAATGAGATTACAGAAAGAAAGAATAGAACCTTAGTAGAGATGATAGATCAATGTTGGCCAAATATAATATGCTAGGGTACTTTGGGTCAATGAAATTAGTATGGCTTGCTATATAATAAATAGAATTAATTTAAGGCCAATACTTAAGAAGACTCCTTATGAATTATTTAAAAATAAGAGGTGAAATGTTATTTACTTTCATATTTTTTAGCGTAAATATATCATTCTTAATATTGAAAGAGCCAACTTGAATAAATTTGATGAAAACGAAAGTGTAGGAATTTTCTTAGGGTAATCTTTTCTTAGAAAAGTATATGAAGTTTACAACATAAATACTCAAAAGAAAGAAGAGATAAAGTCCTTAGAAAATAACTTTAAAGAGGATAAAGTTTTAACAAAAGTAAAAAGAAAGAGAAAGATTAGTCATCAATTACTAAATATTGGAAGTATAAAGATTTAATCCAAAGAAATTAATAATAAAAGATGTTAATCAAGGAGTTAAGACTAGAGCTTCTATGAAAGAAATTGATCATAGTGCATTTGTCTCTTTTATAGAACTAGTATCTATAGAACATGCACTTAAGGATGACTATTAGGTTCAAGCTACGAATGAAGAATTAGATCAATTTGAGATAAACAAAATATGAGAATTAGTTTATAACATAGTGATCAATAAGTAATTGGAACCAAATGGATATTCAAAGCTAAATTAGATGAAAATGGAGTGATCATTAAAAAAAGCTAGGCTTATTGGTAAGGGTTATAACCAAGTTGAAGGTATAGATTTTGAGGAGTCATTGCATCGGTAGCAAGATTAGAAGCCATTAGAATATTTTTAGCATATTCATGTCATAAAAAGTTTAGATTATTTCAAATGGATGTAAAAAGTATATTTTCAAATGAGATAATAGAAAAAGATGCATATATAGAATAATCTCTCAGTTTTGAGTTCCATGTACATGGTTATTATGTATATAAACTTAAGTAGGTTTTTTATGGGTTAAGCAAGCTTTCTATTCATGATATCATAGATTGAGTAATTATTTAGTTGATAGTAATTTTAAGAAAGAAAAAGTAGATGTCATATTATTTTTAAAATATTTAAATTATCATTTGTCATATATGTAAGTTTATGTTGATGACATAATTTTTAGAAGCACAAATTAAATTATGTGTAAAGAGTTTAATGCTTTAATGATAAGGGAGTTTGAGATGAGAATGATGGGTGAGATGAATTTTTCTTAAGATTACAAATTAGGCAATAAAAAGATGAGATTTTTATTTCTCAAACTAAGTATTCAAAAAAGTTATTCACAAAATTTAGATATGAAAATATAAAACCTAGAAAGATTCTAATGAATCAATTAATCCATTTGAATTAATAATACTAGTGTCTTGACCTTAGCAAAGAATTATGTTCATCATTTTAGGACTAAGCATATTGATGTAAGATATCAATTTATTAGAGATCAAGTAGCTAAAAGTTTAATAGAATTTGAATATGTTCTTACCAAACAAGAATTGGATGACATTTACTAATCTCTTCTTTTCAAACAATTTCAAATCATATGACAACAACTAAGTGTATACAAAAAATTATATAATATGCACCTCCTTTTTTATGGAGTCAAAGAGGGAAAATGGTTATTATTTAGATAAGTGAAGGTGAGCATGTAGTAAAGAGGAGATGAAGTAAGGGAAAGAATATATATTTTATTTTTAATATCTCTTATCATTTCTTAAATATGTTTTTTTACTTATTATATTTTATCAAAATATTTAAGTTTTATCATCATAAAAAAAGAAGAGATTACTAGATCATCTTTGTGTTTGATGAGACAAGCATTAAATATTTAATATTTTATTTTAATAGACTTATTTAGTATAAATCAAGTATAATTTTTAATGAACAAGTCATGCATCTTTGAAGATGGTGAATTAGTGGTATCCAATGTACCTTGGTGTGTTCAACAAGCTTTAAGGATTGAAGATATATGTATTAGCTTTAATAAGATTTTCTTTTATTATGAAATAAAATGTTTGCTTATTGACTTAAGGTACTCTCATTTTGTATCAATTATAAATCATATTTGAGCATCAAATTATTCAATCATCTCCTTAATTTTGCAAATGAATATAAGGTTTTATTTTTGAATCCCACAACCCTTTTCTTGGTTAAATTCTATACTTATCAAATTCCATGTTTGTTTAATTGCTAAACCTTGATTAAATTAAAAAAATAATAATTTTATTAAATTTTATATAATTAAAATAAAAAAATTTTCTACCATATCCCAGCTTGAGCCCATGTACAAAGCTCTGAGGCCATGCAAGCCCGAGTGGGCACTCGTAAGCATCGAGTCAGGAAACAATCAAAATCATATTAGGTCAAGCTTGTTCTTTTAATGAGCTGATCAATTCAATTTAATTCAATTATCCATTTAATGAGCTGATTAGATGGTTAGTACATCATCCACCATAATCAATTGATCCTTGCTCGACATCCGACTATTGCGAACTCATCCAACTTCATTAGACAACTTTCCTTATGAAAAATTCATTCTTGAGTCATGTGGCTCTTAATAATTTATTTTGAATTTTACAACTAAGATCATTCTTAAATTTATCATTGATTAATTAAACGATCCAAATCTCACCTAACTTGATCAGATAACTTAAATCAAATATGTCTTGATCAAACCATCCATAACTCATTCCCTTAATTAGCGATAGATCTAACAATTTGTATCACCTTCAATTTGATCTAATAGCCTTGATTCATCCCACCTTATAGCTAATTATTTAGTCGTTACATTAGCCATTTCAAAAAATTATTTTAAAAATTTTTAAGATGTTTGGCAATAGCTTTTGAAATAGTTTTCTATACTTTTTAATGACTATAATCAAAATTTTTTATAAATACCTAACAATTGTAAATAGAATAATTAATGAAAGTGAATCAACCATTGAGATCTCAACAAAACACTACTCTATATTCTATTGGCATAAATTCTACTCGCATCAACTACGACTTCTCATTCTCAAATCGTTAAGATTTTTCAGCTAAATCTTGTAGATCTAAATTTTCAAACTCATTTTTTTCTTGAATTTAAGCTCATTGTGTCTTGTACTATTAATCAACAAGTATAGAAAGTTGTACAAATTTATTTGAATTTTTCCATCTTGTTATAGTTTTTTGTTTTCTCTTATATTGGATGGCCTGACATTTGCAAAAGCTTGACTTCGCTTTGGTCTCATAAAAAAACTAAGTTGGGATTAAGCTCACAAAATCTAGGGTTATAGTCAAACACATAAAAGCTAGTTGGTTAGGGATGAACTATAAAGAAAAATTTCAAATTGTAAGCTTTTATTAGTAATATTTTTTTCAACCTCAGTAAGGGTAGATATAGATTCTAATTTGATCTGTACTACTTAAAAATTATGATGTCTCTTTTTAATTTTTATTTTTGTTTTTATTTTTATTATTATATTAAATAATATTTATAATAATAAAATTTTTCTACAAACATAAAATTATTTTTGAGAAATAAGTATGTTTAAAATAATAAAAATTATTTTAAGTCCACAATTCATCCACTCTCTTGTAAGATTCACACAATACTTTTCACTTCAAAACCTAGTACTTTATATCATTTCAAAACTAGGTAACATGAATCATAGTTAAACTTCATTAATTAATTGGTCATGAATGCTAGATTGCCCAATAATGCCTTTCATGAATCAAATCCTTGAAAATGAATGAATATCACCTTAAACAAATCCTAATTATGAAATAATTTAGATAAGAAATAAATAATTTGAACATTTACATTATCTCAACTAAGCTAAAATATGATTAAGTAATTAATTAAATGGTAGAATGATCTTTATGAGATGAATCATTTGATCATCTGATCTACCACCAAATCAAATTTCTAATAGATATCAATAAGATCAATTAGTCAATATTTAGCTATCATTCAAAATTTTTATCAAAAGGTCATTAGATCTTTTAATCATCAATTCACTGGCTAATTCAATGATGACTAAACCATGTGATGACATGATCTAACAATTTGTTAAAATGGGTCACCAAAATGGTCTCTATATTAGATGACCATCAGAATGTCTAATAGACATCCAATGATGACTTTGATATTGGTAAGTTAGAAATGAGCTCTAGCAAAAGACTATCAAACCATTCAATAGTCAATAGATATGATATCACTAAGATTGAAAGATAGTTTGTTAATCAAGTAGGTCATGAATGACTTAATTGGATTGCCTAACAATTTTAGGTTAATACTTTAACAATAATTTAATAGCATATGCAATTAACTAAATGTATAAGTAAATACTAACAAGGAAAAAAGTGATTGGGGAAATAATATGAAGAATTAAATAACTTGAAAGAACTATAATCTTACACTATAAATATACCACCTTGGCTAGTAGAAAATATAAGAAATAATTAGTAAAGCTATTCTTTGAAGTCTCCATTTGGATCCATTTTTACTAAAGAAATGCCTACCATTATTGAAATGTAATTCTAGAAAGGCTTTTAGTGCATAATTTATTACATTTCACATCCTTACGTAGGCTATTGATTACTTTTTAAAGTTACACGTAGTTTTACTTTCTTTCTACCATAGATTATTTAAGAAAGTTTGGGTTTTTCTTTTTTATTTTTCACTACTTTGTGAGTGATACTCTTGGCTATTTGTGAGCAAGAGAAAGCCTTGCTAAGGCTTAATCTTAAGTGGATTTTGTACATTTGTTTCTAAGATTAGGGATTGAAGTTGTGATTCCTTGATTTAAGGTTAGTGCCCGCATTAAGGTCTTATGTTTGTGAGAGAAAATATACTTTCTCCTTAACTTGGTATTGAAGGGAATTAGACTTTTGCCTATGCATACATTAAAATGCAAGAGATAAAGACTTATTCTCTTAGTGAATAAGGATTAAATAGTGTTAGGATGAAGAAGTTTTCTTCGAGATGGACATAGGCTAATGTTAAGCGATCAAATTATCTAAAAAGCCTAATGTCCTTTACTTTTCCTAGAATTTATTGGTCAAACTATTCTTAATTACTCACATGCTTTAAAATTTTTATAATAAAAATATACAAGCTACACAATCTAGTCAAAAGATTTGAGATAGCCTAATTCACCACATCTTTGGCATGTCAACGTGTGCGATCACTGTTGTTAGCATTGACCTATGAAAGCTATCCATTCAATTCAATGTATAAGACTCTAATGGTGTTTCTATCTTTCCTACAAATTTTTTTTTCTTTGTAATTTTTTATTATTTAAGGAATCTTTTGTTATTTCACTTTTGGTTTAGGATTAGCCTTTGTATTTCTTTAAATAAGGTCTAATGAAATGAAAATAGACAACTAATTTGTTAAAAAAATGAACACTTGAGAACTTTGTGCTAGTACAATACATTGCTTGCTAATAGAGTAAGAAGTCCAATTAGCAAAGAAAGAAGTTACAATCCTATATGTATCAAACATTGCTATCCAACTATAAGACTTTTTCTCTTTCCCTTGTTTAACAACCAAAATGATTTGTCAACATCGGCCACGTTTATGTCCTTAATTTCCAAAGTTGTGACCATAACAATCCGTTAAATCATGGACCACTCCTTATAGAAATAAAAAAGAAAATAAAAATTAACAAAGCTACCTTAGTTTCTATGCTGCTTATGATGACAATCATTTTTATTAGCATAGTGCTACATAGTGTACTTAATGTTGGTAACTGTGTAGCTTATAATACAAAGTATCCACTACCCAATGATTGTGGATGTAAAAGATATCAACACTACCATAATGGAAGTTTTTGGATCCCATTGCTCTTATGGGATGACCATATTCGATTGATAATAAGCTAAGGCAAGTAACTTTCTCATAATCTGTAAGTAACATTTCTCCTTGAATCAATACAACAAGATTTTATTTGTCTCCTCTCGTGGATAAGAGCACACACCACTTTTCCAAATCTTCTTTAAGTTCCCTCAAAGAGAATTCTTATATCAACTTCTCTCTATACTTGATGTAGTGATGGAATTATCACCACATCTTGATAGCCTCATTAAGAACAAGAAGGGAAAGTTTCTCTTTTGATATTTGGACATGTCAAGCCACCAAAATGTCCTACTCATCTATTTAAGCCAACTTTTAGCTACAAATGGATTAAATCGTCCTAAAAACTATAGTGGATGAATCTTGTGGAAGTAAATAATGATCTGTCTACCTGGAAGCCTTATTTATGAACCAAATGATGCAAAGAAGATGAAGAAAACTGTAAACAGGTATTATGATCATGTATTTCCCTCTTTGTTCCTCTTGTTCTCGCATTGATTTGTGATTCAAATCTACTTATATCCTTTGATGCCCTTCTTTCCTATTTCTAATCCATATAAAAAATGAAATTTTAAAAAAGTTTGAATTAAGAAAAGAAAAACTAACTGTATGTAATTATTTCATATGTAAGCTTTATCAATGTCCTCATTAATAAAATCCACAGATTATCGACCTTAGCCCATAAATATATCATAATCAATCTCAATCACATCATCTTCAACTATCATTGATCTACACAAAATGCTAGTGATAACATAGTTTAGCTCTATATGTATTTAATTAAAGTGATAGTGATGGTTTATAATAAGGCTTGTTGCCAATCTAGCGATCAAGGTCCAACACTACATGCTAGTGATGGTGTTCTCATCTCAACAACTTTGGGCAACCATGGGGTAATGTAATATGGAAACCACATCTTGTTCACTTCAACTTGTTCCTAAAATACAAGAGACCATTGTCATTTAGATTGAAATCATCCCTTCTTTCCTTCAAGGATTATTGATTTTATCTTTCTCATTTCATCTCTATTCAATAATTCTTTAAAAGCAAGCAAACAATTTGCCACAAGTACTAGTTGAGAAACTTTTCATTGTTTTCAATCAAAATTGAGTCATTTTGATGTCCATCTAAGTCTCACTTACTAGTTTTCTTGTTCAATGCATCGACTATAGCTTTACTTTGATGATATATATAATCTCTAATTTATAGCCCTTTATTAGCTAAAGACATCTTTTTTGCCATTGATTTAAATATTTTTTAGTAAATATATACTTAAAGCTTATTTTCTTTTCATATCTCACAATTTACATTATAGAGATAGTGCCTTATAGTTTTAATACAAGTACAATCATAGCTCACTCTAGGTCGTATATTTGATAATTCATTTTTTGTGTGACCTTAGTTGCTTGAAAACATAAATGACCACTTGTATATTTTACATTAGTACAAAACATAGTTGTTATAAGGAAGCATCACTATACACCTAAAACTCAATGCTATTTTTAGGAAAACCAAGTGCTACTACAAATATAATGGTTTCTTTCATTGTTTAAGAACTATGAAGAAAACTTTAAATTTAAACAACATTGGTTGGTTTTGGCCAATCAATAATTGTGGCCACTTTTAGAGAATCCATAAAAATCCTTTTTGAATTTCCTAAATGTCCCAAAACGAGATGCTCATTATTCAAAAGATAACTTGAAGAATTTTGAATACAATATGTAGTTTGTCAATATTTAAAGCATCATATTTAGATACATTTTGTACTCATACTTTTTTGAATAAATGAAGATATCATCTATAGATATGTTAAAACTTAATTCATTCTTTATCTAAAAATCTTGTTCATTAGGTTTTGCAAATGTTATTTGAGCATTTGAAAACCAAATTGTAGTGCAAGGAACTCATAATGCCTACACTCGATTCTAAATGTAGTCTTTATAATGTTCCAAATCTTAATTTAATGATTAGCAAAAAATAAATTAATGTTAAAAAAAATTATTTAACTTTCAAATTAAATAAGTAGTTCATCAATTATATGCAATATGCACTTATTTGTTATAATAACTTCAATAAAATTCCTGCAGTGAATTCATATCCTCATGTTGTCAGTTTTCTCTTTAATAAAAAATACTAGTGAACCTCAAGGGACATTCTTGACCTAATGTAGCACCCAAAGATGGAAGGGAGTGAATGCTGAGTGATGTCTAGAGAGAACAATCACTAGGCAAGTAGCAGCTCTTATACAGAGCTTTTGTGGGTGTAGAGAAGAGGTGTTTCTCATTATTCACTAAAGGGGAGATCTTAGTCTATGTATAAGATATCATATTCTAAAAATATTAAGTCACTTTTTTTAAGTATAAAACTTAAATAATGATAATAATTTCTTAGAAGGAAGATTGAGATATTATAATACAGCATAAGGCATGATTTTGCTACTAGTCTTATGTCTAGGTTTTGCTATAGAGTCTCCCTACTTAAATGAGGGATGGTAAACCAAAGGAAACAATGAAATCTAAAGGGTAGGAGCAAGTAGATAGTCCCATACTGGCTACTACAAGGGGTTTTTGAGGCTTTATGTGTAAAGCCATGTCTTTAAAGCCGTGGCACCATTTTGAAGGACAAAAATTTTATGAATGGGATAACACCTCCTTACAATGAATGGGATGTTATAATTTGGTAACATAGCTTACCATTCCACTAGTTTAAGATGATTTAAGGATGAACCATATAAAAGTTAGTGGACTTGTAACAACTGAAAATTGTATAAAGTGAATGTTGGGTGATTTCTCATGAGATGAATTACTAGACTAAGAGAATTTCTTATTCACAACATTTAGAAATATAGAAATGAGTTTTTGTATGTTGGCTATTGAGAGGAAAATCATGGTTTGTATTTAGCATACTATGGCCTAATGTTAAGGAGAATGTTCGAAGGATAAGGTTGGAACAATACTTCATTAAGAAGACTGAGATGTTATACTTAATGAACAATTTTCAAGTATTTTCTATAGTATGTTTTCATCTCAAAAAATTCAATTGACACCATTTTACATGGTGTTCTCGAAATAGGTTCAGAACTTGGTACTAAATGAATCACAAATTTATTTTATCTAATAAGTGATAGCCTTAACAAATCATCAAAAAGTACATATAAGTTGTTACATAGCATATGAACATGTTATAGTTCCAATTCTTCTTTAATAACATATTGAAGAAAAGAAATTTGTACTAACTTTTTGTCTTTTAGCTCAAATATTAACGACACTCTTTTACATTTCCCCATGTAAATGCCATCAGTGTCATATGTCATATAGATTTTTATTTTTTTCTCTTCATATTCATTTGTGACTTAATGAAAATCTACTAAATACATATGTAATATTATGCCAACTTCTATCAAATTAATAATATTCTTTGAAATAGGAGAAAAAGTAATACGTAAAGGATTTTAAGTGATTTCATAACAAACACTTGATTTATGTCTGTGTAATAATAAAGATCAAATTTGCATTGACAAAGCCTTCACAAATGTAGATGGAAAAAACTTTCACACTTGCCTAAAAAATCCTATAACACTTGGTCAAAGAACACTTAAAACATTAGCCCACATGAGCTTACAAATTACTAAGTTAAAGGACCTTATAAGAGTGGCCAAATGACGAAACAAAAGATACAAAAATATTTAAACACAAAGTCCTACAAGATACTCAAGAAAATAAAGTAAATGTAATATTTCAACCTTCTCAATAAGATATTTCTTGAGCTAGTTAAGCTTTGTCAAGGTTTAGTTAGTTTCTTTTTCTTAGTCACCCATCACATAATTACTCATTCCCATAGGATCCATGCCTAAGCTATAACAAAAAAGTGCCTCATCAATTCAAGACTTTTAACTTTATTTATACCACTGAGGATTTATCCTTCTATAGTAAATGTGGGATTTAATCATTCCTATATCATCCTCTTAAAAGTCTATAAGAAATTACTCATTGTCTAATGAATTATCCTCTTTAGGATTCACATGAAGATCACTCTCTACTCTTTTTAATCTCAGGTGTTTAAATTCTATTAGTGTTTGCCTATATCAGTGTTGAATTACATCAAACTAAAGGACATACTACTCTAATGTCATATTACAATATCTCAACTTTCTCAGTGAGATACGTTACTAAACTAATCAAGTTTTTTCTTTATTTAAAGGGTCCCTTCTTTCTTCATCATCTACCTAAAAACTACTCAAAATCTAATGTACTTAAAATTGGAGTTCTAGTGAGATCTAAGTTGAAGTTACCCTTAAAAAGTCCCTTACTAATTCAAAAATTTTGGCATTACTTATATCTCTTAGGATCTACCCTTCTATAATCGATATGAGATTTGTTTCACTTTTTACCCCTCTACTTATAAGCCTACCATAAATTGCTTACTATCTAATGATTTTTTTACTTGAAACATCACCCAGTAATCTCTCCTTTACTTCTTTAATCTTAGTCGTTATAATAAAAGTTAATAAAAATCTCAGTAACCCAACAATCAATTCAAGAGACATATTATGCCATAGTACAAATTATTCGAAAGATATTTCAACTTATCTCATTATAGTTCTTATTTTATGGTTGAGAAAGGATGAATGTAGTTGCCTCTTACTTTACTTGAGCTTTTCTCTAAAAGTTATAAAGAATGTGATGATTTGTAAGAGTATATGCTCTTAAATGATTTACAATTATTTTATTAGCTTTTTCTTTAAGCTTGGATGCCTTTTATAGTATTTTATAATGTTCTCAAACTACTCCAAACATCTCTTATAGCTTTTTAATAGTAATTTTAGAAATTTCAAGTTCTTGGTTAAAATAGCCATACTTAATAGAATGTAATAAATATATCATATATTAAGATTAACATACTATACATACTTCATAAAATATTTTATATGCACCATATGTCAAAATAGACATAACATATACATTCGTGAGGTTCTCTCTTTTTGCTATATTATGTTAGCCCAAATGATGTATACATGTCCTACGTCAAAAATAGCATATTATGCATGTTTCTCGGATTTTAGATTATTTTTCTTGGCATACCAATCATCCATCAGCATGTTATGCAATTTGAGCTAGACGTAGTATACATTAATATTAATGTATCATATAACAAGCTAAGTTTTAAGCATTTCTCTTAATTTACCATTAGCTCCCTTAGATAAAAATCACATGAAATATATATATTGTATGTTGATATTGATGTACACAAAGTTGTAGTTTTAGTTTTATCTCTAAATAAACGATTTGCTCTCTTGTGCACCATCTCAAAATAATTATATATATCTTATGTTAATATTAACATATTGTATTGAAGTCTTTGACTTAGATAGCAACAATAATGTAATGCCAACATATTTTTTATAAACGTCCACGCAGTATATGTGGGGGTTACGTACATTACATTATATTTTTAGAGTATTTTTATACATTATGATGAACACTAATTGTGAATATAATCAACATTCTTTAAGCTTCCAAGAAGCAATCATAGATGTATGACGATCACTTGGATGTGTTCTTTTAACTATCCTAATTATGATAAAATGTATAATTTTGAAAAGTATTTATTTGAATTTAACCCACTTTGAAAACCTCATTGTTCATTCCCAGTGCCTTAAGATTATTATTATAGGTTTCACAATCTAAAATCAAGTAAGAAAAACTTCTTAATTTCTTGCCAAGTTGTTAGAGCTGGTCATGCTTCGAATGTGATACTTGTTATCTTCTCGTCAAACACTTTGCCAATTAAACATTTGAAGTTAAAGTTTAAGTTCTCCAAATAGTTTTCCAAGTAACATTCAAATGCCTCACTTGAAAATACCTAAATGAAAAACATTATAACACAAAGAAAATGCTTTTATTATTATTAAACAAGTCACACACAAAGAAGAGTTCAAGAATCTTTTCTTTTGATAAAAATCAAACTATTTACTAATATTGAATTAAACAAAAATAATAAAAACATATGTGCAAATAATTATGCCTTTTTAAATCCTGCCCCCCTCTAAATATATATAATTAAATCAATGTTAAATTAGTCTAAAGAAGACATAAGAATTTTCACATCACTATTTATTTTTTCCCTATTTTGTTATTCATTAAAAAGATAAAGGTTAATATACGTTGTTGTAAACAAAAAGTTATAGAACCAAGAGGGTTAAAGGAGATCTTATTTTCTTTTTTTTTTTCTCTGATCTTTTTAAATGATACTTCAAATTTGAAAATTAGCTCTGAAAATAACTATTGCGGTTATATTAGTTGTTTGAGGCAGAGTTTTTCGTAAACATGCAGTGGGTTTGAAACCAGTAACTTGTGCGATTTCTGTTGAACTGCTCAGGACAAAGCAAAGCCATTGAAGAATCAAGCTGTGGCCCACAAAACAAAAAACTCTTAACAACCATAGTTGACAGCACTTGCTTGCTTACGAAAAAAGAAGTTTTAAATTTTACTGACGTAACATCGACGATGCAACGTCTGTTGACTCATGGCAAAACGATTCCTGTAGGTCAACAAATATGGGATTTTTCCAATATAAAACTAATGAAAATTTGTTAAGAAAATGTTAGAAAAATTTACAAAAACGAGAAAGTCCTGCCGAAATCCTCATTTTAAAAATTTAATTTTAATGTTTTTTAAAAATAATTTCAAAATTCATTTTATTTGCTTTTATCAAATTATCAATAGTTATATTAATTAGTTTTATAGTAATTATTATTTTATTACAATACATAATTGTTTTCGTTTTTTAACTTAACTATTGAATCATAAACATATCAAATACAAGCCAATGGTCGCACGTGAATCATTTTCCTAAACTGTAGTTAGTGAAAGATTGCAATCCAGCTCCTGTGCGAGGGCTTTCTACGTTGATGTTTTTTTGGTTAGTGGTATTTAGCCTAATTTATGAGTGAGGCCTTGGTTTATAAATTGATTTCTTGACTTAGTGCTGTGGAAAAAGGAAAACATTGGCCAATAAAGAAAAAGAAAGAATATCTAGTTGATGATTCGTTTAGTTTCACACCAGAGAAAAAGCACATGAATTACTGCAATGAAATCTCCAACTATTGGGCCAGTTTGAAATAAGTTTATAGAATGGTTTCTTTTGCATAATTATTGTTACTAATTTAATTATTTTATTTAATGTTATCTAAATCATTTTTTTATTTTTATTTTTAATATAAATTAATTATTATTTGAATTTGAATGATATTTGAATATCATTTCTTTGAATGATAACATTATAATTTCTAAATATATTACTTAAATATGTCATCAAATTAAATATTTATTATTATTCAATTATAATATCGTTAAATTTAAAATGTTTTAGATCTCATTTCTTTTTTTCTCTTTTCCTTTTTTTTCTCTTTGTCATATTTCTATGTCTTCCAATAAAAGCAACAAAATACAAACCTTGTCTCTTGCTTCTTCAAACTTGGAGGCAAATATTTGTCATTAACCATCTTCCTAGTTCCAACAATTACTAGTATGTGACTTCATAGTTTCTCTTATCTCCTTGATTTCTAATTTTGAAGATAAATTGATATTGAAGATATAATCAATTATTACTAAATTTTGACTATTATTTTGAATGGGAATTAATCAAAATTAATCTTAGACTAATAATCATGAAAGATACTTAATAAAAAATAACTCTATTAGATCAAAATATTTTTATTTAGGCGTAACCAACATATACAAGAAACATATGAAAACATCTAAGCCGAAGCGGTATTGCTTTGGTTATGTGAATACATTATATGTTAGATTCACACACGTTTGTCATAGTATTTAAAATTATATTACACCTAAGTTTATATTTGTGAAGCTAAGTAAATATGACATATGTGATTTGTTTTAAAATTAATAAATAATTATAATATAAAAATGGAGTACACTTAGTGCATTTTCCCCACATTTGATGCCACTTATGGTTACTTACTAAAATAGCCAAACCATATAGTTTATGAGATGAATTACAAAACAATATGAGATCGATGAAGGTTTAGACTGACAAAAGGGTCGTAATGAGCCATTTGTGTTTCCTACAATTGTATCATAGTTTTCCTTCACATGATTAAGGAAATGGAAGCTTTGAAGCTATATTTCATTTCAACTTATCCTATTATAAATTTATTTCAAAAAGAAAAGAATAGGTCTAAGAAATGATACACAAAAAAGCCTATGTTATAGTCAATTTGTTTTGTATTCATCTTTGGTTTAGTCATCTGTAAAGAAATATAACGAAAACAACAGTCTTTATGATAGCAGTTATGAAACTATAATAATTATCATAATTATAATAGTAGTATAGAATACTATTAAATAAAAAAATAAATGTTTGAGTCTATAAGCCAAAGTCATAAGAATTTTATGATAAAGATTTAATCTATTGTTATAGTCATAAATTATATTGCGGTTTTACATATAAGATTGCAATAATGCAACAACTTAGTAGCTAAGCCAATTGTTCATAATACTATCACTCATGATTAGTTGCACTAGTAATTTTTATTATATTTGATGCATCTAATAGGTTCCAACCAATCCAGTCAAATCATTCAAATTATGAGCTGAATTACAAAACAATATGGGATTAATGAATTACTCAATTGACATTAAGGGTTAGCATAAACAATTTTCTAATAATGCAATTTTATCATAAATTTTATCCTTATGATAAAGAAAATAAGAAAAGTTGAAGTTGAATGTATGACTTATCATGTTAAAAGGTTATTTCAAAAAGAAAATTTTAAAGAAAACAATATGTTTAAATAAAAAGAAAATTAGAAATCGTAACAATTGTTTTTCAAACTATTGATGTATTTAAAATTTTAAAGAATCCATTTTTAGGTGAAAAACAAACAAAGCCGACGCTTTCGACAATTTGATGTCATTATTTTAGTTTGGCACCTATAAAAAATTAACAAAAGAAGCACTTCTATAACAATTGTTATGAGTTATTACAAATGTATTAGCAACAATAGTCGTTTAAACTATTTTTATTAAGTGATTTAAACCATTGTTTTGTTTATAAACCACTCTTATAGCCATAACAACTCTATAGTTCTATAATAGTTTAAAATATTATTTCAGCTATAAGCTACAATGCAATCTATAGAACCAATGTGTACCATTACAATACCTTACTAGTTGAGGTAGCAATTTAAACCAATAAAGTGGCACACAAAGATGATAGTGAGCCAAGTTAGGCTTGCTCTAAAATGTGAGGTGGTAAGAGATGAGAAACATAATAGTAGAAGGATAGCAAGCAGGGGATAGTTTTAGTGTTTTTGTTCAAGTTTAGGTTAAGATAGTAAACCTAAGGAATTCATTATGCTAACAAAAGAGAGCAAAGAAAAAAGTGACAGGAGGCTTAAATAATTAAAAAATTAATAACATTTTTTAAATACATCTAAAAAATTAAAGTAAGTATTTATGGATGTTTGGGATTAATTTCACATTGATTAGGGTGGCTTAAAATAGGATTTACAAAAAGATTTTTTTATACAATTATATATGTATATATCTGTGTGTGTGTATGTGTGTGTGTGTGTGTATATGCGTGAGTGTGTCTATGTGTGTATAGTTTTTTTCCTTTTTCTTTTTCACATTTTTCATCTTTATTAATCAGGGTCATATTTTCCATTAATGCTACAAATTATAGTTTTTATTGTTTCTGTGAATATGTTATTAGTATTGTATCATGCCTTTCATCATGCACAAGGGTCATATTTGTTTTTTTCTTTTTCTTTCATGATTTGATTTACTATCAGTGGCACATTCTTTTTAATTTCTTTTTTAGCTTGGTTTACTATCGATATCATGTTCATTTTTCTTTATCTTTCATGACCTAATTTATTAATAATATCATATTCATTTTCTTTCTTTTACTTTCATTACTTAATTGATTATTACTGCCACAATCGTGTTCTTTGTTTTCATTTCATTTATGTGATAACACATCTAAGGAAACAATACTTGATTTTATTATTCGTTTCTTTTACTTATAACACTTATGAAGTTATATTACTAAAAGATTTATTTCACTTGATTTTATATTTATTCCATTCCACTTTTAATCATTTTCTTGCTTTCATTTCCAAACTTTTGTTAGTTATTCATGTTAGACCAATACTAAGCTTATACAAATGAAATACTTTGAAAGGAAATATGTTACGCACTTGTATGAATGAGGCTTTGTACTCATACAATGTTGATAAAAACTTGGCTCTCAAAGAATAAACAATGCACAAACAAGGCCAATACCTTACACAATCAAGTTTGCACTTATACTCCTCTGTATAGATGAGAGTCATATTTGTATGATGAAATCGTCATACATATATGATTCCATGATACTTTTAGACTTCAGTTGTAGTTTTAAGCTAGAACATAAATTATATAAGTATGATATGAGACATCATATCCTATTATCATTAGGTTGTAAGGAGCATAGCTTGTTTTGAGCATGATTTCATTATCATAAGAGTTAAATTATCTCTAAAGCATGCATGAAATGATAGTAGCACTAAACTGATAAAAAGTCTTGAAAACCTTATAGACCAAAAAATATATTTTAACAATGCATGCATGAATAAACATGCAACGTAATCTAGTCAAGCCATAAGAGAAATACTGTAGGTTTAATAAGCTAATTCGTAAAGGAAGTAAAAGTTTCTATGATGGTTGTTATAACATCAAGAGGCAAATTCTCCATGAGATATTATGATGTCTGAAGTCTTCAACCTTCAAACTTCTTGTGAGAGTAAGGATCAAACTTTAATTTGTCTTGTTTACCATCCACATGATCCAATCTATGCCTGAAATGGCCACTCAAGGAATTCATTTAAAACACAACATGTGGTTTTGGTATCATTAAATTCCCATAAGGGTTGTGGGATTGACAGTCTCCCCTTTTTGATAACAACAAAAACTCTACAAAAAAAGTGAAAGGAAAAGCAATGTAAAATGATTTGCAAAGATATGCTTAATCATATTAACAAAGTCTATTATGAAAGAATTAAAATAATAATGGAAACATTTATGTAACCAATACAAAAGATTATACTCCCCAATATTTCTAGGATCCCTCCACATAAATTCTAAGAATCATAATACAAAAAAGTAAGCTCTCCCTTAATTCTAGCATCTCCCCCCTTAATTCCATGAACCATAGTATAGGATTCCTAACATTTATTGCTCGCATATTTTGTTATCATTCAAAGGTTTAAATAACATAAGAAGACATTTTAATTCTAGTAAAGGTACTAGTTAATAGTAATTTAATAAATATATCTATTAATTGGTCATCAAAGGGAACAAAATCAAATGTAATAACTTTGTTATGCACGTGTTCAAGAATGAAATGAAATCAGAAATCTATGTACTTTGTGTATGAATGATGAATGGGTTTTTTAGTAAGGTTGGCATTATACTATAACACATGATTGAGGTTTCTTCTAGTTGAATTCCATAATGTAATAGTTTTTGTCTAATCCAAAGAAGTTAAGATACAAAACTACTAAAAACCATTTTTTTAGATGTTGTGGGTGATAATGGTGCCCAATTTTTCTTTCTACTTGCCCACAAATGGAGTAAGTGTCTTAAGAATTGGCACATGTCAAAAAGTGTTTTTTTTCATCTATTCATAGGTCGCTCTTAAGTTTTTAAAATCCTATGGAAGACGTCTTATTAAGGTATTTATAAAGATGCTTAACTACTTGTAAGTGAGACTTTTTGAGACATGCTTAAAAATTGGCACAAAGAAATACTAAACGTGATATTCATATGGCTTACTATAAGGTATAGAAAGGATCCTATTATGCATTTATACAATTTAGCATCCAGAGGTTTTGCTTTTTGATCTTTATCTAAAAATGTAGTTGTAGTCATACTGGTAACTCTTATTTTTTATTTTTCAAAATTGAACTTCTTGAGTAATTTTAAGTTGTATTTAGTTGAAATATAATGATTCTATTTTCCATTTGTTTAACTTATAGTCTTTAGAAAATACTACTTGTTTAACATGTACTCCTAAGAAAATGAATTGTAGCCTAGTCATTATACTCATTTCAAATTTCATTTTTGTTTAATCTAAGAATGCCTATAAATGCATAATATTTGTTGAACCAAAATTATCATCTACATAAACTTGACAAGTAAGTTACTGTTCATTTGTATTCTTAATAAACAATGTGTTATTCCATCTTTCCTCTCTTGAAACCATTGAAAACTAAGATAATGCATGGCCACTCATGCCATGCCCTCCATAAGGAGCTTTGTTTAATTTGTATACCTAGACAAGCTTGTCATGGATTTCAAATCTTTTAAGTTGTTTTACATAAACTTCCTCACTGATGTGCCAATTTGAAAATAGACTTTTCACATTCATTTATATAACTTGATATTCTTGTAGCAAACATATACTAATAAAATTATAATGGCATCTCATCTATCTACTTGTTCAAAGGTCTCATCAACATCTACTCCCTTAATTAGACCATAGCCCTTAGCTATTAGTTCAGCTTTATTGCTAGTTTCATCACTATTCTCAGCTAGAATTTTTGTAAACATCAACCTGGTTCTTATCATCAATTGATCTTTAGGCTAGGTGGTTAGTTGCAAAACTTCATTTCTATAAAATTGGTTTCAACACTTTAATTCATAATTAAAACAAAACATCCATTAACTCATTAATTAATTTAAATTCAAAAGATGAATGAGAAGCTGAATGATATAAATTTTCTTTTGTTCTTACCCCATCCATTAGGTTTATTAAACTTTATTCTTTTGGGTGATCGGTTATATTCCTTGATTCCTTAGTGATAGTAGGTTCAATAGTTTTTTTCTTCTATTCCCACTTGGTTTGCATGCATCTTTAATTGTCGACCTTCCAAATTCATTATGGTTTTCTTTTGAATTTTCAACTCTAACCTCACAAGATGGAGTTTCATCATATTTCACATGTGTAGATTCTTCCATTAAATAATTAGTCTTGTTAAGCACTACATTAGATCTTTATTTAGTGAACAATCCATGAAAATTCGTTCATTTAATCTTGTATCAAACTTTCCTAAGTCTTCTATACCATTACTCAAAATAAAACATTTACAACCAAAGACATTTAAAAGCGTAATTTTTGGTTTCTTAGAATATAATAACTCATATGGAGTAAGAGTCAAATTGGTTATGCAAATATTCAATTTAAGACATAGCAAGCTATATTCACTACATCTGCCTAAAAAGATTTATGAGATCATTTTCATTAAGCATACATTTAAATAAGTCCATTAATGTTCGAATTTTCTTTTCTACTACTTTATTTTATTATAGAGTCCTATGAGATGAAAAAGTGTGTGTTATCCTATGTTTACTACAATGCTTAAAGAATAAATCAATATTAGACTCACCACCATGATCATTCTTAATGGATACTAAAGAAACTCTATGTTTATTAATCTATCTATAAGGTATTCTCATTTGCAGCTATTAATAATAGTCCTTGTTTGTAGAGTCACAATAATAAAAATTAAAGTGTTAGAATAACAAAGAACAAAGAAAAGAAGAAAGAAAAGAAAGTTTTTGTCACAAGAAGATGGAATTCTCCAAAAAAAATTGACTAGCTTCATTCACTATTCTTACACATTTATATAGAGGTTTGGATATAACATTTTATTATAAAATATATTATTTTAATGTTTACATGAAACATAAGTCTTTTAACAAAAATTACAAATTTTACAAAATCTATGCCTAAAGTGCTTATTCACACATGTGTGTACGATTGCATCGTGGGCACTATTCATGCATGTAGGTATTGTTTCAGTGCAAATGTGAATTGTGAGTATAACCATTATAGAACTTGCTTCATTGGTGTGGCAATTATGCATGTAGGTTTTTATTGCTTTTTTCCTTACCACACAGTGTCAGTGCCTCCACTTATAGTGCTTGACCTTCATGTCTTTTAAGTTTAATAAACCAAATAAATCCCTTTTTATGTGATTCAAGTCCCACAGAATATTATTTTCCAAAGATAAACTAATACTTTAGAACATGAATTTTTGTTATATTCTTGAATGACTTAAAGGAGATTGAGACTTTCATTAGTCTTATTAACTGGTTTTTTTTACTTTGTGATTAGAAGCATATAACTTTGGTAAGTTTTCACTAGTCTTTTCATTTGATTAGCACCAAAATATCATTTATCAATAAATGTTTATCATTTCGTTATAAAGAAGTGTTGTCCATCCTTCATAAATTAATACTGTTGTGCATATTGATAGTAGACAATATCTTGATGTGATGTAGTCTCTTGGTTCAACTTCTTCACACGACTTTTTGATACAGGATTCTTCTCACAATGTCGATAATTGCACTAATAAGCTGTTTCTTGACTTGAATTTGAGTAATGAAGAGTACTTCTCATTGTGTTTCTTCATGAGAGATGTCTATTAAACATACTATATGAGATAAACTTTCATTAACTTAAAGGGAGGTTTTAAGTACCTTTTTAGTCTCAACTGCACAAAGTATTTTATTTTTCATGAGCTATTTTTGGAAATAGTTTAGGATATAATTTCAAGTATTTTTGTTGCATGTGTCTTATCTTCTTGCAATAATTATAATACTTTCGAGTTTTGTTGGTAAAAGGAGTGTTAGTTTTTGTCATAATATATTTTGTCATTTAACACTTCCATTCATCAACAATTTTTGGAGTTATACTCAATCCTTTTGATATTTTATCTTTTGGTTTTATTCCTTTGCATTCATTATTGTTTTTGATAACTATTTAAATTTATTAACTTATTTTAAAGATTAAGTGTGGAAAATAGATAATTCAATGGCAATATAATAGTATAGATCTATAATGTACTTTGATAATATCAATATTTTATTCATGGGCATCCCAATCTCACCACTTGTCAAAATTTTATATTTTATTCATGCATCATTTTTCCTTATTGGTGGTATAAGTTATGTCACTTTCTCCACCTTTTTTTCATGTATCCCATGGGATAAACTTATTCTCTAATTAATTGCTTAAACAAGCTTTATTTTACTTCTATTATTATAATAATTCCTAATTGAGCATTCCACTAGGTTAATATATGTTTAATTATTTTCAATCAAGTATATGTAATTTTATCTATTGATTAATAGTCATAAAAATATATCTCTAAGTACTGCAAATAGGCATCAAATTCTATATATGTATTATACCATCATAAAAAGAAAAATCAAGTATAGCATCTATCTTCAAAGGATATGGTTGATTCACGTGCATAAAACATTATCCTTATATTACCATTTAATCTTGAATTTCTCTTGTTAAGAGTATTCTGTTTTGGCAAATTGACTTTAGGAATCATTGCAGTAAGGGTAGGGATTTTAGCACCATCTCCACTAAGCACTTGCACTTGTTGCATTCATAGAGCTTGTTATGCCTTTATGATTGAAGATTGCATACTCAACATGGTCACCTCAACTAAAGCCACGTTAGTCTCCTTATTTCCTTTTATGGCTTGCTCCTCATCTATTTCTTTTTTGCTCCAAATATCATTGTTGAATCGAAGTCCTCTAATATGAAAAATATTATGATTTATCTATATAACATTGTTGATCTCAACCCTCAATAATAGACATTACATTTAGAATTGTAACAACCAAAATTAAAATGTAAGAATGATAAAGAACTAAGGAAGATAGAAGGAGAAAAGTGAGTTTTTCCTCAAGAAGATAAAACTTTCTAAGAAGATGGAATTGCTTCATTCGATCTTCTTACATCTTTATATTGAGGTTTAGAAATAATATTTTATTAAAAAATACATATTATTTTTATTTCTACAAACAATATGAGCATTTAACCAAAATCTTAAATTCTACAAAAATTGTGTTGCAAGAGCCTATTTGTGTATGGTGCCATACGTGATTCTCACAGCTTTGTGTCGTAATGATGATTTTTGTCATTTTTTATGCCCTTGATTTTTTTTCATAATTTTTTGATTTTATGAACCTATAATTGAGCTCTTGATCATTAATTTTGTAATTGTTTTTATCAAAGTGTCAAACTTTTTAAAAGCTTCATTCTTTCTTCTTAGGAACGAACCTTTGTATCTCATATAGTCATCTATAATTACAAATTCATACTTTTGTTTCATAAAATTTGAGATTTTATAGTAAAAAATAGTTAAAGTGAAATTTCTTTGAATGACTCTTAAAGGATAAATCTTTCTATCTTTGGGATGTTACAAATTGTTCTTTACTTTTAACCTTGTGCAATGTATGATGTGCATTCAATTGCTTAAAATCGTTATATTCTTCAGTTATTATGGCAAGTGAAGTAATAGAACTGACAAGTTCATGCAAGTATTTCTCCGCGTTTTCATTTAAATACTCTCATAATCCTAAATAGTCATTATGTTCCTCTTTCATTACCATATATTTGTTTAATAATTTATCATATTTTTTACAAACAAAAAGTAATTTCTATTCTAATTCTTCATTAGATAAGTAACATACTTCAGAATTTGAACTAGATGCTTGAAATTTTGATTGTACACATGATGAGCTATGAGACAAATAAGTCCTTCATTTTGATTGCCCCCACTAGAAGATGACACTTTAGAACTACTCTAAAGTATCTTCAACACTTTTTCTTTTTGCTAGTTTCCCTTATCTCATCTTTTTCCTAAATGGTTAGATAATAAGAGCATATATGATGAGGTTTTCAATATTCATGGCCAAAAAATTTCTCACTCTGTGATTTTATTGTGGTCATCCATTTATTTGTTCTTTATCTTCCTATACCACATTTTTAAACAATTGAGTTTGTGCTCTATTATTTAAAGCTACTCCAAATCCATTATTCCTTCAGATGTGGAGGGCATATCAACTTCTAAAGAAATTGATTCTTCTCTCTTTTTGCCTTTTTCTTTGTCTATTATATTCTTTCCAATCTTTCTTTTCTCTATTTTCATCTCATTCATAATTTTTTCTCCGAACTAGTCATTAAGAGAGAATGTTAAGATATCCTTGGTTGCCTTAATTGTAGTAAACAAAGGATCATATTCTTTTGGTAGCACATGAAAATCTTCTTAATCTACTCATCATTAAACAAAGTTTTTCCAAGACTTATTAAATCATTACTAATATTAGTAAAATGAGTAAGCATGCCTTTAATTATTTCTTTCAAATTCATTCTAAATAGTTCATAGTCAACTGTTAACACATTTATTTTGTTCTCTTTTACTAAAGAGGTTCCTTCATAAGTAACCTCTATAGCTTAGTCGAAATTTCATGCCAAGTTTCTTGATTCATGATTTTATTGCATTCTTGAGCATTCAAAGTACAGTAAATAACATTTATTGCATGGGAAATTAGGTATACTATATATTTCTCTTCAGGAGCTAGTTCATATATCTCTTTTCTAACTAAAACATTAATAACTAACTTGGTTGGAAACTAAAAAAGGCAATTGCACAATATCCCAAAGATCTACAACAATTGATAATAAATGATTCCTTAATTGCATCTTCCAAAAGAGATAAAATTCTCCACAAAATGAAAGTGGTTGATGATAAGAAGCACCTTCCCCCAATGTAGTAGAAGCATTGATCATGTTATGAGGAACGCATTATGTCTCAAAGAATTTCTTCTTTTGGATCCTATCCTTGCTTTGTTACTAAATAAAAGCTAATCACTGATCACAGCAATGGGGATGTATTCTATTGAGTTCAGCTTAAAAACACTTTTTGTAATAAAAAGAATAATGAAATCAAGAGCAATCAAGTAGCTTTCAATTTTAGAAAATTATTCCGTATTTTTCATAATATTTATTAATTGATAAGGATCGATAAAAATAGTAGAAAAAAATAAAAATGTTGTAAAATAGTTCCATGTTTCATAACAAAGCCTTTACTATATCCTTCTCTAGAAAACTTAATAAGGTATTCACTATGAAATGCCTTTCGCCTAATAGGTGGGTAGGCCATAAGACCCTTGTAATACTTGATCTACATAAATTGAACTTAAGCTCCATTATGCTCACAGTTGAACTAACTCCATTGAGCTTACAGTAGTAGCCTAATTAAGGCTACAGTCAATAATAAAACTTAACTAGTGACTTGACTACAATAGTTACATAACAATTTGTATAAGAATATTTTGTTCTTTAGGATTACAATTAGGTAGATTGATAAGTGGGATAAAAACTAAATGTAATAAGTTGTTACTAATACTTGGTCCAATAGGAGAAAATAAATGATGAGAATGTAGCACGGTAGAAACAGTAGAAATGATTTTAGAAATATATTTTTCTATTTAAGTGCATTAACGTTCTCAAACAAGTAATGTAAAAATATGATCATCAACATATTTCTTATATATAATCCTCTTATACTCTAACTTGATTACATAATATTTAAGTAAGGTATAATAACCTTTTTGTACTCTTAAAATAGTTAAACTAGGCATTTAAGCTTTTAGCGACAAATTATTCAAGTACATCATCCATATTATATTAGGATGATATTTAACGTCCTTGATTATCAAAATATCTTGTGAACTGTACCAAAATCCTAAATAATAAAGTATTTTAAAATATACAAAAGGAATATATAATTAATTGGCTAAAGCTTAACAAGATGAGTCAATTGATGTTTGTTTCATCTCGATTGGAGTTTATTTGAAATTTCTATGAATTGTCAAAGTTTATAAGAATAAATATATTTAAATATTAACTATTTTTTGTTTTGTTTTCCAAAACAGCATTTCCTCTCTCTCCTGACCCAATGCCTAATATGATTCCTAGGGAGGGATTTCACACTAGCTAGTTAAGATTTTCATCAAATAGGTACTTCATTGATGATGAAGATGTTGATTGACATCATAATTTTGAGGGAATTAAAGACATGTGACCAATAAATATTGTTGATGTTCTTGAATAAGTCAAAAATTTGAAACCCAAAAATCCCTTTTATTTCATAAAAGTTATCTTAGAATTCATGAGATTAAGTAAAAATTATTATATGAGATCTCAATTAGGGTTTTATATTATTATTTAGAAAATTCGTTAAAAACCATCGATGAGAAGAAAAATTAAGGTTTCGAGAAAAGGAAAAAACTAGAAAGGAGAGAGCAAAGAGGTCATTTTCATGATTTAGAAAATGAGTTATGCAAGTTACTTTACTAATTTAAAATTTTTCAAATTGTATAAAAATCAATAAATTATATTAATGAAATTGCAATGGATAAGTTAAAATTAACAAATAGAGAAAGTCGAATAGCTACAAATCAACTTTGAACAATAAAAATATGTTTAAGTAGGTACTTTAATATAAATATTATATGTGTATATCTTATGTGTTATTGATTATTGAAATTGAGATCTTGTATATGAATTCTATGTAGTGAATATCATATTGATGAATATATGTAGCACTATTTTATGTAAATATTTGAGAATTTATTCTAGTAATCGGATGTATGCACTTTAGCATAAATATTATATGTATATACTTAATATGTTGTTGATTATTATAATTAAGACATTGTATGTGAATTTTCTATAATGCATGTGATATTGATAAACTAATGCGATGTTATTTTATATAACTATATGAAAATTTATTCTTATAACTAAAAGTAAGAACCCTAACATAAATATTATATGTATATACCTAATGTGTTATTGATTATTGAAAGTAAGATGCTATATGTGAATATGAACAAAGCATATGATATTGATGTACTGATATAGTATTATTATAAATAATTACATAAGAATTTGTACTAATAAATAGATATATACTTTTAAATATTAATAAAATATAAATGTCAAACTATTTGGCATGATTATCTTTGTAAGCATGACATTGAAGTTTTGATACAAAAATATTATATAGTTAAATACTATAAAAAATGAGTACTATATAAGTGAAAATCAATTAAGAGAATTACTATCATGATGTGGCTAGTAACGAGTGTGCCACATGGTTGACATCGTTGCCATGAGCTGGCTAGTGGCCAGTGGGCATGCAATTGTAATTTGTTGCAAAGTTATGGCCATTAAAAATATTAAAAGTTTGAGCATGATTGTACATGAAAATACGATATGATTAATCAATAAAAGAGATTTTGATTATAACTAAGCAAACTAAATTGTGGATACTCATTGACTACTTTGAGAGAGAAATGGAGCAGCAACATTGGCCATCATAAGGTTTACTTAGTTAAGTAAAAAGAGATATTAATAAATAAGATAAACTTAAGAAAAATATAAAAAAATATTAAAAAAGAAGTTACATGTGCTTGTTATTTTTTTAGGGCTCATAGAATGCTTTCATTTATAACATATCATACTTTGTTTGATATTGTATCATGAATGAGACTCTACATGCTTATATGCTATAATTAATGCTTGTGATTAGACCCTGCTTGTGGTTGTCCAAACTTATTATTTATTTTTTATATTTATTTGTTGTTAGAGATAACTTATTATGATAAAGGTGGTTGGCTTAGAGTTATTTAGCACTAATGTTTTAGGTACATTGTAACCCAAACAAAAAGAAGACTACCAATTATAATAGCCTATAAAAAAAATTAAAACTATAAGGGTTTATACTGTTAGAATATATTGAATGGCTTATTAATCATATGGTGAATTTGGTGTTGTATAGGTATGTAGAAATTAGTTTTAGTTCTATAAAACTATGGAAACTATCACATGTAGTTGTTATGATGGTTTCGATTCTTATAATTATTGAATTCAACTGTTTAAAGTTAATAGTTATTAATATAAATTGTATCATTATAATGTTTTGGATAAATTTATATTTATGTATTGTAAATTAGAAAATAGACAAAATCTAAGAGAGGTTTTATGCATTAAAATTTTTAAAAATTAGTAGAAAATTAATGGAATATGTGGAGAAAATAAGAGATGCCACATCAAGTGAGTTGAATCAAGATAATCTCAATGATCTAGTGATATGACTAGTACTTTTGGTCTCAAAAAAACTTATTTACAAGACCAATGTGAGCATATTGTACAATGTCAATTAAAAGTGTAGGACAAAAGCTCAATGTATATTTTGTGCCAATCACACAGATCGTATTAGTATGACAGTTTAGTTTTGGAGTGTAAATTAATTGTACTTGTTTGGTAATAGATCTACATCATACAACATATATTTTTATTAATAGCTAAGCTCTCAAGAAAATGTTTTACAAAGTGATCGTATAAGAACAAATGCTTGTATAATCATTTGTTAGTTTAATTAGACTTAAAAAAGTTAGTTTTACATGAATGATAAACATATTGTGGTTTTACATCACCAATACAACTACATTTGTTCTAAGCCTTTGTACTTAACAATGAATAAGAGTAAATCATGCAAGGCTAAGTCTTAGCCCATTATTTTATTAGTCAATAAAGGGCATAAGTTCATGTATTTATATGATATAAGTGCTATATTCTTATGATACATTAGATGCATTACTAGTTGCACCTCACCTTTGGTTGACCAATATATGTTATGTTCTCTTAATTTTGCTAATTAAATTCTTACAAATTTAAGTAATTATGTTAATTTTCTTCTAATTGCTACTTTGATGAGAGCAATATAATACAACAGTAGAAAGTCATATGACATGACGGGGAAAGAAACTTGAAGGAGAGCCTAACTATGAATATCATATAATATTATATTAGATAATCATGATAATATTGACTGATAGAAGAAACCTAGATGTGTAAGTGTGGACAAGTTATTAAAATAAACTTTTGTTGTACAATTATGACAGATTTATTATATGAGTATAATAATATCATGAAAATTATGTTCTTATGTGTTTGATTTGGATAAGGAATAAAAATTTGGTATCATACTATAGGAAAGAATATATCTTACAATGTGATCTAGTATTAGAAAAAGAGAAATGTGATCAGGCATATAGATTAGCCAATTATCAAACTAAGCTGATCATACAAATATACAAAGGTATTAATATAGAAAACAAAAGTGATGTGAGATCATGTAAGTACAAAATCAAGGATCATACAAGTATGATAATAAGAGAGGGAAAATAGTCTAAGTTCCATAAGCTGAACAATAGGTGAGCTAAGGATTGTCAAGTATGATTAATGATAATATATAAATATAACCAAGCTAAGAGTGGCATCACATAAGAGAATTGTTGGGTTAAGAAGTGTGTGCATAATGTATCATACTTTTATAAATAATGAAATCATACAATTATGATTAGAGGAACAAATAGTTGGTAAAGAGAGACTTAATGGATCATAAAATGTAGAATTGCTATAGTACTAGTATGATGTAGTGAACTGAATAAACCAAGTTTTGTATTTTAGATAGTTTTTGCCCTAACAATTGGCATTGAGGTGTCTCAAATCTAATAGTTGGAAACGACTTGGAATGAGGTGTTTATATTAGGATTAAGAGTTTTGAACTATGTGATTAGCATGGTCTAATCTTAGCCATGGATCTTATTCAGAGGGATTGAGGGTTTCTAATAATTTATATCTAAGATGCTGCTCAATTAGCTTAGAAGACAGCCATGAGTGCAAGCAAGCAAGTTAACTATGATAAGCTAAAAGGAAGTAGAAGAACAACCATGAGTAAGAAGAGGAAGAAGGATCTCAACACTTAAGGGAAGAAAATCATACTTTTAGATAAGTCCTCTACTCAAATCATAAGGTTTGATAACCCTTGTGATTATGCATTCAATTTAGTTGAAACGTATGAAAGATAAAAATGATTATGTTACTTAATTTCATGTGGTGACTATGTAATGAAATAGATCATGATTAGCTATCTTTCCTTCCATGAAATTTACAATATAAAGATGAACTTGAAGGATGCATGACATGGAGAATTTTTGTGAACATGCCTTAGACTTTTTTGAATAAAATTTATAAGAGATGTTTCTAATTCTATGCATGTTCTTCAATGTTATCTTACTCAGGAATGCAAGATAAAATTTCATAGATGCATGCTTGCTAAAGTTGGGAGCCTTTATTGGTGTATGTATGAATTCAAAATATGAATTTTAGAATGTCGTATGCTGGCATAATTTTTTCCTTATATGAAGCATGAGTATTTAGTCATGTGATTAGAGGTATGATATAGATTGGAATGCTAGCTAATTTCAATAATTTACATGATATTCTTTTAACATGAAAAATGTTAGCAAAATTTTCTACTTAAGAAAGGACTGATTTTATTTGAACTTGTTAGCACGAATTGATGGCTTAGTTTTAGTTAAAATACATGAAATTTGCAAGATGCAATTCTATTATTAGTCAATGTCTTGATAACTTATGTTGTATAATCTTTAAATTAAGAATTTGGGAAGATATGAATATCCTCATGTTATTATTGAGATCTCATGATTACATGGTTTTATGATTAAAGGCATGCTAGAATTATGATCTTTAATGTTTCATCATTTTCATAAGTAATTTGAGAAGTCAAGTGTGATATTATTAGCATGCTCCTTAAGCTATGGATGGTAGAACATTAGTTTAAATTTTAAATATACAAGCTTGATGATTTGGCCATTATAAAACACATGATACTCTATGATCAATCCATGTAGAAGTTAATGTTATGTTCTTGATGAAATTATGTCATGAAAATCTTTAAATCAAGAGTATTAAAGAATACAGATAATCCTTGTTATTTGTTAAGACTTAAAGTTATGTGGAAATTAATTTATATGCTTACATGACTGATTTTTCTATGTAGTATTCCATAAATACTATTTGATATCTCACTTAAACATGACTCTTTTTAATTATACATTAAGTCTAGCCTTTGCTATAGTTGAAATTAACTTTAGTTAAACTTAAGGTAATTACCACACTAAAAACCTAGAACTTTACAAACAATTGCTTATTAGAAAATTATATATTGAAGTGGACCATAGTAAGCTTTACAATCTACTTTAGGATAGAAAAAATATCCAATAGAAGTTAGCAAATTGCATGAGGTAAATCGGTAAGAAAAATAGTTTACTGAATGTACAATGGAGCTTAGTAGATAAAGAAACTAATAAGGTCACCAGATCTCTTACTAAGCTAGCTACAAAAGCAAATATCAGCTCATATATGGCCTAGAAAATCAATTCTAAATTAAGAAAAGCCCTTACAATTACGAAGAAATTGTAGGTTCCATACATCTAAATATTAGACAAGGTTCAATGTTTAAAATTCTCAATGCATTCCTTACCTTCATGGGTGCAAAATTAAGTTATTCAAGCTTTTTGTATTTTTCATATAGTACAATTATGTTTTTCATACAGTGCAAAAAGTAATTTGCAACTCCACTCAATTTAGTTCAAAAGGTTAAGTTTAATAATTTATACATCAAACAAATACAACAATCTCCCTCAAAGAGGCATTTTTATAGACTAGTGTTATTGTTCTTGCCCATTATTAATAGTAATAATATGATTATATTGAGTAGAAAAGTATGACAATTATGATATATACAAAACATAGTCAAAGGAATTGAAAATGCCTATTTGAGGGAGATTGTTGTATGTTTTGGCATATCTAACACCTGCGAAATCAGAAGACATCATACCAACACTTATCATTTTGACATTGCAATTGAACCATCCAATTCTCACTATTTTTGCTAGATGACTTCAATAATTTTTAATTTTCATGTAATTTTGAATAGATAATTAGGAAATGACATAGCCCATGGGATAAGTTATAATCAAGTCATAAAATTAATAAAAAAAGCATAAGCACCATTGCAAGATGAGAACTTAGATTCATAACCATGAGACCTTGAATAAAACAGCACTAGAAGCCTTTTTGTTTTTAATTCAACCTACTATAGGATGTGAACATTAGGCTAGCACTTGAAACTCTTAACCAAACCTTAGTGTATTCTTTTGAGCAAGTACCTTCATGGCTTGAATATTCTTAGGAAGCATAAGATATGGCTTTATTAAGTCTGGTAAGGCACAAGTTTAAGCCCTTATGTGAACTTAAAAAGATTTTAAGATGAGTATAGCCCTTGATACCAGATGGGAAGTTAAGGAAGGCAAGATTTTGGAACTTAAAAAAGGCTATGTTTGTTAGTGCCACAATTACGTAGCAAAGGGAATTAGGTTTTAGCTAAGAGTGCTTAAGGCTTAGGATAGATTTAGATTAATAGATATAAATTTATGATTGATACATAGTTAAGGATTTAAATTGACTTGAGGTTTTGGACAATGTTAAGAAATGATACCTATCTATGCAAGGCTTGGTTAGCATAAGATTTGGGTGCATTGCTAGTTTACATTTTAGATAAACATGTGTAAGAATAGTCTAGCTTTATGATAGGCTTATGAATTGGTTTATGTCAACGAAATTCTTAATATAAGGTCTTATGATCTAGGGTTATTAACACTTGATAAACCTTTATACTTATAATAGATAAGGCCTTTGGATAGTGGAGCTATAGGTACAAATCTTAGAAGTTAGTTGGAGGGCTCAGGTTAAGCCTTAAAGTTATGCTAGGCGCGACTAAGGAGTTGATTATCTTTGTAATATTGGCTAAACACTTGGCATAACTTGGTTTGTTAGGTAGGACCATGAGTGACCTTCATTAGACTCTTAAGCTTTAGGATGACCTTTGATACTGATTTGGGGGATTTTTATAGAATAGGAGAGACCTTTAAGAAGGCTTAAGTTTTCTTATGAGGCATAAGATTCATTAGTGGAACTCATGTGCACTTAAGTCTTGGTGTTGTAATGATAATTTGGATATTACACTTAAGGGTAAAAGCCAAAGATTTGGTCTTAAATAAAACTCATAAGATATCCTTGTTATACAATAAAATTTTATGAAGGATCTTAAATAAGATTAGTGTAATAGGATTAATGACTAAATGAACTAAGGTAAATTAGATTGTTAATTTATGGTTTTGAGGAAACACAAAGGTATCTAAGCAACAGATGATAACCTTAAGTGGTGATTTATTGTTTGGAAGGAACCCTATGTTATTTAAATTAAGGAATGGATAATCCTACATAACAGAATTTGTGTTTGAGGAAACCTTATGTACTTGATTTGGTTTTGAATATACTTTAGTAGTGTTTAGATTATTATAGATAAGGTTAGTATGATGTGATCATGAGAATGAACTTGAATAAAATAAGAATTAAGCTCTAGTAAACTTTTGATCTTGGACCCTTAAACTAAAGATAAGTACGTTGGATATTTTTACTCCCCTGATAAGGAGAAAATCATTTCATTTGATTAGTTAGGTCTATGAAAGGAATGTTAGATCATATGATAAGTGACTTAAGTTTAGCCAAGTTCTATTTGAATAGTTACTCTTAAGATGAAATAGTTGCATATTTTATCACATGAGGAACATATCATGTGCCAGAATATGTGGTGGAGAGTACAAATGGTCATTAAGAAATTCTAGTGCCTTGTGAGGTTGGATCATCTGTTCAACATAGCTATTTGTGGAGGTCAAATCATGTGAAGAGATAGGAGTGCCAAATTTTTTTTTATTCTTTAAGGTTTGTAGGGAGAACCATACCATTGGTGATACATTATGCAACCACTTAGTGGCATCATAAATTCATGAATCAACTTAGCTCAACACCTAGAGATGCATCTAATGCTATCTATACTTAATTTTAAATATTAATTACTTTTATAGATTATTATACATGTCACCTTATCATTTCTTATTAGTTTTATAGTATGACTTGAGGATTCCTTTTGAGCTCCCTAGCTTACTTCTTACATTTTTGTTGGTATAGGGAGCTAGGAGTCATTTTGGAGCTGATTTGGGATCATCAAAGTTTGTAAATGTTCTAGATGACATTTCAAATTGAATTTCATGATTAAGGTTAATTGTGTTACTACTTTTATTATTAATTATACCTTTTTATGGACATTTGATTATAATAGATTGTTAATTATTGACTTTGGTGCTTGCCTATTTATGTTATTTTTTAGGATGGACTTTGGATTATGATGTTATTTGAGCATTTTATATTTATGATTTTTATATTCTAGAATATCATTCTAGATATTTATAGTTATGTGATTATGATTGCAGTCTTCATTGTATGACTAATTTGTGGGTTGTTTTGGTGACATACACATGCCAGTGTATATTGTTGGGTCACCTAACATGGGGTGAACCAAGTTTTGAATCAATTGGGCAACTAGCTCATAAAAGGACAGTCCATTTTGGGTGACTTGTCATATGCTTGATGATCAAATTTGGAGATCATGATTCACTAATTGAATGTAAAGCTTTGGGAGTGAAAAGTTGGTAAAAAAAACTTCATTGAAGGGTATATGATTTTTGTTGCACATAGTGTTTTTGTTAAAAAGAATCAATTTCTAAAAACTTGGTTATAATATTATTATTCAAAGTCATTAATAATAACTTTTAGTTAGATTAAAACATAACTAGGATACTCTGCTTTATAATGTATAGTGTAGGAGTTATTTATGCACAACATAAAATAAGGTTTGAACATTATACCAAGACTAATGACAATACAACCAAGAATAAATTAACAAGATATGGTCGTACTAGTACTATATGATAATCATAGATATCCAACCACTACTAAGCTTACACAAATGATATACATTCAGAGAAAATTGGATGTGTGCCTGTATGGAATGAAAGACACAAGTAGAAGGATGATACCTTATGTGATCAAGTTTGTGCTTATACTGTTATGTGTACATGATGGTCACCATACAATAAAATCATCATACTTATAAGATGCCATGACAACTTTATACATTAGTTGCAGTTTTAATCCAAAATATGAACTATACTGGTTTGATATGAGATATTATATTACATGATCATTAGGCTGTGAGAAACATAGCTTTGTTTAAGCTTGATTTTGTTGTCTTTAAAATTAAATTACCTTTAAAGAATGCATTTAATTAAAAGACCACTAAAGTTTTGCAAGTTTAAAAAATTGTACAAATTAAAAAAATATATTTTAGAAATGTACGCATGAATGAAGAGGTAATGATTTCTTAATCATGCCACAAGAAAAAAGTTGTATATTTTAATGTTCTAATTCATAGAAGGAAATAAAAATAGTAGTAATAGTTTCCACACCATCAAAAAGGAAGTTGTTCATGGGATATTGCAATGTTTGAATCCTTCAATCATCAATGTTCCCATGAGAGTCAGGATCAAACTCTAATTTATGTTGTTTGTAATCCACTTAATCTAATCTATGTCTAAAATGTCTATTCAAACAAACCATTAGAAACACAACACTTGGTTTTGTTTTCATTAAACTCTATCAAAAGCCATGCTATTTACAAAAAGATATTACTAAATAAAACAAAGCTTAGTGCAATTTAATAAATGAACAAAATAAGGTCATTATGGTTAAAGCAGCATGAATACATTGTTCATGATTTAATACAGCCCCTATTCAAGATGTTTTCCTTCGTATGCTTATTAAAGATTTGTAATAAGAGAATCATATTATTCCTACTATGTTTCTCCTCTATTATTAAAATTCAATGAGTTGTGTTAAAAAAGGAGTTGTAACAGTAATAAAGATTCCTGAAACAATTTAACTAGTTATTATGAGTTTCTCAACTGCATTATACAATTAAAACTATAGAATCATACAAAGGGAATGACTCATAATTAAGGATCACCTAAATGATGTGTTTGTTTGATCAATTATTGTCTAATTGCACAAATAGTTGTATTGACACAATGGTGAAATTGTATCATACAAATAGAATAATTCTTCTAAAATGCATTTCTAAGGAATTAATGTGAGCATGATTGTGGCATCAAATGATTATTTTCTTATGTTATATTCTTGTATAACTTGTTAATAGCACCACGTGTTTATGCAAATAAAATGAAGCTTATGCATTTTTATATTGCATTTAATTACAATAAGTGCTAGAACACAAAATAAAGAGGACTGAATGAATAAAAAAAAGAATGATCATTAAGACTAGGCTATATGAGCTTGATTATATATCTCATGATATATTATAAGATGATGAAAAGATGATATGGCTTCTCTATAACATTATAACATGGCTATCGAATGTGATGAAATATGAATGTCATCACTATAACTTAGTATAATGCCTTGATAAGCAAATTGGCATTAGTCCTCACTCTCACTCATCACACAAAACTTCTATTGGACCTTGATGAGTTGAATGTCTCCATCACAAGTACTTTGTGTAAGGGAGATGATAAGATAGGATAATATAATTTTGATTATTAGCTAATTATGATTGCCCCATAGTCATAATATGTGATGATGTTAATATATGTGTAATGATATGACATCCCATGTAGTGAGGGATAGTTGTCATCTAGGGTAAACAAAACTTATATTTTTAAAAGATTAAAAAATAGAAGAAATGATAAAGATGAGAAATACAGAAAAGAGTTGTGTTGGAAAATAAGATAAAGATGTCTACATAAGGGGAGAGAATTATAAAATCCTTTATCCTTATGGTAAACAATAAAATAATTAATGTATTTTGAGATCTTTAATTATAATTGAATCTTAATTTAAAAATCTCATAAACTTTACAAAATTGTGTGATGAATGGTATAAAACAAAATTATGCATGACATTATTAGGTGGATTGATGCAAAATAAGATCTACGTCCACTTCCAACAAAAATGCTAGGTAAATATTAATTAAAACCTTTCACAAATTCAATAGGTAGAAACCTAATGAAAGGTCCATATAAATCATTGATATAATGGGCACTATAAGTTGGTCAAAAGGCCAATTAAAGAAATAAAGGTATGGTCCCACAATGGGAAAAAGTAACAAAAAAGCTTAAAAGTATAAATCCCCACAACCCAATAATAGTACAAGAGGCACACTAATGTGATATAATAAATGCTTAGGAATGATACTCATTTACTTCATTGAGAAAGATGACCACATAGGAAGGGTGTTGAATTATGAAAATTACAAATTTTAGTAATCTCAAATTTTTTGTAGTAGAATACTTTTCTTTCTCTTAATAGTTCTTGGAAAAGCTTTTTTAGAAATAGTTGTTAACTTTAAAAACCTTTATGTAAACTCTGATCCACATGGATTGAAGCTAAAAGGCTAGGCAAAAACACTAAATGCCTTTCACAAAAGCTAGTACACCAAAATAACATCGAGCCAAAAGACACTACAAACACTAGTCCAAAATAACTTATAATTACTAGGCCAATAAATCCTACAAATTGAAACAAAGGAGCCTACAACACTAAGCTAATGGACCTTTGCAAATCATTTGGACAAATGACCCTACAATTGGCCAAAATGTCAATACAAAGTGCAAATATGAATACTAAACAATGCAACAAAGAAACAAAGTACAAAACTAAATTATAAGATTTTATAACCCAAATATAATTAAAAAAAGCTAGACACAAATAATTTAGTAAAATAATGAAAAGTAAACTCTTACATAGCTTAATGAATGAAGATGAATGAGGTTTGGAATATGATCTTTTCTTTAAGCAACATTCTTTAGCTTCAATTAGAAAAGATGATCACATTATGTGGTTCTTCACAAAGATATACAAGTAAACATTATCATTTAAATCAATGTTTAGACCTTATTTTATAAGCCCTACAATGCTCTCCAATGTCTCCAAATAATCCTCAGTCTAAATTAAATTTTCATAAAAACCAACAAAACTTGCCATTTCTCACTTCTAAACTAATCGTATTTGTTGGTCCAAGGATCATACAAGTATGATGACACTATAACAGGTCATCTAGCCCTTCAAGCAAGTTTAATTTGTTGATTTAATAAATTATTAATCACTAGTACTTTTATAATGTCACCATTGTACACGTACAAATAGCATAACACTCTAAAGCAAGGATCATACATATATGATGCCTTAATCATACTTGGGAAAAGTAAATCAACTTCCTCTATGCTTAAGTCCCAAATACATCACCCTTGAGAAAGTTATTGTATTAATACAATAAGTAGATCATACATGTATGATAATGAAAACTCTTATTTGTTCAACATCACTTAGTCTAATTCTCTATCCTATCTTACTAAACTTTCACTCACATGAATCATACTCCTATCATACTAAACAACTTAATTAAGATCATCCCAAGACTAAATCTTTATTTGATCCTAATAATAACTAGTTATATTGTACGATAAGGTCATAATATTATTATGATTAGTGCATTTTTTGTCAATTCCAATCAAATCATCAAAATTTCATTTCTTACTTGATTGGGTTGTACTAGCTAATGCAATATATTAACTTTATGGTATTTTAGGGCTTAATTATATATAAATAAACCATGATGACATTTGTGTCTTAAGACTAGAGCAATATGAGTGAAAATATGACTTTAAAAATATTTTAACATCACACATAACCATATAAAAACCAAATGCTTCAACTAAATTATATGGGATTTACATGTAAATACCAATGAAGGTGGCTTAGTAAAGATTTTCACTAAGTGTTGCTCAAGTTTGTGTTTTACTTAGTACTAGTTATGGTTCATACCAAAACACTATCTTTAAGTTCCTCAAGTCAATTGAGAAAGGTTTCCACATGATTTGCTTGCTTGATTTTGAGATATATAATTTAAAATACTTAAGAAAAAATTAGTAAAATAATAAAATAATTTTATTATCATTAAACTAGTGGTACAAAAACTAAGTATTCAATAACATATTAAGCTCACCTAAAGTATTCCTTATTTATATGACCAAGGAAAAGATGTATGTAGCTCTTTCCCACTTCAATCAGCTTTATTAGCTAATTCTTGAAGTATGCAATTGTAGCCAAGTGTAGATGCTTCTTAAAGGATTTAGAATTCATCATTAACCTTCTATCTTTGTTTGGAGCCTTTTATATAATGGCTTCCGAAGCCTACAAACTAGCTATTACTTATAGAAATAAGCTAAATGTACTAAATGTTAGTGAGAAGTATTCTATGTTAAACTTTACATTTGTTAACCATAATGTATATAAAATACCCATAACAATACTTTATTTAAATTAACATAATCTGTACATTCGTAGGTTTCACTCTTAGAGAACTCTTGAAGTCCCTACCTCTTACATTGGAGAGTTTATTATGTTAAGATTACTTTTCAATGACACCACACTCCTAAAGAAAGACATTTCCTTTCCTTTTGTAAGGTTCATTGCTTTCCATCACTTGCTCAAGTTGGAATTATATTTTTGGGCACATTCTTCTTCTCGATGATTTAATGTTGTGTGATAATTCTTGTCCAACTAGTGGAATTGATCCAATTGTCTCTATGGTTCCTTTGATCAATTATTTTTGCATTGTCAAAAGATTTCATTTAGTCTTGTTCAATCTTCAAATCTTGGAGAATATCAACCAAACACCATTATCAATAGCCATTTTCCTTTTATGGATAGAATGAAACAATCTAGACAAACACACCTTATACTTGATTTATGACTAGTTGGACACTATCAACCAATCCTTTGAGTCAAATACTAGCCGATCCACTTATAAATCTTAAGATCCATGATCTCAAAAGAACTTAATGTAAATTTGTTAGAACAATAAGTAGATGGTTTGGTTATCATCAAAGATTCACATGTAAATCAATGATTCAACAATCTTCCCCTTTTGATAATGATAAAATGAATAACAAAGTTTGAATTAAAAATACAAAAAAACATGTATACATGTAAAGGATCCCCCTAAGTATATTTGATTAAATCATATATAAATTGAATATCTACTTCTCACAATGTTTTTTATGTACCAATAAGAAGATGCTTTATGTTTAAAAAAAATATAAGGTCAAGCAATTTAAATCATTCTCTCACCTTTATCTTTTTACAAAGAAAATTTTATATATAAGAAATAAAACTTAGAACTTATAAATGTTCTAAAATTAGTTATTCAAACTAATCAACATGCTTCCATAAAATTTTCTTCCCCATTTTAATTCAACTTTGTGAAGAAAGCATAATATCCTAAAGTTTTAATGCTTAGGTTTTGAACTTGAACAAATGTAAGCCTTGAAAAATTATAATTAAATATTTGAACCTTAATAGGTACATTTTTAATATTCTTTCAATTCAAATATAAGAAAAATTCTTACAAAGTGAGTGAGACTATTTATGTTTTAAGATGAAGTTGATGAAGTTTTTTAAATCTTGTACAAACTGTGAAGACATTTTGGTGAGATCCTACGATTTCCTCATGTAGCTACTCTCCTCTCTCTTATTGGGTAGATCTTATGCTTGGTTTTAACCTCATGGCTCCTCCTTTATGGTGAATTAGGGCGAGTACACCACACCAAATTGCACCTTCATAAAGGTGTTAGTTTCGACATAATCTACGTAACAAATCAAAATGAAGCCAACGTATTCTTTGAAGGGTGAATTAGAGATCATCTTTAGTGATGAAGATGTCTCTAAAATGCTATATCCCTTTAAACTAATGCTAATAAGAAATTTCCTATGTGGAAGACCCAACATGAAAGTTATAAAAGTAGAAATCTAAACAATTGGGTTCTTTGTATCAATCACTAAATGGCTATAATAAGCATGTTCTCATGCTGTTCTTATTGGAATTATACTATATTAGATGCTAGATGCACAAAATTTGTAAAATCATGAACTTACATGAGAGGGTCCTTAAATGGCACCTAAATTCTTAACTATTTTAAATCTATGCAAGCTCTAGCATGGATCTCATTAGAACACTCTCCAATTCACCTATTCAATGAGTAGGGGCTATTCTTAATGTATCTATAGTCAAAAGCCTGTTAATGGTAAATGTGGTAATAATCAATTTAATAAGACCCAATGTGACTTAGGTCTATGTAGAAGTTAATCTTGTTAAAAAGCTTCCTTGAAGGATTAAAATTTCTAAAAAGATTGGAAAAAATGTTGGTTTTTGGAAAAACATTGATATGAAAATCTTCTCATGTACTATCTAAGCTATTGTAAACAAGGGCACTCAATGTTCTAGTGCAAACAAGCAAAATGCTCTACACCCCCATATGTAAGAAATGGCAAAGTTAAGACAATTCTGAATAATCATGATACAAGCAATGTGAAATTTCCAACTCTAATCAAAGTTTGTGCTAGCTCCTAAAGGTTGTACAATACATAAAAATTGATGATGCAAATTATGGGTATAGGAATTGGCATGATAAGCTCAAAGGGTTAACTAGTGAGGAACTTGCATAACTTGAAGTAAATAATTGAGCAATTCTCCACACCCTAATGCTGATCATCAACCCATGTTAATAGTGAACAATAAGAAGATGATGGTTTACTCATTTGTGCATGCTAAGAGCTATTTTATTGATTGAGGTGACCACTTGAGGGATTTAAGAACAATGGTGGAGACCAATTGTCTTCCTTGGATGGTTAAGGGGATTCAATGTCATTACCAAGGTTTAGGATAATAAAGGCCACTCTTCTACCAAGCTTGGTCCTATTGCTAAATTCAATAATTGTATGGATGATTACTCATTAATAGAGTTCAACTTCATGGGTAATCAATTTACATAGTTAGGAAAAAGGAAAGGAAAGTGGCTTTAGAAGCATTTCCTATTACTATGGGTAAACATTTGAGTAAGGCCCTATCTAACAATTTTTTATCGTTGATCTTTCTTCAAACAACAATTAAATTCGACCCAAGATAATTTAGATTCCAAAACACCTAGATTGAAAACATAAATTCCTTCATGTGTTTGCTTAGAATTGGAGTCTACTAATTACTAGGTCAGGAATATACTGTGGCATACAAGTTGAAGAAACTTAATGCTTGCCTTAAAGAATGGAATAAAACTAAATTTGGTATATATTTTAAAAGATTCTAGAAGTAGAAGAGTAAGTTATGGAGAAGCAAAAAAATTCCAAAATTTGTAAGATGAATTTTCAAGATTGGAATTTACTAAAGCTCAAGATCCATTGATTGTGATAACTAAAATGGAGGAGATGTATTGGTGCTAGAAAGTAGGCACTAAGTGGCCTAAGGATGGTCATTAAAACACAAACTTGTTTCCACATCATGGTAAAAAATTGCAAAAATAAACTTACAATACATACAAGTTGGAAGTGGATCTTGTAGGAGGATTTAATGATCAAAGTCATAGTGGATTGCTTCATCTCCCACTATTTTGTAGTCCTTATAAGTAGAATGGTGAGGTGCATTGCCATTTTTCCCCTAGATTTGATAGAAAGTAATTAGATGCTTATGCAGCTAACCATTAAGGAGGAAATGCAACAATTTTTTTTTTTCAAATGGATTCTCCAAGTGTCTTTAGTCTAGATGGGTTTAACGGTTTTCTATACAAGAACTAATGTCCATAATTCAGGATGATGCTTATGAGGCAATGAATGATTTTCTCACCGACATCCATTACCTAGAGAATTTACTAGTGCTAATATAATCCTAACTCTCAAGATCGATTGACCTATATATTTTTACAATTTCAAACAAATTTGCCTCTAAACCTTTTTTGAGAAAATATTATATAAGATTTTGGTAAAAAGGCTATAATCTTTCTTGCCCTCCCAAATCTCACTTGCAAGTTAGCTTTTGTTAAGGAAAGGGAAATATTATAAAATATCCTTCTTGCATAAGAATTAGTTAATGATTTAAATCATAAGATCAAAAGTGATAATTATGTTATTAAGCTAGACTTTAGGAAAGTATTTGATAATCTATCTTGGGATTTTCTTAAGCATGTTGTTTGCAATATTAATTTTAGTATTAAATTTATTAATCCTACCATGAGCATTTATAATAGAAGATGGCTATTAATCATTATTAATGGGAAAGTCAAAGGTTTCCTCCAACCTTCCCATGGATTAAAGCAAGGGAACCCTCTATCCCTATTGTTATTCTTCATAAAAACTTAAGCACTAAGCAAAGGTTTAAATGACTTACATACACAAGATAATGTGTTACTATGCCACTCCAAGAGGTTATAATCCCATCTCCTATTTAGGCCTTGATAATGATTTTGTCCTCTTCTCAATATGTAATAGACTTTGTATTCAAAATGTCAAGCAATTCCTCATTAAGCTCCAAGACATGTTGGGTTTGAGGATAAATGAACAAAAGATCTTCTTTATTTAATAAATAAATATTTTATTTCATAGTGTTGAAAATGTTACATCATGTAGTGCTTGATGCATTAATAAGATAGAGGAATGTAGTTGAACTTATTAAATTTTGAGCCTAGAGAGAGATTCTTGGCTTGTTCTATTTGAATGTTGTATATCCCAAATAATATATCATTCAACAACTTCAATTGTTGTATTCCTTAGAGGTTGAGAGATGAGGAGCATATCAACTATAACTAATTATATACAGATCAATGGAAAAAGGTTTACTAGATGAAGGATACCCAAAATATAACTAAATGGACATGGCCGAATAAATGTTTGACATGTTTGATGATGGGATAGCCACCACTTAATATCAAATTGATCTAAACTAGATCAAATTTGTTTGATAAGCAATGTAAGAGATTGACATAATGTATTAGGACAACAAATAGAATGCCAAATTTTCTCACAGTTACATGGACTAACTTAAAGTGAATGGATAGATTAGACTCACGAGATTGTGTCAAAGCAAGACAATTAGCAAAAAACCATGGATGGCCATATAATTGTCCAAACTAATATGGTAAGTGATCATATTTTTATGATGACATAAGAGTATTTTGTTCAGTTAAAACATAGTCATTGCCAAATCAGATGGAACAAATACATTCAATTCAGAGTATAGTAAGACATCAAATAGTACAAAATGTTGCATTGTACTATATGATAAAAGAACTCGAAAGAAGAACCAATGATGTACCATGTGAATTAGTATATTGTACTGTATGATAATTAAATAAAATGGAACTAACAAAGCATTCCATGGGGTTTGGTAATGAAGAATAAGCATGTTGAAGAGGATAGACTAATATGATGATTAGGTTTGGTTAAGTTTGGATTTTCTGGAGAATTTGAAGTAGTGACTATGATAGTAGATCCTAATTTGTCTCACCATGAAATGATGATTTTCCATGTGCATAGTTGAATTAAAGATTCCACCTAGTTGGTTAAGAAGAGACCCTTGTAGCTAGAGATGAAAACCTAAACCCAAAATTGCAATGGATAACCTCTACCACACAATTAAGCTTAAGAGAGAATGCTTGAAAGCTTCTAAACAAATGGGAAATGAAAAGATTCTCTTGATAGTTATCATCCAAGCTAATATGAAACGCACCCATAAAGAATTGGAGAAATAATATGACCACAAAAGTTCACATGTAAATGCATTGATTTTTGTAGAAATTTGCTTTATGCCAAGCCCATTCTCCTTAACTAGGAAGGTAATATTCTTTCAAGGTGTCCAATTATGCCTATTAGAATTGTTGGAATTTCTCTAAAAGAAATTTTTTTTCTGTCTCTATAAGTGTCACCACTCTTAGGTGGCTATGGAAGCATCAATAGATGTGTGGGGATGGAGTTCAAAATATTATTAATAAGGATCAACCTTCCCCCATTTGATGGCCATTTGTAATTCCAATAGTTTACCCTTTCCATTATTTTGTTGATAAGAGGCTGATATATTTACACCTTGTTCCTTCCATGAAGATCCTAACATCCAAATACTCGAATAGAAAAGTTCTATTAATAAAATTTTTTTGTGGGAAATTATGTTCTATAAAATTGTGATTATCGGCCAAAAAATTTACTAAAAATATTTGCTAAAAAATTTCACTAGTTTATGAGCTAAAATCTTTAAAAGTGTGATCTAAATTTGATTTAAGGAATGGAATCTATCCATGTGCTTTTAATAAATTAAGGAATTCAGTCTCCTCTCCTACTCCAAGAAATCCTAAGTTGCTTCCAACAAATCCTACGTAATGATGTCCTAACATTGCCTATAGAATTAACTTGTAAATCAATTTAGACTTGAAGAGCTATCCCAATTCAATCCTTTCATTACTCTCTTAACTTTCTCTATCGAAACCTCTTGAAGGGCCTCCTCATTATTACTTTAATTTGGGTTAGAAAGAAGACATTGATAGTATTGAAGTGCCTCAAAACTAATTAGATCTTCATCTCCAATCCAACTATCTTCCATATTCTATCTTATTAATTGATAGCTTTAATCTTTTAGCAATTACTAAAGAATGAAAAAATTTCATGTTTGAGTCACCTTTCTATTCCATTTCATTCTTGCCTTCTATTTCTAATATTATTCCTCCTAAGTTTAACATCTAATTAAATCTACCTGTGCCTTCAAAACATTTTATTATATTTTCCTTACATGAAAATTTGTCATATTGCTCCTCTATTAACCTAATTGTCACCTTTACTACTTTGTGATTATCAAAGTTATTATCAAAAGTTTCCTTGATCTATTATTTCATGTGTATTTTTAGCTTCTTAATTTAGTAACAAATGTAAAAAATACCTGACCATGCTTTGGGAAGTCCTTACTCTTCTTTGAGATTGTCTTTGAAGGTTTTGTGCAAGAACCACATGTCCACACACCTAAATTAATGGGACTTGGTTTGTCATAAGTATGCACTTGATGCAAAATTGGTGCATGATCGAACATCAACCTACTAAGTTGTGGAAAAAAAAAGTGGGGAAACAAAGCTAACTCTCACTACATTGCAATCTATCCAAAAGCTTCCAAAAAAGACCTTTATTCATTTTATTGTGCTAAGTAAATGAACTTCGTAGAACTTGTCAATGAATTAGAGATGCATGCTTAGTGAACAATTGAAAGTCTTCCATTAATTTGAAGTCCTCAGTTTGTCAACTGATATACTCCTCTAAATTTGTAATAATGGTAAAATTGCCTCCCACTAGCCATGGGTTATTTAATGACAAGTTTTGATATTATACAAGCTTTGGCAATAAAAATGTCCTTTGATTTCTAATGGATTTGCATACATAGTAGACACAAACACTATGTTGTTTGAATTTCACATATTTACCTTAATTAAAATAGACTAATCTAAATTACATATGATGTCTACTTATAGTTGGTCACTCAAAAGAATCCATATTTTATTTGATTGACTGTTAATGCCATTATTGAGTTCTAATTTGTAAGAAAAAAGTGAGACTTTGGCATCTTTTACCAATGGTTCTAATAGAGTTAATAATTGAATCTTATGATTAAGTGTGAAAGCCTTAAATCTATTGAAAAGTAGGCATTACGTAAACTATCTCTAATATTCCAAATCAGAGCATTAATCTTTTTGGGATGCAAAAAAGTAAACTCAATGTAGGTTTTTGAATTTTGCCTTGTGAATTGAAGAGAAGTAGCCAACATTTTAGCCTTTGTATAATAACTTTTTTTGAGACTTATTTGAATAAAATTATCCTCAATGTTAGGGTCCAAGCAAATGTCATATCTATTATTTTCAAGAATTTGAATAAATACTTATTTAGGTTAAATATCCTCTCACGGTTTCTCCATACTTAATGTTGAAACTTCCAAATTTGATAAAGGGGGATGTTTATCTTCGAACCCTACTATGCTTGTTTTAATATAGCTATCATTGTTGTGTTATTGATAGTTAGCTAGTGTACTTTAGTTGATGGTAAAAAAACTTTTAATGAAATTGATAAAAATATAATCTATTTGTAAAAGGAATATTTAAATTAATTAAGGATAAGCACACTCAACATGTATGCCATAATAAGATTAATACTCTTCCTTAATTTATGTTTATTTTATTCAATTTCTATTCTCTCTCCCTTCTTGTTTCACTCAAAGGGATTTAATAGTAAAAAACTTAGTCTAAGTTTTATAAATTGTTCACAACCTAACGGTTTTATGAAAATATCAAAACTTATTTTGTTTCAATTATACTTTTATTCAACAATCTAAGGGTTAACTCCCACAATTTCTTTTAACTTTATGTAATTCCTTTTTCATAGTTATTCACCAAAGCACATTATTTTAGCATATTTTATTAAGGTTGGCTTAACATTTCCTACAAAAGCTTAATGGATATGATAAGATCAAGATTTAGTACCATCCATAGTTTCACCAAATAACTTATTCTTTAAGATGATCCTTATTAAATTGTAAATTTTTAAGATTTTCATCAACTACTTTCTTTTGTCTTATGCACTACTTTATTTTAATTGTTAGATTTGAGAGCCCGAATCATTTTGGATTGATCACATTTCAGATTGGATGAACTATTAATTGTCTTTACTATCCATGCATAAGTAAGAAATTTAGATTAAGTATTAGCTTTATTTCTATATAAGCATGTGAATTTTGATTGAGTTGTATGTAATAATGGCATGTAGGTTAGTTATTATAACCATGTAAAATATCGACATGTTAATGCACATGACATCTTTTAACATTTGTAATAAAACTTTCTGTACTAAGTTGTTTTACTTTTTAAAATAAACAAGTGGAGTACAAAAATTTAAAATAATTGAATTCTTTAATTGAGGATGCATGCTCATTAACTTTTTGCACTAAATCATCATTATCCCTTTTCATATTTTCTAAATAAGTGCCAATATTTTTTTTAATTTGTTCATAATGATCTACATATTCACAATGTCCTTTTAATTTCTGTTATTTTTATACATATTTTTATATTTGTTGCAAAGATAAAGTAATTGTTGAGTTAAGCTTTTGTTTGAGTAACTTACCTCCTATTCTCTTAAAGATATACTCTCTTCTTTTTTATTCTCTTTAGCCATCATACAAAATAGGACTTTTTTGTTTTCTTTATCTTCACTTGTTTTAGTGTCCTTTGAATCACTTCAAGCTATTTTCATGGCCTTTTTCTTCTTCTTCTTGCTCTTCTTTATTTCATTATTCTTAATTGATCCTTTATAAGCTTCTTCTAATTCATGCCAATTTTCATAAGATGTTTCTAAATTCACAATTCTATTAAATTTAGTTTTATTCGAAGCACAAAGTAAACCTTTTATGTGCTTATCATTTAATTATACTTTATGTTTTCTTTTTCATCAATTTCAGTGAAAGATTTAGGTACTAAAATATCTTATGTATTTTTTCTAGAGAGATATTTCGAGTTAGTATTCTTACATTTCTTTATGAACTAAATATAAATAACTAGTCATCTTAGTCTTTCAATAGAGATAATAGTTACTACAAAAGAGTGGTGGACTATAAGAAGACGCATGTTCACCTAAACTAACTAAAAAATCAACTTGAGTAATGCATCTCTCAAAGAGTTTTTTTTTACAAAAAGAGACATCACTCTAATATCATTTAAAGTATGGTTTAGTAAGAAGGGGGAATTACTAGAAATAAAATTTTTTATTTATTTAAAAATTATTTTAAAAAATAGATTTTTGATAATTTTTAGTATGTTTGTACAAGCTTTTAAAAATGAAGTTGTATAAATTTTAATTTTATTTTAAAAAAAAATTTTTTAATAATAAATGTTTACAAAAATAATGAAATAGAAAGATAAATATAGATAAAATGTATGCCAATGATGTTTATATTCTTTGACTTAAAATCAAGCTTATATTCATCCTTAAAAATAAAAAAAAAATAAAAGAATCAATATATGCCTTTTGCTAAAAGATGGGTAGGCAAAACCCTTATAAAAAAGAAGCTAAAGGGATAGGTTATAATGACCTTACAATGAAATAAAATTGACAATAAAAGAAAAGAATTTAGAGACAAAATAAAAATTAATATAAACAAATATTATATACTTGATGAAATGCTCAACAAGGTATAAGTATTTTAATTGAATCAATTAAGAATAAAAAAATTAAAAAGTTATCTAATCTCAAAAAAAGTAGAATTTAGAGTTTGACAACCAAAAGTCATGTGAATGGAAGTGGCAAAGAGCAACAACTATTTACAGCTTGAATGAGTTTAAATTTTTCTTCCATTTTTATTCAGATTTCTTCAAAAATTTATTAATCAATTACGTTAAAATATTTTTTTATTTATAGAAATTTTTTGATATCTACTAGTGCTTATCAAATAGACCAATAAGCTAATACTACTTCTTTATTTAAAATAAGACAACATAGTTTTTACTTAAAAACTTAGGTTGATATATTTTATTGATAGTGTGAACAATTAGAAAGGTAAATACACGAATGGTTTCCTTTGGAGGATGATCAAGTGAGTAAGAATCATTAGGTTTGTTAGAAAAAGATTAACTTTCCTTGGGAAGAAAATGAATGATGTCAAGAAACTAAACAAACTTATGGAAGCATATAATGCCTAGCTTTGTTAGAAGGTCTACACCTCAAACACTCTCTTAACTAGATCCAAGAAAGAGAAGTATCTCAATAGCAAATGTTGTGGAGCAATCTTAGCTATTTGGAATTATATAGTTTGTGCTAACTCATCTTTAGTAATTTACAATTCTGGTTAGTTTCTTTCCATTTTTCCATCTAATTCTTCATGAAGCCCATGATGTGTTGGACCTTACTGAATCTTAGAAAAGGTTGGACAAAATGCCTATAATGTGTAGCTACTAAATGATTATGGCATGAGCAACCTTCATTGTCTTAGATTTGGTTTCTTACAAAGAGCCAATTACGATTCCCAATGAGCCATTTGAGCCAACATCCACATCCTTTGGACTATAAGAGTAAGAAGAGTGAGTATATTGAGAGAATACTAGATAATCAAACTGTGCTAACTAGAAACTAGAGTTATTATAGTTATCTAGCACATTAAAAAAGCAAATTAGACACAAGGAATACATGGATCATAAGAGAAGAGCTATAACAACTAAAATTTGACTCAATGGAGATTTATAAGAGCCAAACTAAAGTAGTTGTCTCTTTATAAATGAGTTTTCCCAACCCATAGGAAATTGGTGAGAACAATAATTAACATTTTTTACACCTAAAAACTAGACAAACACGTGTCGACCCTTTTTGGACAATTAATTTTTTTCTTCATTTGTATAGTCCAAATGAGGCTTAAAATTATACTTCAAGATTAAAATTCATGATAGAAATGAAAAAATAGGCCAAAATGGCCCGTTAGACCATATTTCCTTAATCTGGACCATGCTTGGTTAGAAAAATTTAACGAATAAGTCTTCTAGGTCCAATTTGAATCCTAGGTTTGTGCAACGTACAAGAGGTACAACATGTTGCATTGACCTACAAAAAACATTTGTAACACACCAACATGATTCGAGCCCACAACTCTGTTGCTGCCACGTCATCCCACCAACTCATTCCATCACATGCCAACTTGTGATGCTAATGATAGGCCATAGACCTGTCACCCGACTTTGCAACACGCTGACCCGCAACCCATTAATACTATGCCAACCCAATTTGCAACATGCAACATCAAACCCAATGTGTGACACTACCAGTAAATCTTCACTAAATAGATTTCATAAACGTAAAATATAGCTTGGCAACATCTCATGACTATAAGTTTTGCAGTTTTTTTATTGTTTATTGATTTTGTGATTAGGCTCTATATAAATTAAGGAGAGGCCTCCCTTTGGAATGGTGATCTTTGGATAATAAAATTTCAACTTTTGCTTTACATCTTGTTGAGCTCTAGGGTGAATGAGGTGATAACTCCAACAAGATAATTCGTCAGAGCTTCAATATTTGGAAGAGAGTGAAAGGCCTAAGCAATGAGACGCCATGCAAGTTTACCAAAGACTCTATGACATCCCATCTTACCATCGCCACTTAACTACTCGGATTGTTTGTTGATTACATATTTCATCATTTCTCTTCACATAATTGTTTCCTTTTAACTTTATGGCTTAAGTTTCTCAAGTTCTCACTTTTGTTTATTATTACCTTTTGCTACTATTTTTATTCAAATTTTGGAAGTGTTTGGATTGCCTTTAATAGCAACTTTTCCTACAAGATTTAGTGAAGTCATTCGATGCTTTCAATATGTGCTCATTTGACCTTTGCAACATCTTTTTCTTTATCACGACATTGGTTAATTAAGTCATTTTTGAGTACCCCACCTATGCATTATAAGCATTAATTTTTCTTATTTCTTTTAATTTCTATTCTCTTTACCATTTTTATCACTCAAAAGGATTTAATGCTCCTAACCTCAATTTTAAGTTTTGAAATTATTGAAAACCTAAGGGTTTTGTGAAAATGTTAACTAATCTATTTTGCACTAATTATATTTATCTAATTATCTTAGGCTTCCTTTTGAATTGATTTAATTTATTTTTCATAGTTATTACACAAAACACATTATTAAGGCATATTATATTAATTTTAGTTTATAAATTGCTACAAAATCTTAATGTTTAAGATAAGTTAAAGTTCTGTCACCATCCATAATTTCACATACAACTTGTCATAATGATCTTTATTAAATTTTAAATTTTTAGATTTTTCTTCTATAGCTCTTTTCTTTATTTATTACATTTAAACCTTCTAAAATTAATTTCTCAAATTCTATTTGTTCATTATCTATGTATACACTATTTTATTTAGTTGAAATCGATTTATCAAGATTTAGATGTATACTATATAGTTTTACTCATTAAATTTCGGAACCCAAACTATTTTAAGTTCAACACATTTAGGAGTGGATGAACTGTTATTTTCCTTCACTATCTTGCATATGTAGAAAATTTAGGATAAATACTAGTTGTAATCCTACAAACTTGTTAACTATGGCTAGGTTGCATGTAATGATAGAATATAAATTTGTTATTATAATTATATAAAATATCAACATGTCTATGCACAGGAGATCTTCTAGTATTGGTAATGACAACCTCTCTACAAAATGGTTTTAGTTCCAAAAGTGAGCAAGTAGAGTGCAAGAATTTAAAAACATTAAATTCCTTAACAAATGATGCATGCTCATTCTCTTTTTGTGCTAGATCATCATTGGCCTTTTTCATATTCTATAAATAAATATGAACTCTATTTGTAATTCATTAAAAAAGATCCAACATAATTATAATGTTTTTCTTACAATTTTTATAAAAAACTTTATTTTTATTACAAATATAAAGTAATTATTGAGCTATTTTTAATTGGTGTAATTTACCTCTTCCTTACCTGAAGAAGTACTTTCTTTTTCTTCTTCTTTGCTAGCCATCTAGCAAAATAATATTTCATTATTTTTCTTTTTTTTTTCACTTATGCTAGTCTCCTTTGACTTAGTCCTAGTTATTTTCAATGCCTTTTTCTTTTTCTTCTTTTAGTTCTTTTTTTCATTCTTCTTAATTGATCTTTCATAAGTTATCTTTAAATCATGCAAACTTTATAAGTTATTTCTAACCTCTTGATTTTTTAAATTCTATAGTATTCAAACTACTATGTAAAATATTAATAGTTTCATCATTTAATTGTACTTTATGTTCTTTTTTTTCATTCATTTCATTATTTAGTTTAGGTAAAAAAATAATTTTTGAGTTTTCTTGATGGGAAAATCAAAATGAGTTTGCTTTAGTTCTATATTTCTCTATCAATAAATTTTAAATAACTAGCAATCCTAGAATACTATTAGAGATAATAGTTGCCACAAAAAGTGGTGGTTTATTGGAAGATGTACATTGATCCAAACTCACTAAAGCATTTATTTGATTCATAAATTATTTATAGAATTTCTTCTCACTAGAAAGTGACCTAGCTTTGATTTCAATTAAAGTGTGGTTCAATAAGAGGGGGTGAATTATTAGAAATAAAAATATGATTTTTAAAATATATTTTAAAATAATATTTTAATTTAATATTTAATAATCTCAAGAAAGTCTCTAAAAGTCATTTTATGTAAATTTATAATTTTATTTTAAAACATATTAATCTCTTTTCAATATTAAATTTTAATAAAAATAATGAAATAAAAAGATCAATAAAGATTAAAATACATTCTAGTGAATTTTAAATAGTTTGACTTAAAATTAATCCTACATTAATGCCCAACAAAAACCTAATAAAAATAAAATTATCAATATAAATCATTCACTAAAAGATGGATAAACTAAACCCTATAAGCAATGAAACATAAAAGATGTGCCATTATTTTCTTACAATAAAAAATGATAATAATAAAAAGGAATTTATCAACACAAAATAGAACTTAATATAAACAAAGGTACTATACTTTATGAAATGTCTAATAAGAAATTAATTTAAATGAATCAATTACAAATAAAATAATAAAAACTTTGTTGATTTGAGAAGAAAGTAAAATTTTGAACTTGATGATTGATGGATGCATTGAATTAAAGTGATAATGGGCAGCAGTTACTTATAGCTTGAAAAACTTCAAATGTTTCTTCTAATTTTATCAATATTTCATAAAACATTCATTAATCAATTATGTTCAAAATAAAATGTGGATAAGCAATAGGAGGCATAAATTTTTAGAGAACCATTTGTATTTCTTAAAAAAAATTAAAAAACATTTTAAATTAATTTTTAATAAATTTGATTAAATCACTAAAAGTGATTTTATGAAAACTTTAACTTTATTTTAAAACATGTTAATATCTTTTTGATAATAAAGTTTTACAAAAATTATAAAATAAAAACATCAACAAACATTAAATATATACTAATGACTTTTAAGTGGTTTAGTTAAAAATAAATCCTACATCTATACCAAGAAAAAAACTAAAATACAACCAAAAATATTAAAAAATAGAAAGGATAAACCCTCATAATAATGAAACAAAATAAACATGCAACAACAATCTTACAATAAAATAAAATTTGTAACAAAAAAAGGAATTCAATGACAAATTTGAAATTAATGTAAACAATATTTGATGAAATATTTAATGAGGCACAAATATTTTAATTACATCAACTACAAATAAAGAAAATTGATAACTTAGCGAATTTGAGAATAAAGTAAATTTAGAGTTTAACGACTAAAGGATGTAGCAAGCAGAAGCGAATATGAGCATTAATAGTTTACAGATTGAATGACTTGAAAGTTTTCTTCAAACTTTGCCAAAGTTTTCATCAAAAAGTCATCAATCAATTATGTTAAAAAATCTTCTATTTATAGACTTTTTTAATAGCTAAAAGAAATTACAAAACTAACCAATTAATTATTTGTGTTGGTAAAGTTTTCAATTCACAACTTACATATTATTTAAATAAAATTTCTAATAGTTAAAATATCTATTACTTAGGAGCCACATGATTAGAAGCATTTTCGAACATTTCATCATGAAAATTACATGAGTGGGTAGCTTGGAGTAAACTGGCATTGTTTAAAAAATAGAATTTGATATAAATCATTAAATCTCAATCATGATTGAATGAAAGGATTTAATTTTAATTTTAATTGCAAATTAAATGCATAACATGCAATCATGAAATTGCATGATTGTATGGTTGATTAAATTAGCACTTAAAAAAGCAAATGAGATGGCAATCATTCGATCATAAAATTGCATGATTAGGCTTTAGAAATCACTCTTGTAATTTAAAATTTAGTCTAAAAAAAAGGAAGTGAATTTAGTTACTCATGGAATTAAAGAGCTAAAAGTATTTGTCTTTAAGACTTTACCCAAGCTTATGGTTTAGCTTGTTATGGTTTGCTATCCCTTGGTTCACTTAAGAGGTGATAACCAATGCTGCTTATGTGTACTCTTTCACAAATAAAGGATCAATGGTCATGTCACAATTTGTAATAGTGATATATGTGTTCGACACTAATTTCTCTGACCCAATTTCAACAGCAAATGGGTTTAGCAGTAATATTCTGGCTTAAGACATATGGTTTAATGAGAATTAAGTATTATTTTTAGATTTTTAAATTCTTATTAGTGTTATTATTTATTACTTAATTATTTTTATAATGACCTTTACAAAAGCTTTTGAGATGATATTTTGAAAGATATGATCTGTGATAAAATGATTCTTATGATGATTATGATACGATAGATAAAGGTCTAGGAAACCTAATTTTTTTTAAGTTGATTAATTTAAATAAAATTTAATTTTTGTGTCATAAAATGATTTCAATCAAGATTAATATTCTATTTAAATTAAAAATAAAATACTTAAAATTAAACTCAAAATAAATCTCTTAGAAATCTATCACTCTAACCAAGATGATTTTGATGATTTCTAATATTTGCACCTCTTCCCCTTAATGATCCCTCATGAACATGAAAAACATTATCTAAAATCTAAAACTTTTCTTAAATAATTTAATTAGAAATATTTAAGAATTATTGTCATCAAGCAAAGTATAATTGCTAGAGGTTAATAATTCAACACAAACAAGTACCCTATTTGTAGGCATTTTTAATGGCTAAAAATAGTTACAAAAAAGTCCAATCTACTTGTCACCATTTATTTAATTAAAAAAAGATTAGAATGGTTTTTTATGAAAAATTTAATATTTAAAAAATTCTAACAATACAAAAATAATGGCTAAAATAACAATTATGGAAAGAGCCACACTATTAGAAGGATTCGTGATAGTTCAATTGCAAAAACTAAGTGATTAGATGGGTAGATTTAAATCGACACTATTTAGAAAAAAGATTTGAGCTAGACTTTTAGAACTTAATCATGATCAAATGAATGGATCCTAATATTAAAGCACAAATCAAATGTGGACCATTTGATTGTGAATTTGCATGATTGCATAGCTAATCAAATAACTTATATAAAAAAAAGGATAAGATGATGATCATTACACTGGTAAAGTGCATGATTAAATGGTGCACATCACTCCCATTATTCAAAAGTTCGTCACAAAAAATAATGTTACGTTTTTAGTCCCATATTGCATTTTGGAGGTTAGAATATTAGGTTATAAGCATTCTCCAATGCAAAAGAGTTAGCCATAAAATTTGGGTTTACTGCCCTATAGTTCATTTAGAATTTACTAAACCATACTACCAAAAATTGATTATTCTTGAGTAACATGTTTAGGAGTAATTCCTTGATCTAACTTAGTTATTATATGCAAGATTTAGGATTTATGTTCTCACCCAATTCTTACAGCAAACTGGGTTCAGTGTCATACCCTAACCCAAGATGTAGGATTTAAAGATTTATTAGTTTTAGCTAATTAGAACTAGGTTATTTATTATTACATGTATTAATTAATTATCTATTATTATAATATACTTTTGTACTAAGTTAGTGGAGAAAGATTTCTAAAAATATGTTAAAGGTAATGTATTTCTTAAGATGGTCAAGGTAAGATGATCAATAACAATAGAAAGTAAAATTATTTTTTAAGATAATTAATTTGAATAAAATTTAATTTTTTATTTTTTGAAGAATGAATTTAATCAAGCTTAAATATTTAATAAAATTAAAAGTGAAATACCTAAAATTAAACTAAAAAAGAATCTAGTGATGGACTATGATCTAACCAAGACAATCTTCATAAGATCTAACATTTACTTCCTTTTTTTAAGTTTTTTAATGAACATGAGCATTGAATATCTAAAATAAAAAAATTTTCTAAAACAAATTTAGTCAAAATACTTATAATTTATTATCTTCAGACAAAGCATTATGGTTAGGTGTCAACAACTCAACAAAAAGTTTTTAGGTTAGGAGTAGTTATAATGTAATGTTGTTTAATATTTTAAAGAATATCTAAATTAAAACAAAACTTTTATTACTAATGAAGAACGAAACTGCATCCTCTAGCTTATTTCTTAAGAGGAAAATTTATTGTTGGTAAGAAAATGTGGATTTGTAGGAAGTTTGTTAAGTGGTATTTCAACTGAACAAACATAGTGTAGTGGATTTGAATGTATTTAATTATGTATTTTTCACTACTTACTAAAATATTATTACTTTAGATGTTAAGGATGCAACATAAGATTTCATTATTGGTGCTACTATTCCTAAAAGGATTGCCAATTCTCTTTCCAAAATCCAACAATCTAGTCTCCTTTCAAGACTTCAGGAATATATGTATTACCAATTTTATTAAAGGAATTTTGAGCAAGCTATGAGCAATAGATTGCAACACCTACTAAGAAAAATTATTTCTCCTAGTAGGCTTATTTTATTGAAGGTTGGGAAATCACTAATAATATCTTGATTACCTCAGTGTCAATGACTTCATTGAATAAAACAATTAGGGGGAGAAACTATACAATAAAGTTAGACATAGAAAGGGAATTTAATAGTATTTCAAGGGTTTTTCTTTTTAAAGTACAATACAAATTTAATTTTTTAGTGAAGTCCATCTCTTTAGCTAAAAGAAATTAAATATTCAATATACTTCCAAGTGCCCCCATTATTGTAATGAGGACACTCTAGATCATTCTGTTACTAAATGTTGCATTACGTAACATCTTTGGTCTTTCTATCACAAATGCATTAGATAATCATGTCAAACTTCATCAACCAATTGCATCCCTCTTAAATCAATGATGGTAAGGAATTAATGGTAGTCAGACTAACAAGGATGTAATGTACCTCATCCTTCTCATAATTTTCTAGCATATATGGAAAGCCAGAAATAGGAAGTTATATGATAGGAAAATACAGTCACAATGTTAGATAATTAAGGATATAAATTGGTAATAACATGAGCATTTTCAAGGCTTTTCCATTAATTCAAACTTCACAAGCAGATGAAATTCTAGTGTAGCTTACCTTACTAACCCTTTTTCAATTTAGGGAAGTTAAATTTTGTTTAAGAATCTTTTGGACTACACCCTGACCATAAGTACATAAGGTGAACGTTCATGGATCATACAAGTAGAAAAAAGATAAAGTGGTAGTACTCATTCCTGATAAGGATTCAATTATGCTTCATTCCTTTGTTAGACCAGTTCAATGCATTTCAACATTGGAAGCTAACATTTTGGCATTGCAAAGAGTTTATAATGGTGATATGATCAACAATTTTCTTAGGTGATCATTGATCTCAAAGGCTCTAATCTAATTAAAATGCGTTTAGATATGGAAGCTTCACACCAATCTATAATAGATAGCCTTCAATAGATTTAGCAAACAGAAAGAAGTGCCTAAATCACATTCATTAGTAGTAAAAAGGAGGAAAACAAAGTTCTCAAGAATCTCGTTAAAATGATATGTTGACAAGCTAGTGAAGGTTTACCTAATTGATAAATACAAGGCATTCATAACAATGGAGAAAGGCAAAATTTCTTGCATTTGTGACTGATGCAAGATACTCAATTGGTGTGTACAAGAAAGCCTGAATGATAACATTCAAAATCAATGATCAAGCCCAGTTGGTAATACCTTCCCCGATTATGTTAGAAAAAATTACACCATACATTTTTTCAACTCAACATATCCAGCTAGTATACTCTACCTACTTCATTTCAATCCAACAATAATTTTGATCTTATTATGTAGGTAATTCACTAGACCTATTTATTTTGATGAGTCATCAGATGAGCACACTCACTTTATCAACCTACTAAGCTCTTTGGAAGTTATTGTTTCTTCACACATTCAATGTTATCTATGATGTGATCAAGTGCATTTGAATAGATAGACAAAAGAATTAAAACTATTCATTTAGTGCAATGATAGACTTGGATGATTCTATTATCTTACTTCAATGATATGCACTTCTTTTATAAACTACTACACTTTAGTCTCATACATCACAAAGCTTTGGACTTGTATATCATGAAAGGTCATTTTGCACATTGTCATACCTATACAATGCTAGTCCCAAATCAACCATCTTTGGTATGACCCACCAAACACCTACTAAGCAAATCCTACCCTCTGATTTAGTAACAACCTAATATGACAAATTAATCATTATTTTTTTAAGCTTATCTTTGAACATAAATGACCTTATCATCATCCTCTTATGACAACTTGCCAAAACTATTCAAATTAATTTCTCATTAGGTTGGTATGTGATCATTTGCTTTTTACATTGGATAAGTACATCAAAGAAGTCCCTTTTTGTCTTCTCATATTTCTATGATGCTGGAAATTTACTCCACCATCTTAGTAAGTTATCATCAATGCCCCAACACAATATGTCACTAAAATCAATGGCCACTTGTTACATGCACTTTACAAACATAGTCCTTGTAATTTTATGCATCCAACAAAAATAGTTTTATTTTAAAAATAAAGGATCAAATAAAAAGGTGTCCTACAAGTACCCAAAAATTAATGGTTATTGATGAAGGTACATAGAGAAATATTAGTTCAAATAATATTATAAGTTCATCTAATGCTTCTTAAGTTAGTGATTTATTTGATTCCTATGATAATCAGATTGTTGAGCATGGTAAATTAATTCAAAAGTACATTAATCTTAAGAAATTATGCTTTATGATATTTTTGAGCTTTCAAGAATATGTGATGAACATAGACAAGAAAATAAATCATTATCTATTAATGCCAAATTGTATTTTTCTTCTTTAAGTGATATTCAAGTAAAATTGAATGAATTTGACCATACCTCCTTAAAGAATACTACCTATATTAATTCTTTGAAAATTGAACGTGATATGCATATCTAACATGAAAGAAAAATTAACTTTTTTGCCATTACTGTTAGATTCCTTGAAGGAGAAACATATTAATGCTTCTTAACCTGTTTATAATCATGATTCATCATGTGCTCGCTTGTTTTTGAAGAACCAAAATTTTAGTGCATAAGGTAAGTTTTACCTTATCTATACTTGACATGATTTGTCAATTGAGTAATGCCAAATTTTCTTTTAATAAAATGTATGATGCATTAATTTGTTTTCATTGGCTATGGAAAATACTTTGGAAGAGGCACCGCTAATTAGACTAAATGTTTGTAGATGATTGCACGCAAGCACAATAGCATTGTTTGGAACAATCATGGCACACTAGAATAGTAATTTCTCATTAACAATGTTCTAGTTCGTTATAGGATGTGTTAAGTTTTGTGACATGCCAATGTGCCATCTCCAAATTGGAATGATGTTCTTGTCTAATATAGTGGGATGCACCATTGTGACAACACAATTGCACTTACGTTGAATTCACTGATTGTACATGTCTTCTGTTGCTAAGTAGGAACCAACATTGAAGTACGAAGGTGCATTGAAATGAATAGTATGAACCAAAAAGAAGCATACATGTTCAATGACGTGCGATGCACTATTGCAAGTATAAGATAATGTTGACTTAGCTCTTATTGTGCATCCTTGTACAATGAAGTCTCAGGCAATAATGTATTGATAAGATGTCTATGAATGAATAGTGCAAGCCTTCAAGAAACATACATGTCATTATGAAATTAGATGGCACTATCATGACATAATAATGTCAAAAAAATGAATGGTAAGACTATTAAAAAGATGTTTCAGTCTAATATGTTTACTATGAGTGTCAAAGTTGTATGATGATGCCTTTTTTAAATAGTAACATCAATTATTGAGTGGACTTATCTGATTTGATGAATGGCTTTGGTCATAGTTGTCTAATAAGCTATGTCTTTAGTGCTCTATCATAGTTGTCCAAACTCATGAGAAGTATTGGTATAGCAATATGAATATATTTTGTTATGCATATTAAGCTTAATTGGCTATGCTAAGGCAAACGAAATAATCTTGGTGCAAAGTTGTAACAATGTCAAGTAGACACTTCACACAATTGATAATCATTATCATGCGTATGAAGTCTTGCTCATAGAGAAAATATTTATTTATTTATGTTTGAATGGTATTAGACCTAATCCTTAAGGTTGAAACTCTGTACCATGTGCAAGTTTTGAATTTATGAATACTAAATTTCATTTAGTCTAGCTAGAGTCATGCAATGCTTTGGAATACATTTTGAATCCCAAGTGACTATGTTTTTGGATTTTTCTTTAGTTTGTGTGAGCTAATTTGCTCCTTTATTGCCTTCTTTGTAAATGTAACTCAATTGGGCGATTTTTATTCCTAACTCTCAACTAATTTATTGGATGCTATTTGATAGCTTTTAAGAATGTTCATGTGACTTTGCATCATTTTTAGTAATTTTTTATAGTCCATTTTGATAACAAGATTATGGTTACTCCTACTATTGCACATTTGAAGATCGAGGAGTAGTAACATTTCTTTAGCTTCTAATAATTATTTGCTTTCAACAAAAATTAAAGAACAGCTTCACTATTTTGTATATATGGATACAAATAAGTTTTTCACAGCCAACCTATCCATTGGTACCTTGCATGAAGCCATCAATGCTTAAGTGTTCGATCAGGAAGAGGTGACCATTTAACAACTTCACAACTTCTATATTTTAGTAATGAATATGGAGGGACTAAACTAAGATGAACTTTTTAGAGATCTTCTTAAGATGTTTGTGTAAGTGTAAAGTAGCTAAAGATGTTGTGGCGATTGAAGATAACATTATTGATGATTTATTAGATAATTGATTTTCTTAAGGATTTTTAGATTTCTAGTCTTCTTTATGTTCTAGCATATGATTAGAGGAAGGATTTGAATGACTTCACCTCTAGTAGAGTGATTATTTCTTTAGTTCCACTATCAAGATAGTTTATCTTAGTTATCTTATCTTACTGAATGTGTAAACTATTGGTGAAGGCAAACCACACTTAACTTGCTTTGTCACAACTAAAAAATGCATGATCCATTAAGTCCTTAATTAAATAATGTGGGCACTTTGTTACAACTCAAAATAGAGCTATTGAATGGACATTTTGTGTTCCAAATTTTATCTTTGGATTGTAGAATCAGAACTTTGCTTCTAATTTCTTCTTAGACTTACTAATCATTGAAGTTACCATTGCATGTGAGTGTTCAATAGTTTTTTTTCCTTTAGATTAAAAACATTAGTATAATTTAAGACTAGGTATTTAGTCTTTTACATGTGTTTCCATTTGTTTGAAATGATGCATTTTCTACTTGATGCCATGTATTTTGCTTTCAAGAAGCTTACCAATAATGAGTTTTTTAGAGCAATTTTCAATTGAATTTTGCTAAAAATGTTGAAATTACTTCTTCTAGTTTTTTAAGAATCAATCCATTCTCAACAAATACAATGTTTACTTTTCCCTAATTAGTCCAACAATGCTTAACATTGCACTAAGAATCACACCATGGAAAACTACTCATACATTTTTAAATTTGCTTTAGCTTAATGAAAGCGGAATTTGTTACCATCAAAGAGTATATAAGTAGTGGGGCAAGAACATGTTTTATAGGAATAAGTCTCCCACCCATAGTTAACAACTTCTTGTTCCATCTATCACCTTCTTATTGATTTTATCAATCAGGTGTTTGAAATGTGTCGTTTTCTTTGTATTAGTGAAAAGAAGGCAACTAAAGTATGTTATAGGAAGTTTCTCCCTCTGCAACTAAGAATCTAACAAAGGTTTCTTTCTTGTAATAAATAGATTTTGTAACTAAGATTGATGATCTTACGAACTCTACCACAAATTTGTGAATTCTACCCGTCTAAAGATTATTATATCATCTATGAAACCTAAGTGAGATATAATTAAAAAAAAACTCTAGGTTAAGTATAAGAAAGAACTTTCTCTTGATTGATGAGCTTATTTAAACCCTAACTAAAAACTTCCATAACAAGAATGAAAAGTAAAGATCAGAATGGATTATGTTGCTTAGGCCTCTAAGAGACTTAAAACTAACTATTTGGCTTTTGATTTGTTATGATGGAAGTATAAGTGCTATATAGAATATTTTTTATCACCATAATAAAGTTCCCCACAAAGTTAAATTTGATGATAACCTTGCATAGAAATTACCATGATTAGAAATTAAAAACACTCTTCAGATTAAGCTCAATCACATAGTTATTTCCTTTAGTTGTTTTATTGAAAGTTTTAATCAATTCCTATGCTAATATAATATTATTCATATTCTCTATGCCTTTAACAAATTCAACTTGCAAAGGAGAGATAATATTTGGAAGGATTTTTGAAAGTCTATTAGCCAATAGTTTAGAAAGTAATTTTTTAGTAAAATGGAACGAACAAATTAGCTTGAAATAAATAAACATTTTTGGGTTCTCATTTTTAGAAATTAGTGCAACATTTATGCTACCTTTAAGGAATGGATCAAGGATTTTCCTAACAACAACTTGTACATCATTTTCTATTATATTCGAGCAATAAGTGAAGAATTTTTGCTTATAGCAATTAGGTATAGGGTTGTTTTATTGATCCATCTAAAATATTGTTTCTTTATACACCTGTATTGATATTTCCTTCATCAACATATTATTGTCTTCATCTATAGCCAAGTAAGGAATGCAACTAAGCAATTCTCAATGCCTTTTTGTTTGGAAGTTGATAATAATTTCTAAAAATTCTTAATTACAACTTCTACAATTTTACCTTCGTATTAAATCCAATGATCATTAGAAACCTTCATGTTACATGAAAAAATTTTGTATTCCTTTCCCCTTCTTTAAGCCATTTGATGTCATCCTTTTATTGCTAATAGACTTCCTCCTTTCTAATAGCATCAAGAATAGTTTTATTAACCTTGATTATCTCCTTCCTCATCTTCTCATTTTAACTTACCTAAAATTAAGCTTCTTTAATTTTTACTAGGTCTTTAACTTAATTGTGTCAAAATTGTTGCCAAATTCTATTTTCTTCCATTCTTTGTGAATTTATTTTAACCATTTTAATTTAAACTCATGAACCATCATACCAAAGTAATTAATACGTAGCAGCCCATTATTTTACTTTATTTTTAGGAAGGATTGATGCTTCAACCAAAAGTTCTAAAACTTCAATTATTTTTGGCCTAATGGAGAGTCCTTAAGAAAATAGAAAAATTGTGAAGCATGATTAGAACATATTCTACGTAGTTGTTTAATTATAGCCATAGGAAATTGATTTGTCTAAACTTCATTCACTAACACATTGTCTAGCCTTTTCTAGATCCACATTCCTTTTCTTTACCAAAAAAGGTAAAAAGATTGCTAGAGAATGGAAGTTCCTTTAGGCAACATTGATTAATGAAATTGAATAATTCTTTAGTTGGTTCCATGTTAAGAACAAAATATCCCTGATTAAGATCTAACAATGCCATTATATTAAAATCACCTCCAATTGGCCATAGCATTTTGAAACGCAGTAATTTTAATAAGCCTTATTCCATAGAAGTCTCCATTCCATGATTGAGCACTAGCCTTGATGAATATGTAATTAGTAGATTTGTTCTAATCTTGATAACTAAATAAGATTTAATTATTGTTAGGTTACCCATGAGTTTGATGACTCATACCATAAATATTTAATATTTTATTCTATAAGCTTGTTTATTATGAATAAAGTTTAGTTTTAAAGAATAATCTATTCACTATTGAATATCATAAATTAGTTGTCTTCAAAACACCTTGGAGTGTTCAACAAGTTTTAAGGATTGGAGACACGTATATTTATCTTGAAAGGTTTTCTTTTTTTGTTATGAAATAGAATGTTAGCTTATTAATTATAAGACACATATCTATGCATTTTACTTTCAAATCATAATTTAAACATCTAATTTGTTCATCCTTTTCTTCATTTAAGAAAATTACATGATTATATTGTTTAATCAATATTTTTTAATTAAATCCATTTAATACATTTTTGTTAAATTTTATGTCAATAATTAAACTTTGGATTAAGGAAAAAAATTAAATATGTTTAATTTTCTTTATTACAAAAATTGAGCCACACCCCAAGCATAGCCCAAGTACAAAGCACTCAGACTGACCAAGCTCAAATGAGCCTACAAGCTTTTAGGTCAGCAAATTGGCTAGAACTAAATGGGGTTAGGCCCAAATTTGGTCAGGGTGTATTCTTGAACTCGCCTAAGGTAAAGCAAAGAAGCGAGCTAGGTTGAAATCAAATCACATTTGCAAATGGCTCTGGTTAGAACCATAACAAAGATTTAACCTGTAAGCATACGAGTGCACCTAGGTGATGAAATCCCAAGCACACAAGGGGGAGCCAGTCCCAAATTGACCCATAATATTCACCAATGCAATATATTATGAAGAGAAACTTCTATGGTTGTTTTACCATGAGGACTATATTTTTTTATTCTAGTAGGCTTCCATACCTTGAGCAAATCAATGTTGTATGATCACACAATTTTGTAATCAAACTTTGTAGCTTAGACTTGTATTTATGTTAACCTTTATCCACCCTACTTTCCATTTGATGATACCAATTGAATGGTCATATAGGATTCTACCTTTACATCTGTCATTGATTGAATGGTTAAGGGACCACTTGCCTATAATCTTTGCTTCATGCCTTGGATAAGACAATCACACTCTTATTAGAATTTATCCAGCAACTAAAATTGTTTCCTTCTTGACCTTGAATAGTGTGGCTCAAAATTATTTATTTTGAATTCTACAATTGAGATCATTCAAACATTTACTATTAATCAGTCAAACGATCTAAATCACATCCTATATAATTGGATGGCCCATATCTAATTCATCTTGATCGAATCGTCCTTAACTCATTCACTTTATAGCCTTTAATTTGACGATCCAATCTAAAACTTCTCGATTTAAATCTAATAGCTCTAGTTAATCTTGCTTAACTGTTGATCACCTAGCCATTATATGTGCCATTATAGTTAGCCATTTTAAAAGAAATTTTAGGTTGATTAGAAGAGCTTTCAAAGCTATTTGATAGTAGCTTTTTAAATAAATTATCATTCATATTTCAATGATTATGATCAAAATATTTCTATATAAATCCAACTATTACTCATGAAATGCCTAATCAATGTGGTCCAATCTTTTAAATTTCAACAAAACACTATGTAATATTTTATCAGCATAAATTATCTTGATAACAACTATGGCATTGTTCTTCTCAATATGTTGAATTCTTTTAGCTAAGCCTAGCACTTTTAAGCTTTAAATTTCTTGCTTCTTTTCATAATTTTGAGCTAGTTTTGTCTTGTTCCTTTAATCAACAAGCTTAGTAAGCTGAATGAATTTATCAAAATTTTTCCTTCTTACTATATTTTTTTATTTCTTTTGGGTTGGATGGTTGTGAAAGCCTGAGTTTTGTTTAATCTCATAAACAAATGAGTTGTGGTAGAGCTCACAAAAGCCCGAGTTATAGTTGAACCCATCAAAGCCAAAAGATCAGAGGTGAATCATAAGAGAACACAATCTCAAGTTATAAATATTTCTGATAATGGCATGTTTCTTAACCTTAATCAGGGTTGGATTGAGGTTTTGATTGAACCAAAATATCTAAAACTTTTGTAATATCATTTTAACTCTTATTTTTATTTTTATTGTTATTTATCATAAAAATTAAAAAATTAATATATACATATATGTATATATAATAATGGTTTTCTACAGCCATAAAATTATTTTTATAAAGAATTTTTGAAAAATGAATATGATAAAAATAACAAAATTATTTTGAATTTCACAATTCAACCTCCTCTTGTGGGATTCATACGCACATTTTTACTTTAATTGGTATTAGAGTGGGTTCACTATAAAAACTGAGTCAAATTATGGGTGATCAATCATGTGTATTTTAATTATCTCATTAAGTTTTCTTAATTGTCTTTTTCATTGCACATAAATTTTAATTTCTATCTTATCATTTTTGCATACTTTCTAAAATACATGTTAATTTGTTTCTTAAATTAGTTTTTCAATATATCTTCTCTTATGATTAATGTTAGTACAACATTAGATGAAAGATCTTAATCAATCTATCTAATAATATTTAAGGATGAATTTTATTTATATTAGAAAAATAGATTTAAAATTTTTATCAAATAAATTTACTTAAGACTTAGGGAAGTGCTCACCATACCATGTGATTTACTTAGTGATTCATCTAATGAAATCAAATCATTTAGTAAACTTAGTAGTGATCATTGGAGAAAGGCATAATTAAATACTCAAGTACTCAACTACCTTAATTAATGGCATATCTCTACGTAAATTTAATGAAGTTATTAATTTGCATATCATACATGAAGTTTGGAAAAAGATAGAAGTAATTTCATAAGTTAAAAAAACAAGCATAAATCTTCTTACACATGATTATGAGTTATTTAGAATGTATTCAAGAGAAGCTATAAAAAAGACGTTTATGTAATTTACCAATATTACTAATGGATTAGAAAATATTGGAAAAGTGCTTTTTGATTTAGATCTTATAAGAGAAGTGCTAAATATTCTACCCAAGGAGTATAATCCTCTTGCCACAATAATAAAGGTAGCCAAAGACATAAAAAAATGCACATTGGAAGAGTTACTTCGAGAAATTATTGATGGTCAAAGTTGAGATGAATAGAAGAGTTGAAGAAAAGGCTTCTATAAGCAAGCTAAAGCATGGAACAAGGAAAGAGGAACCATTAAAACTCAAAGAAAGAAAAGATGATTTGAATGAGGCATCCATCTCTTTTATGGATTTAGAGGAAGATGTAAATTTTCATATTGAAGGTTTAGTTAAAAGTTTGACAAAATTTGGCAAAAAATGTTATAAATAAGAATTGCCAAAAGAAAAAAAGAAGTGCAAAGATGAAGGCATCAAGATGCTAAGATTATCGTCAAACTTGCAATATTAGATTGGATTGTCCACAACTCAAGGGCACCAAAAGAAAGAAAAAGAAAAAGAATATAATGAAAAGAAGAAAGCTTTTTATGTTACTTGGATGCTTTGGAAGATTCAGGCTCCACACCTTCAAGTACTAAGGAGAAAAGGATGATATGCTCCATGGAAAATGATGATGAATGAAACATATTTAGTGAAAAAGAAAAGAATGAGGTAAGTTCTTGACCTCATGAAATTCTTGAAAATAATTATATAGAATTATTAGTAATTTAACTTCTTTAATATCTACACATAAAAAATTTAAAAAATATTTACAAAAGAATTGATCTAGATTTCTTTATGGAAGAAGATGAGAAAAGGAAAATAAAAATAGTTTAAATTTGTGATGAAAAAGCTTCCATGATTGTTGAGAATAGTTCTTTTAAAAAAAGTACTAGTTTAAAAAAATATTATTCTCTTGAGCAAGTATAAAGTTTCAATGCTTCACATGAAGTTTTTTCTAAGCATATATCTTTCTTTTGATCTTACTTATAACGTTTCAAATATTACCTACTTTTATTGTTGTAAAAAAGAAATACCATCAAGGATTATCAAATTAGGAAAAGTATTTCTACTTCAAAACCTTTTTTCAAATGGATAATTAAGAATGATACTATGAATGCTCTCATAATAAATATTAGAGGTCGACCCAAGCTTGTTTGGGCTTCTAAGATTAAAGAATAGAAAATTTAATATAAGATATCTCTATAATTGTGATGTGAAGATACAATGTATTAGAGAATTCATATGTTAAAAATAATATATTTAAGAATTATGTGTATAACTAAGCATAAAAAATAGCCAAATAAAACTTATATTTTATGATTATTAAGCTAAAATTTTATAATTTATGTACCATGCATAGAGAACAAAATCAAGATTTAACCCTTAGATGTAGGATAGTAGAGTGAAATGATCAGAGACTGATAAAAGTTTATATCAATAGAATTTATTTAACATAAATGGGTAACACTATGAGACAACTTTAAAAAGAAGATAATTAGAATTAGTGATATATGTATACCTAATTTTAAACTCTTAAATGTTTTTAGTTGATGGATTGTAATTTAATTTTATTAGTATTAATTAATTATGTTATAATAAGTATTTTATTAATTTTGATACTTAATATTATAAAATAATAAAAAATTGTTAAGTGTTACTAGTTAGTAGAAAAAAAGATGACATTTATGTGATTAAGTTTGATCAATTAGAAGCTAAAAAAAATAGAATGTCTTGTTATACATTCAAGTGAGAACAATTCATTGCATAGAAGATTAGGTTAGTAAGTTATTTTACCTTAAAAAAACCAAAGTAAAAATAATTAGAAGTCTTCCTAAGGAAAACAAAACTAGTTGAAAAAGGTGTAAATCATGTCAAAAAAGAAAGCAAGTTAAATATTTCTTTAAACCAAAAAATGATCTGACTACTTGTAGACCATTAGAGATAGTTTATTTAGACCTTTTAAGACTCATATAATTTTAAGTGAAAAGAAATACAAATTTATAATTATTGATAATTTTTTAGATATACTTAGGTTGCATTTCTTAAGAGTAAAAGTGAGATGCTTGAAAATTCTATCAATTTTATAAGAGAAATAAAAAAAATAAGCAAATCTCAAATTAATTTGCATTTAAATTGATAATGGTAGTGAGTTTAAGAATGAATTTTTGTGATTATTGTAAAAGCAAGAGAATATGGTATCAATTTACATATCCTTATACACCTCAATAAAATAGGATTATAGAAAGTACTTTTAGGCTAGATAATTAATATAGCTTATTATACAATAAATAGAATTAATTTAAGGCCAATACTTAAGAAAACATCTTATGAATTATTTAAAGATAACAGACCAAATATTAGCTTGTTTCATGATTTTGGGTGTAAATGTATCATTATTAATAATGAAAGGGCCAACTTGAACAAATTTGATAAAAAAGCTAGTATAGAAATTTTCTTATAATACTTTTCTTTTGGAAAAGCTTATAGGGTTTACAATGTGCATTCTCAAATGGTAGAGAAAATAATGCATTTATTATTAGATGAGTCTATTCAAAATATAAATACTAAAATTTTAGATGAAGAGGTAAAGTTCTAAAAAATTTTAAACTTGAATGAGGCTAAAGACAAACTAAAGTAAAGAGGAAGGAGAAAACATTTATGATCAATTATCTAAAGATTAGAAATATCAAGATTCATATCTAAAGGAATTAATAATAAGAGAAGTTATTCAATGAGTTAAGAGTAGAGCCTTTATGAAAGAAATTGGTCATAGTGTATTGTATATTTCATATAACCAATATGTATAAAAGATGCCATTAAGAATGAATATTATGTTCAAGTAATGAATAAAGAGTTAAATCAATTTGAAAGAAACCAAGTGTGAGAACTAATTTTTTGGCCTAGTTATCAACATGTGATTAGAACTAAATAGATATTCAACAATAAATTAGATAAAAATGGAGTGATCATTAGAAAAAAATCTAAACCTATTGGTAAGGTTTTTAACCAAGTTAAAGTTATAAATTTTGAGGAGTCATTTGCACCAGTAGCAAGATTAGAGACCATTAGACTTCTTTTAACATATTCATATCATAAGAATTTTAGATTATTTTAAATGGATATAAAAAAGAGCAATTTTTAAATGGGATAATAGAAGAAGATGTGTATGCAGAATAAGCCCTTAACTTTGAAACCTATGCACATGGTGAATATGTATATTAATTTAAGAAGACACTTTATGACCTTAAGTAAGCTCCTCGTGCATGGTATTAAAAGAACATGGATACCATACTATTCCTAAACTCTTAAAATAATCATTTATTACATGTATGAGTTTACATTAAACACATAATGTTTGGAAATACAAATGAAAATATGTGTAGAAAAATTTAGAGAGTTATAAAGGAAGTTTTAAATTTCTTCTTAAGAAAACAAATTATGTAACTAAAATATAAGATTTTTAGTTTACAAACCAAGTACGCAAAAGAATTATTCATTAAATTTAGGTATGGAAATATGAAAAATAAGAATTTTTCAATGAATCAATCACTTCATTTAGATTTAGATGAAATAAGGAAACCCATTGATAAAGACTTTATAGAGGTCTTATTAGATTCTTACTATGGCTTATGGTTTGTAGCCTGATATCTTATTTAGTGTTGGCTTATGTACTAGATTCTAATCAAATCCTAAAAAACCATATAAAGGAGATTAATTAATCTTCAAATATTTAAAAAAATATAATAAACTTAGGTTTATGATATCCTAAAAATACTCTTTCATGTGATCTTATTGATTACATATATTCGAACTTTGTAAGATTTAGGATAGATAAGAAAAGTGCCATAGGTATAAGTTAATTACTAAGAAATTGTCTAATTTCATGGTCACATAAGAAGCAAAATTGTATAGCCCTATTAACAACAAAGCTAAGTATGTAGCTGTCAGAAGTTATGTTGCCTAGGTGTTCTGGTTAAGGCAAAAACTTGAAGGTTATAGTTTAGATCTCTCATATATTTCTATTAGAACTAAGAATACTAAAGCTTTGGCCTTAGCAAAGAATCAAGTTCATCATTTTAGGACCAAGCACATAGATGTAACACACTATTTTATTAGAGATCAAGTAGCTAAAGGCTTAGTAGAATTTAAATATGTTCTTATCAAGCAAGAACAAGTAAACTCATTTACTAAATCCTTTCCAATTGATCAATCTCAAATCATAAGGAAATTAGGTGTAACAAAAATTGTATAATGTATACCTCTTTTTTGGTGGTGTCAATGGGAGACAATCATCACGGTTTAGATAAGTGAGGAAGAGCATGTAGTAAAAGGGAGTATGAAGTAAGGGGAGCATAAAATCTTCAATTTTAATACCTCTTACCATTTCATGTCATCAAAAAAAAAGGGAGAGATTGTTAGGTCACCTTAGTGTTTGATGAATCAAGCCATAAATGCTTAATATTTTATTTTAATAAGATTATTTAGTATGAATAAGGTTTAGTTTTAATGAACAACTCTTGCACCTTTGAAGATGATGAATTAGTGATCTTCAAAAGACCTTGGAGTCTTTAGTAATCTTAAAGGATTAAAGATATGTGCTTTTGCTTTGAAAATGTTTTGTTTCTTTGTTATAAAATAGAATAATAGCTTATTGATTATAAGATATATCTCTATTCATCTCACCTTCAAATTCTAATTTAAATATCTGATTTGTTCATCCTTTTCTTGATTTAAAGAACTTATAATATTTTACGTTTCACTCAATCTCTTTTCTAATTAAGTCCATCTAACGCATTTTTACTAACTTTTATATCAATTATTAAAAATTAGATAAATAAAAATGAATTATATTAAATGTTTTTAATTAACAAAACTAAGCCACACATTAAGCACAGCTTAAGTACAATGCACCTAAGTGGACCAAGCCTGAGTGGGCTTAGAAGCCTCTGATTTAGAAGTCTGACTAGATCCAAATCTGGTTAAGCCCAAATTTAATCAAGTTGCATTCATGAACCCAACCAAAGTAAGGAAAAGGATCAAACCATGCTAAACTCGAATTAAGTAAGAGAATGGGTTGGGTCATACCCATAATAATGATTTAACATGAATGCATAGGAGTATGCCCAGGTGATGAATTCCAAACTTAGAAGAGGAAGCCAACGCCAAATTAGCTCACATAACTCACCTATATAAGATATTATAAAGAGCAAATTTTGTGGCTATTTTACATGTGGACTATATTTTTAGTGCCAGTAAGCTTGCATACCTAGAGTAACTCAGTGCCAATTAATTAGGCATTTTTGTGATCAAATGGTGCAGCTTATGCTCTTGTTTTAAATAATGATCTTGATTCATCCTACTGTCTATTCAATGATCTTCAATTGAACAATCATAATGGATGTTACCTTTTTATCTATCCTTGATAGGACAGCTAAGGTTTCACCTAACTGTAAGCTTTACTTCAACCCTTATATCAGATTGTCACGCTTTCATTAGAATTTATCAAATGTTGAGAACTATTTTCTCCTTGTTTTTGAATCATGTAGCTCCAAATTATCCATTTAGAATCCTTCGACTGAGATCATTCCCACATTTACAATTGATCAATAAAATGATTTAAATCTCATCTTATGTGATCAGATAGCCTAGATCTATTTTGACTTGATCCATCTATCCATAACTCATCTACTATTACAGCCTTTGATCGAATAGTCCAAAACTTGTCCATTCAAACCCAATGACTCCAGTCAATCTTACTTAATAACTGATTTCTTAATCATTATATTTGTCGTTGCACTTAGCCATTTTGGAAGAATGTTTTAAGCCATTTGAAAGATCTTTTTAAGCATTTTGGTAACATCTTTTGAAATTTCTTTTGATTCACTTTTTAATGGCTATGATCAAACTTTTTCTATATAAATCTAATCATTAATCATGAAATGACTAATGAACATGAGCAAGTCTTTAACATCTCAATAAAGTATTATACAATATTCTACTAGTGTAAATTTTTTTTAACAACACGTACGACTTAATTCTTCTCAAAAACATCAAATTCTTCCAGCTAAGCTTAGCACTTTCAGGGTTTCAATTTTGTGCTTCTCTTCATAACTTTAAGCTTATTATACCTTGTTCCATTAGTCAACAAGCATAGAAAGTTATAAGAATTTATGAAAATTGCTTCGTCATGCTATATTTTTCTTTTTCTGTTGGGTTAGTTAGCTTGACATTTGCGAAACCTCAAGTTTGATTTGATCTTATAAAAAAATTGAGTTGAGGTTGAGCTTGCAAAAAACCTAGGTTATAGTTGAACCCATAAAAGTAAGTAGGTTGGTGGTGAATTGTAAAAAAAAATCTGAAATTATAAATTTTTTTATAGTGGTATGTTTCTTGACCTTGGTTGGGATTAAATGTTGGTTCTAGTTTAAACTGAATCACTTAAAACTTTGGGTGTATCATTTTAATTTTTATTTTCATTTTATTTATCATAAAAATTAAAAATTAATATATATAAGATCAAAGTTTTCTACAAAAATAAATTTATTTTTATAAAAAAGTTTTGGAAAATAAATACAATAAAAAATAACAAAAATTATTTTGAATCCCACAATTCACCCTCCTTTTATGTGATTATCACACTCATTTTTACTTCAATTAGCTATTCGTCATCCAATATTATCTTGAAAGAGAATTCATTTTTCCAAAAGGTCTAGAACTTCTTTGATTATTTATCAACACAATGCTCAAACTCTAGTTTATTTATAAATTGAGATAATCTTGTTCTATGTCCCACAGGTTCCATTAGTGTAAATAAGAATATTCTTTCATTTCAATAAGAGCTTTTTAGCCAACTAGCCAAATATTTATTTTTTGCCCCCTATGTTTCATATTAGAATTTCAGTCATTTTGTTTTTAATTTCTATAATTTGGATAACTTGAGTGCTTTTGTGAATACCTTTGGAATTTCTTGGTTTTTCTTGACTTTTTTGCTTTATTTTCTTATACTATTTGCTCAAAATAGAGTGACTTTTCATCCTTGCTGTATTGCCCATAGCTCTTTTCAGTAATTCTTCATTCAATTTCTTTAAACATTGAAGGTGATGCTAATGATGAATTTTATTATGTGATACTTCAGAGTTAGAGATCAAGACCTCTTATGTGCATTTTCTTTGTGATTTTCTTGGAATCTTAGAATCATTTATAGTCTAATTAGAGAGCATATTTGGTTTCATGGCACATATTGAATCCTTGTTTGGGATATTTAAAATCTAATTTGATTCTACCTCTTATGTGCATTTTCTTTTGAGAGGGAGATGAGCATTGAATCTGGGGCTCGACTACTTTAGGTGTAGTTCCCCTTGTGGTGTTGATTTATATGGTTGTAGTAGCTTTTCATCTTACACTACTAGCTTATAATGATTTATTATCATTTTATTGAGCTTGAAATATAGAATGATGTAACCCTATTTCTAATAGCCTTGGTAGTAACTAGGATGGTTATCATATTTGTTTTACTACCAAAAGCCATTATGTCTTCATCTTTTTTTTAAATACATGCTTTGTTGGGTTAATCCTTAGCAAAATACACCTCTATGTTGACCTTCATAAAACTAGGCCAGGATAAGTTGATTATCAGATCATCAATGTTGCGAGGGGCTTCAATTTTTAAAGCTAAAAGAGTATAGAGCTATTTTATTTAAGAAATGGATTAGGAGATGCTTCAGAAAAAAAAAGGTAGTCTCTCTCTCTCTCTCTAGTGAATCTGAACATGACTATGGTATAGGAATGCCACTCTAAACGAGCTTAAAAAACCAATTTTCTTGAAGGAATCACAAATCAACACCTTGTTTTGTTCTTTTTGTGAAAGTTTCCCACTTATCATGAACTTAAAGGAGGCTATCATTGTTGAAATCTCATCTTCTTCAAAGACTACCTTTGACTCTTTTTTGAAGAAGGAAGGCAATTTGATGTGAATTAGAGATAAGTGTGTTGAGTCACCCAAAAACTCCACAAAAGATCTATTGAGGGAAATGAGACCCAAATGACTTAACATTGTTAGGAGGTGATTCTAAAATACATGAGGCCTAATGGTAATATTGAAAGCAACAAATAGGTAAGGAGTGGAAATAGACGTTCTCAATGTCGTTATTGTCTATAATTTCAAATTTGCAGACCAATGTCCTTCTTTTGCCTTCCTAAGCTTAATTAAAGTTTATTGTTAAGATATTAAAGGATTTTGAGTAGACTTATCTAGTCAAATGATATGTTGGATTCAATATTTACTCATGTGATGGCTAGAGATAATAAAAATGCATGTCATTTGCATGCATCATCTTACATGACCTCTTTACATAATTTGCATCATCTAATATTTTATGTAATTATTGTTCTAAATTAGGCAATATTTTCATTGATTATCTTATTAGGAATTTCATGAATTCTAATTCTACTACATTTATGTGAATTCTTAAAGAAAATATTCTTGAAAAAAAAGTATTTTAAAATCAAATTTCAAAAATTTAAAACTAAGGTAGATATGTAGGAGTGTCTCTATGATACAGACTTATGGGGACTAACATTGACTTAGAAGCCATGTGTTGAAAATTGAATTTCTTTCTTACCATCTTGAAAATTTATGATAATTAGTTTTGTCCTCCTTCATCCTTAATTATAAGTAATGTTTAAAATCATTTAGGAAACATATTTATATATTCATTAGAAAAGGGTCTAAAATGACTTAAGTAAGCTAAGTTGATACTTGTCAGAATTTTCTAAATGCTTACCTAAAAATGCTATTGAGAATCTACCTAGAAACGTACTTAGGACTACATATCATTTTAGATTGAGACAATATTGAATATTAATTCTTATGATTGAGTTTTGTTGGTTATTCAAAAAATTTCTCCCAGGACCTTGATTTTAAAAGACAATTATATTTTAATGAATTATTTGAAAAAAAGGATAGAAAAGAGAGCACATTTAAATCTGAATTATGATTTAAGAAGTAATTTAAACAAAAAACATTAAAAGTAAACATTAAGAAATTTATTAAGTTGAATATTTATAATCATTGTGTGATACAATGGGGTCCATCTGATTGTATGATCCAAACATACTTAATAAGAGATTTTTCCATGGTATTAAACTAGAAACCAAAGGAAATCATGTTGAACACAAATAATTATCATTTATAATTAACTTAAAACTATGGAACTTGAGAGCATTGAATGGTACGACCATAAGGATCACAAAGTGTAATGTTGTCAGGCTATATAAAAGTGATCAAATACTCTAACCAAAGAAGTTGAAGCAATCAAAAAGGTATTTTAGTAAGAAACTCTTGTAGAATCATGCAAGATTTCATAACACAATTTCCCTCAAAGCTAAAAATTCAAAAAGCAAAATATCTTGTATTTAAAAATTACTTAAATTAAACATTTTCATAAAAACATAATGACTCCAATAGTAGAAGATAAATAAAGCATAACCCCTGGGATTTCAATGGCCAAATGTTATTGCATGAAATAGAGGCAATATAATTTAATGGAGCCTATTTTTAAACTAATGAAGAAGATTATTGTGTTAAGATGCTTCTTCTTTGAAAAGTAAATGAATTTCAGTTTTGAACACTTGATAATCCCTATAACTAGCTTCATGCACAATATAAGGGCTTAATCAAATGATTAAACACAAGACCCTTCACAAAGAGTGACATGAAAAGAAGCCAACCATTTTCCCTAAAGTGGGAATACATTGAAAATGAAGAAGAGAGTGAGAAGTTAAGGTAGTAAAAAGCCTTGATAATTTTTTAAGGTTCTTTACATGCTCATAAGAATCAACATGAGGTTCTAAACCCTACCTAATAACAAGACTTTAGTGTATTTAGACAGAGATTAGAAGTGATGATATAAAAATTGAGCAACTTAGAGGAGAGGTACAACTATGTCATTTGGACACTCAAGTTAGATTTAACGGAAGTCAACCATAAACTCATATCTAGTTTTGCTCCATCTATGGAGCCTTTTTTTAACAAGCTTTGAGAATTCAAAAACTAAAGAAATATGATTACTTTAATGTTTTAAGAACACTCCTTGTTAAAGTATATTAATAGTGTAACATTGCAATGTAATGTCCAATCTTTGGATGTTAATGAAATTGTTCCATAATTATGCCTAGCTAATTTCATGGATTGTTGGTCTCATAACTATTTTATGAAATTGAACAACTGATGTCTCTAAGGGCATTAATTTAATTTTGGTCATCAAGTCGATTCCATGTTTGACGATGTCAAAGTGGTGGAAATATGTGTTGCTCAAGCAAGAGATTTAAATTATTTGTAGGGAGGAAGAAAAATAAGAAAATTTTTAAAAAATTATAATTTGGAATTTAGTTATTATATTCCTATGCTATTGGCTTACATGTTTTTAGTAATGTTCTTTTCGTCTCTTATTAACTCATTAACAAAAATATAAATGGCAAAACTTTTCTTTTATATATATATATATATATATTATCTCCATATTTTGAAAGTTTGTAATCATAAAAATAAAAGAGATTGTTGAAACCTATGAGCCTTAAAGGCAACACATTGCTTTAATAATAACAAACCTTTCACATGATTTATTTGTGATGTAATATGTTTACATAGTACGTTATAAGTTATTTAAAGATTGAAAGACAAAGTGAATCTTCATCATTGCTTGGTTGAATGAAGACCTTTGATTAACAAGTTAAGATTTGAAGGCAAGAACAAAGATGTCATCCACCAATGAAGTAGAAGAAGAAGATGCAATCGTGTCATAAAAACTATCAAACTGTTACAACTCCTAGGACATGTGCAAGGATTAAAACAATGTAACATTTTATTTGCAAGATCTTGCACATTAGTAACAAGAATTCTTGAACATCACTTAAGAGAACATTCCCAAATTGATAAAACCCAAAATTTCATACAACAAGAGTTTTTAGATTCAATTCTACTCATTTTGTAGGTTTAAGTGCACAAGTTCATGGAGATGATAAATTTGGATCTACACAAATTTCCTTTAAAGTGGTCAAAATTTTACTTATTGTATGATACAAGAAGTACTTTGTATAATATGATTAGCTTATTGTAAGTATACAATCAAAAGATCTGATAATTCAATCTTAGTGATAATCCTCTAAGGAATTAAGCAATACAATCATATGTTCAAATAGTATGATCTGATCACAGGAACTTCATATAAGTGATTTATATAGCATAGTAATCTTGAGAATTTCATATGTTATAATATTATTTATCATACAATATGATTAGATTAAGAGAAATATGTTATGGACACATCAGCATAATTAACTATGAAAATATTATGATACTATATGAACCTGTATATCATATGGTTTGACCAATGTAACAAAAATAATATTCAAACTAAGAGCAACATATATATTATCTAAAACTTTAATATCATACAATAATTTCTATCACATAATGTAATCATTTAAGGATATTAGTTCATAGTATATAAAAGAAAACCAAAAAATTCATATAATATGTTAATATTCTAATTTGTAGTATCGTGAGTTCAATTCATATACATGATATGGTGGGATCCACTTATAATATAGTATGAATGGAACCAACAGTCGTGTAATGGCTAGTTCAAATATTCCTTAAAAAAGTTTAGCTATTAAAGATCTATTTGTGCTTCCATGAGGGGGTCATATGCAATATAAATATTATATAAACCCCTCTTAACAAAAGAAATGGATTGATACAAGATTAATAAATGATAGATGAGAGTTTGAGAGTTGCTACAGTAATTCATTCTTATATGCATTTGACCATGTTATGGGGCTTGAAAGCCCCACATTATAGAACTAGTTTTATTGAGTGAAAAGAAGAAAAAAAGTACAAGCAAAACATTATCTAACATTTATATCATACATGCTCTTTTCATGTGGAGACTTTGCTTTTAAAATCTTTTAGATTATTTGAGTTATTTATTAAATTCATATTCTAGTTTGCTAGTGCATTGTATTTGTTTCTTGCATTTTTGTTTTCTTGGCCTTGCTCCCAACTGCAAGGCATGGAGAGGGCTGTTTGTGCTCTTATTCATACCTCACTGAATGATTTTTGTGTTGTAGTTGATTCATGAAAAGCCTCAATTTCAATTTAGGTATGTCTACTAATATGGCATCCTTTCCATTCTTTGGTTAATAGTAGTCCCTGAATAAGTTACTTGGAGTGGACGTAGGCTTAAGGTTAATTCAAACAACCTAAAATCTTATATCTCCTTTACTTACTTTACTTGCTCAAACACTTATTTTCTTTACTATAGCCTTGGAGAAGAAAATCATCATAAGAGTTGCTATTAAAGTTTTTCTTAAACATTTACTCAAGCATATTCAAAAAACTATTAACTAAGCTTTTTTAATTCAAGAAAGGTTTATTTGTTTTTCGTCTTGATAAAGTCTTTCCAAAATGTTTACATGATTGAGTCAACCCTTCCCCTCTTTGGTGTGCTTTGCATCTTTTATATGAAAAGCTCTGATAAACTTGTGATATTGCTAAATGTCTACATGATTTAAAGGAATTCCAAGATGAAGAGAAAAGTTCAAAAAATCAAAAGTAAATTCTTAGAATAAAAATATCAAGGTGCTACCTAAATCAAGAGAATGTGTTGGTGCATTATAAAAGTAAGTTGTGTATTACTAACTAAAAGGAAACACATTAAACACTACTAAAAGAAGCTAATGGAGTGAGATACTCAATGCAATGGATATGAAAGAAAGATTTTGGTGACTAGAAATGAATATAGATATATAAGAATTTGTGAGCAAGCATTTGATCTGTCAAAGGAAGAGCATAAGAAATGTAATGAAACATTACAACCACTTCTAAAACAATGTGAAAGTAGGAATAAATTTTTATGGATTTCATAGTTTGTCTTCCTGAAACAAACCATGGAAAGGATGCCATATAAGTGATAGTAGATAGATTAACCAAACCAGTGTATTTCTTACCAATCAAAATAAGATATATGATGAAGAAATTGAGAAAATTCTATATTAATCAAATATTGAGATTACATGGGTTAAGCTTATTTAATGACCTTGCATTTTAGTTTAGGATCATATGCAACACCAAACACCTAGTAAACAATAAGACTAGTACGTCATGGCTCATTGTATATAGTAGTTAGTCACATTTCTTTTATGTTATCTAAGCTACAATGATAACTCTTTTTACTTGTTAGTAGCATATAATTTGTTAGAAATGAACATTGAATGTTACTTGTACTAAGTTTTTTAAGTTATTCTACTATGATGTGAGAACTAGTGTTTTAAAAAAATGTTTAAGGTTTTAATTTATTACTATTATAATCCTAAAAATATAATATCCATATTTTCTTCTACTATGATTTTTAAATTATGAGCAGATAAATAATTTTAAATTTATTAAAAAAACTATATTTAAAACCAATAATAAAAAAGAAAAGGAGATGAAATGGCTCAAACCTAAGAAAAATAGATAAGGTCAACATAGTATTGCATTGAGCTAAGTTAAATACCTCATCTATATTGTTTAAGCATTGATTTACTACACCTCATGATTTTATTATTGGGTTATAAGTCTTTGTATTTGTAAGCTTTTTTTATTCCTTTATCTAATTATTGGGGTTTTATCTTTGGTTTTGTTATTAGTCTTTTAGACACTTTTGTAGGGCCTTTGGCTTGATTTGTGCAATGCATTGGCCCAATGCTTTATAGGGTTCTTTGACCTAATATTTGTAGGCTCTTCTAAGCTAGCATCAGGTTTTGCTTACTTACTTTTGCAAATGACAACTTATAATGTTTGTCTAGCTTTTGCTTATGGATAAATCTAGTTTAGATTAAACCACCTAAAAAACTCTTATATACTTTTCTTATTATATTTCTCCAAAATATTTTTAAAGTTAACTTAGGTTTTAAAATAAGGGTTTGATTGTATTTAAGATCTCAAAAGACTTCCATTATTTTTATTATTTACTTTGATATTATTGATTTTATAATTTAGCCCCCATTTTATTTGACATACTCTTATGCTACTAACCTAACAAGTGGTATTAAAGACCAATTACTAACTAAATATTCAAGAAAATAACCTTGCAACATCTCATACATTTCTAGCCATGCACGCTATTTTTGGTGAAGAAACTTCATCACTTTATCCTCTATTATCAAAAGGAGATTTTTATTTGTATTAAAAAATTAAGATGCAAAGTTTTATTTAATCAATAAGTCTTAATTCATGGGAAATTTTTGAATATTTCTTTTAATTTTTTTATTGAAAAGGTTGGTGATGAGTTTGTTAGAAAGCTATTGAGTGAGCTCACACAAAAAGAAATGAATAAAGTTCAACTTGATAAAACGTTTTTGAATAACCTCATTTTGTTCTTTTGGCTATAGAATTCAAAAGGATCATGAACCTAAAAATTGTTCATAAAGTTTGAAAGAAACTTGAGGTCACATATGAAGGAACTTGCCAAGTCAAGAAGACTAAAATTAGTCTATTTATGCATGATTATTACTTATTTCACATCATCAAGGGATGTCTATTAGAAGCATAATTACTAAATATGATTACTAGATTTACTAATGTTATAAATTGACTATCAATTCGTGGTAAAGTTTTTAATAATATGAAACAAGTGAGATAATACTTTATGTGCTTCCCAAGGAGTTTGAACCCTTCATTATAGCCATTAAAGCATCCAAGAACCTGGACCATCTCATCTTGGCCCAATTATTTGGTAATCTCATGATCAATGAGGTTATGATCATAAGGAGAAGAGAAGAAAAATATTAGCCCAAGCAAAAGTTGCATGAAGAATTGGCATTAAAGGTTGTTGCATTCTCATCTAAACCTAATCTTCTTATAAAGATAAGGTAGAAATTCTTACCAATAGACTATCCAACATTTTTCAAAAATGTGCTACAAGAAAATTAGAGAAAAAAGATGATGAGTTGTAATAATAATGACAAAAGAACTGTAAAGGAATGCAGCCAAGAAAGCAATGAGCCAAGTTGCATTTGCACCAATTGTCCAAAATTGGTAAAGAAAATAAACATGAAGTATAGGTTTATAAAGGACAAGAAAAAAAAAGTTTATGATAGCCACTTGAAGTGAATCAAATCCATCTTTAGCATCCTCAATCTATGAAGAGAGTGCAGTGTAGGAAAAATTGTTGTCTCATGGCACATCTTGAATTATTTGAGAGTGAAGATAATGAGGTAAGTAATCCTTTCCTTGGTGAGTTAAAAAATAATTTTATTGAGCTAATTAATGCTTTTGAAGTACTTTCAAAGAAATATAAGAGTTTAAAAAAGGAGCACAAGGAATCTTTTTGGTTTTGTAAAGATTTGAATATAAAAATTGCAAAGTATTCACAAGAATTGCAAACACCTAGGCATGAAATTGCTCAAAGTGTTTGTTTGAATGCAAAATATAAGATTATTTATGAATAAGGATTTTTCTCAAAATAACAATAAAGTTTTGGAAATATGTAGAAAAATGGTCATATATCTAAAGTTTGCAAGATTAATGAACATAAACTTAAGGTACCTCTCATATATTTAGACTAAAAAATGGAAATCTACTAAGAAATATTGAATCAATTGATTACAGGGTGGCTATACCAAAATCCAGTTAGGTTCTAAATCTTAAGTTTTAAATTTTTAACTTATGTGCATACCTCCTTTCATAGAATTAGAAAGGGAGAGAAACCTATATGAAAATATATTGATTAGTTTTTATTAATTTGTTAATACATTTATAAGTTTTCAACTTGATTTTTAAAACTCTTAAATACCATATGCACAAAGATAAGGGTGAAAAAGGTAAGCTGTACTTCTTTTATATACGAAAAGATAGGATAAGAGAGAAAATTAAATCTTCATCGATACCTTTTTCTTATATTTTTCATATTCAATATGTGGTATAATAAACTTCAATTTTTTCCTGTCATGGATAACAAAAGAAGGGAGTGGTAGATATGAAATTAAATCTCATGTATCCTTATGACCAATTTAACATTACTTTAACAACATAATTTAAAGAGTAAGTGAAAACTAGTGTGCAAATCCCATAAGTTGGGTGAATTGTGGGTTTTAAAATAATTTTTGCTAATAAGAAATGGACATAATTTTGAAATATTCTTTATAAAAATACTTTTATGTTAGTTAAAAGCTTTAATTTATAAATATGTTAATTTATAATTTTTATGATTAATAGAAATGAAAATAAATATAAAAAATAGTACACTTAATATTTTAGATGGTTTTATTCAAACTAGAAGCTACATCCACCCTAAATCGAGGTAAAAAAAATTCTACTAGTAAAAGAGTTATAACTTGTAGTTTTTTCTTACGATTCATCTCTAATTACTTGAGATTTTTTTTTTGATTCACCTTCAATTTACTATTTTTTTAGGATTAACTATAACCCAAACTTTTGTGAGCTTGACCTTGTCTTGATTTCTTATGAGATCAAACATAACTTGGGCTTTCACAAATGTCGAGCTATCGAGCCCAAAAGAAAATAAAAATATAGCAAAAAACAAATTTCTAATAAATATGCACAATTTACTTCTATGCATGTTGATGAATATAAAAAGGTATAAAGAGTTCAAAATTAAAAAGAGAATTAAGAAAATGAAAACTTAGATTAATTTGGCTTAATTGGAAGAACTTAAAAATTCAAGTAGACATAAGTATTAAATACTACCAATAGAAATTTATGCTAGCAGAATATGATGCAACCCTTCTTTGATCTATTAAAAACCTTTTTATATTCATTAGCTTTTTCATTAATAATGGTTAGGTATTTATAAAATAATTTTGGTCATAGTTATTAGAAAGTCAAGAAAAAGCTCTTTGAAAAGTAGCTGCCAAACAGCCTAAAACACTTTTCCAAATGACTTAGAAAATATTCTAAAACAATTGATGCAATGGCATATATAAAGGTTACTTATTTAGCTATTAGGTGGGATTGACTTGAGCTATTGGATCAGCTTAGAAAAGATCTTAATTGTGAGATCAAACACTATAAAGGAGAATGAGTTTTAGATAGTTTGATCAAGATGGATTAGATTTAGACCATTTGATCAAGTCAGATGAGATCTAGATCATTCAATTAATTAATGATAAAATCAGGAATGATCACAACCATAAGATTCAAATGGATTATTTCGAGCTGCACGATTCAAGAATTGATATTTCATAAGAAATGCCATCCGATGAAGTCAAAAGAGTTCACAACAATCAGATGTTCAGCAAAGATCAATTGGTTATAATAAATGAAGTAGTAACTATTCGACTGACTCATCAAATGGATGGTTGGATAGATTAAGATCACTATTTAAAGACAGAGGCAATCTCCATCGTGCGATAGTGAAAATGTCTGATTGGACGATGTTGAGCACTTCCAGTTTTGGATGTAGATGGACACAAGGGATATAGTTTCACATTATAGAAAAGGAAACTTATTTGTTCTTTATAAGCATTTGTAAAGGAAAAACACGCCACCCTAATTGGGCCTGGCTTCCCCGTTATGTGCTTAAGAATTTATCACTTGAGCATGCTCATAACATACAAGTTTATACTAGTCTGATACTTGGTTTGAGTGTTACCCAATTTGATCCAAAGCCTTACTCCATCATGTTAAAGAATTTGTTATTAACTAAAAAGGGTTGACCCAATCTAGTTCTAATTGTTTACTAACCCAAGACTTGAAAGTGCCCTCTCAGGCTTGCCCAACCTGAGAGATTTGCACTTGGGTACAGGCTGGGTTATGGCAAAAATATTTTTAATCATTTTTTTAATTTTAATTTTTCAAATTTTAACAAAATTATTTTATTAAATTAATCAAGATTTAGTCAACAAATTAACATGACAAGGATTAGATTTAACCAAGAAAAGAATGATTAAAAGATAGAACCATATTTCTTAAATCAATGAATGATTTAATTTTGATTTAAACCAATAAAAGAATTGAGAGATTAAAAAAATTAGAATTCTATATATTTTCTAAGTCAAGGACATGATTGAACAATTGGATGCTTAAGTTAGGATTTTAATGTGATATGAATGAAGATGTGCCTTATGTCAAATAACTAACATTCTATTTTATAAAAAAAGAAAACTTTATCAAAGCTAATGCACATGTCTTCACTCTTTAAAGGTTGTTCATCTCTTCAAGGTGCTTTGAAAATCATTAGTTTATCATCTTCAAAACTACATGACTTGTTCTTTACATGTAAACCTGTTTTACACTAAACAAGTCTAGTAGAATAAAATGTTAAACATCTAAGTCTTGACTCATCAAACACAAGAGTGCTCCAACAAAAGAGAGCATAAATTTAGGAAGAGCATTACATGCCTACTCCTTTCTAGCTATTGTTTCATTTCATTAAGGTTAAATGGTTTTACCATCATTAGAAAGGGTAGATTATTGAACCTTTGACTAATATGCGACTTTTTTTAAGTACTTTTAGATCATACATCTCAAAATAAATTATATGAATCAATTGGATAGCTTAGTCTTAATTACTATACAAAACTTTTTTCTTATTATTATACAAAACCATACTCAAAGAATTAATTGATGGTGTTTGGAGAAAATGTAAGTGGCACCAAACATAAAGCTTAAGAAACAACTATAGAGAAGCGTTTTTGGTGTCTTTTTAATTGTTCTTAGCATGTTAAGACCTATGAAAATATTCTCAAGGCACTATGACAACAATGAAATTATGAGTGTGTGATAACTATTTTTAAAATTATTTCTTTATTAATATATGTTTGTTAACGTAAGAAATAACACAAGATTCTCTATCTATAGAAATACCTTATTAAAGATTAATAAAATGGAAGTTTGCATTCACTAAACATGTTAGATACACTTAGAATACATAATCTCATAAATGTGTAAAAAATAATATAGTATAGTACTTTGCCCATGCATAAGACAATGGTAAGTTGAATGAAAAGTGATGCATTGAGCTTTGTATATAGTTTGTAACATTAATGTATAATAAATTTAGTTCAATTGATTTAAGATGTAAGGGAATATATGGTCTGCTAAGTACATAACCTAGAACTTTAAGATTATATGAGGTATGTTATTATTTAATGTATAGCATGATTAGTTTATTTGGGTTTAGATGATACAGTTGAGTGCAAAACCAAAATTAATTATAATATATTGCTATTTGACATATAATATGTTTAAAACTAATTAAAGGATAATGTGTAGTATGCTTAATTTATTTTTTGTAAGTAATAACTAGTTTGATCACAATGTAAAATATTTCAATATAACACTAAAGAGCCATTGAGGTATTCAGGGACATTGGAGACTTTCTTAAAATGCTATAAAAAGATTCCAAACATAGTGTACTGGCTAATGAACATTTGCAAATCATTTAGAAGCCTTTCCTCTTGAAGATCATTATTATTGTTGAAGTAATAAAGAGAAAATCAACAGTGCACTAGATAGGAATATTATCCATCATTCTCAACCTTCTTTTAAGATAATATTATATTGAGCTATAATGAATATCTCTTCTATAGGGTTTTAACATTTATTTAATGTGCTTCTTTCTTTTATTTTTTAAGTTATAAGATATTGTAATTTTGAGCTTTATTTTATTCATTTGTGTTATTGTTGAGGCATTATTTATGGCTCTTTTACTGGACTTATGGCCACCTTATAAGGTCCACTGTCTTCATGAATGTGTGGTCTTTTGGCCTGATGTGTAAGCTCATTTTGTCCAATGACTTGTAGAGTCTTTATGCTTAGTGTTTGTAGGCTCTTCTAAGTAGGTGAAAGTTTTTGCTTACCAACTTTTATACTAGATGTCTTAAAATGTTTACCTAACCTTCTGGCACAAAGTGGCCATAGATCCAACTTGGATCAACCACCTAAAAATCTTATATACTTTCCTTATTGGACCTCTTACATAAAGGCTTTAAAGTTAATAAGAGTTTTAAGATAAAGATTCATTTACAACTAAGATACAAAAACACTTATGTTGCTTCTATTATTGACTTCTATGTTGCAACTTTTATAATTAAACCACCCACCTCCCCCCCCCCCTTTGGGGACATCATCTAGCTCTTCTAGCAAAGCAACTCAAATGAATTGATAACAAATATGAACTTTATGGAGCATTTAGTTAACTAATTGAACTTTTTCATGAATTTTGGAGCTTACTTTTTATTAGTAATTCTTCAAAATAATAAAGCTATGATAATTATATATTTGGATAGGCCTTAAAAGAAGAAGGAATTGATACAAAATGAGCATTTAAAACTTTAAAGTGTTTCCAAGGAATGTTAATAATATTAGAAAAAGATTTCCAGCACATAAAACCTATGATTTACTTTTTCCTACTCTTTCTTTAAAGGCGATTTATTACATTTCAAGTAAGCAAATGGATTGCATAAGGTTGGCTTACAAAATAAAAGAAAAAGGAAAGGGTAACTTTTCATGGGATGAGAAAGGATGAATCATAATTTCTCACCTCCTCTTTGCACATCTCTAAATTCTGAGAGGGACTATGAAGGAATTGCACCATCACCACACTTTTACCATTTAAACCAACTCAATAATCAAAGAAGCTTAAAGTTTTGATTCAAATTTTGTAATGAATTTTACATTTCCAAAAAAACTTTTCAACCTTAAGACTTTAATTTTTAAAGGAGACCAAGTGCAAATTATCCAAGAAAATTAAAGGGGATTCAATAATTTCGGTATTTTCTTAGGGATTGCTTGTGGTAGTCCTAGATTTGCTTTTTATAATTCAACCATCTTATTCAATATAAGATCATAAATAAGGCTAGGTGACTACCACATGACTACTTAACTATCCAAGCTAGTTAAGAACACCTTGGATCTCAAGAAAAATGATAGAAAGACTTTGGGTGACTCGTGTAGCTAGAATAGTTCAACTAAGACTCTAGACAATGCATACAGTCAGGTCTATGTCCCAATGAAACCTAACTTCATCTAATCCTAAAGTATTGATACAAATCACACGTCACACATACACATACATAATTACATATAAATAAGGAACATATCAAAAACACTAAGAACTATTGATCACTATGAGTCAAATAACTTAAAGTGCCATTTAAGATGAATGCAACAAAGGCTGAGGATGTAATTGCATCACATGTGATCCACACAAAATGTTGAGTTTTGTTTGCTACTTGTTGATTATTGTGGTCCCTCTTGTCTATTGATTTTGATAATAATAAACAATATTAATTTTTGTTACTATGACATTATGCCATTAAGCAAGGTTCATTATAGGCTCATTATGTAATATATGCAATTTGCTTAGAATGCAAATGTATTTCAAACCATGGAGATGTATTTATGACCAACTCCTTATCCATATACAATCCTTAGTTTTGCTTAAGTGGTGCAATTTTACTTAGGTATCTTATTTATGATCAATCTCTAGTTTGCCTATGTATTCAATTATCTATATTAATGACAAAAAAAAGCTAATTATTCAAAAATGGAGAAATTTTATAAGAACTTATTTAGAATTTAAAATAATTCTGTGTTCCAAATTTGAATAAATTTGATATCACAATAAGTGATGTAGATTATAGGGTTGATAATGTAGTTCAATGGCACTTTGGATATACAATACATGATAAATGTTCATACTCTTGGTGGAAACTTTGGTTCCTGTTTGATGCCAATTAGATATCCTCTTATTTACATTACAATTCCATTAGGTTATGGGCATCATGTATAGTAGATCATTAATTTTTTTCTTTATTTATAGTTTTCTTAAGTTTGATAAAGCTATCATATTTCAAAAACCATTACTAGAGCATGGTCCTAATCTCACTTAATTTAGACATGATTTCATTAGATAAGCTTAGATTAATAAGGTTAAGGATTAATGTTTTTTTACTTTGACAACACAAGGCTATGAACCATTCTTCTTGGGAGAAAATTACAAAAATACTTTTTATGCATCTAATTCTTATACTTTTATGAGCACTTTTATCATTATAAGATTACTTTTTTTATAAATATTTTATGTACTTTAAAACTAAAAATGTGTTACATGAAGAAATGTAGCCTTTCTTATATACACTATAGGAGACCAATGTATAATATATGAAGGTCATGCTTAAAGAAAGGAACCCATGCATATTTCATGTGTATTGAGTTGAAATAGCCCATGAATTAACATAAGTAATTGCAAAATTTTTTGAACAATTTCTTTTATTCATCACAATTGATTTGAGGATTATATATGAATATCCACTTAATAATTGTACAATCAGGGGCTTATATTATATGGTTAATGCATAATTTGCTAACAACTATTTTTTAATTCAGTATCATGTAAGAGGTTTAAGGTAATTCTATTGTAAATGATAAATATAAATTTACTGAATGTTTTTGGGCATATTGGATAAAAACACACCACTCAAACATCTTTTGAAAGATTGAAAATATTTCTAAATTTTTTCCCTTATTGTCATAGTTAAGTAATATATAAATTTGTAGCCTCATAATGAATGTTCTTAAGAGCATATTACTATATTTTAAAATTATCTACACTCATTCTTTACTCTTAGTTCTTTTGGTAAACTCTCTCATCATTCCCTTTGCTCTTTTTACTTGTATATCTATAATTGAAGGCTAAATTAAGCTCTACTTCTTGCATTCACAATGTATTCATTGTACACTACCTTACAGTATGTTGTGGGTAAGGTATGTATGTCATTTAATCTATGTTGGGGCAATATGCATTTTTGTAATGTGGAGTTTGAGTTGTCACTCCTGAGCTTTGCATAAGAGCTATAGGTTTTGTTCTTTAACCACTGTTAAAAGGCATTTTGACATGAGCTTCTTTCTTAGCTTCTATGCCATTCAAACATAAGGAGTAATTTGTGGTGCTCACATGATACACTTGTGTTGAACATAAGCCCAATGTTTTGTCCAAATCACTATAAAACCAAAGTGTTAATATTCTCCTATGTTTTCCTCCAAATATTGCATACTAGTTTTCTAGTTCACATCACTTAAATTAGTAAAATTTAATTTATTTGAAAAAAAAATTCCAAATTCACCCTTCTTAGATGTTTTTGTTGCCAAGTTATATTATTAGAATAGTTCTCACTTGATGTGTAGAGCTCAAAATGATTTGGCTTCATTTCCTAAAGTAGATCCATCATGAACAATTCTATTATATTGTTTGGGCCAGTACACAAAAATGAAGCTTTATCTTATATTCATGAAATAGTTTTCAAAACCTTAAAAAATCTACGAAAACTTTTATTCTAAGTATTTATTTAGACTTGTAGAATGTTTTTGAAAACTCTTAAAGCATCAAAGTTTTCTTTGTTGGTTAAGTCAATAGGTTTTTCTGAAAACTATTTCACATGGATCTTACTTTGAGTTCATCAGTGAATTAAATAAGTTATTTAACAATAAGAAAACTAAAGGTGATGAGAAGGAGGAGGAGGAGTAAGAGGAGTGAAGGAGGAGGAGAAGAGTCCCACAACACCTTGGTTTATCTTATGTATCATGATCATAAGAATTTTCATGAAATGAGGTGGAATTTAATGGTTTTTTTATGTTGAATATAACATTGCATTTGAGGATAATAAATAGTTAGAGAAAGGTGATAGTGACAATGAGAAAGGTGTTTTTGAAGTTGTATCCGATAGAGGACTTCATGGTGGTCTGGGAGCTACATAGCACAGTGATTTAATGGAAGCTCTATTAATTGGTGGCTAGAAAGTCATTAGAGGATTCCCTATGGCCATCCCCATGGGATAGGAGAGACTCTCATTCTCTAGTTAGTCATTTATAAAGATGTTTAAAGGAGGTTGTAGCTCTATCTCCTTATAAAATTAAACCTATGTTGATGTGCAAAGGGAAACTAAAAGTTATGTTTGATGTAGAAAAAAATGAAAAACTAGTAGTGCTTTTGAAATTCACAATTATTACTAAACTTTCTTCCACAAGCATGACATGGTGATGATACGACAAGTGTTTCTAAGAATCAAATTTAATTTTTTCTTCATAATGGTGTATCTAAATCATAAAATTGTATTGATATCATTTTTCCAATGAGGAGGACTACTTGAATTGTTGTCTATAAAGTTTGGAACATCGCCAAATTCCTCTACAATGATGTTCAAGTGGTCATTGGAATTCTAACTTAAAATTAAGCCTTCTTCTATTCCTATATGGATCTCATTTGAGCATCTCATGCTTAATTTATTCAAGAAGTCTACACTCTATTCACTAGCAACTACTATCAGAATGTTGCTAAAATTGGATGTAGTGATAACCATTCTCTCCAGACAAAGCTTCACTAAAATCTTTGTGGAAGTAGACCTCACAAAAAGGCTACCCAAATGAATAGGAATTTCTAAACAAAAGGAATGCAAAGAGTGTTGTAAATGACAAAATGTTACTTAGGATTATCTCCTCATCTTTTGTACACACTATAGCAAAGAAGGACATGCATTAGATCAATGAAAAAACCTATAACTATATACTTAAAAGAAAAGAGGACCATCCTTTTCTAGCTACTACCAATAACGTGATCCCACTTGAGTATAATCAATTGGTGCCTCATTCCCATATTATTAATCAAGCAACACTAAAGAACTAGGTGGAAAGGTACCACAAAATCAACCATCGCCTAAGTGATCCCCTTAGCTCATCAAGTATCAAACACCTTAATCAAAGGAGTTTTCAATTACAAATTTTAACAAAAGGCCTCTTATATATTTGATTAGAGACTATTATTATGGGAAAGGAAAAATGACATCACCATAAGGGAGGCCTATATCCCTATCAAACTCTAAATACTCATCAATTAATCACTTAGATAATAAGCTTTACTCCCATTCCATTCAACAATTTATCAAGGCATTAGAGGAGATGCTTAAAAGTGTAGCGATTCAACATAAAGTGGATGAAGAACTCTCACAAACAAAGCACAAAAAGGCTTAGCAAAAGAAAAATTATCACCTTGAATTGTCACCTTATTCTCAAGGCACAAGCTAAAAGCCAGCATAGAAACCTCCAACCTATGCTTTATTAGTGAATAACACCTTGATATAAAACATCAGGGGAGTGGCTACTAAGGTGGTTATCTCCCACTTACAACATCTCTCACTGACCAATAACCTTTTCTCTATAGCGTTGACCAAAGACACACCAAGCATAAATTCACTCCAAGATGAGTGCCTTGCTCCATCACATTTAGCCATTACAAATTCTCATCAACCAGCATAGCCATTAATCAAAATAAGCTTAGTTTTGTGATCATCAAACCTCATGGTGTTCATTCTATCATACAACTTTAACTCTTAACATCTCTATATTATTATTGTATTAACTAAACAACTTTACATTTAAATTTAACCATCATTAATGGCTCATAAATTAAATAAATCTATCATTTTGTGTCTCTCAACCCAACATAAATTAACACAATCCAATAAATTGCATCAATAATACAAGTTCATCAAGTTAATCAGAGTTAGCAATAAGAAAATGATGACACATACTACTAAAGCAGAGTGAGGATGACATCAAATTCATTATAATCTTAAAGCATAACAACAAAATAATACCAATATAGAACTCTAAAAATAAGATATAAATGGCCTCACACACATATAGTATCACTCACACTCAAAAAATAAAGCAAATTCTCACCTAAGGCAATATATTATCTTCTACGAACCCTCAGTTCTATAAGTGTCAGCATCCTATCTTATAATATAAGTAAGAAATGAGCATAATATGCTTAACAAGAAACCTCTAATTATATGCAGCAAAGAAGCATAACTAAAAAGAATTCATGAAAACTATAAAAAGAGTATTATAACAATGTCTACATGGCCATATACATATATATCCAACTCATTATAAGCATATAATTCTTTTTTGTATTTAATTTTATTTTTCTTTTTTGTTTCTTTGCTTATCATATATTCTTTATTTCTCTGTGTTAGAATCTTTCATGGCCTCATCCCAACTCTTGGAGTGGTCATATCATGTCTCATTATAACATTTCTCGACACTTTGATATGTTACAACCTCATCTCTAAGTACATTAACATTAGAGAGTTATGTTTCTCATCATCATTAAATATTTTCCCTCAGTGCTAACATCCATTGTTAAGAAGAAGCCACACATTTGAAATGTTAAAGTCCTATCTCTGAGTGCCTATGACTTCTTTAAATATAGTACTCATCATCACTAAGTTGAGGCCACGACATGTCATGGCCTTATCTTTGTGTTTCATGACACCAAGGGTGATGTGTATCACTTATATCAAATCTATCACCTATTCTATAAGGTCATTCTCTTTCTTAGGTTATACTAGCCTCTTTTATATCATTCTTTTTTATTCAGTTTACTTTATTTATCTTATCATATGTTTTAATTTATAACATCATTTAACTCATATTTATATATGTGTAATTATATATATACATATATATATATATACATCAATAGTCACAAAGTGTTCGACTTAATCCAAAACATTTACCAAAAATACTATATCATGCAAATGCTCCATCTACCTATATTTTAAAATAATAACATAGGATTTTTAATAACATATTTACATTATAATTATATACTTTGCCTATCTGATGGCTTTAAGAAGACTTCTTCATTACTTTTGTTTTATCTTTTTTGGTTTTTAATTTTTGCATAATTATATTTAGAAAAAACACTTTTGAAAATTCTCCCAAAACAAACATTAACAAACTACTCTGTCATATTTTTGCCTTCACATTATATAGTATAATCATCTTTATTGTACTATATAGTCAAGGCTTTACCAAGGTTGTATCATTTCATTACACTGATTTACTTGTTTGATTCCTCTATCATATAGTATTATCCATAATAGTCACTGGGTTATACTAAGACTTTGATAAAAGACCTACACTAAGATTGTCCATCAGTTAAACGAATTAATCTAACTCTACTTCATACTTGTACAATCCAAACCTCTTTAATATTTTTACCTTAACATCATAAGGTGCAACCACTCATGCCAAAGTGTATGACCCATGTCTTATGATACTTAAACATTGAATCATGTAGTTGAACTCTATTAAGTGGATTCAAAACTAATCATACATGTTCGATGCCAGCCTCATACTAATACAATGACATAATATCTGTCAACTAATCATACTAGTTCAATAAACTATTCATACTTATACTATTCATAACATATGTGTATAAGATCATAATTGGATCACACTAGTTCAATAACAACATTGTACAAGTGTGATTTATAATCAACATATTATGCATCAACATATCAATTTAAAAGATGCATTCTACTAGTACTTCCAATAATCATATATGTACATATAGTTAGACAAGAAATCTAATAGGATGACTACTTGATTAAGTAATACATAGCTTATGTTACTATCTGATTTTCATTTCATATTAGCTTTATCCCTAAAATCTACTCACATATAGAACTTATGGTTCTCTCTAAAGCCTTCATACAAAGAATAATACTCATTTAATCATAAAATACTACTAAAATGATGATATATTGAATACATAAATATGCATGCCCTGAAAGCTCCTTGTTGACTCCTACATGTTCATCCCAATCGATTTGAGCACTCATCTTGTATGATCAATGTAGCTTCAACTTGCAACAGCCTCATATCATCATGACAAAAAAACTAAGCTTGTCAAATCCATTTCCAAGTAATTCAAACAAATTATATATGATTAATGTTTGAAAAATAAGATAAGATCAAATCTTGTAATCAAATTTCCAAATCCAAAGTCAAACACTTGCTATTTTACTTAAGCCCTTCCTTCTTTTTTGATCTCACCAAAACAATGCATGAACAACAACTAGAACAACCCTTTAAACTTCTCTCCTCTCTCCAAGCTTCTCCACTCCCTACCTCCATGCTTTCTCTTATAGAAGAAAAACACCATAATTAATTGTTTGATGTAGGAGTCAGAGCTTATCCTTATATAAATAAGAGGAATATTTAATTACAATATTAAAATTTTTTATTCCAAACTTTAATAATTCATTAAAAATTTAATTTGACTCTAAAACTTATAAATTGCATACTAGTAGATTCCTCATGATGATAACTTTGCAATTCTTTTCTCCAATATAAAATATGTCCACTAATATTCAAGTATATTTTTTTAAGATACTCACAACTCAATATATGTTTGAATTTTATATTGGTAACATTTACCTTTGATATATAAAATATGGTTTGAGAAGAAATTAGAATTTAATTAGTTGCACTATCATAATCTTCCCAACAAATAAAAATTTTATCCCAAAATTTAAAACAAATCTAAGTATCATTATATTATATCTTCTTTCACCTCCCAAGTGCTTCTTTTTTAGTTTGATTCCTCCAAACCACATTTATTAATGATTTTATTCTTCAATCTCTTCTCATACTCTATCAAGATTCTAAGAGGCTACTCATGAAATATATCAAGTTGAATCTCATTTCTCTCTAAACCATGTTATAAGATATGAGATGAATCTAGTACATATCATCTCATTAAAGATATATGAAAAACTTTATTCACACTTGACATTTGAGAAATTAATGCTACTTGATAAGCAATAGATCCTTCTCTTTCTAGTATTTGGAAAGGTCCAATATACTTGAGTTTCAATTTGCTAGCTTTATTAAATCTCATCATCCTATTTAAGGGACATAACTAAAGAAACACATTCTTTCCTTCCTAAAATTTGATAATTTTATGCTTTTCATTAGAATATTCATCTGATGATCCTAAGAAATCTAAATCTTTATCTTATTATTTTGATTTTCTAGTTGGCTTCATTAAAAAAATAAACTCTAATCAATTACTTCTCTCTACCTTCAAATAAATATAGGGGTGATAATCACTTCATTTTAGATAAAACTTTATAAAACGCCATGCCAATACTAATATAAAAACTATTATTATATTCAAATTCTATTAAAGATAAGTACTATTCCAATTCATCTTCAAAATCCAACACATAGAATCACATCAAACCCTTTAGTATTTTAATAATATTCTTGACATATCCATTAGTTTGATGGTGGAAAGTAGCATTAAAGTTCAACTAAGTTTCAAAATCTTATATAGTTTCCTCCTTAATTAAGATGTAAATTTGAGATATCTATTAGAGGTCACTACTTTTAGAATATCATGCAATCTCGCAATTTGTTGCACATTTAGATAGGTCAATGTTATTGTAGAAAAGGCCTTTTTAATCACTATAATGGGTTCAAACTTCATCAATCTATTGATAATTATCCTAGTAGAATCATTCCTTGTAGGATTTTTGTGTACTAAATCAGTGAAGTCCATGGTTATACTTTCTCGTTTCTACTCAGAAGTAGGCAAGGGTTACGATAATCCATTAAGCTTTTCTTATTCATACTTAATGTGTTAGCATACCAAATATCTCTTCACAAATTATGCCACATCTCTCTTCATTCAAGACCTCCAAAAAACATTTTTAGTTATAGATACATTTTACTATTTCATGGATTGATAAAATCCTTGGAATTATGAGCCTCAAATAACATCAATTGCCTGAACTACTGGTGGGTAGGTATAGAAAACCTTCCCTAAAGTGTAAGCACATCATGCTTATCAAGAGTAAAACGTATTCATCCCTAACCATTTGAATTAAACACCAATATTCTTAATCTTGTTGTTGGTCTTCCATATAAAAATTATCCAATTAGGCCTTAATGAAAGTTGGTACAACAACCCAATATTTTGATACATAGTTCCTTCTAATTATTGTCAAACAATCTTAAAAGAAATCTATTTTGTTTTAGTTGTTCAATCAGAGAGCACAAGGATTTCTTTCTACTTAATGCATCAGTAACCACATTAGCTCTTCCTACATTATAGCTAATAGTAAGGTTGTAAATTTTGATTAATTCAAGTCACCTTCTTTGCCTTAATTTTAATTCCTTTTGAATGAAATGGTACTCCATACTTTGGTGTTCCAGTAAATAATTCACATTTTATCCCATAAAGATAATGTCTCTAAATTTTTAAATAAAGATCATAATAACATCTTAAATCATTTATAAGTTGATTCTTTTCATAGAGCTTTAGCTACCAATATGCATAAGTAACTCCTCCATCATTTCGAATCAAACCATAAGTGAAGGATGACTATAAGTCTATCCATCATGTTCCTCTGATAATACAAGAATTGGAGCTATAGTTAATTTCCCTTTTAATGTCACAATGCTATTCTCAAAAATTGCATCTCATTCAAATTTTACTAGTTTTAGAGTAAATCTAATAAATGGGGATGCAATTTAGGGAAACCCATGCCCAAAAGTTTTGATAATAACTATCTAAACTATGGAAACTCTAAATCTCTAAAATTGAAGTAAGTCTAGGCAAATCCAAGATTGTAGAGATTTTCTTAAGAAATATAGAGATTTCCACTACATTAATTAAAATCTTATAAACATAACTTGGTACAAACAAAATTTATACTTTGAGAGCTAGCATATAATTGGTTCTTCTTTAGGGTCCATAACACATGTAGATGCACAACATGATCATCAATAGATGTAGAATACACTAAAATATCATCACAAGTTGAACATAGTATGTTACGAAGACCTTATCAAATCCATGAAGTCTATAAAGCATTGGTAAGAATAAAAGTTTGTACCAAAAATTCATAATAGCCATAGCAAGTCCTAAATGCTTTTTTTACTATATGTGATTCCTTAATTTTCATCTAATAATATCTTAATCTTAAATCATTTCTAGAAGATACTATAACACCTTACAACTCACTAAACAAACCATCAATCCTTAGCAACATGTATTTATTTTGGACAATTAACGTATTTAATTCTAAGTAATCTACACATATAAGTGGATTACCTTCTTTTTTTAATAAACAAAATCGATGCTCCTCAAGGGACACATTAGGCCTAATGAACCCTTATCTGGCAATTCTTTAATTTGCACTTTTTAATAGATTCTACAAGTGTCATTCTCCATGGAGCTCTATGTACTAAATTAGGCCCAAAAGCCAATTTAATCTTAAATTTTGTTTCCTTATTAGGGAAAAGATTAGGAAGTTCCTTAAGTAAAGTGTCTTGGTACTCACAGACCATCCATACATCTTATCTCTCAGCATAATTTTTTACCAAAAGCCACAAAAATAATGGAAATCTTTCACTACCTTTCCTTAAAAAGTTTTTAGCATTAGTTGTATAAATGATAGGGTGTCCTTCTCTACCTAAGATGATTACATTCTTTCCATATGAAGTAATCAAATTAATTCTCTTTTCCATAAAATTAATAATGGCTTAATATTCAAAAAGCGAATCAATGCCAAAAATGATATCAAATTTAGTCGAAGGCAAAATAATTAATTTAGTAAGAAATTTCTTCCTACTTAATTCCATCACTCCCCAAACATACGTATCTATGAAAAGCACATTCCCATCAACCAACATGATAGATAATATGTTCATTTAATATACATCAACAACTAATGCATTAAATAGAATATGTGTTATAAATGAACGCAAGGCATCACTATCAAATAAAATATCTATAAGTAACTACTGAAATAAAAATATACATTTAATCATATCTAAAGAGTGTGGGGACTCTTACTGAGTAATAGCATGAACTTTGGGTTGATCACTCCACCTCATCAATTATCCATGAACCATACACTTTAAGTGGTCGCTGAAGTGCTAATCCTATCTCTACCAGTCCTCCTCTATAGTATTTTAAATAGTTCAAGGTGGGAAAGATGAAATTTCTAATAATTCTTATGGGCAATGTCAAGCCATATGGCCCAGTTCAAGAGTGAAGAATCTAGGTTGGCCACTTGTTCTAGACCAACAAACTCCATGATTCAGCTTACAACACATTAGGCTTGGAGATATTCTTCTACTTGATTCAATGTCCATCCCTTTATTAGTAGCACTAGAATCCTTCCACCTTGGTCATCCTATTGAAACGATCTTCTTTTTCTAACTTTTGGTACATCTTTTTAATAGATTTTGAACATTTTATAAGCTTTATTATTTCCTTCTTTTTCCTACTATCATCATTTTATGAATAAATATTTTTAACTCCTACTCCACTAATTTAGCTTGCTCCATTAACTCACCAAAATTATAAATTTTGTTATGAATCAAAATAACCTAATAAATTCTTTTAAACCATGAGAAGAAATAAAAAAATTTTATCCTCTAAACTAACCACTTATGGAGTGTAGCAGGCTTGGAATGAGAATCATCTCTCATAATCAATAACTAAGATATCTCTTTATTCTAAAACTATCAGTTATTCCCTTATCCAATCTTTAAGTAATAATGGTACAAAATATTTCTCAAATTCTTCAACAAACTCTTCTCAAGGAATTTCATTTATTATATTGCCTCTAAACTAAACTTGTTGACAAGATTCCCACCATGTAAAAGTAGCATTGTTTAGCAACATTGTATGAGTGATACTTTGTGACATTCAAAATTATCAATGCCTTCAAAGATACAATTGACCTAATAAATAAAATTTTCTATATCAAATGGATCAGTTCGTTCAATAAAATGAGGAGAATGTATTCTCTAGAATTGTTTAATCAATACATAAGTAATACACCCTCTCATAGGGCTATCATAAGAACTTAAGAAGATGATTGCATTCTATCTCCTTTTCTCTTCACACTAGCTTAAGATTCTATCCTTCTTAAATCCCTTAACATTATTCTTCCCTAAAAAGGAAATGTATTAGTATCTTTTCTTCTTGTATTGTAAAACATAAGTTTCATATGTCCATGATTGACACAATTTGTTATTTCATCAATGGCCAATTTGATCCAGCAGGTCCAGATAATGTAAAAGGTTTAATTTGTTTCCACTTGCTAAGTCAACTCGTTTTAGTCAGACATATTTGTAAGATCAAAAGAGGTGTTGGGGAGCAATGATACAAAGCACTATAGCTAGGTTTGAAGTGCATTTATTTTGTCCAATTTAATAGGGGTGATTTCATCTAAGAATAATGATCGTGCACTGGAATAGTAAATGCATACTGCAACATTCTTAACTAATACAAAATGTGAGTAACGTCGTAACTTCCTAATCACCATATTAGAATATCATACCAATTTGATCCAAAGGGATTGCTATTGTGACATTATGATTGTAGTGCCATCAAGTTTGTTGATCGTACATGTTTGATACTAAGCCTAGAGCCAACATTGTGGTATGAAAATGTGCCAAGACAAACAATGCAAGACTTCAAAAGGCATTCTTATCTGATGTAATGGGGCACACCATTACATGGTATGATTGCACTAACTTATAATTCATTGTGCATACTTGTCAAAGCTAAGCTAGGTGACAACAATTTGGCAGGAAGGTTTGCCGAGATAAATAATGCAAGCCTTCAAGTATACTTAATGGATGTGATATCGAGAGGCTCTATTGTGCTACAAATGTTCTAATATAAGCAATAACATTAATTATGGGACATATCTATCTAATTTGATTGGTGAAAACATTGTTGATGTAAGATGATGCCCACTTTTAAGTAATAAAAATGATATTTAGTGGACTTGTTTGATTCAATAAATTGATTTGACAGTACCTATCTGACAAGTTGTCCTAATTATTCTAGCCCACTTGGTTGAGTTTTGAATAATATTGAAGTGAGTATATGATTATTGTTCCATTGTAAATAATGAGCATAATTTCTTGATGCCAAGATGAAAAAAACCCATCTTTGTGTGAAGCTATGTCAATATGAATAGTAGATGCTTTGCATAGGGTGATGATGATTTTTGTACTATATGAAAGTTTCACATAATGAAAAAATCTAATATTTTCATGTCATACTAGAGCTAATCTTCAAGATTAATGCTTCGTACCTTGTGAAATGTTTGAATATATTGATATTAAATTTTATCAAGTTTAGCATGAGGACTACAATATTTGGGAATATGTTGTTAATCCAAAGTTGCTAGATTTAAGGATTTTGCTATAGATCACCACTTCTGAACTTTTTGTGTATGAAACTCTAATGGATGATTGTTGTTCCGATCTGTTTGCTGATTTGTCAATAATATTTATCATCTTCCAGGGCATGTTCACCTAACCTTGCACAATTATTTAAATTGCTTTGCAGTACATTTAGTAATAAGAAGTAAATTCCTATTGTTCACATTTGAAGGTTAAGGAGTAATGACATTCCCTTAGCTTCTAACAATGATTTTTGTGAACAAAATTAAAGAAAGCTATTGCTATTTTTTCATTGTGGTTGCAAATAATTCTACCACAATCACCCTACCCATTGTTACCCAATGTCAACCCATTAATGTTTAATTTAAGATTTTGATTTGGGGAAGGAGACCATTTAACTACTTTGTAGTTTTAATACTTCAAGAATGAATATGGAAGGACTAAACTGAGAAGAACCAATTAGAGAACTTGGGAAATTTGTGGAAAGTAGCTAATGATATATGTATTGAAGATAACATTATCAATGATGGTATTTACTAGCTTATTGATTTTCTCAAGAATTATTAAATTTTTAGCTTCCACGTGTTCCAATGTATGATTATAAGAAGGATGTGAATGATCTCTCCTCCAATAAAGTGATTACTTCCTTGTTTCCATTAGTGAGATAATAAATTAGTTATCTTAGTTTGATAGTAAATTAGTTATGCTAGTTTATTATCTTTTTGAATTTGTAAACAATTGGTGAAGGTAGACCATATTGTACTTACTTTGTCATAGCTCACAAATGCATGATCCATTAAGTCTTCATTTGGATAGTGTGAGCACTTTGAGGCCTTCTATAAATTGAGCTTTCTTAGATCTCAAAGAATGATAGCAATCTATTAATAATTCTTCATATTAAAATAAAAAGTTTTAGTGGACATTTTGAGTTCCAAATTTTTTTCTTAGATTTTACTGTCAATCCTTTGCTTCTAATCGCTTCCTATGTTGACTAAGTGCTAACTTTTCCATCTATTATTAGTTTTCAATAGTTTTTTTTCCTTAAGATAAAAAAGTTTAACATTATTCAAGACTATCTCTTTTGTACTTTCAATGTTTTGCATTGTGTTAGATATTTTGCATTTTTTCTTGATGTCATGTATTTTACTTTCATGTAGCATGTCCATAGTGAGTTGTTGGAGAGCATTTTCCAAATGTCTTTTGCTAAAAATGTTGACATTACTTCTTATAGTATTTTGAGACATAGGCCATTGCCCTAAGTTAGTAGACTAACTTGCCCTTAATTGGTTTAATAGCAGCTATGATTGCTCTCAGAATCATCCCATAGAAAATTGTTCATGCTCTTCTCATTTCTCAATAGTATGATGATAGGAGGATTTGTTGCAATCAAATAGTATATTAGTATTGATCCTAAAATATGTTTAACAAGTTTGTCTTCTATAGTAATAGCTTCTTCTTTCAACCTATCATATTATTAATAATTTTCTCAATTATAAGTTAAAAATGTTTGTTTTCTTTCTACAAATGAAGAGGGGACAACTCAAGTATGTTATGGGGAGTTTGGTTCTATGAAATAAGAGTAAGTGGTTGATTTTTCTCACTTGACCTGAATGCATTTTTGTTGTTGTTAATGAATCTTCTTTTCTAGTGAATGATGTGAAAGTCCAATGTTCTTTGGGAGTCTATCAAAAATTTGTGGATATAAGAAATTAATTTTAAGTCTCTACTACTAAAGATTATTATATCATTTGCATAACCTAGGTGATACAATTGGGTAAAATCTAGGTTTGAGCATAGTGAAGAACTTTCCATAATTAATGAGCTTGCTTCACCTTTGGTTAAAAACTTCCATAGAAAGAATGAGAATTAAGGGTGAAATCAAAGAGAATAAGCAAAACAAAGGACTCATTTACTTAACAATAGATTATAGCCACTTTGGAATCTAAAAGCCCTTTTTCATTAATTAATTCGATTCTTTTTTCTTTGTATAGATCATTTCCTTCATAAATATGTTCACCCGCACCACTAAATATTGGTACAACTCCCTTCTCCACAAAGCTGAATTTAGTGCGAAGTCAAGAGCACTCTTACAATTAAGCTTAAATACATAGTCATTTCTCTCATTCTTTTGTTTAAAGTTTCGACTAATTCCTATGCCAACAAAATATTACTCAAAATCACTCTATCTTTAGCAAAACCAACTTGCTCAAGGAAGATAAGAAGAGAATAATTTTTTGAACCTGACAGTTAGACATTTAGAGAGAGGTTTTCAATAAAATTACACAAACAAATAGGACTAAAATCATTAAATATTTTTTCTTCTTATGTTTACGAATTGGAACCCCAACTATAAAGTCCCTAAAGAATATATTACATCTTTTGTTTTTATGTCTAATAGTATTTGAAAAATTTGTCATTATATTAATAATGACTAGGGCTATTGTGTTGATCTAGTCGAAATATTATTTCTTTAATTTTGCCTTTAGATTTTCTTCATCAATAGGTTATTAACATCAATTGTTAATAAGAATGCAACTAAACATAGTTTCATTATCATTTAGTTTAGAAGCTAATATTAATTTATAAAAATAATGAGTTGCAACCTTTTCTATTTTATCTTCTTCCTGAACCTAAATGCCATCTATGTTACTAATATTCAATTTAGATCTATTTCTTAACCATGACATGAAATAATTTCATTATCTTTTACCTTTAAGCCATTTGATGTAACTCTTTTAATGCCAATGGTTTTTGTCTTTGCATTGGCATATTGGAGAGTACCATTAGCCTTAGTTAGCTTTTTTCTTGTTTTTCTTTCTAACTTGCTTGAAATTAAGCTTCTTTAAGTTTGACTAGTTCTTTAGAAAATTTAATTGCATAAAAAATGTTTCCAAACTTTTTTTTAATACATTATTTAAGATAATCTTTCAATCTTTTTAAAATAAAGGTAAGAAACTTCATAACAATGCAATTAATTAGTAATGTTCAATTACTTTCAATGGTTTGTAAAAAGGATTGGCACATTCATCACATGTTTGAAAACCTAAATTGTTTAACAACTAGTGGATAGTCTTTAGAAAAACATAGAAGCAATGAAGCATGATCTGGATTTATTGTACAAAGATATTGAATTGTAGTAGCAAGAATTTGATATGTAGTCTTGTTTCAATACCACTCTATTCCACTCTTTTTTACTCTTTTCCAAATCCATCTACTTTTCTTTTTCCAATACGAAGTATAAGGAGAGCCAGAGAATAGAAGTTCCTTGAGATTGTAGCATCCACTTTAAGAGGGATTCCATTTATTGATGCCAAAGTGTATAAAGATAGAAATGGATCAAAAGATTCTCCATTAAAACCAAAATCAATGCCAAAAACGTCTCCAAGTTTAGACGAAAATCAGGGTGTCATTTGAGCACTCTCATTTGGAATTTTACAATATTCCAAGCTTTGTGATACCAATAGAATAAGTAGTTTTTCCCTCTATTGAATCTAATTAGAGCATGAGAGTGGTTCAAAACCTAAGAAATTGCCCTCTCTTGAGTTTTGGTTTTTTTTTTATTACAATGAATTAAATTCTTATTTTATACAAATAAGTAATACAAATAACTAAACTGAGAGTTATACTTTCATTTTTAATGAACAAATTCGATCTACTTATTTTGATTAACATTTATTTTTAAAAAAAGTCCATTCTTATTTAAAAAAACCTCAAATTAACAAGCATTAAAGGGATATTTTTGGCTATATTGACCCCATCTTTTGGTGTAACTTGTTATTCCTTACCTTAAGACCAAATTGGCATAATAGAAATTGTAAAATCAGTTTTAGAACACTTATTCTTAGTTCATTCTACCATCCTACCCAATGAATCATCAAGATTGATTAGTTTTCAATTCAATCCTATGCAGTCATTGGTTTCATAACTCCCATAGCTTCTCTACTAATGATTAAGCTTGAACAGTAAAACAATTTAAAAATGAAAATTGATGGTGAGTACCTAATTGAATTGATCATGTCGTGTAGAAGTAAACTTCAAATCTCTTCGTCTGTTAGAATTCTCAATTGCATAAATCTTACACTTCCATACTATAATGAGCTTAAAAATCTAATTTTGTTGAAGGTTGCTTGAATAATCTGCATATTTAGTCATTTGTTTTAACAATTCTTAATTAGTATAAACTTGAAAGGAGTTGTCATTTTTGAAATATTATCTTCTCTAACGACCACCTTAAGCTTTCATTTGAAGAACAAGACTTGATTTGTACTAAAGATGGGTCCACAAATTCACCTAAATCATCTATCAATGATCTATTGTGGGAGGTGGGATCTTTGGGGAACAAGATAGAAAATCACTTATGAAAGGACAATAAGCTTACTTGATTAGTTCCAAAGTGAGAAGGAAATCATCCTCAGTGTCACCCCTTCATTGCATTTTTTCAAAATCATAACACACATTCCCAATATTAATTATTTTTCATACTCATAATTCAACTTTTCAAAAGTAAGAAGGCATTACTACAACTACTTTTACTTATGTGCAAGCTTTGTCAGTGTACTCACTCAAAAAGCCCATCTTATTTCTACCAACCTTGGGCTTGAATACCTCTTTATCATGCCTTGTTCAATAAATTACATCAATAATATAGGTCTATTGAGTTAATCAGAGTTAGTAATATGAAAATGATAACACATGCTACAAAAATTGAGTGAGAGTGATGTCAAATTCATGATAATCTTAACACATCACAACAAAATAATAGTATATAATAAATAGCTTCCAAATAGTATGAAAAATCCAAAAACCAATTTTAATATAAAACCTCAAAAAATAAGTTACAAGTGTTCTCACATATATATATAATATCATTCACACTCACAAAATATAATAAACTCTCAATCAAGATTATTTTCTATTATCTAAGAACCCTCAGCTCTATGAGTTTCAGTATCCTATACTATAATATAATAATAAAATAAGCATTATATGCAGAATGAGAAAATCTCTAGCCATTTATACTAAAGTAATATAAAGAGTAAGTAGTCGAGCAATAAAATGGAATAGTAAGGAAAAGAATGCATGATAATCTGTAAGTAAAGTATTATAATAGTGCACATATGGTCATATACAAATATCTATTGTGAAAACACTTTCAAAAACTTTCTTAAAACATGCATTAATAAACTACACACTTTTATATTTTTTCCTTCACATCATAAGGTAGATCACCGTTATCATTTTGTACGATCAAGACTTTACCAAGGTTAGACCATCACATCAAACTAATCATACTTGTCTAATATTTTTGTTATATAAGTACAATCCATGATGATCATTAAGTTGTACCTGGGATCAAACAAATGGCCTATACTAAGATCATCCATGAGTTAAATCTATTAGTGCAACTCCACTTCATACTTGTATTATCCATTCTTTTTTAATATTTCTACCTTAACATCATAATATACAATCACTCATACTTTACAACCCATGTCTTATGCTAATCAATCACTAAATCATATGCTCTATCTCTGTTAACCAATTCAAGAACTAATTATACAAGACTGGTTAAGGATTTGTGCTAGTACTATGACATCCAATATCCATCAAGTAATTGCAATAGCCTGATTCACCTTTCGTACTTGTATAATCATAACATACATGCATAGGATCATGATTAGATTATATTACTCCATTAATAACATTGTACAAATGTGATTCATAATCAATATACTATGCATCAATGTATCAATTTAATAGATGCATCATACTAGCACTATCCATAATCATATATGTAAATATGATTTGATGAGAAATCAAACATGTCAGCCTCTTCAATAAACAAGCACAGCTTATCATATTGCCTTATTTTCATTCTGTATTAGCAAAATCTCAAAATATCCACTTACAAATCGAACATATGATTCTTCCTAAAACCTTCAATACAAAGAATAGTATTTATCCAGTCATAGAATAGTACTAGTACGATGCTATACTAAATGCCTAGAGTTTGTCTAATCCATTTCCAAAGTAATTCAAACAAACTATACATGGTAAATGAAAAAAATCTAATGCGAGATCTAACTTTTTAATGAGGCTTTTGAAATTGAAATCAAAACTTGCTCTTTTCCTTGAGCCCTTCCTTTTTATTTTTTATCTTAATAAAACAATGCAAGAAAAATAACCAAAATAATGCAGGAGAAACAATAGTTTTGGCTCCCCTTCCCTCTTCGAGCTTCTCCTCTCCCTACCTTCATTCTTTTTCTCACAAAAATAAACACCTTAATTAATTTCATAATACAAGAGTTGAAATTTATTCTCTTATAAATATGTTAATTATCTAACTATTTTATTAAATTTTATTTTATTATTCCAAACTTTAATAATTCAAAAAGGTTTAATTTACTTTGAAAATTGCAAATCATATATTAGTAGATTCCTCATGATGAGAAACTTCACAATATTATACTCAAATATAAAATCTAAGCATTGACATTCTTTAATGTTTTTTGCGGTATTAACAACTCAATTATTTTTTAGTTTTCGATTTGTAGTACTTACATTTAATGTATAAAATATATTTTGAGTAGATATAAGAGTTTAATTAAGCAGGTTATCACGATATAGAAGAAATGACCTAAATTTATGATTTGTTAATCTTTACATTTTATTATTATAGATAACAAATAAACAAAAATATAATGCAATTCTATCAATTTGTTTTATATTTTTGTAATTATGACTTGTCCTAATTGTCTTTAGCTTATTATGTTTTTTCTTCAAAACTCTAAAATATTTTCCAATATTATATTTTTATAGTAAATACAAGTAGCTTTACAGAGTTTGTAAGATTGCTTTTTTGAGGTGAGCATAGGAATCTCTCTCAGTTCGGCTTCTTATGGCAAGTAATCCTTATGCTTTTGTATTAATAATATCATGAAATCATTTTCTTTGACAAAAGTAATATTTTGTGCATTGTTGTTTAGATTATGACTTCCTTAAATATGGCTTCATCTCTCAAAAATTCTAATAATAAATAGCTGATGAGAAAAAAAAAGTAAGTGAGATCTTCATGTACTATTTGTATATATCAATTCTACATGTCTTTAATGATGAAATTAAACTCATATAGATGTTACTTAATAGTCTTGCCTTCAAATGTGTGCAACAAATATATCCTTTATGTTGCATAAACATTTTTAGAGAGGCTCTTTATTATGCAATAGAAATCCTATGTCATTAACCATATGAATTAGCCTCAACAATATTTGTTATCAAAATCTCTTCTACAAAACAATGATGTATAATTGGACGAGCATTTTTTTTTATCAATTTTCCCCTTCTTGAACTTACTCAAGATTATAGGTATGTTTCATTTTTCCCATGAGTGCCTTCAAAACTCTTTGTTCACAAATAACACTCTCATCTTAGTTTTATGAAGATAAAAATATTATGAACCCTCAAATTTGTTAATCTTATACATCAGTATCATTGGCATCTTACCAAAATAGTTTTATGACAATTTATTGCAATTAGTAGTGTGTTTGTACAAAATTATTAATGATATTGTGAAAGAAGTGGCCCATAATGATTTAGAATGAAAGAAAAATATAATGATTTATGTGGTTTAATAGAAAAATTTAACCCACAAGTATATATGAGGAGGAGAGTATTCTGCTAATCGACAAGTCATAATAGTAACATACAAAATAGTGGGCAAAAGTCTCTAAAGAGATCTTTGTGCTCTTTTAGAGGCAAAGATCTTTTTACTCAAAATAGAATTCTCTATAATCAAATAGATTTATCAAAGATAAAAACAATCTAATTAGATAATACACAAAGATCTTTACTTTGACATCAATAAAGAAGATCATTGCATGAAATGATATCAATAGCAAGACGAAGCCTCAAATATGAATTTGGTAACTCCAATCATTAATGAAATTGATGAAGAGAAAATTTTTTTCAAACTAATGAAAGGTTATGGCTCTTACATATATTAACCTCTAGATACCTTCAAATTTACTATATATACATGTTAAAAACTATAAATAGCTTAAAGAAATGCCTCATGAATGATATGTTAAATCATATGATTTGAGAAACAAGATTCGAATCTGGCCATACAAAACTCATTCAATCAGATCTTATATTAGATCAAATACCTACAAAAATTTCGTAGCGTCTTGTTTACTAGTTGAAACTACTCATAATGTGCTTTAATGTATACTATCCATTATTTTTACCTTGCATGATGTCAAAGTGACTCGGAGGTTGTTAATAGTACCTTGGTAAGGAATCAAGTCCAACTCTAACCATTGTTTTACATTTTCTTGAAAGAGATGGGGGTGAATATCTTCCTAACAATGCCCCATCATTTTGATTCTTCCAAAAAGAATCTTTTTGCAAAACCCTTCCAAATCGTCATCATAAACAAGCAATATTCCACATTTTTAGAGTTTCTTGCATCGCATTATTCTAAAAAAGTAAATGTGACCATGACTATCCTATAATGTTATTCCCTAGCTATTTTTTTTGATAATAGCCAATAAATTTGTAGTCTTCTTCTCGAAGACATCAGCCATCTTCTAGTGCTAATGGAGGCAACAATAGCTTTCTTAAGAGTTTGCAACACTATTGTGTCAATTCTTTCTCATAAGCTTTAAGAGCTTTTTGATCCATAGAGCAAGTTCAAACATGCAACATACCTTTTGTTTTATAGAAAATAATGATAGGGTCTACGTCCAAACAAGATAAGAATTGCATTTTCTTTTTTTTTTTTATAAAAAATGTAGCCAATCTATACTGCAATCGTTTATCATGTAACAAAAAAAACCTTGAATCAACCACTATCGAAACAGGTTTTTCTAGTAAATGTCAAGATTTCAATATCAACCACGTCATCGTCCTTTTTGAAATCATGTTTTTAGTTCAATTAATATACTACAATCTCAAATTTGTTCATTGTGAAATATATTTCTGAGTCCAATAACAACTAGCTCCTTGTTAACTGTCTGAATCGTCTCAGCTGTATACATGCCCTCATGGCTCAGTAAAGACTCTCTAGTAAGCTCTTCCGAGTCAGTTGCTGTGATGCATTCCCTTTCGAAATCCTTGTGTAAAACCCACAAACCACAAGATAGTAATTTTGCCCCTAATAAAAAAAAAAGTTCAAGCAAATTTACATTTATAAGTTGCACAACAATAATAACCTCGATCTCTTGTGCATCAATTACTCTGTAAGACTTATCTTGCATTTGTTGCATCTCTACGACACTTAAACTCCCACTCTTAAAACCCGATCATTTACTTCGATTAAGTCTAGAATCAACAGAGACCACAACAAAAAATTAAATGCAAGCGGCGTAATAATAAAGCCAAACGCAAGAACTCGAAAATAGTCTACTGAAATTAACAGCGAGTTCCTTCCATTTCCCTTCCCGTCCACTGCATAAACCCTACATCGACACAATCGCACCCCGGCGTAAGCGTTCAGCCGAACCCAAGACAAATCCTCCGTCGGTAACTTTCCAAAGCACCTTCACCGCGGCATCCACTCCGCCAGCGTCGACGGCGATCGCACCGAACATTGCCCTGTATGCGGTGCAGACTACGGTCGGCAGTGTGGCGTTGGTCCCCGGGGCAACGCGTACTAACTTCTCAAGCAATAGCCCCTTAGCACCGGAGACGCAGGCGTCCTTGCTGGTTATCTTTTTAATCTGGGCTTCGACATCTGCAGCGGTGGCGACTCGATCGGTGCTCAGAAGCCTGAGCGCAGCGGCGGACTCGATGGCGTGGAGGCCGAGCAAACTGAGAGCGTGATTGTTCTCGATGGAGTAGGACGGGTGGGTCATCGCTTGGCGGAGAAGATCCACTGAATGGAACTGGTACCTGAGGAACCGATCTTGCTGGCGTTAAAGAACAAGGGATGGAAAATAATTGTACGGAGAGTAGACTTACTCGATTTGCTTCTGGAGGGTTTCGAAGTCGGGATATGTGGCAGATGAATTGGAAACCGCCGTCGACACCTGCGATTAGGATTTCCATTACAGATTGAGGAATTGGACTTTTCTAATCCTAGAAGATGGAGGTAACATCTAAGCGATTTACCTGTAGTGCAACGAAAACGAGTGCGGAGACGCACAAGGAGAGAAATTGAAGGCCCGGCATCGGCATGGTTTGGGAGTCGGGTACTGCGTGTTCTTTTCAGAGGGGATGTTTTCTTATGAAGCAAACAATAGGCTTTAATAAAATAAATAATTAAAAGTTTGTTTAATTGTTTTGTAGATTAATGGCATCAAATCAAAAGGCGATATATATTGCTGGCAAGGTCCATAGCAAAAATTCTCACTTGATAAATGACAACCTCCCAACGTTCATTTAACCATGGGATTTTTAAAACGATGAAGCATTATTGTCTATTAAATTCTCGATGATAACCAATGTCATCAAGCTCCCAACATCAACACTTATGACCATTAGAGATTATCAATGATATAATAAATGACAATGGGAACTATGCCTTAAAAAGGCTATGATTGCTCATTTTCACTATTTGTCACAACTTAAGCCATTGTGTTTCCTTGCCTAGACATTTTAGCATTCTAATCTTTTTCCCCCTTGTGCTCTTTTGGGTATACTCCTTGGCACTTGTAGTTGATGAGTTTCACACACTTATTGAAAGTCATGTTTTCCTTTGTGCTTTTGTCTTTGCATTAGTTACTTTTTTTTGTTGTTTATACTTGTATTTTCTTTCACAACTATATTTATCCCAATATGTTTTTCAAAATTGTTTTGGGTTAATAGATCTACCAATAATAGTATATAAATTTTAGGCTTTTTTATAGTGAACTCGTTTGGCCAACCCTAATGTGTCACTTGATAATTCTTCGTTGATAGGTCATAGCTAACAAAATTCAAAAATAATGAATGAATCATTAGGTTAGTTGTTGCATGGATTGGTACTCGCACATGGGTTCATTAGTATTGTTAAAACAATCAACAAAGGACAAGACTTCACTCATGAAATTATAAACAATTAGTGAATTGATGGTGACAATAGTCCTTGTTCAAAGATGTGGTGGATAGAAATAGATGGGTGGAGCGTATTGGGGGAGGTGAAGGGGCATCCTTGTATGCGTTGTAGTAGTTGACAAGTAATGGTTGTAATAGAGGATCAATCATTACTATATTGCATTACTATGATCATACACAAAACAACCAAAATAATTATATTGAAAAATGCTACAAAGCAAGATAGGAAATATTTTTATAGATTAGATTTATAATTTGATCATCCAATCGTTCAATTGATAATCATTCAATCTAATAAGTTATCTAACTATCCTAGCGACCCTTTATTTGACTGACATACAAGGAACCATGCTTAACACGTTTAGACATTTGGGTGTTGTTTATATTTGATATATTTAAGTTTCATTGTATTTTTTTTCATCTATTCATTCTCTATTCTCAAGATACTCTAAGACTCTATTTAGGATTTTGGATCTCTTATGTTAAATTTGGATTGAATTTTACTAGAATCTAGTGTTAGATTATCGCATCCCAATTGCAATAAATAAGGCTTTATAATTATTTTATATAAATAAATTTTAAAAGAATTTATTAAAATTCTTAATAATTTATTTAACTCCTTTTTCAATAAGTGTATATTGCTAAAAAGAGATACAATATCTTAAAAGAGAGAGGATGTCTATAAAAGTAAGTATAAAATTACTAAAAATTCTATGATAGCATGAAAGTTAAAATGAGACTTTCCTAAATGTTGAAATAAAATATTGATATTTTATAATCAAATAATTTGTAAGCTTAGAAGCATTCCAAAAATTATAAAAACGTAGAAAAACAAAGACTCAAAAAACATGAAATTTCATTAAGATAGAGTATATAAAGACATGCATATCATAAAAATGTCTTGATACAAAAAAAGATGCTACATGACCACAAAATTAAGGGCCAAATACTTTTTAATGGAAATCATAATATACTTTTTGTAAAATTTTTTATGTTTGAAAATTTATAAGAATATTAAATGTTAATAAAAAATATATGAAAGTTGGCTAATAAGTATAATTGATTTAGATCAATCATATAAAATTGGTTGTAAATTTTTAATAGTCATTAAAAAATTTAAAAAAATATAAGTTTTAATTAATATTAGATTTTGTTAGTTTTTAAAATTCTAAAACATAAATTACAAGATAGAGAATCACGTGTTGATTTCAAGCAACAAAAACTATTGGAGAAGGGTTGTAGCCACTAGGGCAAGAGGAAATGTCGAGAAGAAAGAGAAGCACGATGGAGTGATTTGGAGTATTGGAAAAGAGGAATTTTGTGTAAGGCTCTAAAAGGAGAACGACTGATTATTGTGAGGTTTTTAGAAAAAATTAAAGGAAATTTTTGTAGTCAAACTTAAGTAATGAGAAAAGCAATAGAGTAATTAAGAAAGAGAGCAGATGGGCAAGAGTTAGCTAAGGAATTTGAAGAGTATTTCTTGTGTGACAAAGAAAAGGAAAAAGGGAAAGAAAGGAAGATGAAATTGAATGAAAATTTTGGGAACTAGCACTAGTACTAAGGTAAGACAATTATGAAATGGGAAACAATGTGAGTAGGTTATTTAGCATATATGTATGCGTTTGATGTGCTATTACTTGAAGGAAAATGACCACCATAAGAATTGGAGTTTAATAGAAAATAAGAAGATATTTGAAATATTTTCTGATATCATCATTATATGTTTATTCACATGATTAGTTTAGCATGATTATGTATGACAAAATTAATACAAACTCTTATATATATTAGTGTATTAAAAATCATGATAATGTATAATACATATATATATATATATATATATATATATATATATATATATATATATATATATATATATATATATATCAAATTATAAAGAATTAATGATTCTTACAGAGAAATAAAGAAATAGTAAATGTTTTTTAAAATTTAATTATTCTTATAATGGAAAATGGAAAAGAAAAAAAAAAGAAAAATAAAAAGAGAAATAAATAAAAATTTGGTTACATAGGATATGATAGGATTTTAAATGTATAAAGAAACTATGGTTGTGTAAAGTGGTATATATCACTCTGAAACTATAGTTTTCAAAGGTGAGGCCAAAGGAGTTATTATTAAAATATATCTCATCTTGAAATTACTTGTTTTTGAGGTGAAATAAATAAATATTTAAAATATTACAAGCCTTTATGTTAAAGACAAATTAAAATATAAAAAAATTGTGTAATCATAAAGGAAGGAGAGAATTTAAGAAAATTATATATTTTCTTATAAATGGAGACTAGTTAAAAAGAATATATTCATTTTCTTTCATCTATTACTTTATATATTTATTACGTGATCTTGACCCAACATGCAGTATAAAACCAAATTGTTTGTTTACTTATATGTTACATTATTTGGCCACTTAGTGATGATTAGTTTAGACTATTTTATAGGCCTAATAATTTCAGAAAATAATGAAACACAATATAGAATTCTAAAAGAATCTTGAGAGTGATAATACTAAAGCTATTATATCAAATGATTTAATTTTAACATATTATATTGTGGAACCCATTAAGCCAGTTATTATCACTTATATTGCTTTGGACAAGCATTATATTAACTTGCTACTATGATAAATCATAGATGAAGCTTATCTTTTTAATACAAATGTGATAGTTTATGTGATATTGAAACTATCTTTCTAACTTTGACCATGTGACATACTTTTATTATAAAAAATTAAAACGAAAGGAAAAAGAGAAGAAATGTTGTCAAGGATGGTAATTGGGATGATGATCTGAATTACGATCTGGATGATGATGGGATTGACATTCAGAGACACTGAAGGAGTTTCTTTTTGCAAGACATTTAAAATATTTAGTATGGACACAGAGGATGGGTACACTCAAAACATCAATTTATCTATTGAAGGAATGAGGGAGCATCTTTGATTGTTTGTTTGTAGAGGTTTGGGTAATTCAAATTTTCATTCACCAATTAAGACTAAGACATTGACTATTTTTAAAGGGGAGATAAAAATCATATTTTAAGAGGATGAAATTGGGAAAAATGATAGTTGCTTTCAAACTTGCTCTAATTGGCAAATGTTCTTACAAAAGGCCAAGTATAGAATTAGTGAGAAAGACATTCTTGATAATTGAATTTTAAGTTGAGGTCAACATTGGCTCCCTACATAATAGACATTTCTTGCTTTAATTCGATGAGGAGGACAATTGTCTTCGTTGCTAGTTGCATTGGTCATGAAATCCAAGAGAATTTCAGATGAGGGTATTTAAATGGCATCCTAAATTTCATTTCAACACCAAACCATCACTTATTTCAACTTAGATTTTACTTGAGCACCTACAAATACATTTATTTAACAAGAATACACTATATTTGATTTCTTTTATTATTGGGGAGCCACTTAAAAGGTTAAAAAATGTTGCTTTCAATTTGGGGTACACTTAGTATGCTAGTAACAAATCCAATCAAATTTGGATACTTTAGAAGATTGACATACAATGTAGCACCATTTATGAAGATGATCAACTTATACATTTTGAGATTATTAAGAAATGGTCAGCCTTAAATTACACATTAGTTTATGCTGAAAAACTTTAGAAACTTAAGGCTTGGGTTGTGATGCAAGATCACTGAATTTGTTATTAACTAAAATGCATCATAGCTAATAGGAGGAGACTTCAATATTATAATATCAATAAAAGAATATATGGAAACATCTACTCTTAACATTGAAGTAATAAATGAGTTTAATGACACATCGCCCATGTGGGTTAATAAAATTCCATTTAAGGGCTCTCCATTCACTTGGGTTGGCAAACGAAAGGGTGAATGAGTTAGGAAGAGTTTTGATAAGGCATTGAAGAACAAATAGTGGTGGACAACAACCCAATTACAATGGTTGAACATTTGTGTAGGACTAGGTCTAATTATTCACTCTTGCTTCTTCACCATTTAACTGAACAATTTTTTAGTCTAAGGCAATCGAAATTCAAAAATATATGACCCCCACATCGTAGTTTCTATAACTTGATAGAAAGCAATTCAACAAATCTTACTTAACTGGTATGTAGGCATTAGCATTCAAGCTTAGAACACTCAAGGATTATCTAAATCAATGGAATGGGAGCATTTTTTAAAATATTTTTTCGAGTAAAAAAATGCTAAAGAGAAGGTTGGGATTAGAGAAAAGAAATTTCTAGAAAGTGGCTTAATGTAGCTAATTAACATCTCATGGATGAACTAAGCAAAGAAGAAACCTTTTGGTGCTAGAAAGTAAAGACTAAATGGTTAACTAATGATGGAAAAACATAAAATTTTTTTATTCCTTTATAAAAGATAAAAGATCAAAACTCCATATTTTTTGAGATTAAAGGGAAAGATGATAACAAGGTCTCAAGTTAGGGATAACTATAGTACACTATTATTCAATATTTAAAAGAACATCCAGCTTAAAAGTAGACATTTACTCATGATGAAGAAATAAACCATGTCCCTCAACTTATTTCTTTGGAGGACAATCAAATTCTTATAAAACAATGAGGAACTAGAGGAAGATAATCAATTGGTATTTCAACAAGACATAATGTAGTAGTTCAAAATAGTTTTAATGTTGTGTTTTTTTACTACCTATTGAAACATTATTATTTCGAATGTTAAGGATGTAGCACAAGAATTCATGACAAGTGGTGTTATCCTCAAAGGGATTACTAGTTCTCATATAGTTCTCATTCCATTGTTTAACAATCTAGTCACCTTTCAAGTCTTTAGGCTTATGTGTATTACTAATTTTGTTGGAAGAATTCTCAGAAAGCTCTTGGATAATAGATTTAAACACTGACTAAGCAAACTTATTTTACTAGAGTAGGTTGGTTTCATTAAACGTTGGGATATAGTTAAAAGTATTTTGATTGCTCAAGAGCTAGCTTCATTGAATAAAAAAATTATGGAGAGAAACTATATAATAAAGTTGGACATTAAAAGTGCATTCAATAGTATTTCATGACACTTTCTTAAACACAAATTTAATTTTTTGAATGAAGTTTAACTCTTGAGAAATCTTATTAATAGCTCAAGGATATCCATTATAGTTAATGGCTTTCCATATTGGTACTTTAAAACACATAAGGGTTTATTGAAGGGCAGTCTTATCTCCTCACTACTCATCATTGAAATGGAATTCTCTACTAGAAGTTTAAATCATAATTTCAATAATAAGGAAATAATGCAATATGCTACAACAAAGGGTGCACCATCAATAACAAATCTCAACTATGCTAACAACATTGTTATCTTAATAGAGTGGATTTAAGGTCCTTAAAAGGTTTTCACAAGCACCTTGAATCCTTCCAATAGTCCTTAGAATTGCAAATGATTAAGAGAAAAATGCAAACTTTATGTATAAAGAAAGTCGAAAGTAGTTGCATGTAAAAGAATTTGAAACATTTTGGGATTTATGCAACAATCAATTCTCATATCATATTTGGAATTTACAATGGTAGAAACAAGTCAATATTTTTCCAACAACTAATAAAAAAATTAAAAAAAATATAGTTGGAAGAGGAAGCTACTATCAATAGGAGGCAGATTAATATTCTTGTTAAGCATGTTCTAAATTTGGTCGCAACCTATGCACTAATGTCTACACTCCTTATGTAGACAATAAAGAGGCTTGAAAAGTTAGTGAATTCTTTCTTATGGGTAGATACAGAGAGTAAACACCAAGTCTCATTGGATCAAATGAGAAAAATTAAGTGAATCATGCAAGGAAAAAGACTTGGTATAAGGAAAACTAGATGATATTGCTTTGGCCTATTTAGCAAAGCAAAATTGGAAATTATTATCAGACCAAACACTTTAGTTGGAATTCATTAAGTTCAAATATTTGAATGTGAAGCACAAATAAATTAATTCTAATATGTGAAGGAATATGAGAAAATAATGGAGTTAAACTTAACTTTGGTGCACAAATTTCCTACAAATGGTAAGGTCAACTAGATTTTGATGATGATGACATATTTACTCTAATATCTACCTAGAATATCATTTGGAGCAAGAGTTTTGAGAGGACCTCCAAGAAAAGAATCTAGAATAAAAAACTTCCCACCAAGATATTGATCCTTTTTTGGAGAAAATGTATCTATGCTCTCCCCTTTTCAAAATAACTGAAAAGATTACAACATCCTTCCAAGTGTCCCCATCGCTTTAATAAGGACACTTTGGATCATTCTCTTACTAAATGATATATTACACAAAATCATGGGTCTTTCTAATACACAACATTAGATCATGTCAAGATACATCAACTAATTGCATCCCTCCTAAATTAATTTTCACTGGGTATCAATGCTAGCCCAACTAACAAGGAAGTGATGAATCTCTTTTCATTTTTAATATGTTGGCATATATGCAAAGCTAAAATCAAGAAGTGATATGATGAGACAACTAAATCAGAATGGAAATAATTAAGAATATTAATTGGCAATTCATGAGCATTTTTAGAGATTTTCCATTGATACAAACACAATGAATAGATCAAGTGCACGTGTAGCTTGATTTTACTTCCTCATTTTTAATTAAATAAAGTTAAACTTAGTTAAAAAATCTTATAGAGTCCTTTTTCAACACAAGAACATAAAGTGAATGTTCATGGACTTTACAAGTAAAAGCAAGCTAAAGTGTCAACACTAATTTGTGAAAAGCATTCAAATGTTCTTCAACCCTTTGTTGGACTAGTTGAACTCTATTCAACATTGGAAGCTACCATTTTTTTAATTAGAAAGAGTTTATAATGGTGTTGTGGTTATCAATTTGTTAAGGTAATCATTTATCTTAGTTTTCTTAATCTAGTCAAGATGATTTTAGGTAACAAAGGTTAATGTTGGTCTATTGTGGATAGCCTTCAAAGGTGAAGGAAATAGAAAAATGTATTCAAATCACTTAAAATTGCATTAAAAAGGAGGTAAAAAATTATAAGGGCTTTTGCTAAAACTGTAAACCAACAAGCTAGTGAAGGAATTACCCTAATCTATAAATGCAAAGGCATCATAACAATGGAAAAAGCTATAATTCCTTAGATTGATAGCAAAAACTCAATCTAAGTGTACAAGATGACTTGAATGATGATATTCAAAATCAATGACTAAGCTTAGTTAATACTACATTAATTCAACACATTGGAAGGCATCACACTATATGTTTTTTCAGCTTAAAGACTCCTACGGATATTCTGTATCCATATTGTCCCAAGTGATGATAGTTTAATCTTATTACATGGGTGCTTTTATGGGCACTATTCATTTTAATGGTCATTGGATTGATACACATTATTTTAGCCTAGATGCTTTCTTAAAGTTACTATTTCCTCACATATTCAATGTAGCTTATGATGTCCTCATGCATAATCAACTAGATAAACAAAGAAATTTAATTTTTGTCATTTTAGTGAATCATCAAACTTAGATAATTCCATTATCGTACTTCAATGATATGCACTTCACACTATTCAAAATTACAGCTCTTTGGTCTTATACATGGTAAAGCATCAAACATGTACATTATTCTAGGACATTTTATGCATCCTCGTTTCTAGATGATGCTAGCCCCCCCCCCCCCCCACTTGATCATTATTAGCACAACCCACCCAACACATACTGAGCACTACATACACTTCAATTTAGCAATAGCTTAGTATGATTATTTACTCTCTATTTATTTGAATGCCTCTTTAGATATTTATGAATTTTTAAATTAATTGCTCATCAAACTGATGTGAGACCATGCTACATTTTGTATTAGATAAGTATGTCAGTCTTGCAATCTTGTGCAATCTCATATTTATATGATGTAGCTAGTTTACTCTACTATTTTATACGTTGTCATCACTATCCCAATGTAGTATACAACTAGAACCTACAGACACTTGTTTTGTAGATTTTATAATGTAGTCTGTTTAATTTTATGTAATCAATAAAATATTTTTATTTTAAAAAAAATGTTGTTACACCACCACAAAGGGGAGTTGGTCATTGCAAGAGTTGTATCAAAGTAGTTAAAGTCTTAAAGTCAAACCTTAATTGTTTAGTATTTTATTCTAATTAACTTATTTAGTGTGCATTAAGTTTAGTTTTAAAGAATAAGCCATGCATCTAAAAAAAGATAGTGAGTTAGTGGTCTTCATAGCAACTTAAAGTACATCAATAAAATCATATGCTACAACTTCAAGTAGTGAGGAGGATAGAATGATATCTTTCATGGCAAATGATGATTATTCAACTATATCAAGTGAAGAAGAAGAGAATGAGGTAAGTTCTTCGCCTCATGGAGTTCCTAAGAATAATTACATAGAAGGTATTAATGCTTTAACTTCTTTAATGTCCACAAATAAAATATTAAGAAAGATTTACAAAGAAAAAATTGAACTTCTAAACTTTGTTATGAAAGAAGATGAGAAAAAGAAAATAGAAATAATTAAAATTTATGATGGAAAAAATTCAATGATTATTGAGAATGCTGCTTTAAAAAAAGAAATTACTAATTTAAAATTAAAATTTACTCTTGAATATGCAAAAAGTTTTGGTGCTTCACACGTTTATTTTTCTAGTCATAAATATATGTCTTGTTTTAAGCATGTACATATTGTTTCAAATGTTACAAGTTCTTATTGTTGTAGAAAAGGCCATACAATTAAAGATTGCCAAATAAAGAAAAACATGTTTAGTTCAAAACAAACTTTTAAATGGCTGATTAAGAAGACATTGTGAATGCTCCCATAATGAATTTTTGTGATCAACCTAAGCTTGCTTAGGTTCCAAAAGTTAGAGAATAGAGAACTCAATGCAACGTGTCTCCACAATTGTGGTGTGGAGATTAAATTTGCAAAACAAATTTTTAAGATGGAAGTTTCTAAACTTAGTATTACTTTTAATTATTTAGGAAAAGGTAGATGTTGTATACAATTGTAGCTTGATAAATTTAATAATTATGAGGAAGTCAACACCATGTTTAATAATTATGAGGTAGATTCTCTTATGGTTTTGGATTGAGAATTGAATGTTGTATAGTTTATAAGAAACTTTATTTGATTTTTAAAAGTGATATAGATTTGAGATTGATCATGACTTTTTTAGATTTATATTAATCATTTTGTTTGAAATAAAATAAGAGGCTATTGAAAATCTTATTCATTTGATTTGAGAATTAGAAATATATATATATATTATGTTTGATGAATAAATCATAAAAGTAAAAAATAAAATATTTTTTTGATGATGTGATAGAAGCATTGATGAATTTGAAATTAAATAAAAAAGAAATTGTTTTTTTATAAAGAGAAAAAGAAAAAGATTGTAAAGAACAAAGATAAGAAACTACTTAATGCATAAGAGAACAACAAGGTAAAATAAAAATTGTGTTAATTGTTTCACCCTTTTGATGTTGTCAAAAGAGTTTAGATAAACTTTTTATCACAAAGTGAAGGAAAACATGTATTAAAAGGGAGCATGAAGTAAGGGTGAGAATATATATTTCATTTTTAGTACCATTTATCATTTCTTAAATATATGCTTTTACTTGTTATATTTTTATCTAAATATTTGCCTTATCATCATCAAAAAAGAGAGATTATAAGATCACTCTTATGTTTGATGAGTCAAATCTTAAATATCTAATATTATTCTAATGGGTTTATTTAGTATAAATTAGATTTAGTTTTAAAGAGCAAGCTATACACATTTGAAGATGGTGAATTAATGGTTTTTAAGGCACATTGGAGTGTTCAACAATCTTTAAGGATTGAAGACATGTGTATCAATTTTGATAAGATTTTCTTTTTTATTATGATTATATGGCACTCTCCATTCATATTAATTTCAAATCTTATTCAAGCATCTAATTGTTCAATCATCGCTCTGATTTAGTAAATGAATAGTCTTTCATTTTTCAATCCTTAAAATCTTTTTCTTGAATTAAATCTTGCTTATATATCTTTGCTAAATTTTGTGTTAAGTTAATTATTAAACTTTGGTTAAAATAAAAAAATAATAATTTTCTCAAAATTTTCATAATTAAAAATAAAAAATCATTGCCATATCTCAAGCTTGTGCCAAAGTCAAAGCTCTTGGGCCAAGCAAGCTCATGTGGGCACTCGCAAGCCTTGTGTAAGGAGGCAGCTAAAACCAAATCAAGTCGAGTCTAATCTTGGCAATGGTGCAATCCTAAATTGGATGAGGTAAGGCAAAGCATTAGGCCTAACATACTTTAAATCAAGTATATGTATGGGTCAGGTCATACTCATACATGAAATAACATATAGGTATCAGGTACGCCCAAGTGATAACATCCCTTTCACTTAAAAGAGGAACCAATCCCAATTCAGATAATAATATCAATGCATAAGAGATATTATAAAGCACAAACTATTTTCTTTTTAATAATGTGGGACTAACTCTATCTTGCATTCAGTGTCTTAAATTGAGTTATTTTCCACCATCTGATTCTTGATCATATGGTACCTATTTTATCCTTTATAAGTGCTCAATCTTAGTTAGAAATGAAATGGCTAAGATCACATCTAACTTCATCAGATGGCATTGTTTATTTCCACTTTTTGAAACAATCTATCTTTGAGTAGAATGGCTCAGCTCTCTTCATGTTTGAATCCTACGATTGAGATTATTTTTTTCCTTACCATTTGTTAATCGGATGACCAAAAACTCATTCAACTTAACGAGATGGCTCATATCTAATCCACCTTAATCCAACTGTCTATAACTCATTTGCTTTTATAACTTTTGACCTAATGGTTGAGAATGTCTATGATAAGATCCAACAACATCGATCAATCCTGCATAATGGCTAATTCACTTGCCATTATTAGTGCTATTGTATTAACAATTTTCAAAAAATATATATTTTAAGTCATTTGGAAATACTTTTTAAGCTATTTGGTAGTAGCTTTTAAAATAGTTTTTCCTTGAGTTTTTAATGACTATGATAAGATGTTTTTTATATAAACTTATCCTTTAGTCATAAATAACTAATGAACATAAATAATATTTTAAGATCTTAAAGAAGGGTTGCATCATATTCTACTAATAAAATAATCTCCTGGTAGCACATATCACTTACAACTAATCAAAATTTTAAATTCTTCTAATTAAGATGAATTCTTCTAAGATTTTATTTTCTCATTTTTTTTCATAATTTTGAACACTTTACACCTTTCTATATTCATCAACAAGGATAAGAAAATCAATTCGTTTTTATCAAATGTTTATTTCTGATTGCATTTTTTTTATTCTTTGGGTTGAGCAACCCTACATTTGCACAAGCCTAAGTTTGGTTTGATCTCATAAAAAATCAAGTTGGTGTTGAGCTTATAACAACCTGGGTTATATTTGAACCCATAAAAGCTAGTAGGTTAGAGGTAAATTATAAATAAAAATGATAAGTTCTTACTTTTTTATTAGTAGAGTTTTTTTCCAACCTTGGTTCAACATAGACTTAAGTGAGTTTGAATTGAACCACCAAAAAATTTGGCATAACATTTCAACTTCTATTTTCATTTTTCTTGAACATAAAAACTATAAGTTAATATATTTAAAAATCAAAGTTTGCAAAAAACCTAAAATTAATTTATAAAGAATTTTCAAAAAATAAATACAATCCTAAAATTAACAAAAGTATTTTAAAAGTTACAATTCACTTTCTCTCTTGTGGGATTTTTACACTCATTTTTATTTCAAAATGGATAACATAGGATGTGAAACTTAGAAAGAACTTTACTTAATGTGAAAAACTAGACTAAAAAGGTATATGATGACAATAAAAACTTATACAAACATAGGGTGTGCAAATTAGAAGAATTTGGCTATAGAAGGTAGTGAGCTTGGACAAACATTATAGAGGGGAAAACATGAATTTTGTATAACTATATTTTGTTCTATATTGCTGATTTTGTCTTAAATGTGTATTAGAAGAACCTTAGATAAGATAAAGAAAATTTTCAAGATGTGAGTACTAAAAACTCACTTAACATATGAAATATTAAGAATAATGTATAATACATTAAGTATAAACATGAGAAACCTTGAATTATGATAGAGAATTACATTTGATATGGTATAATAATGTATAATATATTGGCTTCTATGCATAATACATTAGCCAATTCATACAAGATAGACCTAAAAATGATTAAAGGTAATAAAACCCAAGAATACTACATGGTATGTTAACAAGCAAATATGATATATCAAGCTTGGTAGAAAAACAAGTACTTATTATGAGTGTAAAACTAAGAAAACTATAGGATATATTAATATTATTGTATAATAAACAAACCTCAAACTGAATATTAAGCATGGAGAAGTAACCCTAGAAAATTTTTGGTATATTTAAAATTAACATAGGGTAAGTTGGCTTGTATTTGCAATCCTAAATTAACATAGAGAATAATCATTTCTCTTTCAATGACTTTGCACGCTTCAAAGATATTACTAATTTGAAAACTAAAGTTGTTACTATGGAACGATTTTCTAAAAAATATTAATTTTCAAATGAGTTGTGTAAAAGATGTAATAAAATAAGTAAACTAAGTTGTTTTGGTGGATCAACAAAGAAAATAACCTATGTCCACCCCCGACTATGATAAACCATGTTTACCAAAAGATAAGTAGGTAATTACCATCACTAATTGATCGACATGGATCTAATGATATCCCAAAAGAGCTAGCAAATTAAAGTGAGCCAAAAATCCAAGAATTCCAAACAAAGTCAATGATAAAAATGATATCATCACTTATAGTATGTGACAATCTATAGAAATTATTGTAATGAAATTACCAATTTCTATAACAAAAAATGAAACTTATTTTAGAGATGAAAGCAAGTTTAAAAAAGCTTTTGCATAGGTTTGTGAAATGGATTGCTAAATTCTATTAGAAACCTAAAGCTTAAAAGTCTTTTTTATTAAGAGTGTAAGTTTGATCATTACTCTTTTCTCTAAACATTTTTGGGGTATTTATATGCATAAGTTTTTTAGAAGCAACTAGGGCAACTCCCATGTCTGATATTAATAAGAACTTAAATTTCTCTAACTATTAGGTGATTTATGCGTTTGTACATATTAAATTTTAATAGTAGATGAACCATACATTAGTCATAAAATGAATTAGGTACATCATATGGTATTAATAATTTATCAAATGCAAGTCTTAAGATCAAGGTTTCTTTTGAGGTGTGTGTATGTAAATTAGTTGTGCTTACCACACATTAATAACAACACACCATACTTAAGCCTCAAGTTTTTTATGTGCCTTTTAGCACACCATCTATTAGTCTACATACTTTCTCATTTAAACTAAGCATACCATACATTATAATAATGTATTCTACATCAAGAATATTTATTGACATCGTTATAGGTATGCATTTTGCTTATCAACACAACTAAGTTAAGTGAATACAAACAATACTTAAATAATACTATATCATACATAAGTCATTACCTAGAGAACCTTTGATAACACATAACAATTTGTACTATATGTTAACAAATAATTTTCTACATGTAATCTTTAATTTAGTAAATTATTTGTTACATTAAGTAGTGTATAATCCATAAGAGTTAATATAAAGTATATTACCCTTATGTGCCATATGTTTAGTGTATTTTATTATGATTTTAAAATGTGTTTTTTTGAGATCCCCTACTTAAAAAAAGATTTAATGATACAGAGATTCATTGCAAAGCTATTAATTTTTAATGCACATGATTAATAAGGGGATGCAGTTGAGTATGCGTGATGATTTGAGAATGATTCTAAGTATCACTTATATTTGAGTGTAGGTTTTGACAATCTAGCTCGCAAAAGCAATATATAAAATCTACCATAGATGGTTGCTACACCATTAAGGACAAAGAGTCGTTGAAGTTCTTATAAAGTGAAATTCTTTAGCTTTTTTATTTGATACGGTGGTGCTTTTCATGCAAGTGTTGTATTATGCCGAAGCATTACCTCCAATTATCATTTTCTAATATCCCTATGAAGACAATCTTGAAGCAAAAATTATTAGTAAATCAAGATATATGAGTTTGCTACCATCAAACTCCCATATGAAATCATGAGGTTAATAATCTCCACTTCTTGATAATGATAGAGCTAAATCTATAAGTATTTGTAACAATATGATAGTGTAATCAAAGAATAATAAACATGTATGCAAATTACAAGGTGCAATAATGTATAAAGACTCCCATTAAATTTAATATCCCTCTTAATAAGTTTGATCATTTATAGTAGAGCAATTTTTAAGATATGATCCTTTTTAACAAAAAAAATTTTCTCAAAGGAAACTGATGCTCTTTGATAATATGGCTTAAGAGAAGCACAAGAAATGCTCATTGATGAGTATGATTTTAGAAAGTGAGGATGGCTATTGTGGCAAAAATAAGAAAGAGAACAACCAAAATCAGAAATACCATGGGAAGAATTTTGTCATATGTTTTTATAGTGATATGTTCCAAAAATAGTAAGAGCAAAGAGATTTGACAAAATGGTATTAGAGGAACACAACTATGGTTGAATTTGACCATTTATTAATCAAATTTTTTGTATATGATCAAATCTAGTTATAACAAAAACAAAAACAAGACTAATATATGTTCTAAAAAGGTTTAAATGACTATTATAAGAGTTATGCAATTTCTTGCCAATTAGAAACTAGTGGAAGTCACATGGCTTATAAAATAAAAAAACTATTTGAAGTTCAAAGAAGTAGTACGAAAAAGGTAAAGAACAATTCCATCAAAAGAAGGACCTAAATGTAAGAAGACCAAGATGATGGAACCAAAATCTCATGTGATAGAATGAGAGAGAAAGCAAAATTCATGAATAGCAATAAGTACTTGAGGGGATGCAATAAAAAGAACAAATGTTTTCCTTGTGATGAACATGGGCATTATGTTAGAGATTGTCCATTAGTCACTTGCAAATCCACTTGTGACAACACCATCTGTCGAAGAAGTAATACTTCTAGAAGATCTTGTACAAAGGGATATGTATGGTGTCTTTTTTAATCATGTTCTAAGCCATTATGCTAGGAATGATCTAAGAATCCTACAAGGGATAGAAGAAAACCATGATCCATGTAGTGAAGCTTCAACATGTCAAGGTAAGTTTTTTATAATAGTGATATGATTGATTTTTTAACGTGATTAATACATATGTTTATTGGAATGGTTGAAAGTTCAGTAATAGCATGGAAGACATTTGTAAGATTTTAGACCACAAAGCCATCCTTTGATGCCAAGTGGGTTTTGTATACATAATAGTTAGAAATAAACACCATCCAAATTCCCCATATTCACCTTTATAAGAGTGGATAGATTAAAATTTCCAATAACGTCAATGTGGAGCTAATCACATCAGACAATCCAAATGTTGTTTGATTGAGCTTAGCAAAGCCTATGAGAAGCCCTACGCATAAAAATTCAACTGTATGTGTGACCATGGCAACGAAATTGTGGTAGAAATCTATGAATGTTGTAATGAATATGATTGATGTTTGATGGCATTCAAGGTAATAGCCTTAGGATCTAGGGTTTGATTAAATCAAAACATAATACTCTAATAATTCTTGATGATTTAACATGGATGTTAATTTGTCCACTATGTGCTCCTTATATGCTACATCATCTTATTTGAAATTTGTTTATGTGACATCAAATGTTATGTATGTAACTTTGTTATGGGCAATGAAATGGGGGATGAGAAAATTTTATAACAATTATTGAAAATTATTAAACATGGTGTGGAAAAGTATGGTACAAATAAGAACAAAATAGATTATGGGAAAAGTCTAAGTCATCCTTCTAAAAAAGGAACAATGCTATTATGATTTTGGATAGGCAATGAGATTCATTGATGATGTAATTTGAAAGGAAAGATTCTAAATGAATACAACCAAGGTGTATCCTGAAATGGAAAAGTCAAAAAGAGTACAACAACAAAAGTGGAAATTTTATCTATCAATTCTAACTTGATAATGTGATCCTAAGACAAAATAAACATAAGAAAAGGTTAAAAAACCAACACAAGTAATTAAAAAATAAGGAATTAATGAAAATTATAGAAGAGATTTTCTTATTTACACTTGCCTTATTTTCTTGATTATTTTATTTGTTCTATAATTATGACTATGTGATTAAATTGACCAAGCAAATTGTATGTTCCAAATTTCTAATGATTGGCATACATGAGTAAATAGTTTGCTTGTTGACTCTAGTATTATTGAACAGGCCTATTTTGGCCTACAAAAGTTTAGGTCATATTGATGCATGATGCGAGAATGAAAGGATGATAAATAGAGAGATGACATAACTAAATATGTTTTTCTTATTTTATTGTAGATATCATATATTATATTGTAATCAAATGGGACACATGTGATGCATTGTGATAGCAATATTTTATTATGAGGTATAGTGTTCATGGTTGCAAAACAATTTTAGTCAAAGTTGGTATCTTTTAGGAATTAGATAATAGAGATTAGAGATTAAGGATTGCAAGAGAATGTTGATTATTTTTATGGTAAATTCAACAAAGTTTTAATTCCATTACAATTTCTATAAGAATTTGTATTACTACTTTTAAGAAAAAAAGTTGGATGGTAAATGTTTTCAAAAGAAAATGGGCTTATTATTTTCAAAATTAAAGAGATTTTATTTTAAGAGAGATAATATCTTGGGAAGATTTTCTACATAAAGCATTTCTATTTACTTCTATTTTATATACATATGAAAAGTATCTCATTATTTTAATTTCTCTATGAAATTATTGGAATCTAGTATGTGGAATAAACATGTCAATCCATATTAAATAGCTTAGAAAAATGTTTAAAAATTATGTGAAAACATGTTTTACATATTTAAATAAAGTTAAAAGTGGACAAAGCCATAGTTGGTCTCCTAATGATTATGATAACACAATCTAGGGTGAATTTTTCACCCCTATACTTGGTTCAATTACTTGACCCTAGGAGATTAGCATACTTTATTCATTAAAAAAACATGACCAAAGTGTATGATATATATATATATATATATATATATATATATAATCAAAATATATAGTACTATTAAAAAATGTAAAGGATAATTAAAATTATTGACACATGACTTGCATTTGTTGACTCAATGTATGATTATTGGTATTCTATAACATTATCATATTATCTACGCTTTTTATTAAATTATACTGCTACCTGCTTTCGCACTATATTGTTTAGTTTCACTTGCTAAGCCTATGAAGGTTCTGAAAGTTTAATTTTGGCTAATTGTTTTCTATGCACTAGATATATAACATAGGGAGGAGAGAGAGAGCGAAAGAAAATAAAGAATAAAGTGTTGAGTGAATTGGTTTATATATATCTATGGCAATGCTATGAAAAAATAATTTTTTTGTTGTTTATTTTATGACATACAATCATTTATGTTTTATTGTCGATCCCTTTATCAATTGTTGGTTTATATTGAGTTGAGTTGAAATGATTTTCTTTTACTTAAAGTTCCACTTATATCTTATGTATGATTACATTTTTTAATTATATCTTATTCTTTATATCTAAAATTTTTGTACAAAGTTGTGGTAGGAAGATTGTCCCATAGATTTGATCCACATATAACACTCAATAATAATCCTAGTCAATGAGCCCCATACCATACATGCATGACCTAAATGACAATAGAGATAGCTATGATGATGTTGGCCCAGTTTGAAGTCATGAAAGTGCCTGGTCATAAAAGAGTGATTCGATGCTTTAATGAATAGTACTGACTACATCATCTAAGTATGATGCCCATCATCTTGATCTAATTACTCCATTAGCACTTGATATTGATGTGTTTGACTAATCTACTTAGTCTATCTAATTGTAGTAAAATGATAAGGTAGTTGCTATGATGGATAATTAGAACAATATGATCCATGTGATTACTTGTAATCATAGCATTACAAAGGTGTTCATTCTAAACAATACTCTGTCATTATCATACATAACTGAAATAAATAGTCATCTAAGTTCAATGTTATTAATGTATGTACAGTAATCTACGTTGGACGTATCAAATATAGACTCTAGTTATAACTTTATTATACATGATACACACTACAATATATTGTAATAATCAGTTTAAAAATGTGATACACCTTTGTTGAATATGATTATATGCATAAATGAATAGTAACCCTAGAAATATTATTTGCTTAATTACTTATGATTTCAAATTTCAAAGAATATTGGTTTTTTGATCAACTACTAACTATGGATTAATCATAGTGAATATGGAATTTTATTATATATCTACATGCGACGATATAGATATCTTCATTGGATGTTATGAGATATGTATCTATTGTAGATGTAATACATATTTATAGGGAAAATTGAACAATTTAGAGGTAGACATTGTCCATTTGAAAAGTGAAAAATTCCTATAATTTGTAATAAAAAACCATTAAACCTTTCCAATCATGTTAGGTCTGTACAATTAATGCTATCAGAGTTGAGGTTAGGTTCCTTATGTCACATCATAGGATGGGAGACCAAGGGTAGAGATGTTATACTAGTGCACTTACATAAGCACTAATTTTGTTTCTTTTCTATCACGTATTTTATATTCTATAGTCGATATATATATATGTGTGTGTGTGTGTGTGTGTGTGTGTGAATTAATTCTTACTTAATAAAATACGACAACTAATGGTCAAACTTTTTTGTAAGAAAATGGGTTATTTAGAAATAATGAAAGGGGAAAAGGGGTTTGAAGAGATAATCATGAGCAATTGGTGAAGTTAGTTACTATAGTTATATAAGCCATAGGAGGAACAAAACCTTTTGTAGTTGGGCAACTCAATAATGAAAAATATAAATTTGTAGAACAATTTAAGAGGATGAATACCACGCAATTCTTCAAAACTTCAAATCTTATTGAGGTAGATGATTGGTTGGATGATAAAATATTTGCTAGAATGTTTACTGTAGAACACAAAAAAAGTTCCATTAGCTATTTTGATTTTGGATGCTTTAGCCAACCATTGGAGCAAAGGATAGTAGAAGATATGTTTCATAAATTGTTCTAGCTATGGTCTTGCTAGGGAGGAATTCTATGAAGCTGTGAGAATGTTATGTTCTAAATTCTAGCCAAGACAAGAAGTGTAGATTGTTGTAGCAATGAATGTTGATAGTAGGATACAAGTAGAAGTTTCTTTCTTTGGCATTGTATGACCTTGAGTTGATGAATCTAGAGTAACATAATCTTATCATTTTAATGTTCAAAATATTTGACAAGGACCTTGATTTCAAATATGGAACACACCTCTTATAATGAGATAATGGGAGTTTCTAGATGAGTAGAGATGGATTGGATGGATGTGGAGTATAGAATGGAAGTTAAGAAAAGAAAAGGATATATTCCAAAGCTTAAAGGTGGTTTATTATAAAAAAAAGTTTCACCGAGTAGTAGCAATAGAAACTCTTGTGGTTCTAGATACCACTCTAGATCTTGTTTTGGTTTTGATAGTAGATCTTAATGTACAAACTATGGTAGGAGGCATTTAAGTGTTTTCTATTTAGAAATGAGCCCTTATTATCATACTTATGGAGAATTATAGTGCTCATGTTCTTGCATGTAGAATTGGTAGTGGATTTGTTATTTAGATATGTGTGCTTGGATCACCATCATCTATAAGGTTAATTAAACCAATGTAGAGTTGTGTAGCTTTGGATTGTACTAGTAAAGGTAAGGATCAGTTGTCTTAGCTTTGTAGCTAGGGGTCTGTGCCATGCAACATTCTAAAAAGTATGGAATAATTATTTAATTAAGTAAACAATTATTTTTAAAATTTATCTATTTATCATATTTGACAATTTTTAGGATGAATAAGCCTAAAAGTTGGGTTCACAAATTATAAACATCCTTTAAGATATGAAAAATTATCTATTTGAAATCCTATTTGGAGTTATCTAATTTTGATGAATTATACCAAATAGTAAAATAAGTCACAAGTGACAAAATGAGGTTAAGTTTTAAAAGAATGGAGGCCAATTCAAATATTGAATTAACATTTATCAATATTTTAATGTTATAAATTTTGTAGAATTTGAATTTGAATCGATCATGAAATAAGGAATTTGAATTATAATAAAATTATTATTATTTTAGATTACATGATTCATGAGAAGGGAAAAATTATTAAAATATGAAATAACATAAAACATTATAACCATTTTATAATAATAGAATATTTTACTAAGAATCAAAAGGAACCAAATTTTTGAAAGTACTAAATGCCTTAGTTATAAAAAGAGAAGCCGATCTTATACAAAAATAATATTTATTTACACTTTAGAAAAAACATTATTAAAATCATCATATGCCATAAAAATTATGAAAATTTTATAAATTTTAGAGTTTAAAGAGTGGATTAATTTGGTGATGGTTAACAAACCTTTACAGATCATTTGGATCAAAAAATTTAGAAACTTTAATTAACCTTAAGTTCATGCTTATACCTTAATTAAAACCTTATTTTCCTTAATTTCCAAAATCTCGAATGGTGATATCAAAATAAAGTGACAACAATGTTTGAACTATCACAATTATAGGAGAGTATGAATTATATGATAAGGAAGAAACTGATAGGATGTAAGTAGTTTTAACAAAAAGAAGAGGACAAATGATTCATAAAGTAGGGTCTGTAGCCTTATGTTAGTATTTTGTGAGAGAATTCTATTTGATCCAAGAGTAAGGAAGAGGTGGAAAAGCTATTTGCAGTTGTGGGATGAATTTCTATTGAAGTTTTGATTGCCAATAGAATCATTGAAAGAACCATAATCATCAAGCTAGCAAAGTGTGAGCGAGTGAAGGACATAATTAGTAGAGATCCTCAAGAAAGTAACTAAACTATCTAACATGATCAGGAGATTATTTCAAACTCATTGAATCTAAAATAGATTAAAATATTTGAGGGAGGAGACAAAAAGATGAAAATTAATGATGCAACATGAAGTAGTAGAGCAAGGTAGAGCGATTCACTATAAACATGTCAGAGTGCACATTATAGTAGGATGGCTAAGTGTCATGAACAAAGGCATTTGATCATAGGCTAAAGGGAGTAACACATTAAGTGCTCATGTACCAACAAGTGCAACATTTTGTGGAATTTATAGAATTTTAAGTTTCGTATCAAAATCATATGTTTTTGTTTTATTATTAAATGAAGTTTCTAAATATCTATATAAAGTGTTAAGAAGGATGTATTAGAAAATTTAGAAAACTATGGAAAGAAGAATTTAATGAGTTCAAAACCCCTTGAAGTAATCTCTTTGTAACAAAAACCTTCTTCTTCATTCCTTCTTCCTTTTTCTCCATTATCACAAATCTACTACCACTCTAAACAAAAGGCCTATTGATGAAGGCTTAGAAAATTGTAGACAATCATATTATTTTTTGTATCAGATTGATTCTTTTTAATACTGATATTAAGTACAAAATAAAAAGATGTTGAAGAATAATCCACAAAGGGGAATTAAGAGTTTGAGGAGGATTCGCTCAAGGTGATCGTGCCAACTATTTTGCGATCAAGTATAGAGACACAGGTAGTTCTACTACCTAAACAAATATAAATATTAATGGAGGTGACCCTAAAATCTTAATCTTTTCTTATGATGGATCCAAAATAAAATGTACTAAAAAATATTCTTAATTAAAGAAATACTAGATTAAGTAGTAATCCAAAGATAATTGAAGATAAATATGAGGATAACATAAATCTCACCATTTCAATGCACACAAACTGACAATGTATTTTCAATAAATATGTTATACTTGATCTATCTATTTATAATAATACATTAGATATAGAAAAATTAGATATCTAGTTAGAGCAAGTAGAGATATATTTATCTATTAGTCAGCTCATAAAGTGGGGTATGCTTGATTGAAGATGATGCGTCATGCGTTAGCTAGTAGAATGCTCACATAAGAAATAAATCATTTATAAAAGTAACATAAAGTAAATTAAAGTAATTAATTCAAGAAGAATTTTATTTAATGAGTTACATGGAGAAAAGGTGAAGATAGTGGGTCTACGACACTAACAAGGACAAATTGTGTATGAATATTCCACAAAATTTTGACAATTAGCTAAGAGTTTTGGAAAACTTATTAAAGAAGTTTAGATATTGTTAAAATATATTATAAGTCTATGCTATCCTATTATCACTAAATTATCTCTTTTTTTACTCAACCTAAGCTAGTACATATGCTATGGCTATCGAGAAGAAGAATGAATAGAAAAGGATAAAAATAGGAGTAAATACTAGGAGGTTTGAGTATAAGTTCAAAAATTGGTGAAAAAAAAAAAGAATATTTTTTAACAAAATATATTATAGTCATAAATAACAATAACTAACAATATTTCTTTTACCAATAGAAAATATAAGTATTGTAATTACTAAAATAAGATAGAACATATATGAGAAAAACATTAGAAATTATATCTAGAACTATTTTCAAAAAAGTACAAGAGCAAACTTTTATGATATTAGAGACTAAAAATGTACTTAAAACTCCTCAATAAGTTGAAAGCTTATCACTTATAGGGAATCCAAAAGTCCGCTGTCACAAAACAAAGCAAAAAAGAAATCTTCATGTCTAAATATAAGTAAAAAAAAGATCTTATCAATGTTATCATCAATATTAGAAGAGAAAAGAATCTAAAATCAGAAAGATTTATAAAAAGACTAAAGTTAGGGACAACACAATATTTAAGGCTTATTCCTCATGGTGGATTGATAAAAACTTTGAAATAAGAGTTGAAAAGAAATGCAAAGTAAAGTTTGTCATCACTAAATACTACATTATTAAGTTATCTATGAAGTGGTACTTTTAGATGTCTACAAAATTATTTTAAAAAATTCATACTTATAGGATCAAGATGTCATTTATCATCAATGAGCACAATAGTATTAGTTGATAAAGGATAGAGAAGACTTTCTTTTGACTCAAGACAGAAGAATTTATAAAAGGTGTTATTTGTGTTGACCAAATAAAGAGATTAGTGAATAGTTACCAAAGTTATGTGCTATTAACAAAATCAGAGAAACCACTTAATAAGATCAACGAAAGTCTTAACCAACCAAAAAAGATATCCGAAAAAGATTTTTTAGAGAATTAGTACTTCAAAGGAGATTTAATAAGATTTTAATCTCAAAATAGGAGACCTATGATTAGAAGATCACTTCCAAGCTCATTGAATCTCAAATTGATGAAAAAAATCACGAGAGGTGGCAAAACAATAAAAATTAACGATGTAGTACAAAGCATTAAGGCCATGTGTAGTGACTTGCTATAGGCATGTCAGAGCACACACTACAGTGCACTAGAGCATCACACAGAGGCATGAGCATGTGCACAGAAGGGTATAGTGTGTTGAGCACTACATGTAGACAAGTGCATGATCTTGTGAAATTTGTTAAATTTTAACTTTCTAGTCAAAATCATATTTTTTTTTATTTTATAATTAAATACATTATCCAAACCTCTATGCAATGTGGTGGGAAGAATATACAAGGCATTTTAGTGAGCTTTAGAAATCAAAACTTCATGAATTGAGAACCCCTTAAAGTGAATCTTCTTGAAAAATTCAATCTTCTTACTACACAAAACCCTCTTCTCCATTTTTTTTCTTCATTTTCTTCTTGTCATTATCATTCTTCTACTTTCATTGTTGTTACATTAAAAAATGATATACTAACAAGGGCACGAGGCAAGGATGTGGACAGATCATAATGTGACCTCTACAAATAAAAAAGAGATAGATAATTTATTTTCCTTAACTTACGTGGTTAATGATTATAAGGGTTCATTAGTATATGGTTAATGATTAAAAGGTTTCCTTAATGTATATGGTTAATGATTATGATGATTTCAATTAGAAGCCTTTATTTTTGAAAATTAAATTTAAGTAGGGTAATTTGTATCTTAATTGATTCTTGATATCATGGATGATTTCATTTTAAGCTTACGTGTAAAAATTAACATAACTTTATTGGAACTTATTAATTATTCCTAGGTTTATTTTATTTATATCATGCTATTTATTTCATTATAGACATCGATTTGATGTAAAAAAATACTTTCTTAAAATTATGCTTATGTAATCATCAAGTTGAGCAAGAAAACTTAGTTATTTTAGAGAATAAGAAGAGAAAGAGTCTATATAAAAGGTTAATTTGCATAAAACATTAAATTTTGGGTTGTAATATGATTTTAAAATGGGATTAGCTTAAATTATCTAAAGAAAGGGACAAAGGTCATGTAAATGCACAAAAGATCACCATAATTAGGTTGAGTCTTCGCAAGTTTTATTAGAGCATATATTAGTTTAGTGACTTATTCTCATCACAAACTATGTTGCTTAATTAATCTTTATGTTAGTGAATCTTCAATTGTGTTGAAAATAGTTTATTTTATTTTATCTTTTACTTGTTCCTTTGCGATTAAAATTTATAAATGGAATTTGATTGGATTTTAAAATTAAGGGTTTTTCTAAATTAAGAAGAGTGAACTTTCATATATAGACTTTTTAGAAAAACAATTATAGAATTTTGTGACACTGTACATATTATACTATTTTATTCTAAATATAACGGAAGCCATCACAACTATTGTATCAAAATAGTTGAAGTCATTAGGAAGGAAATTGTAAGAAATGGATTAAAGTATAACACAAATCTTAGAAATGGATGAACCTAGGATGAAGACGTAGAGATGCATAAACTTAGGGTGGAACAACTATGCAAAATGGATAACCTAAATGTGTGAGCTTAGGTAGATAACATAGTGCAAACAAATCTCTTATTTTGACATAAACTATGTTTCATGATTGATATATGTCTTTACAACGTAGAATGCAATGAAAGCATAAATACTTTAAAAAACTTCATAATTGAAATTACTAGAAATATACTATATGTATGATATGTAAAATACCATTGATGGTGCTTAAGATAAAATTATCTTAAAATAAACTAAAGCAAAAAATAATGGGCATTATGTAATAATTAGTGCATAGTATGCTAGGCTACCACGAATGGTACATCCAATGAAATTTACAATGTGCCAAGAATAATGGTGTTGAGTTGAGAAAATTGTATGATATGCTAATATTAATATATGATATGTTAGCTTACTAGATAGACTAATAAATGGTACATATGGTATGACATGTGGCCAAGTACATATAGTACGTCAACCATGCAACAATGAAAGAAGATTTATTAAGGATTTTGATGGAAATTATAAGGCTTTAAATAATAACATATTAATAAAAATGGTTATGGAAACTAATTTAGAGAATTCAAAGGTGTCATAAAGGAAAATTTGAAAAGGGTTCAAATTTACTTAAGTGATAAAGGATGTTATGAGAAATACTTCAATTTTTGTACTTTAATATTTTAGCATGTGTGAGATGTAAGTTATTTTCAATATTAAAACTAAAATACTCTTAAATAAGCTTGATTAAGAGTTGGCCAGATCTAATAATAGACTAACAAAAGAGATACTCTTTAGGAAAGTTTAGGTTCAAGTGAGGCTAGAAAAGTTTGTAGGGCTACAAGCTCAAAGAGATATTACACCTACTAGAAATGGGAAGTACATAGAAATTTATTAGAGTGGTAGGATATTATAACAATTTTTGAGGCATCTATAGCATAGTTCAAAATTCCATTAATCCCTCAATGAAGACTAGCTAGAGAGAATTGAAATGCTTTTGAGATATAGTTCATGCCTAGAGAGCAAGAAAGTATCCTTATTATTAGTCTTCGAATGAGGATGTAGGGCATTGAAGGCAATAGGAATAGATACTTCATTACAATAACAAAATCAAACTAACAAATTTTGTGGGAGGAATTTTGTTATAGTTATTTAGAATGATCTACTTCTAAATGTTTTATATTGATGATTAGAAATGGGTTGAATAGACTATACTAGAGAGGATATATATTGCAAACTAAGAATAGACCTTATCTAGATTGCCTTAATATGCTTCATAATAAGTGGGAATTAAAAACAATGTTTCTTGTTTTGGAATGGATTGGGAGTTTTAGTTAGAAATATGTTAGTTCCTATGGAATTCACCACTTATAGAGGACCATTTGAGGTATCAAGGTGAATTGAGAAAGTTCAAAACATAATGCAAGCTAAAGAGGTATCCAAAAAAAGGAAAGGTACTTTCTCACTACAAATTAGACAAAACTCTAAGAAGACAACTCGATTGTGAACACAAGATACTAGAATTGAAACAAGAGAGAAACCAAGCTGTCAGACAAGTGGTAAAGTCCATTAGGGAGAATGCTATAAGAAGAAAGATTTCATATTGTTTTGTTTTCAATGAGTTTAGACATTATGCAAAGGAAAGTCCTTGGATTACAAGAAAGCTTAGTGATGGTTGCTAAAACACTAGTAGAAGAAATGCACATGGTGGTCCTTATGCTAGATGTTTTTGGAATAACACTATAAATAATGAAAATGGCTTAGCTTTGTTATCTTAACCACCAATGGCTCAACCTATGATCTATTTAATTACAAAGAAGGAGGCTCCATCTTCACTAGATGTCATCATAAGTGGTCGATTATTGTTAAATAAACTTGTTGAGGCACTCATTGACTATGAAAGTCTCATAATTTTCTCTGCTTTAAATGCAAGCATGCTACTTGAAACTTAAACATTAGAATCAGCACTTGTTGTCACTATTCTTCAAAGAGAAATAGTAAGAAATAAATAAATACACATGACAAAACACAATGATCCATGAAAAATTATTCAATTCTCATATGATTAAAATTCATCTAAGTAAATTCAATATAATTATAAAAATGGAATTATTGTAACTCATAGAGTTATTATAGAATATTGGAAGAAAACGAAAATTTGGTAAAGATGGTTCTAGAATTATCTAGTTTGGTAAAGATAGAAAGATTTCTCTTAATTTGGCATTAAAAGCATAGAAACAAAATAAAAAGGGTGCAGATTAATTTTTTCCTTCAATATAGCTTGTTGAATGAGAGAACTAAAACTAATAGATGTGTTAATATTAACTACTTATTATGAAGTATTTCCTAATGATTATTCAACACTTATCCTAGTTGAGAGATAAAATCTTTTTTATCAATCCAACCTTTAAAGAAAAATCTAAGTCAAGGATATTTTATAGAATAGCATCAACCAACTTTCATGAGTTGAAGGTTCAACTTTAGGGGACACCAGATAAAGGTTTTATTAGGTCAAGTGTCTCTCCATGATGAGTATTGATCCCTTTTATTAATATGAAAGATAGAAGCCTATGCAATTTTTTTGACTATAAAGTAATGAACTGAATTACAATTAAGAATAAGTACCTATTTCCTCACAAATGAATTATTTCATTAACTTTAAGAAATGGAAGTATTTTGCAAGATTGATTTGCAATCTAGTTTCCATTAACTAAAACTCGAGAAGGCATTATACCCAAATACTATTTAGAATTACATACAACCATTATAAGTCCTTGATACTTCCCTTTGGGTTAATTAATGCATTGGCAACATTTATGGATCTCATGAATCTATACTTAAAGTAATGGCTTGATAATTTCTTAGTCGTGTTTATTAGTGACATTTTGTTTTTTTCCCAAAGTATAAGAGATCATAAAATTCATATGAGTATTGTATTATATAAATTGAAAGAAAACTCATTGTATGCAAACTTTTCTATGTGCAATTTTTGGTCACCTAGTGTCATTTTCTTGGAGAATATAATCAATGAAAAAAATTATCAATTAATTCAATAGAGGTAACAGTAGTAACCTGCTAGCTTAGGCTTGTGAATGTTACAAAAATTAGAACCTTTCATTAAGGGGACCCTAACAGATTATTATTCCTTAATTCAATTAATTTAAAATGAAGTTTTATTTAGGATCCACATGGTGAGAGTACTTTCTAAACTATCAAAGAGAAGTTATCATCAACACTATTATTGACCCTACCTAAGAATGATAAGGAGTTCAAGGTATTTGTAGAACCATCTTTATTAAGTTATGTGCATTCTTAATGCAAAGTGGTATGGCTATAGCTTATACATCTAGACAGTTGCAACCACATAAGAATAATTAAGCTATTTGTGATCTGTGATCTGAAAGTTGTTGCCATAATCCTTATTCTCAAAATTTGGAGGTATTACTTATATTTTATTAGCACCTCAAACATATTCTGATCATCAGAGTCTTAATTAAATATTTATAAAAAGGAGTTGAATTATGAGGTAATAGTAATGGTTGAAACAAATAAAGGATTATGATATAAATATTTTATATCATCCTCAAAAGGTCAAAGTAATAAGAGAGTCCTCTTGTAAAAGAGCAAGATCAAACTTTATTTCCACCAATTTAAAGGCATATTATTATATATGAGGATGATTTAGCTTAGATTAAATTCCATCTTAGTAACAAATAAGAGAAACTTCACTTGATTAGCAATTGTAGTAGATTAGTTACATGGCCTCAAAGATTTCCAAGATGATGACAAAGTGGTGCAAAATATGAAAGACAAAATCTTAAAAGGTTAAGAGTCAAAATTCAATATAAGTGAAGAAAATAGAACTCTATACTTAAAAAAATTATATACACTAACATAAGAGAAAATAGCGTATATTATTATGAAAAGCATATAAAATATGATATATGGTACATCTTGGGATGAATAAGATGCATTAAGACATCAAAAGACCTTTTGTTGGCCAAGATTGAAGAAAGGCATCTGAGGCAATGTATGCAAGTGTTTAATTTGCTAAAAAGTTATATGAAAACATCAAAATCCTACTGAATTATTATAACCTCTTCCTATATTATCGAAATATAGGAATACAAATCCTTAAACTTTGAGCTTGGTCTCCTTAAGACTAGCAAAGAAAAGATGCTATTTGGATAATTTTGAATAAACTTTCCAAGAAAGTACTACATTGCATTGCATCATGTGGATCAAATAATAAGACCATGCATGGTTTGAAAATCTATTGCATTGCATTGTGAATCAAAATTAACATCTCTCTTTTGGATGAGAGTGTAAGAAGCTTATAGAACTCAACTAAATTTTAATATAATATTCCATCCCCAAATAGAAGACTAGATCAAAATAATTATCAAGAGTTTAGAAGACATTTAAGGTTGTTCATGCTTGACTTTAGTGGTAGCTAGTATACACACTTTTTAGTAAAATCTTCATATAGTAATAATTACTAGTTGAACATCAATATGGCTCACTTAAAGAAATTTTTTGGAAGGTGAGCAAATCTCGATTATGTTGGTATAATGAATATCAAAATATACTAGTAAGAGCTAAGATCTTATCAAAGACCATAGATAATATGAAACTTATCAAAGATAAGATTCAAAGAGCATAAGTTCATAAAAGGAAATATTATTATTCCAAATGTAAGCAGATAAACGTTAAATAGGATGTCATATTTTAATCACAGTGTGCCCTATGAAACGGTCCACAAGCTTTGATAAGGGAATGATCAAAAGATCACTTCCAAGTTGATTAAGCAAAAATAGATGAAGAAAATCAGAGGAGAGAAAAGATCAAAAATTGATGATGCAACACAAAATAGTAGCATTGGGCCATGCATGGAAACGTGCCATAAGTAGAGTGAATTATGCAATATAGAGCTTTAGTTGAATGTTATTCATGGAGTACGAACCCACATGTGGAAGGGCACGATGTGTTAGGAACCAGCACACATGATCACATAGAGCTAGCACACGTGCATTATTCATGCACCCTTTCAGTAACTAATTGCACGTGTGTTGTGTGCATGAATGGGTTCTCGACATGTAGAAGTAGCCCCCTTAGCATGGCCTTATGAGTCAAGGGTGAGAATGCATAGGAGTGAATAGGCATAGATCAAGTAAAATTTATAGAATTTGAAAAAATTTTTATAAGTTTTGTCAAAATCACATATTGTTTATTTTATATTTAAATATTACATCACAATTTCCATTAAAAAGGTAAGAAGGATGTATGAACTAAGTTAGAACTTGTAAAAGTTCATAACTTGCAGAAAGTTAGAACTTGAAATATTCAAAATTTTGGAAATCAAAATTTTGAGAATTTAGAACCTTTTGAAGATAATCTTCTTAAAAAATTTAAATTTCTTGTGACAACAACTCTCTTCTTATTCACCTTCCTCTTTTGCTCCTTATCTTTTTTTCATGCTTTTTCTTTTGCTACTGCTACTCTAAAAAGAAGGTTTGATCATAGAGGCTCAAGCTAAGAACACCTTATAGACAAATCATATTATTTTTTGTATCAGAGAGCTTCATGTCAATGGTAAGTGCAAAGAAGATTATAGTTAAATAACAAGCCAAAAAAGAGAATTAGAAGATTGAAGAGGCTTCAATCGAGGTGATTGTGCCAACTATTTCTTCATTAAGCTTGGAGACACAAGTTGCTCTATTAGACCAAAAAATAAAAGTGTTAATAGAAATGGTGCAAAATTTTGATCCATTCCTATAGTGGATCCAAATATAGTTGGAGATAAAAACGAGAATAATATCAATCTCATTTTTATACATGTTAATTGACAATATCCTTTTAAGATAGATGCTACACTTGATTTTGTTATATATGATGATATAATAGATGTAGAGAGTTGGCTTTTATTATATATTATAAGTATTTACTATCTTATTGCTACCAAGTTATTTGTGGATTTTTTGGTGGAGAGTTGGCTTTTGATGAAGAATTGTTACTAGTAGTTATTTCACAACTACAGCATCAAACCATCTTTTAAACACCTGAGAGCATCTTTGAAAACCCACAAAAATAAGAAATTGAAAGAAACTCTAAAGACTTTGTGGATTAAATGCATAATTTGGAATTTGGAGAAAGTTGATTAGAAATAAAAACACATGAGAAAAAATAAATTTGTCTTTGATTTGAAGTGATCTTATGAATTCTTAGACATGATGTGTGACCACTAAAGTATTAATGCTCCTAATTCTTCCAAAGGCCTTGAAGCTCACCTTAGAAACACCCTCTGGTTGAACGTAATGACATATCTATTTAACTAACTAATATTAGTCAAACTACCTGGTATTAATGATGACATCATTTAATGATTCTCATTGATTTGTTTTATGCACAATAAAGCCTCATATTAGAATGATTTTTATGATTTTTTTTTGTTTTAATAATTACATATTAATATTAAAATGAATTTATTATACCCAAACTTCCTTACATATCTAAAGCTTCATTTGTAAGTAATGGATTGCTAAAATTATCAATTACTAAACTTCAAAGCAAATTTATATTTTCACATCTCCAAAGGTAATATGATCATGTATAAAGTGATGAAAAACATCAATATATTTGGACCCTGAGTGTTGAACCAAGTACTTGGTGAAAGTGATGTGGTCTATCTCATTAAAAATCTTGCAACCTATACTATAATACCGAATCAATGCAACTCTTAATGAATATGTACTTTTGTTTCAATTTGAAAATGCAACAAAAGTTTTCTTTCTAGTGGATCAAGTGACAAGTGCATCACCTAAGAGTTGACATGTTCTTTGTGCACTCTTTTGATTGACCTGATAACTAGGAAATTCAATGTCAAACATTACCATTAGGATACATGCTATTATGCTTTTTAGAGATCATAATCCTAAATTAGTCATGCATATTAGGTACCTAATTTTTTCACTATAGAGTAATGCCTCCAAACTAGCCTAAAAACATGTGCACATATCATCATTAAAAAAATGGTGGGTCAACTCATGATAAGATAAATAGGTGCTCTATCACTAAGGATACAATTTTTTATTAAATGAATTTTCTCCATTACCTTGTTTTCTTATAGTGTTCATATGATTGTTCTTTTCCTTTAGTGCCTCAAAATGAATGAATTTCAAAAATTCCATTGTATATTTAATATATAAAAAGAATAAGTTATCCTCACATTTCTTTTACATGGAATTCGAGGAAGTAATTTGTTTCATCAAGCATATTAATTTCAAATATTTTATCATCCTATTTGCTAAGTTTTTTCTCAAATCCAAATAAGTTGAGTAAACACAATGTCATCTACATAAATTTAAATAATAAAGAGACGTTAAAAAAAGTCTTATAAAGATAGTTATATTAACTTTCCGAATTTCTAAAACGTTTTTGTTGGATCCTACTTTATACCGTGGACCACATTTCTTTAATTTACATGCATGTTTAGGTTTTTAAAATCTTCAAACCTTGAAAGCTTCATTATGTTCGTGTCCTCACCAATATTTTGATTTACAAATGCACCCTTGACCATTTGACAAAATGTTAAAATACAAATGGAATTCTAGTAATTTTATATCTTACCGTTGAGATAACAGTTTCTTCAAAATTAATGCCATCAATTGAGCTATAGCGTTTAGCTACAAGTTGCACTATGTATCTAGCAATATTTCATTTTCATCTATTTTATTTTCTAAATATGCTATTCCTATATCATTAGAATATCATTAGTTCAAGGATCTAAGTTCCAAATCTCAATTTGCTCGAACTACACATCATTTATGCCATGAATCCATGATTTTTTTGCTAAATTCTTTCATCTATTGCATTCTATGTTAAAAATACATGTTTTAATTCTTAAAGGAAGAATAGATATTGAATACTTTAGAAGGATTACTATTGACTTTATAAACCTATGTGTGTTAATTAATGATAGCAAAATCACATCTTCTATGATCTTACATTTTCTCTTAAGTGATTTTTCAGATCTCGACTTACTAATTATTTGGATGTGTGTTTGATCATGAAGAATACTTCTAGAGCCTTGATTTATGGATCACAAATCTAGAAGGGCATGCCAATCGAAGGGGACTCATTAGACATGCATTTTAAGTCATCTTCATTTTTGTTAAATATTTGAAAACCTATGGCTTAATCTTATGAGACACTAAGATAATAATTTGTGGTTTTGTTCATATGATTAGAAAAACATGTTGTTACATTATATACACAAGTTAAATTGTTGGTTTTCCCATTATTGTGAAAATAGTAATATGGTCATTAAGTTAAGCACAAGAATTTACATAATGACTTCAAATAATATTATAACATTTATTAAAGAAAAAATTTCACATGTTTATAAACTATTATACAATGATTTAACAACTCAATCAATCATTTAATAATGATGGATATAACCAATATTCAAAAGTGGTATCTACTGGATGAGAATTACGTCATTTGATAATTCATATAATGGGCATCAAATAATTGTGACACCAACCCATGGTCTATTTAATCTATAACATATTTGAGCAATGAAAATAGTTATCAGTCACACCAACTTTAGAGTGATCAATGTTTAATTGAGGGTGCAATGGGGATCAAACCATCTATTGGCATATAGTCCAACATAATTAGAATTTTATCAAATGGGCATTGGACCATCTAATAATCATTTGATGTTGTGTTAGACATCTTGTTGAAAATATTTTAAACATTATGATTATCTCAAATGAAAATTGGCTATCCAATTGTAAGTCCAACAATCATTAGATTATTTATCAAACTTTCCAATAGATTGGAAGAATTAAGCTTGACTTAATTGGATCAACTGATGCATTTACTAATAGTTTATATATATATATATATATATATATATATATATATATATATATATATATATATATATATTAGCTAAACTAACTTATATATTATGATTTGCAAAAAGTGAAAGATGAAACTAGCTTATAGAGTGTCCCATTTGTTCTAATTCTATCATACATAGACCTTGAAAGATCACATTCAAAAGTCAAATTTTGATCCTAGTTACATGTGAAACTATCCCCTTCTACCATGCATCAAGTGGTGCATCATGCATGAGATGTGAATTGATCATATTAATTTGGTGAGTTAGAGTATGCGCAATAGAAAATAATGATCATGTCATATCTATTATATGTTGAGATATTTGTTTGATGTAGGATCCTAGCATATTGTCTACTGGGGATAAGTGCAAATGTGAGTAGTACAGACTCCATATCATAATAAAATGAAATAGTAACCCTCCCAGTTCAAGGACTTGCCCTGGTGAACATTACTCAGGAACAGTCTTCTTAACAAGGAAAAAGAACATATCCATCTCACATAGTCTACAATTCTGCTTCTTATACATGAATTTATATGATTGATGATCGCTAAGCATCTAGTTTTGATAAAAGAAAATCTTAATAATTCCCTCCTCACTATGTATGAGGCCAAAGCTGTTGCAACCAAATCCAAAGAGCTACATTTGTGAACATTAACAAGCAATACTCATTTATTTATATGCAATCTTTAATCTTTTGATCAACTATCCAATATAGGAGGGAAAGAGATGAAATGCTTTCTAGTACAATGTAGCAGTTCATTTTGTATGTTGATTTAGTGGTGGCCTTACCATATTTGAATTTAGGCATCGTATCAATTATCCTATAGAGAGAGAAAATTTAATACTTCGCACAATAAGTCAATGAAAGATAGTGAGTAGTTTTCTGTCTATAAATGCCATGCATTGAAGTAGAACACTATGGGATCAATTGCCTCACTATTTTAGCTAAATCTTTGTCTACTTTGTTTCCTTCTTTATATATGAACATCCATTAACTAAGAGAGCTACAAACTCCAACTTAATTTGCTAAATCTTATCAATGAGTTTCCAAAGCAATTTTGGGCTCCTTTGGATCATTTTAGTTAATGTAATGTAGTCAAGTTCAAAATAAATTATACTTTAACAACTACTTTTGCACCATTTTAATCCTTTCTTGATAGCATTCATTATTGCCTCCATAGTCCAGCTATGATGATTAAAAAAACAAAGGCTTATATCAAATTACTTTTATGAGCTCAAATGATACCGTCCACTAAAGATCATTTCTTCTTACAGCTTCTACATACATTTAGTTTCACTCTGTTGGAAGGTGAGAAATGCTGCAAAAAATTGCACATGCTTTTCATTTCCTTAAAAAGGGAAACTAAACTCAATTAAGCCTATCCTCTTACTCAATTTGTGTTAAAGAAAATATTTGAATATGTTGTTAGTAGTAGCTAATAACATTATTAATAATTGTTGTCTTTAATTCATTGGTTTCCTTATATACTTTCTTATTTCTTTTCTTCAAAATATTCTAGCACATTAATAATGGAATGATTTGAAGCACATCATATCTTACTAAACTCCTAGTGATCTACTTCCACTAGTTGTTAGAGTATTCTAAACTTTGTGTCTTCATTTGTTGAAATTCTAGTACATTGATGAAAAATGACCATACCTTCCTTGCCAGATGATGCAAAAGCATGATCTAAAGTGTACGTGCTTGAACAATGAGGACATTTGGAGGCTAGCTAAATATTAAATTTATGGAATTGCTCCAAAGAAAGGTAGTTTGTTGAATAAGATTCTCTACACCAACATTGAGATCTTTTTGGGACATTTGGCATTCTAGATCATTTTCTTGATTTCAATATGAGGAACTTGCTTTTGATGGCATTCCATGCAATTTGTGAGTTGAACGTCTCGTAGTTATTAAGGATCCAAATGGAGAACCCTAAATTTGGAAATATATTTTTATATTTTGACACCATATCCCTATTTTTTTCCATGTGTTTTCATGTTTTTGACTTTTTAACCTTTGCATTACTAATCGTTTATTTATCTTTCATGCAATTTTTGGTCAAAAATCTTTGAGGATAACAAATAATTAATTCTATTTTAATTTTTAAAAAAGGCTTTTTATCATAGCTTAAGTAGTCACTTGGTTCTTGCCTTTAAAAAAGAGACATTTAGGCTTATTTTGAAATAATACTTTAAAGATAGAAAGTGCATCACCAAAAATCCATTTTTACCAAGTAATATCTTTTAGGTTATATAGAGAAGTAGTGTGCTACCTCAAAATTTTAGTTATATCTTTGAAATGCAACTACGTCATTATTATACGTAATATTGTTTGAGATCTTTAGCCACATTTGAGTATCTTAAGGATTATATACTTGGTTGTGTTCTGTTTTAAATCTTATTTAATATCGTTTATTCTCAAAGTTTTTGTCATAATAAATATTAGACTCTTTTGGGTGACAATTCTAGATCCTTGTGGACAAGTTTTGTATGCTCCTTTGGGTTAGTGATTGTAGGGTTTTTTGAGCCAATGTTTGTAGGCTATTTTGGACTAGTTTTTTTTAGAAATTTTAAGTTGAAGTGATTCCTTTTGATGTTTTTAGGGTTTTTCCTACCCAAGTTTGTGAAAGGAGTTTTGAGTTGTAAAGCCTTGTTTTCATGATTCATGTAGATGTAGGATTGTTGTTTAGGATTGAATCACCTAAAAATCATTCTCTTTTATTTACTACATTCTTCACTCAAATTGTTATTTCAAAATTAACTGTGAGATTTCAAATTTAATTAATAATTCTTATAAAGGGCTTCTAAGAGATTTCTTATAAGTCTTTGGCACAAGTTTAACTTCATTCATTATTCACATTTACTCTTGTCCAATTTATGCTCATCTTCTGTAATTATCATGTTTCGTATATTTAACAAGTAGTATCAAAGTAAGTAGAATTTAAGAAAATAAAATTCACAAGTGAAGATCACAAAATGTCTTATGCATAAATAAATGATTTTGCGTCTTTGGGTGATGAAATAACTTGTCAATGTGCCCCATTGTTCAAGGGTGAATTGTAGTTGTTTTGGAAAATTTGAATGAGATTAATAATTAAACATGTGGACTTCGAATATTGAGATGTTAGTGAATTTTTTATTGATTTCTCATATAAGAAAATAAGCAATAAAAATATTAGAAAATCTTTTGAAAACTTTTCATAATAGAGACTTCCAACTCAATTCATGTGCATTCAACATTCTTCATTATATACTATATACTTCTATTATTGAATTGATCATTAATGCTAAGTCTACACATCAAGCATGGAATATATTGCAAGATTTAGATGATAATAAGAAAAAGAATCATGCCCTTCAACTTCATGATGGAATGATCATGAATAATTTAAGAAAATTAAAAAAACTCCTAAATTGTATAGTAGCAAATGTCTTAATAGAAACTAGTAAAGAAGATAAGGAAACTCCACTTTCACAAATTGAATTAGAAGATCATGTGCATGATTTTTGTTTGAAATTTGAAACATTAGTAACAAAATATAAGAAGTTAAAAAGAGAAATTCTAATTTCTTGAGTAGCATGATCCTTTGAGATATCAAATTAACGATATATACTTGAATTCAAAAAATCTAGAAAATAGCTTGTAGAATATGTCTCTAAGCAATTCAAATCTAAAGCTATCTTTGAACACTTTAGAAGATTGCATACAAATTTTTTTAGCATACCTCAACTAACCAACTATGAAACTACCTCTCACAATCCATGTATTAAAGTTTATAATATGCATAACATGAAATGCACCACCTATTACTCACACTACTTCACTTGCCTACCATAACTACTAGGGTAAATATGACCTATATATAGGTAATGCAAACTTTAATTAGAACTACACTCCAAAAACTCCAAATTTGTTTGGAAAAAAGGAGCAATATTCCTAATGTAAAATTAATTACCAATAACTCATTAAGACCCACCATTATTTAGGTCGACAAAATTAAGCATAAGAATGAATGCATGCTTCTTTATTCAAAACTAAGGAAGTATGTAGCAATTAGCAGGTGCTCAAAACTACTTCTTAAAGAATTATCCATAGTATATTGTGAGTTATTGTCCAAACTTTGTCAATTGGTTGTTGGACTATATTTGATTAAATTTATCATTATATAACTCTTACCTTTAGCTATGATTAGTTTAGGATGTGCATAATCCAAGATTTGTTGAACCTAGGAATTCTTGAATTTGTCAAACTTGCTTAAACATTTCAATGTCATACATGTATCAAATTGTATAATCCTATTGCTTAAGTTGTCTAACTCAATTGAAGTCAAGTTCATCAAATTGTATGCTCATGTCATCAGATCATTAGATATTTTATTTTTTTGATTTAGAGCATATCAACCCTTGAATTTGATTCATATACAAAGCATGAACCAAGAAATAAGTTAATGAAAGATAAAATAATCTAAAGAAAATATTTTCCATCCACTCATGCTTGAAATGAGACTAAAGAAATTAAAAAATGAACTAGACTATCCAACCAAGTTGGACCATCCAATCTCCATTAAACGATGTAGACCACAAAAACCCATAGGTTTAGATGAAATAGTTCATTAAAACCTTAGTCATTCCTTATATGTCTCTTGTGTGCTTCCTCTCATTTGATTCATCAATCTTTCCTTCTTGTTATAGGCATAATCTATAACCCTTTGGCCTACTAGCAATTTTCAACTACATCTCTTATTGTAGTTTGATATTCACCCTTATTTGTTCTAAATTAAATTTCTCTTTCACATGCAAACAAAATGCATTCTTAAGAAAATGAAACAACTTTCCAATCATAGGGTTGATCATGAACCATCTCCTTCTTCTCATCTTCCTCCCATAAAGGCATGAAGGAATAATGCTATGAATCCACTTACTTCACATGTTTTATGAACCTTGAAAATTAATATATTTTTCTTTAATTTTTGATAAGCTAATTGATACATGATGTCCATAAAAGAGGAGAGTAAATTGTCAAAGGACAAACTTGAAGATTACTCATAAATTATAAAAGGGCTTTTAGATTCTCGAATGATATTATAATCTAGTCTTAGAAATCCTTGTTACATTAGAAGCATTGTTATGGGTGTTTAATAAAGAAAAGTGCATAGACAATGCTTAAGTGTCTCAATGGAACACTAAATTTAAATCCACTCCTTATAAAAGGCTAGCAAATCACTAAAGATGCCTTTCACAAAAGTGGGTAAAAAATACCACATAAGGTCATCTAATTGAATTGTCTTATTTAGATTCAAAATATAATTAATTCAAGTTTTATTATTTTGTATAATTAATCCCTTATGATAAAACAACATTTATAGGTGCAAAGGGATAAGGCTAAAAGTTGGATGATATTCAAAACATTTATTTGAGCCTTCAAAATTATTATTTAGCTTCAAATTTAATATGTCTACAACTAATGTTACATTGATTAGCTAATAGACCTCAAGTTGTATGAGTATTAGTATCAAGTTTCCATGTGGGCTTACTTGACCATTAAGCCTTGCATGTGTAGCTAATGATGTTCATTTAAAATGCACTTAACCCTATAGTTGCTAAGCTCGCACAATAAATCATACAAATCATGTTACCATTAAATCAATATTGAATACACACACACACACTCAATCATAGTAGATACTCAAAATCTTAAGCTTAGTCACAAAAAATAGCAAAGTACAATCTTATTAAGCTAGATGATATATTAATGAAATCATGTATACTAGACACCAAAATTTGCATTACATTACCTAAGATATTTTTATATTGAACCTTTGTATCTTTATATTTGACCTTTACCTCTAGTACTAAATACACTACTTTGGTTAATCATTGGAATCACTCTATCTCAAAGGTTTAGATATTGAATTGTAACTATTCAAAATTTATGGATTACTCACTTACACATTAAGTGATCATCTTCATTTAATATTAGTTTTGATGATAACAATCCCTTTAAGTGCTTAGTGTGATGATCAAATATTTTTTTTAGCATGTTTTGCATTTTACATTCATGATAGGTAGGCTTGGTAGTCATCCATCATGGAGTCACTTAGGAAGCACTAGACTTGATGAATCTTCATAGCCCTTCAAGGACATGAAGGATGAAGAGAAACTCCATTGCTATGCATGAGTCCAAAGTTTTTGGAAAAGATATTTTCGTTTTCCAAAGTCTAATATAGCTTAGACACACATTTCCATTCATATATATTAATTATTTGATCTTAAAAATGACTTCGAAAACCCAATTGATAATAATCATGCAAGTCATGAGAAGCATATGAAACTTATTGATTACCCTTTTAATTCCTTACTTGGTATTATAATCAAATTGATATTAAGAAGATGACAAAAGGGTTTTGATTGCAAAAATCTAAAATCCTTGAATGAATTTTAATCTTGAATTAGTTTATGTCATTCACATAGTTGCTCTTGATTCATTTTCTTGCATCAAAGTTTTAAGTTATATATGTCCTTAGCATGTATCATTTCAAATCTTAGAAATCTTGAAATTTTAATAACATTTGTAGTGTGATGGAATCTATGCTTTGTAAATGATTTCCTATAGCACCATAGACTACACTACATGCAATACTTACATACAAAATGTGTCGATGGTAGCCCACATTACCTTGTCATGCTTGTGTGTTTATGCCATACACTGCATATAATGGCTAGTTTGACCAAAAAAGAAAATTTTGACATAGCTATTAAGAAAGCTTTCAAAGATATTTTTGGATGTGTTTCTTATAAATAAGGCTCCAAATTGAGAATATATTATTTAAACTACCAAATTATTTTTAAACCTTTAGTGAGACTCTTTGTTTCATATTCAGCATCTAAAGAGTAGGTTATCGAAGCTATTAGGTAAAAATCATTTTAGGATCATTCAAGTAAATGCAAGTGTAAGTTTATAAAGCTTTCAACACTTTCCACACCTTCATCTTACAAGATCTTTATTTTACTCTACTTAATTTTTTTAGTGATCTTAATTATATATTTACCCAAACTATAATTGGATTGTGCTTTATATTGTTTGAATTTTGATTCTAGTTTTAGGTACCTTCTATGTTGTTGTGTTTGATTGTTTTTCATGTTTTTGTTGGTATTTTGGAGGATTTATGCAAGGTCTTTTGGACCAATGTGAGGGTTTTGCCTACCCTCTTTTGTGAATGGTTTTTTTAGTGTAAGCTTACTTTTTTGGTATCAGGAGCGGATGTAGATCTAGTGTTTTTTATCAAATCATAAAAACTCTTAACAAATTTATTTTATTACGTTCCTTACACAAATGGATATAACAAAAGATCTTTAAAGAATAACTCAAGTAATCAATTAAAAGTTTTTCACATAACTTAAATTCTTGCTCATATGTTGTTGACTTTGTAAAAGGTTATAATTTACCCTCCTCTTGTGTAGATTTCATAGCACTCTTATTCTAACAAGTGATTCATAGTGGGCTCTCAAGTTTGGACATAAAATCCTAGAGTAAATCCTTTATTTGTCCACACCACTATTGTGAATTCTATCATTATATTGGGGTTAAAAATTTGTTATTTGAAAAGAATCATTGAAAATTGCTAACGTTGCAAAATTTGTTTTTAAATTATGGAATGTCCTCTCATATATGTAAGAATTGCTTTTTGAAATGGAAAATGCATTCAAAACCTTTATTCAAAATGTTGATTTTGACACATAAAATTTAGATGAACAATTTTGTAATATTTATGTTGAGCTAGATTAAAAATGTCAAAAATTAGCTCAACAAATGCAAATGGATTAAATATACAATTTTGTGTTTTATCTTGCAAGCTTTTCATGGAAATTTCTATGCTAAGTACTTTTTTGAGGTTGTGTGAAAAATGAAATAAAATGTTTTTTTCAAATTAATGAGCAAAAGAAGCAAAAGAAAAAGTTGAAAATGAATGAGCAAAGGAGAACTCCTAAGGCTCCCCTAGAGTCCACCTCTTAAGTGGCACTTGGCCAAGATGCAACTTCTTCTTTCAATTAGCTAAGTTCTAATTCTTTTTCTAATGATGGCATATTTGATAGATTTGATGATGAGCATGGCAAGCTAATTCAAAAATATATCAATCTTAAAAACACATGTTCCATGCATGAGCAACATATTCATGAGCTACAAAGGCAATGTGATGATCCTAGACAAGAAAATATATCTTTACAAAACATTACAAAATTATGCATTTCTATCATTAGTGAATTACATGTTAAATTAAATTAATATGAGAATGTTTCTTTCAAGAATATTTCATCAATTAGTGAAAAAGAAATTGGAATATTTTGCTTAAATTAAAAATGAATTAAATCTTTGAAAGGCAATTTATTGATTCATCTTCACATGTACATGATCATGTTGCACCTCATACTCAAGTGAAAATTCAAAACAAAAAGAATTTTATTTAGTTAAATGCACATAGTTCCATGATGTCATTGTATACATTACATTCACAAGATCTAACTAATGTTGAATAATGGTCATATTTATCTTTATTACCCTTTCAAGAAGTTCATGAACCTTAAAATAAACAATTTTTTGGATTCCCTATGCAAAAAAATTTCAAATTCACTTACACCACACTCTACTACAACTGAACCACAAGTAGTTTAGGTTCGAAATTATAAAGCTTAAGAAAGAGTATATGGACTAAGGACCTATAAAGAGATGCCTTGACTTGTGAATCTTTCTAGATTGACAAAATGCTTGGCTCATCTTATTAAAATTGATTTTATTTTTGTTAGCAACCTACTCTTTTTGAAAGGTTTTTTCAAATAACTTTGGTTGATAATTTCTAGAAAATGTTCTAAATCTTTTTTGATTAAAAAAACTTGTATTATTTTATTTGAATAATTTATAAAAAAAATATTTTCTAAAATATTTAAGAACTTCTTAGTATTTTATTTAAAAATATTTTTAATATTCATTTGTTATTAATTATTTTGAAATTGATTTTTGAATAAAATGAATAATTAAAAAACATTTTAAGTGATGTATGTTATAAATTATAGAAGTGTAGTATCCATAAGAGGTGGGGGAATGTATTTTCCTTATAAAATGAAATAAATTTCAAATCAATTCAAATTATTTGGCAATATATAACAATAAAAGACTTTCTTTTCATAAATCTTAATTTCTCTCATAACACTTATTTTAGGCAAAATTGTCAAGCTTCACAAAACTAGATGTGATGTTGAACAAGTAACGTTCCCACAAAGAGTTTCAAATAGATTGATTTAAACTTGAATCTACATCTACCACCATCAAAATGAATATGAAATATAGTAAACATTGGCATAATAAAGTTCACAACATTAGTTTAATAAAAGTCAACAATACTGGCTTAACAAAAGTTTACAACATTGACTTGATAAAATCTTGCAAAGATTAACTTAATAAATACCTACATGATGATTTAATAAAATCCAACAAAACAAAAATCGAATAAAGGTCCAACAACTAGGACAAGCCAACCAAATAAAGCTCAATATTTTATAACCAATGAACAAATGAATAAGAGGTACATTATTAAAATATAAAAAGATATGCAATAAAGCTCAAGAAAGAAACTAAAGAGTAATACGTAAACTTAGCTTAATGCAATGATGGTTGTTATCTTAATTATACGATGATTGCAATTAAAATCTCTTTCAAACATAAGCAAATGAAACATTTCCTAATTCTATCATATTTTGATGTCTATATATACTCATAAGAATGTTGTCTAATGGATAAAAAAACCCCTTAAATACTAATATGAAAAAACCATGCAAACTAGTCATTACTCATATTCTAAAATTATTGTACCATATGATCCAAGGGATCATACAAGTATGATGCACTACTACCAACATTGTCTTATCAATCACCAATAGTCGACTAGTTCTTGTTTACTGTGCACAATGGATCATATAGTTGTGATATAAACATTGTCAAGTATGAATAGAACAAAACTACACAAATTTAAATTTTGAGTTCAAAAGGAAAAGTTGTATGATGCATGATTGTACATTACAATAAGCTCTATGACAAGAAAATTTGTATTAATCATAAGGTATCGTATTAGTAAGGCTTAATCTATCAAATTGATCCTATGGTAAGCACATTTATATTAATCATAAGGTATCATATTGGTAAGACTAAATCTATCTAATATATGACTAAGTCCCAAAACCATTCTCTTAGGTGAAATGGTATTACACTTGTATGATTGAAATGATGTTGTCATAGCTTAAGTCCCAAATTCTCACTAAATAGATAAATGGATCATATGATTACAATAAGTATCATCATAATGTCTAACTACAGTCAACTCCTCATAAGGTGATGTACACGTATGATATGAAGATCATACTTGTATGACAATACAACAAATTTTAGTTCCTCCAAACACTTAGTCCAAACCCTTGTTTAATCCTCCTATGAAATGTATCGTACTAATGCACTAGGTAATATCATATTGTATAAACTTTAAGAATACAAAATCTTAAACTAAACCTCTCAGGTAAATGATCAATATACTTTGTAATAGAGGTACCATAAAATTATGAAAAATGTAAAACAACTATATTATTTTGGATGACCCTTGGTCGCTCTTCATTATGATCTAAATATTAACTGACCATAGTTTATGATGGGTTCATCATAGAAGCATAAATAGTTCAAAAATGCAACCTGTGACTTTATTTAATCCAATTATTTATTTATTATATTGTACAATGGGTTTATCATATAAGGATAATTACTTCAATCAATATAATCTTATTTAATTAAATCTATTTTTAAATCTAACTTTAGTTTTTCTTAAAATATGATGCAACTCACTATTAATGTAATGTTTAAAGATAGATAATATACATAAACTAAGATGAAATAAAACTCTTAAGTAAATCCTTTGTATCTTAAATACATCATTATAGATTCTAACATGATAATTAATAAAATAATAAGACTCAACAAATATTTTATCCTCATATTGCCTGAGCATGTGTTTCTTCTATTGTTAGTTAGAATTAACACCCAAATGCCTCTGTTAAGCTTATTGAGTCACATGATTAAGCTCTCCACTTGATTACCTTAAATACTTTTAAGATGTATGATCTAAGATTAACACTTAAGAAAAGTATTAGTAATCATTATATAATAGTTTGGTTGTCATCAAACACATGCTGCAATGGTCAAAAGGTACAATAATTCCCATATTTATAATTATTTAAAATTTGAATAAGATTACAATTGCACTACACTTGCAATTTAACACAAAAATACTATTATTTTACACTTATTTCTTTTGTGGATGAAATGTAGTGTTATTTTATAAAGAACAATTGACACTGTGAAGTAAAAAATCTTAGTTTTCTAAATTCAACTGCAAATCTAGTTGAGTGTGCTTATTTAGGTTCAACATATACTTAATTCAAGATCTATCCATTTTACTAAAAATTAATCAAGTAATTATTATTGAAAGCTTGGTTCTTGCACCACTTATTTAATGACAATAAACTCATTTTATTTTTTTTACTGATACTTTTTCTTGAGTATTTTAAATCATGCATCTCAAGATCAATCAGGTCAATCTATTGAAAAGCATTACTTGAGTGTAGCTAAACATTGAAGTCTTAGAACCATTAGTCCAAGCTCTTACTAGAGCATTTATCCATCTTAAGCTCATCTTCTATATACTATTTTGGATTAAAGTTGTTAAACTCATCACTTGATAAACATATGTCAAACAAGTTTACTTCCATCCAACTCATGCATAGATGAAATATCAATTTCTCTTCACATGAGTTAACTAGTGAACAAATGGTTAAATGATAGTGAAACGTTCATGTATATATAGTTTGATTAAAACTTTTTTTTAATGCTGATCTATTAAGAATTGAAATCAAGTTAACACAAATCTTTGAATTAAACCTAAACAAAAATCATACAATATGATGTCTATCATCATAGCTACACAATCCTTCATTCCTACTCTTTCTTCCAAGTCACACATAATTTGGATTTCTTATTGTATAGTTATGATGTCCTAAATATATTATTATAATACTTTATTTGTCCTAATCTAACTTGTTCACATAATGCAAATCCTTTTATCGATAGTGTACAAAACTAAGTAGCATTCTATCTGTTTAGTATCTTTAGATATCATATAGTTTGAAGTAGTGTTCCATGCTTGTACATCCATTTTCTTTCAAAGAACAATAAGAATAACTCAAAATAAAAATAATAAATTGAGACATGTAAATGCAATATGGTATACCATATGAGTATGTTCATCTTATCAAAATAAATTGTGCAAATTTTAATACCTTTGCACCAATACAATCTTGTAATGTATAAGTATCAAGAAGCTACCTATTGCTCTTAAAGACAATGCTACTATACTATTATACTTTTCCTTTGTACAAGAAAATCCTAAGACCAATGCAAAAATTATCATAAATTTATCATCCCCTTATCAAAAATGTACGATCTCTGGATCACTTAGGAATAGAGTGATTGTAACAAATATTTATAATCTTCATGATTGCCTTGTATAATGTTTATATAACTATTAATAATATGTTTTCAGTAGTAAGCATACAATATAAAAAAACTCAATCAAACTTGTAAGGTACATTTTAAGTAAATTTAATATGTTGGATGTCACTTTTTTAGAGGATTCAGTTCTCTTTATTTATCATTCTAGTATAAACCACATATCGTACATATACGAATACTTGTTGAGACCTATAATGACCATTTCAATAAATTTTGGAATGCCATTTTTTCATTTGAAATGCCATAAAAGGTCTTAAGGAACTTAATGGTATAACTAAGAGCATATTTTAAAAAAAAATATAATGAATCAACTTGAAAAACATTAAAAAGTGAAAGTAAAACTACAGCTATAGAATGTGCCTTGCATTGTGAAGAACTTTTTCATCATGTCACTACACTTAGAGCTTAATTTCATTTAATCTTCTTATGTTGATTTGGAAACATCTTTTAATATCATTTAGAGATTCCATATTATTCTCTCAAGCACATGCTATAAGTTATTATTATTTTTTAATTGCTTAAGAGTTGGAGCTTTGTATAGCTATTGTGTACTCTTTTTATTAAGTTGACCCCTAACTGAATAACACAAAAAGGGACTTATACTTATTTAGACTAACATTGACTAAACTATGGTGTAAAAGGAGTAGTTAATGTTTAGGTGTACCCCTTCTGGCTACATCAAATGAGATTAAATTTAGTGCATGCTTTGCTATTTAGGAAGAAGTACAAATTGATCTAGGTTTGGATCAAACCCCTAAAAGTCTCATTATGTACTTTATCTTGCACTCCATTAAAAAATATTTGCAAAGCTAAATAAAAATTTTTAAATTTTGTTTATAAGAACCATTAAGAAAAAGAAATGTCTTTCATTGCTACATTGCTTGTGTTTTTTTGAAATTACCTTGAGTGTGTAATTTACATAATCCACCCCTCTTTTGTTAACATTACTCTCATTATGCTTAATAAGTCATATCAAAGAAAGGTTACAACTAGTAACTAATCATGCCAAACATGACCTTCATGATGTCTGAAGAATTGGATGCTAATCATGCCAAGGAAGAGGCCTTATCCTATTGTTCATGACTTTTCATAGGAGATTTTATTAGTATTGGAAATGCCATATGTTTGTTATTTTTAACTAATTTATTTGAAACTTCAACAAATAATAAAAAATGAGTTTGAATTTCCTATTAAATGCATGGTAATGAATTGTTAAAAAGGTATTAAGTGAACTTACCCCACAAGAAAAATATAAAGATCAACTGAATGCAAAAGTTTTAAATATTCTTCAATGTGGTCTCTCAGCCATAGAATTTAATAAAGTGATTAATTTTAAAACTTCTAATGTTGTTTAGGTGAAACATAAGGATATATATAAAGGAACCACTCAAGTTAAGGAGTCTAAGATTAATTTACTTATACATGAGTATGAATTATTTCATATAGATAGTAAAAGACTATTAAAAATATGTTTACCAAATGTATTAACATGATTAATAGATTTCTAATCTTTGTAGAGAATTCTCTAATGTGGAATAGATGAAGAAGAGGGTGTTGCATAAGGGGTTGTTCCTTTGGTGATTGCTATGAAAGCCTCCAGTGACTTGGACCATTTATCCTCAGATGAAGATAGCATGAAGAAGAGAAGATGATTCTTATCTCATGAAAAAAGAAAGAACAAGCTCTAAGAGGTCTAACTCATACCTAAAACATAACCTGTACGATCATGCCCAGGTGATGAAGTCCTAAGCACACAAGAGGGGAGTTGCTCTATTTTTGCTCGCATAATCCTCCCACACAAACTATTATAAATTGCAAAGATTTTCTCTTTGCTACAATGTGGGACTAATCTTTGGATATATGTTTGCTTACAAAATCAGAAGCAATTCAGCACTGTCTGATCACATGGTAGAGATTGTCGTTACCTTTTACATAGTGATAATCAACCATCCCACCACTCATTTAATGAGCCCAATTTAATGGTGACAATTGATTCTGCCTATTTCATTTGATTTATTCATGATCTAATGGCCTAAACTCTCTAGTTTGAATCCTATGATTAAGATCAATTCTATCTTTGATATTGATGAATGGAATAATCTAGATTTCATTTAACTTAACTAGATAGCCTAGAACTAATCTATCTTGATCCAACTGTCTATAACACATCTAATTTTAAACCTTCTAATTTAACACCCTAAAACTTCTCTAAGTGGATCCAATGACTTTTATCCTCTCATCTAATGGTTATTTCATAGCTATTACATGTGTCGTTGTGGGCAAAGTTTCAAAATAATTATTTACGCTATCTGGAAAAGCTTTTTAATCTATTTAGTAGCAACTTTTGTAATAGTTTTTTTTACTTTTTAAATGCTATAATCAAACATTTTCTATAAATACATAAACATTGTGAATGAAATGACTAATAAATATGAACAAGATTTTAACATCTCAAAGAATGGCTCAATCATATTCTTTTGGCACAAATTTCTCTTAGTACTACCTTTGGCTTATAACTACTTGAAACTTTAAATTCTTCCAACTAAACCTAACTCTTCTAAGACTTCATTTTCTTAATTCTCTTCATAATTTTAAACTCTCTGTGTCATTCTACATTCAATAATAAGTATGCAAATTTGTATATTTTTATCAAAACTTTATTCTTTGCTGTAATTTTCTTTTTCCTTGGGTTAGGCGACCTGACAAAGCTCGAGTTTAGTTCAATCTCGTGAAAAAACCATTTTGGGGTTGAACTCATCAAAGCCTTGCTTATAAGTAAACCTACAAAACCTAGTAGGTTGGAGGTGAACCATAAAAAAAAATCTCAAATAGGTTGGAGAAAAACCATAAGAAAAAAGCTCAAGCTATATCTCTTTTATTGGTAGAGTTTTTCTCAACCTCGATTGGTGGTGGATATAGGTTCTAGTTTGAACTTAACCACGTAAACATTTGGCATACCATTTTAACTTTTATTTTTATTTTTCTTATTCATAAAATTATAAATTAATATATTTATAAATCAAAGTTTTCTATGAATCAGTTTTAATTCTAAAGAGAAACTTGTTTTTTTATCAATATATCAAGTTTAATTCAAGTTGTGTTTCATTTCATCACATACATAAGAATGTCTCATTTCAAAATTCTAAATCTATGTAAGTTATAGATAATTTTACTTAAGTTGGAAACTTATTTACATTTGTTGAATGATAACGGGTCATATCTCTATGGCTTGCCAAATCAAAATCAATGTTAATTATAGGTACCCATATTATATTTGGATAGAAACAAAAAAAGATGTACCAAAAAATGTAAAAGTTCTTGGTTATAGATTAGTTGAACACAAATCCATTTGGCCTCCAAAACCTAGTTCTTAAATTGCCATGTGTGTGTGCATTCTTCTTTGTTTGAACTAGAGAAGGAAAGAACTCCTTTGAAAATATAATATGTAGCTTTAAATTCTTTAGAATGATAATTTGTTTCTTGAAATGTGAATCCTTTTAAATTTGTTATAGGCATAAATATAAGGTGTGAATGAATTTGAACCCCTTAAATGTATTATCCAGATATTTTTATCTTTCATATATCTAGAAGTGTTTTTTTTATAACTATCAATGAATTATTTTTAATGTAAACCCTTGGTCTTTTATTTTTGATTACATGTTTACTCTAATTTTTTGATGCATGACAAAAAGGGGGAGAGAAAAGTGAATAAGATGAAAAGAATTCCATGGATCGTAATGCTTGATTTTACAATTTTATAAATTGCATACAATGAGGGGGATCATGAATTTAGAGAAAACATTAGGGTTTTTACTTGTTTTAATACATTTTTATTTCAATCTTTATCTAATGGTTATGTTATCACAAAAAGGGAGAGTTTGTTAAATCTTTGGTCCTTAAATACTTTTTTGATGATGACAAAACTATTGTATTGTTATAATTAATATATTTTTTTGTGTAGTTTAGATCATATATGTCAATATCAAATATGTCAATATCAAATATGTCAATATATTACAAAGCTTAATCAATTAACTCATGAGCTAATCCACAAGTGAAGACATGTCAATGAGTATTAAAAGCATTGTTAAAGCCTAACTCAACTTTCAAATCTTAGAGCCATTACTCTTAGATCTTGATAGAGTGGCTACCTATCTAAAGCTTTTTATTTTACATAATAGTTTGAGCTATAATTGTCAAACATATCACTTGATATTCATATGACACATATTTGTTCTCATCTTACATATGCATGGTTGAAATGTCAATTCCTCTTCACATGATCTAACAAGTGAACAAATGGTTAAATAATAGTGAAAAGTTAAAGTCTAAAGAGTTGAATCAATCTTAGGAACATATCACTTGATATTCATATGACACAGATTTGTTTTCATCTTACATATGCATGGTTGAAATGTGAATTCCTCTTCACATGATTTAACAAGTGAACAAATAGTTAAATAATAGTGAAAAGTTAAAGTCTAAAGAGTTGAATCAATCTTTGTCTTTATGTTTAACTAATGAGAGTTAAAGTCATATTGACACAAAGCTTTGTATTAAATTTGAATATGGATCATACTATATGTTACTGATCATCAAACCAATATGTTCCTTCATTCCTACTCTATGTCAAAAATCAAATACGATAAGATTACATATCATGAAATTACAATGCCCATATTTTAGTAGTATAACTATGTCTATCTAAGGCTAACTCCATCAAATAATATAAATTCATCTATTGATTATGTATAAAACCAAATGGTCTTCTATTTATTCAACATTTTTAGATATCTTAAATATGAAGTAATGTGTAGTACTTGTATGATTCATTTCTCATCATAGAATAATTGAATAACTTAAAGTAAAAATGTTAATGTTAAGTCATATAAATATGATGTAGCCATAGCATCAAATCAATATGATGTTTGTAGCATATACGTATGAAGAATTGGTTTATTGCACTCAAAACAATGTTGTCATATTATTAGAATTTTATATCATAAAAGAAAAACTTGAGACTAATGAAAACATTATTGTGCACACATGATCCCATTATTAGAAGCATAAATTCTCTAGTTCATTTGGAAAATGCCATATATATTTTAAAGGAATTAATGGTATTAGTAGGGGTCTATTTGAGTTAAAAAAAATATTGATGAACCAACATGCAAATCATTAAGAAGCGAAAGTAAAGATAGCCTTGTAAGTTTTGTCTTACACTATGAAGAACTCATTGATCCTAGTGTTGCATTTAAAACTTAATTACAATAATGCTTCTAACTTTATTTTGTAACATCCTTCCATATCATTTAGACATTGCACCATAATGTTCACTTAACTAGATGATATAAATTCTAGTATGTTTTTAATTTGTTCAAGTGTTAGAACTCTGTATGATTGCTATGTACACTTCGGTGTTAGGTTGACCCCTACCTAGCTACAACAAAAAAGAGTGTTATGTTTTTTGGTTAATTCCTTCTTGGTTGTGATGAAAAGGTTTTGTTCATTGTTTATGTTTGCCTCACCTAACTATGATAAAACTATATTGTATTTACTATAAGACTAACCAATTGATTGGGGTTGATGTAGATCCAAGTTTTGATTAAATAGCTTAAACCTCTTATTATGAACTTTATCTTACATGCACTCATACAAAAATTTGCAAAACTAAATGAAAATTTCTAAAACTTGTTTATAAGAGTTATTAAGAAAAAGAAAATACAATCATTACTACATTACTTTAGTTTTTTGAAATTGTCATGAGTGTGCAATTTATAAAATTCACACCTCTTCTCCTATGAAGATCACACTCTTAAGTTCATAAAAATTAGTTATTTAATCATGTTAAGACTTTCAATGGATTTGGTATGGTCAATTAGCCTTGTTATCATCCATATTAAAATCATTCCATGATTGTTATCACAATACATTGATTAATCCCTTATGATAAAACATCATTTATAAGTGTAAAAGGATAAGGCTAAAAGGTAGATGATATTACTTAACTTTTTTCAAGCCTTAAAAATTACATATGGAGACCTAAATTTAGTATCCCTACATTGATTTGCTAAAAGACCTCAAGTTGTATAGGTATTAGTATCAAGTTTCCATTTTGGCTAACTTGATAGCTATGGCCTCCATTTGTAACTAATGATGTTTAATTTAAATGTAGTTAAATCTATGGTTGATGGACTTGTGCAACAAATTATACAAATATTCTTACCTTCAATATCTTTCTATATATATATATATATATATATATATATATATATATATATATATATATATATATATATACATGGATATATGTATATATGTATATATAATGTTTGTATGTATGTATGTTCTTAGCCTTGCTCATAAAAAATTACAAATTAAAATTAGGTAGAGGTTATATCGATGACATTTTATATGTTGGAGACCTAAATTTGGATTACATTACCTAGCATACCTTTACATTGGGCCTTGGTATCTTTATATTTGATCCTTACCTAGCCTTATATACACAATAATGGTTAATCCCTAAACTCACCTAGCCATAGCATCTAAGTGATTAACCTTATTACTATAAAACTCTATCTCATAAGATTTGAATTTGATTTGAAACTATTCAAAATCCATGGATTACTCTCCTGATAAGTGATCATTTAATTTTATAATCGGTATCTTAATATTAACTAAGTTAGCATCAATTTTAATTTTCTTGTTTTTATCTTTTAATTAAAAATCATTTATGTTGTTATGGATTAACCCTTGTTAAATTTGATCCACCTTTATGAAGCTAAATAAGTTTTCTATTCATTATTTAAATTGATTATCAAATACTTCATTAGTGCTATCCTACTTGATACTAATTTAATAGATATTATTTCCCAACATTTAACATGTTATATTATTTTTACAAGTATCATATTATTTTTAAACCAACATTTAGGGAGAGTTCATCATATTCTAATAATGGTTTTTTTAAAACTTAAATAGTAAAATTCCAACTTTTTGTATAACAATTATTCAAAAGTTGTTATGATTAAAAACATAATAGTTCACACATCTAAGGTGAGTATGCACTATAGTGATAGTGTCTATAACAAATGCCATGTTTCCTAACAATTTATTTGAATTGATTGCCTTACATTTATTGTGATCATAATTAGGCTATTATCCAACTAGCCCAATTGGTAAAATTCTACTTATGAAAATTATCTTATACTACGAGCCTTGCACAATTTATTTAGATGTAGAACATTCACCTTAGAAATATTATTTTGGATGAGCCACTCCAACCACTAGTGGACAAAATTCATGCCCATCCTATTTGATCGTCAACTTCTATGAGTATGTTGATACTAAGTTTGATTCACTCTAAACACATTTAGATGCTAGGCTAGATACCATGATGAATACGCTATGATTACTTGGAAGAAGAGGCTACAATGGGGATCAATGATCAAAAACTATTTTGAAAACATTTGAACTAATTTGAAAAATTTTGGATATTATTTTTGGATTCATATTGTGACTATAATTTCATCAACACATGAGAACAATTTATATGATGTCCTTGGCATGCTACTTTAACAATTTATCATGTTATAATGTTATAGGTTGCTCTAAAAACAATCCTTATATTATGCCTTTTAATAGTTTCTTATTAAGCAATAATATGCTAATGTATAATATCACCATAATATATCTTAAACTCAAGGAGAGTGTAGTGTTTTACCTTTGAATACTCAATTTGAAATGCATAAATTTCATTGCTCCTATTTAATTTGTGTTGACAAATAATAGTGCATTTTTTATCACCTGATCATTCTTATTATGTACTTAATTTCACTGCAAATGAGAGTTTGTGTAGTAAATATGCTTATCCATTTGATTGATGCCAAAGGAGTAGAGAATGCAATGATGAAATGAAAATTTAATATTTATCCTTACTTTTATTTTATGTTTAAAATATTAAAAATATGTAAGGGTAGCATAAGTATATGCATAAATTCATTAAGAGCTTATGTAGTTCAACAACCTTTTGCTTCTTATATGATGAAATCATTATTTGGATAACTTGTACATATCTTATTTTCATTTCAATTATGCACATGATTTTGTCATCATTAAGTAGGGGAGATTATTGACCCTATCATGCTTATGGATTTTTAATGATAAAAAACATAATTTTTATGTCTCTATATTTTCTCTTGATTGGTGCCTTAGATCTTGACTTGGTGCTTCCCTGGAATTCTGTTTAGGTAAAATGAATAGTTTTAGAGCCTTGATGTGCTACTTACAAAGCTAGCTTGGCATGCCATATGAGAGGGATAGACCAAATTCACATTTTAAGCCATCTTCTATTTTAGTATACATTTGAATGAATACGACTACATCTTATGTAAGACTAAGACTATAATTAGTGAGCATGTATGTGTGATTAACAAAGAATATAAATATATTACAAGCAATAGCAAAATTTAGTGTTTTCCTACCATTGTGTAAGCATTAGTCTTATATATTACATCAAACATATGCCTACATATAATGAAGTGTTTTCCTACACAAGTATGACTAGGGAAGTTCTACCATTGAAGTGTTGCTACTTATTCACTATTTTAAGTAGAATTATTTTAACTCACTGATGTTTTAGTATGCCTTAAGGATTGTATCACGAGTTGTAGGACTTTTTATAGAACTTGATGAATATCTTTTGTTCTCAGATTTTTTTTCTTTTATATTTTCTTTGTAAAAGTTCATTGGAGATAATTTTTGCATGCACTTTTGTGTTAATGTTCATAAAACCTTTTCGGCTAATTATTGTATTCTTTTTTTTAATGTGATTCTTATATACGATTGAGAGTTTTCCCTAGTTTTAAGAATGGTATTTTTATTTTTGAAGCTAGAACTTTCCTGATCAAGGATAAACTTATGCTTGCTATTTAGTACTGAAACACATAAAAGCATCAAGTTTTTTATTTAATAAATTCCTAACACAAATTTGTACTTCAAAATTAATCAAGAGATTTCAAATTTAATTAAGAAATTCTATAAATAATTTCTACGAAATTTGTGTGAAGTCTTCTACATAGGTTTTACTTCATCCACCATTAACCACTAATCTTATTAAAATATCATAATTCACTCCTCTTTTTGTGTGATTTTCAAGTTTATCTTATCCAACAATTGTAATATTAACTCTTACACATGATCCTTGGTAATCTTCTATTATGAAGTGCTTCATTTGGCTCCTCCTTCATATGCTTCTTTCCTTGTCTTTATATTATATTTGACTACCATAAAATTATCTTGATCTCCTCAAAATAGAAATTCATGATCTTGATTCTATTTATGATATTTTAACATTGAGATTAATCAAAGATGATTTAAATTGATTCTTTGACCTAAGTTGATCTCTTTGTTACATACTCAATATGCACTTCTAGTGGTCAAGTATTCCAAAATGATATGCAAAAATGAATTGGAATCTACCATGCTATTTGACCCATTTTATGCATTGAGTTGGACTTTACATTGTCATCAATATCACACTAATAGGAGACCAAATATGTTCATTCAAATGATGTGCTATGCATTTGGTAAACAATTATTGCCTAATAAAGTGTAATCTAATCATAACTTTTGTCACCTCTTTATCCATTTTGTGTAATAGAAAAGAGTCTAGTCTTCCTATGGTTTCCATTAAGAAGACTCAATGTTCCCATGAGAAGACAACTACATCATCGAAAAGCGAAGGCTTAAGAAACTTTGTGGATCAAAATAAAGAGGCTTTATCTACAAAAAGTAAGGAGAGGTAGTTATCAATCATCAACTATTAAAAACTAATCTTGGACTCAATCAAGTGATCATATCCTCTCTATTGGAAACTTGCTAGCAACCTTCGAGAAATCTTATGATGAGGTCCTAGACACAACCCATCCTATTGTTTAGAAATAAACTTTAATCTTACTAATAATGGAGGTGAATCATGCTCAACTAAAGATGTAAATAGAAAAATTGGAGATGGATGGTTTATGGGAGGTTTTACCTAATGGATTTAAGGACTATTTGGTGAACATAAAGAGGATTAAACAAAACACCTATGAGATGTCCTTCACTTCAATTATGGTTAGATAGGGAATGACTAATCTTGAGACAAAGAAATAAGAGTTCAATGCTAATAGGCTTGCTTTTTTGTAATTTTAATAGAAAATATGGTTTGTCATACATACAATGATAAGAGGGGAGTTTTAGAGTGGTTGGAAGGTGTAGACATGGGTTTAGATTAAATTTGGGTTAGTGAGAAGACATTAGAGTTTTATGGAAAAGGGAGATAATGTCAGATAAAGAGGTTTTTGTTAGGTATGGTTAAGGGTTTTGACTTTATCCAAGGTATGTTTGGGATTTTAATTGAGTGTGAGATGCGTCTTGGGTCAAGTTTTTATGTTAACAAGATTTTGAGGGAATATAGGGTGGAATTCATGCATAAATTAAGAAAAATGTGAGTCAAAGTGGGAAGAGAGAATCAACCTTTTACAAGAGGTTGGAGTGAAAGAGGGAGAGATGCATGCAAGCCAAACACAATTTGTAACTAAAGTCATCCATCATATCCATTTCATTAATATATATGTAATACAAGTTGATTCATAATATTTAAAAGTAAAAACTCCATAAAATGTAGATTGACTAAGTATAATCTCAGCAACCTTATTCAAGTTCAAACTTAAGATAAATCATTCAACTAGTTATGTGCAGATAAAAGCTAAAAAGGTGGTACTTCTTCTACTCAAAACAAGCATGTAGAGGAGAAGCTTCTACAATATTTCTAGCAAATCAAACAAGGACACAATAATGTATTAAGTTACTTAGAATCTTTTGACCTAACTATCGTGATAATGAATCATTTATTTCTTGCATTTGATCATAAGAAAGGTTCATAGTTATTTCTATTTCTTCTTTAGTGTGTTGAACCATTTATCTAACTTTGTGATCCAACTTATCTTGTAGTAGTCAACCCCAACATAAAGAACTCTACCTCATATATTTACAATCCATGAGGATCTTCACAAAGTCAGATACCAATCTATCCAAGTTCTTCTTAGTGAACCAAAATTAAAGTGTGAAGGTTCTATTGGTACATTGAGAACCTAATCGTAACAAAACAACTTATTGAAAAGAAAACATATAAAAGAAAATAAAAAACTGCTTACGTGAAGAGATATTTAAGAATTACTTATAAGCATTTCCATCATTAAAATAAGCCTACAAACCTTTGGCATATGCTAATGTTTCATAAGATAGATAGATATCAATACAAAGATGTTAAAATAAAGCACACATTGTTGGCAAATTTAGAACATATGTAGTAGTACTTATGCTTCTAAATAAGTAAACTGTCCTTATCTCAAAATTTTCAAAACTAATTAAAGGGTATGACTATCTAAGTAGATAGAAATCACTAATTATCACTCCTATCAAATTTTCTAAGAGATCCAAGGCATTAGATTCTCATCAATGTTTGTGTTACTAAAGAAAGATGAAGATAAAGATGAAGAAAAAGTAATTGTTGTTTACTTATTTAGAATACTTAAATTATTGGACCCAATATGTTGCCCAACTAAATTAAGTTTGAAAAAAATTACTTTTATACACATTTGCAAAAGAAGTTCAAACATTCATAGAACTATATCACATAATTTTTGTTAATGTCCATGGACAAAGTAGATTTTGTTAAGTGATTGTAATTTCTTAAGTTATTATGAGACTATAAGATTTCTAATATTTTTAAGGTATAATCTAGAAAGATCATTTTGATAACTATTTTGATGATGTTTTAATAAATTTAACCCTTAGCAACTTTATTTCTAATAATGAATTCATTCTTCCACAAAATATTTTTAAGCTTGGTCAATTGTTTCAACTAGGTGAGATGAACATCCACGCCATGATAGTCATTGAAACAATCTATCATACATAACTAGTTAAGCAATTTATTAAGGACATGCACACCATCAAATGTGAATATCTCAACTTTAATTTTATCATATAGATCTTGTTAATCATCTCAACAATTTCTAGGAAAGTGTGACATAGGTGCTTTATTCCCCTATTCTGTTAAACTCTTGTTATAATTAAATAAACCAACATCGAAAACCTATACCTTATCAAGTCCATTCAAATGGTTTTATAACATTTTATACAAATCAATCTGATAATTCTCTATGCATTTTGTTGTATTGTTTTCTAATTTGTGTGATGGTCAAGACAAGAAACAAAAATGTTTTCATAAAATTTCATTAAATGATTTCACTATATAGAGATAATCTAAGTAACACCCAACAAAGGTGATGAGTGGATATTGACTAATAGCCTAATAACGACATTACTAGATAGGGAGTGACTCTTATATAAGGCTTCTATTGGTTTAGGGATAACTTACCCCACATCAACGATTGAGAGGAGATCTTTATCATTATATAAGATATTCTAGCCATAGATGTCAAGAAACATCTTGGAGGTAATACCCACGTTAGATCCAATTTGAACTCTAGTTAAATATGCTTAGCACGGATCATTATCGAGATATGTGACTGTTAGGTCACCTTTGCGTTTGATGAGTGAAGCATTAAATATTTAGTATTTTATTCTAAAGAATTTTTTTAGCTTAAATTAAGTATAATTTTTTTATGAAGAAGTCATGCACCTTTAAAGATGATGAATTATGATCTTTAAAGTACCTTATAGTCTTTAATAAGTTTCAAAGATTGAAGACATGTGCACCAACTTTTTTATGTTTTTTATATAAAATAGAATGTCAATTTATTGATTTTAAGGTATACTCATTTTGTATCAATTTTAAATTATATTTGAGCATCAAGTTATTTAATCATCTCCTTGATTTAGCAAATGATAGGATTCCTTTTTTCAATCCGAGAACCATTTTCTTGGTTAAAATCTATTTTTATCGAATTCCAAAAGCCTGGGTTTAGTTGAACTCACAAAAGTTAGTAGGTTGGAGGTGAACCATAAGAAAAAAATCTCAAATTGTAACTTTTATTAGTGGTGTTTTTCTTAACTTCGATTGAGAGTGGATGCAAATTCAAATTCTAATCGAACCACCTAAAAATTTAGGTGTTGCATTTTAATTTTTATCTTTATTTTTATTTATCATATCAAAAAAATAATATAAATATATATAATCAAGATTCTACAAACATAAAATTATTTTTTAGAAATAAATATGTTCAATAATAACAAAACTTATTTTTACATATATAATTCACCCCCTCTTGTGGGATTCGCATACTAGTTTTCACTTCAGTGACCAAATAAGAATGGCCCTTATATGAAGGGCAACACCTACCTAAGTTGGCACATAGTGGCCTAAGTGACTAGCACCTCAACATAGTAAGAAATGAATATCACAATTTAGAATCAAAGTAATGTCATATACTAGTTTTATATAGTTTGATGACAATGCAAACTAAAGTTCTTGGACTTATAACACTAACAAGGGTAAGGAGTGGATGTTAAATGATGTTTTAGATAATAAGTGGCTCTTAAATATGGTTTCTAAGAGTATAAAAATAAATTCTCTTTCAACAATAAGAGGATATCCTAGCATTTTATATGATATACCATAGACTTAAGATGACAAAGAGTCTTTTAAGTGCAAACCCATTTTTGATCCCATGAGAATTTGAAGGTTAAGCATGCTTGGCTTGGAGCAATGTTAGAATGGGTGACCAAGAAGAATAATCTCTTATATGAAAAAGAAAACTCAAGATGGAGGGACATAAGAAAATAATGCCTCAATATTATGAGACTAAGATGTTATAATATATTAAATTAAAATAAAATATATATTTTTTTCTTTTATTATAGGTCATTAATCTAATGTAAAATAAATAATAGTTTTTTTAATAAAAGATATAAATTTTAATAATAAAATTGAAAGAAACATGATTTTCTTTCAAAAAATAATATTTATAGATTAAGAATAATTATAAAGGATCTGCACAATAGCAAAGAGTTCTTCATGGGAGTTCAATTTAAAGAATAAAGTATGGTATTTTAAAAAGGTTAAATCTAAGGTAGATCTCTCTCTTAATGGTTGTTCACAAGTTTCATAACATGTCACACATTAATAAAGTTTGGTTTGTAAGTAGAGACAATTATAATGAGTACTACAACAATGGTTTATAAAATTATAACCTAATAAATAGCTCTTTATATTAAGAAATGTTATCACATAAAAGAGAAAATATACTTTAAGAATTATAGTTTTTACCTCATGGTGTCTTACGAAAAAAAGAACTTTCATCTCTAGAACCCTGTGATTAATAATGCATTTTTTAAGGACATCATTCTTCTAGGATCATGAGAGTTCAAAAGGGGCTCTTTAAGAACCTTTAAAAAATTTAGAGATCTTTTGAGTCTTCAAAGATCTTCAAAGGTCTTCATGTTTTTGTTTTTGACTTCAAAAGCTATAAGAGTTCTTCGATGGTCTTAAAGAATCATTCTTGAACTTTACATTTCTCCCAAGCTCTAGTTGGATCATTGCTTTAGTACCAAAAAGTGCTGAACATTGTGGAGCTTGGCACATATTAATGGTGGAGGTAACTATTTCTTGAGTGTAGACATAAAAAACATAAATGGTAAAGAATGGTTTATGAAAGGTCTCAAACAATGATTTTTAAAGGATTTCATGATTATAAAATGGTTTAAGTGGATGACCATGAGGTCTCTTTAATTAGGGTTGTCGTTAGCTAGAAGAATAATAATTTTTAGGGTGAAAATAGTACTTGATGTATGTACTCTCAAATATTTATGATTTTAATGAAAGAGATAGATTAGTTTAAAATATTTAGACGAGGAGATTTTTATGGGTCAAAATTGAAAGCCTTGGTTTTGGATTAAACATTGCAATTTAGAAAAAAATTATGGTTTTATGGAGAAAGAAGGTGAAATAGTGGAGAAATGGTTTAGCTAGGTATGAGGAGTAGTTCAAGCTCAATGCAAATGCTGATGTGGTACTTATTTTTAGTGAAAGAATAGTATTTGGTCAATGTGGAGTGTTAATGAAGGAATGTGAGAGAATATGAGATCAAAACTTAAAGAAATAGAGAAAGTGGAGAACTAGCCTTCTTACAAAGAGCATGAGATTCATGCATGCCACAATAAATTTGAAATCATGTTCATCAACATAACCATTCCATTTATTATTATTAAATAAAAGAAAATTCACTTTATTTAAAAAAAGGTTTCTACAAGATGTGGATAACTAAGCATAATCCTAACAACATTATTTAACTTCAAACTTAAGATGTGGTCTATTCAAATTTTGATGTATGGCTAAATGCTTGAAAGGTTGTGCTTTTCCACCACTTAGGAAGAAAACACTAAGAGGAGGAGCATTTTGAAGAATTTAAATGGATCTCATAAGCACTTAATAACTTGTTAAGACAACTAGAATCTCTTGGAGCTTATAGGCTTGATAATGAATCCATCATTTCATGCATTTATTTTCTAGAATGACTTTTAAATAGATTTAAGTATTACCTAAAGGGTTGCATCAACAACAAACTTTATGGTACAACCTATCCTACATCACCTCCATGTAGTGACAAAGATGATGATGAACACCATTATGAGGTTATGACTCTAACCCCTATGCCTCTTGTGTTGCTTTAAAATAAGGATGATGATCAACAAGATGCAGGTGTAACTACTAATGCTTATACAAGGACATGGAAAATGATTATCACCATGATGGGAGTGTGTAGGGTAGCTTCTAACGAAGAGCTAGAGTATCCTAGGATGCAAAAAGCCCCAAATTATTGCCAACTGTAGAAAAGATCTCAAACAAAAGCATCGAAAGGATAGAAATTGTACGTTATTAGTTTTTTTTATTATTGGGGTATAATGAGTTATCGATGAGTTTCAAGAATGTTTTCTATTTTTCTCTATGCATCTTCAAGTAAAGTTTATTGTCATTTTTATTATTATTTTATTAGTTTTTAGGCTGAGTGGTACTTTGCTCATTGTATTATAGTTAGGGTATTCATTTATAATCTATTTAAACTCTTTTAAGTGGTTTTTTCACTAACTTGAGAATTTTAAATGTTTCTATTCAGTACATGCATGTATTGATGTTTTCCTAATAATGTAAAGGTTGGCCTTCTCCTTACTCAAATTTCAATCTAGCTATCCCACTTTAGTGAGCTATTTATGTTACATTACCATGGCACAATCACCTTTCTTATTACTTCACAATTGACCACAATCCCCATTCTACTACCACTAACTAGTTTTCTAGAAGGTTGCTTCTATCGGCATCCATATCTTGGTAGTGTCCTTCACATTGCTCATAAATCTAGCCTCTATCAGAATTTCCTTGACATCATGACCTTCATCACTTGTCTTTAAAATTTTACCAAAGTCTTCTACAACTATATTTCTTTAAAGCAACATAGCCTCTTTGGATTGCATTACTGACCACAAAACCATCTTGATTCCATCTTTTGGAACCCTAATATAGCTAAATGCGACTAGATCTACCATGGATCTCATTGTAGACATCTTGAATCAATAACATCACAATTCTCTTAGGTCTAGGCATTGCTTGATCAACGTTTTTGTTGAATCACAAAAAAAAAAGCTAATCTCCTCTAATTGTCATAAACCTTGCATCATCAATCTCCATCATCTAAAAATCCTCAAACGACAACAATTCCTACCAACTCCAATACGCATGTGACTATGAGGCCATAGCATAGGTTGTTATCGATTGTTGGGCCTTCATGTTGCTGATGATGTCGTGCTTGTCACAATATTAGATTTTTGGATTACCTCATTGTCAAACATCCATTTCATTCCCTTTATCATATATCCCCTCTTGTCACCGTCATTAACCATATTGGTTACCTATCAATCTCCCTTATGATCTCTTTAGCAAAGTTCTTCACAATGTCACCATCTCTTTGCATCTAGAGCCTCACTAAACTTGCTTCATATCTTGGTATCATAGCTTAGACTTTGTGGTGTTTTGACCACTAAGTTGATCTAATTCTAAATTGGGATCTAATGAGTTGAAGATTCCAACATCAAGGTAGGTTCATCATTAAAAGGGAGTAAGCTGGTAGTTGAACTACAAATTGATAAAGCCAAACAACAAAAGTCTTTTAAATTCCTCAATTATGTCTTTAGTTTCCTACATAGAGACTAGTATGGTAGCTATGCTTAGTTACAACTCTCATGAACAACATATGACCAACGTAATCCACTTCAAATAGCCCAACACAATTCAATAAAGCTAATCATTAATCATTGAGTGATAATAGAAGGAATTGCCCACATGTTCATTTTAGCCCAACTAGAATTCAAAGTATGTTATTAGGATCCTAATATTTTTCTTGATAATAATTACTTAGAACTATTTACATAATTTAGGTTATCTAATTTTGTTTATGTTATACTTTTATAAAAAAATTCATTCTTTATTTTCAATATTATGTAATGAATTAAATTTAATTTTAAAAAACATTAAATATGAAACCTTGCTTGCAATTAAGAATTTTTATCTTATTAGTTTTTAAGCATATTGGAATTACATAATGCCACCAAAGTAGAATTACGTAAAGAACCTAGAGGCTTGTATGACGAAAATGGGCACACTATATTATGTAGTAAAACATTTATCTAATGAATTAGATAGAAATGAAGTTGTGCTAAAAACTTTCCTATCCACTTTAGAAAAGTAAAGTCTAATTTGATTAAAAACATATTCCAAACTCCCTCAAAAGAACCATTAATTGAGAACACCATAAACCAAGAGAAAATATGTTAGATAAAAGACCACCACCTCTTGTAAGCTACAAGGATGACTGCATGGATAATCATAACAAGGTTTAGGATAAATCACCAACATTTGATGTTATCTATTACTTTAACCAATTTTTAGATTGCTCGGCCCAACTGAAGGATATGTTTTACTAGTAGTGGTTTGATGATTTCCTAAAAACTACTTTTGATGAAAATGAAGTCAACCAACCATTCAAAAATATTTTGGGTAAATGTCATAGCAAAGGAATAGAGATAAATTATTATAAACTTACTTACGAGGAGATGAAATGGAAACTAAGTTTAAAGTATTAAACTATGCAATATGAGAAACTATTTTATGGATAACTCCATACATAAAGACAAGAGAATTATACTACTATGAAATACTTGAATACTTTGAAAACTTGGAAGCAATGATAAATTATCATGATAATGAATAAACATTTGGTAATGGATTTATTTTTGGATTAGGTTGAAAATACAATTGAGGTAGAGTTATATGACCCTTAGTCAATATAGATGACAAAACATTTAGCTTAACTAATAGAAAGAATCAAGAAGATAGTTCCTATGAACACTAGATTCAAAACATTAGGCTCAACTATTGAGGAATGTTGTTAATACGTTAGGTCTACCTTCATCAACTTGTGTTCCAACTATTAGGAATATATCTATAATAGCCTTATGAATCAGATTGAGTACTATAATAGCTAAAAATAGGAAAGTCACAAAAAATATCTATATAAGGCTATCCTAAATACTAAAAAATAAAACTAAACTAGATCATGAATATTAGAAAAGAAGATGGAACTAAGTTAGAAGAGGTGATTATTGTATGATAATTAATAAGATTACATATACTTCTCATATCCTTACTTTATGATATGTTCGATCTATTTTTTGTCACCAACTACACCTCATAATTAGTTCTTAGAAGTAGCTACTAACAAATTAGGATCGAACCTAAAGATGAATGCAAGACACATTTTAAGACTCAAGATGGATTGTATACATGGTTAGTAATGCATTTAGATTATCAAATGCACATACTATTCTTATGAGATGAATGAATATGATCGCAAAATCCTTTCTTAGTAGATTACTTGTGGTTTATTTTGATGACATCTTGATATAGTGTTAACAAATTTACTCATTTAAATAGGCATGTCCTTAAAATGTTAGGGTAGAAAAAGTAATCACTAAAATTGTATTTACCTAATTAAGGTTTTAATTACTTAATCTTTGGTATTAAAAATATTATATTTTTTTGAAGAATTTCAAATTACTTGTGGTACATTAGGAATCAAAATTGGTGGATTCTAAAGTTACGAAGGACAACCAGTTTCTTATTGTAGTCAAATGCTAAATGACATAAAATAAAGATATTCAACATATAATGAGGCATGCTATACTTCTTGCATGAACTAAGGCATTGAAGATATTATTTTCTTCATAAAGAATTTATCTTGATCTATACTCACCATATCTTGAATCACATCAATTCACAAAGAATGTTAAATCATAGGCATACAAAACGGGTTAAATTGTTAGCAAGACAACTATGTCTTAAAGCACAAACCTAGGAATGGAACTAACTATCTCAAGTGACATCATACTAAAAGATAATTACTTGCCTTGTATGGACTTTTATGTGATGATGAACAAGGAATAAGCTTGTACTTCTACACAACATATTCTACTTGATTAATGAATACCTATTTAGTGGAAATGAATTCTTAGGGCCCTTTTATAGGATTTTCTAATCATTAAATTACATTTGTGAGAAATAACAAGTCATATAGATCAAGATAAAACCATTTAATAGAATTTATACTTACTAACCTTTGAATAAATAAATACATGGATTAAATGATCTCCAAATATAAATTTTATAGATTAATAAAGACCATTGAGAAAATACCTAGTAAATATATGTCTTTATTAATTTAGAATAGACCTTAAATAGATTTATCAATAGATTTAGTTTTAGGACTACAATTACTAGTCAACATACAAATAGCATCTTTATAATCAACATAAGTTCTCTATAATTGGCCATTTTATTCCATAAGAGAAAACAAATGATGAATCCTATATTGCCATATTATTTTTCAAGATTAATAGGATACATGGATTGCCAACTATTGTTGTGTCCAAACGAAATCTGCTATTTATATTGTATGTTTTGAAAACCTTATAAGAAGACTTTATAGAAGTTGTTTGGCATGAAAATGAATTCTCATCTACATTTGAAACTTAAGTTGATGCTCAAATGGAGGTAATCAATAAGATATTTGGGAATTTATTTAGAAGTTCCATTGGAAAGAGATTAAGAAATAGTTTTCATACATGCCCTTGGCTTACGTTTCTACAATAGTTACATCTCTAAGACCACAAAATTGTTTCCTTTTGTAATAGTTTATAGTAAGAATCTTGAAAAATCTATTGATTTGTGGATATTCTTACTCAACTTTATTTAAATTTTGCATTTTTTTTTGTAAAATATTTTCAAATTTTCCATGAATAAGTATGGCAATAGATTGAAGTTATTAGCTCAAAATATGCTAAAAATATTGTTCGATACTTAAAGGAGAGAAAGTTAGCAAAAGGGGCGATGAATAGTGAGATAGTAATTGGATGACTATCGACTGTTAATGCGTCATAGCATGGACATAGCTACTCAGACTTTTTTCTCAATGAAATCATAGATCAAAACTAAAACCCCTCCAAAAAGCCTGAAGGAGAAACCTCAAAGGAATTAATAAACCCAACACAACAACATATAACGAGTATACTCAAAACCTAAATCTTGCTAATTAATTAATAATATTAAACAATGAGGGAGTCCTTTTGTTTCGATCTTTCATGGAAGTAATAAGTAGCTCAAGTGAATGATCTCCAATCAAGATAAATATGCCTATCATGTGTAAGGGGGAACCTAAATCCTTTCTAAAAAGGAGGAAATTAGAAAAATGACAGTAGACTTCAAGCTTACACTACTTGAAAACCTTTCATATGAGAGATCGAGCATGGAATCCATAAGAAAAGCTTTTTTGACAATTGACTCATAGGGTAAGGTTAAAATTAACTCTTTGGTAGCAACAAATTCTGCTTTGATTTGATCAGGAGGATGATTTCCTCTATTTTTGGCAATTAGGTCATGCAATATTGATGAATTTCAAATGAGCATTTAAATAGCATCTAGAGTTTCACCTCAATGCTAAGTCATTGCTTTCTTCTTTTAGATTTCATTAGAATAATTACCTATACACTTATTTAACAAGGCAACACTCTATTTACTACTTTTGTAAATAGGAATCAACTAAAAGTGGATGTTGTTACTCTATATTTAACTCAACTAAGTGTTACAAGATTTTCAGTGGAAATCAATTTTCTTTAGGAACCACTCAAACTCACCTGAATTACTTGATGGGGTATAATTTTGTGTGAAATTTTGCAAAAGATTCAATATGAAAACATATTACTTTATTGTAGCAAAATGTTGAAGTAGGTTCATATCAAATAAACTTATAAACACAACATAGAAATAAAAACTCAAATAAAACTAGTTATTGATAGTACTCCGATTAACCATCAATACCAGATAAAGGAAGAGGACAACCATGCACAAGCCATGAGCAAATTAACTAATGAATCTGAGGAACATGTAAATATGATAATCTCTCAAACCCACTTACTAAAATGTGATTCAACTCGAGAGAGGTCAATTGTTAGGAATAAAAATTTATGTTTTAACAAAAATATTTAAAAATAATTTTTAATAAACTTATGCAAATCTTTAAAATTGATTTTTGTAAAAATTTAAATTGAATTTTAGTACATGTTAATTTTCTTTTAATGATAAATTTTTATAAAATTTGTGTAATAAAAAAATGAACAACAATTAAAAATATACATCAATAATTTTGGTTTGACTTAAAAACTAGTCTACATTCACCCAAGAAAAATAAAATAGGCAAAACTACTACACAATCAATATAAGTCTTTTTGAAATGAAGGGAAGACTAAATTCTCATATAAAAACAAAATAAACAGGCTACTATAACCTTATAATGAAATAAACTTGACAACAAAAGAAAAATAATTTAATGACAGAAAATAAAAATCAATTTAAACAAAAATCTTATGCTTGACAAAATGTTTAATGTAACATGATTATTTTAATTTAATCAATTAAAAGTTAAGAAGATTTGGAACTTAGTTGATTTATAAAAAAGAAGAGATTAAAAGTTTGATGAATGAAAGATGCAACGAATGGAAGCGGCGACAAACACTGACTTCTTCTAGTTTGAAGGACCTGAAATTTTACTTCCATTTTGTCAAGATTTTATCAAAACCTCACTAATCAATATTGCTCAAGAATTGTCCTATTTATAGATATTTGCTAATGCCTAAAGCGCTTATTAAATAACCAATTAGTTATTTTGTGTTTTCACTAGTGTAAATGTTTTTATTTAGAAAATTATTTTTAAATAAAAAGTCTAACATCTTCAAATGATGGCTAAATAAGACATTGCATAGGAGCCATACAAATAGATGTAACTTGTATCGTGCAATTGTGAAAACTAAGTAACTAAAAGCCAAAATTATGCTAACACTATTTAGAAAATAAGATTTAATCTAAACCATTAGATCTCAAAATAATTGTATGGTTAAAATACAAGTTTAATCATGGATAAAGCATAGACTGTGTAATCACAAATTTGTGTGATCGAATGGTAGAAGTAATTAGGAAATTTTTAAAATATAGATAATATGTAAACTATTCGATCACAACATTTGTGTAATCGGATGATGGAGATCACTCCTACAAATTTGAAGTCACCCGCATGAAAGGAAAACATTTTTTAGTCCCACATTACAAAATAGAACTAAGCAATTTTATTTTTAAAATGTTAAGTGATCCTCTAAGATAGTTGATTAGGGTTGGCTGCACACTGTCCTACTCAAGACATCATTACCCATACTACCAATGATGCATTATACATGATTTATAAATGCTGGAGTGATAACCCAATCTAAAAGACTTTCATCCAGTTCAGGATTAGTGCTTAGACGCATTTACTATATCAAACAAGCTCAGTACTCATAGCCCTAACCCAAAGTAGTTATGTAAGTTTAAGTTAATCATACGTAGGTTTTTTTATTTTTAATAAAGTTTTTACTGATTAATTAATACTAATATAAAACATCTTTTGTAAGAGATTAATTAAGATTTTTTAAGATATGTTTAAAATAAATTGATAGTAAAGATAAATAAATCAAAGATGCTAAAAACTATAAAATATTTTTAAAATGATTCATTTTAATTTAATTTGTGTGCCTTATAATAAAGATTTTAGTTAAACTTAATATTCTAATCAAAATAAAATTGAAATAACAAAATTTAAATCAAAAATATATATCTTAATAGTTTTCCACTTTAACCAAAATGATCTTCATAAGATTTCACTTTTGCTTATCTTCTACTTTATGTTCTCTAATAAGCATGAGTATCAAATATCTAAAATATGAAAACTTACTCAAGTAAATTTATTAAAAATACTTAGGACATATTATCATCAAATAAAGGACCATGGTTGGGTGTCAACAGCACAAGACTTACAATTTGAAAATGGAATAAATAACTTGCCAGCATAGTTGGAACAAAGAAGAAATTTGGTTAGGGGAAATGTTAAACGCAATATAATGTGTAAAATTAAACAAACACTATAAAAAGGCTAATGGATAATTAAGTGGTGATCAAGAAAGGGGTTTACACTGATAAAAGGATACTTTATAGATTCAACAATAAAATCTCAACAAGAATACTCTAGAGGTTAGGTACTCAAAGATTTTGGGCCAAACTTTCATGAAACAAACAATAAAATTAGGCCTAATTCCATTGGAATATGATAACTTTACTCATTTTCAAACAAGAAGCTCAAAAAAGAGAACAAAAAAGGTCATTAAACCATGTTTTAATTTGAAAGAAAATCATAGAACAACTAGAATAATTCAAATTGTTGCAATACTAGTCAATAGATAACAAATTTATATGGAATATTAGAGGAGCTTTGAACCCTAAATCTATTGCTCAACTTAATATATTAATTTGAAGTAGTAACATAATGATGGTAGCCTTGCTTGAAACTATGGCATAAGAAAATTACATAATCTAGCTTTTTCTCTATGTTATACACATAACATAAGTATTCAGCCTAAATGTATGGTCACTTTGGAAACATAACAACCAATGCACTACTCTACCTACAAATAATCAATGTATTCATCTAGAGGTAATCAAGAATGTACACCAATTAGCTTTAATTTATGCTTTTGTTTAAGCCAAATGTACAAAAGCTCTATGACAAGTTTTGTTGAGCAAGATTGTTGAAATTGCAAACAACCAAAATGCTCCATGGCTTGTGATTGGGACTTTAGTGTTCTAACTACCTAGATGAATATAAGGGAGCCTCAACTCCTAATCCTATTACAATTAATGAGTTTATAGATTAGACAAGTCAAAGTGGCATATATGAATTCCATATAAGGGTCCTTTCTTTACCTAGGCCAAAAAAGGAAAGACAAATAGAAGCATTTAGATAGAGCAATTATGAAAAAAGAATGGCTTAAAAATAACTCAAGTATAATTATTAAGTATTTGTGTAGGATGGAGTCTGATCATTTCTCTCTTTTACTTTATAATTCAACTCAGTAAGTCTGTGGTCCAAAGTAATTCAAGTTTCAAAATATATGGATATCACATCTAAGTTTCTATAAAATGGTAAAAAATAATTGGACAAACCCTACACATCTAACTCAAAAGTAAGCTTTTGATTTCAAACTTAAACATTTAAAGGACTATCAAAAGTAGTGGAATAGAAACGACTTTGAAAATATAATTCAAAATATTAAGAGAGAAAAATAGCAAGTGGGAGTTAGAGACAAGTAACTTCTATAAAATGGCTCAAAAGAAGATAAGACTTAATACAACCAATTATAACTCATAGAAGAACTAAATAAAGAGAACATTTATTTGCACTAGAAAGCAAGAGCAAAATGGCTAAAGCAAAGTGAAACAAATATAAACTTCTCTCATGCTCTTGTGAAAGATAAAAGAAAACTAAAATTATCAAGATTAAAGGCAAAATGGCCTTAAGGTGTTTGGTCAAGAGCCATTACAAGATGTAGTAGTATAATATTTTAAGGAGCGACTTGCTAAAAGATAAGTATTTACTGATGTAAAAGCTCCAAATTTTACTCCTCAATTATTCTTTAAGGGAACAAATTTCTTATTAAAAATGTGAGTTTGGAAGTGTTTCATCAAGTGGTACTCAACTATACAAAGATAGTATTATTAGTCTAGATGGATTTAATGGTGTTTCTTTGCTAATTACTAAAACATTATTATTATAGATGTTATGGATGCTACAGTGAATTTATTTGTTAGAGGTGTTATGCCTAGGTGGACTGTTTGCTCAAATGTGTGTTCTCATATCGTAGTCAAACAATCCATTTATTTTTTCAAAATTTTACCTATATGTGTCAACAAGTTTATAAGAAGACTTTTTAGTAAACGTTTTTGCCAATAAAATAAAGAATCTTATAAAATAAGGTTATATTATTAAAATAAAGTGATTTTACTAAGGAAATGGATATTTTGGATTTACAAAAAACTCATGGCTTTCTTGAATAGGAAACTTAAGGGGAGAACTACATAGTAAAATTAGATATAAAGCATGCTTTACACAATCTCTCCTAGGACTTCCTCTTTCAAGTTCTAGAGAAATTCAAATTTTTAGCTAAGTTCAACTCATTAGTTAGGAATCCCATAAGTAGCATATAAATATCTATCATAATAAATGGCTCTCCACATGGGTATTTTGAATAAGAAAGGGGCCAAAGACAAGGAAGTACAATTTCCCCACAACATTTCATCATTGCAATGGAAGTTGTCAGTAGATATTTAAAAAAGAACTTTAATAAGAGTACATGCATACCAATATATGCCACAATAAGGGTTGCTTTAATAATAATCCAACTTAGATATGTAGATGACATCATTATCTTTAGTAAAAGGGGCTTAAGATCTTTAAAAGGCATTAAAAACAATCTTTATAGAGTCCAACAAGCCTCAGGCCTTCAATTGAACAAGAAAAAAATATAACTTTTGCGCATCTAGTAAGCTAAAAGTAATTACAAGTAGAAGAGTTAAAAAGATTCTGAGATTTAAGGTTCATCATCTATAACTTATTTGGGGCACCCAATATATAATGGTAAGAAAAAGTCAATATCCTTTTAACAAGTATTGGAAAAAGTTCAAAATAAAAGGGTTAGCTAGAAGAAGATACTTTTATGAATAAGAGGTAGACTAATACTTATAAAATATTCCTTAAACTCAATTCCAACATATACTTTAATGACTACACATTCATCGATAAAACATTAAAGAGTCTAGAGAAGATAATGAATGCCTTCTTATAGGAAGATACATAAAATAATGATAAACATCACTAAATCAAATATGATAAGATAAGTGAGCCAAGGGAGAAGAATGGGATGGGCATAAGAAAGCTAGGAGATATTACTATAGCCTTCTTAACAAAAAAAATTAGAAGATGCTAAATAATTAGTTTCTTTGAGCAGAATTTATGAAAGCCAAATATTTGAATTAGAATTAGAAACAAAATAAATCTCCCATATGGTGGAACGTGGAAAAAACTAGAAAGTTGGTATCAACCTTTGTGCACAAATTCCTTGATAATGACAAAGCCTACTTGACATTAGGCAATGATGATAACTACACTCTTAAATATTCTTGGAATGAAATAAAGAGCAATAGTTTTGAGAAGATCTCTAGAAAAATAATTTGGAATGAGAAATTCTAATTAAGATATCTATATTGGTTTAAAAAATACTTAATTATGAACTAACTTTCTTAGATAAGTTCAAATGAGTTAACATTCAACATGTATACAAATGCCCTCACTTTTTTAATAAGGACACTATTGATCAAGCTTTTAATAAACCTCATCTAACATGACATCATTTGGTTTTTTGGAATAAAGTGTTCAACATTCATGACAAGGTGAATCAAATAATTAGTTCTTTTTTAAGCCAATGGTGGCAAGGTGTTTGAGGTAGTCTAGCTTACCATGAAGGGATGATGTTAATACCTCTACTAATATGTCAACACATGTAGAAAGGGAAAAATAAAAGCTATATAAGTAAATAATTGAATAAAAATGAGAGTTATTCAAAACATAAATTAGCAATGCTCAAGTACTTTCAAGGCTTTCTCATTGGCACAATCACAATAGATGGATCAAATCATTATGCAATTTGGTTTATTTCCTTTATTCAAATTAAATAAATTTAAGTTTCTAAAATGATCTATTAGAATCCTCCCCAATGCATGCAAGCAACTTCAGCATCCATAGGTTTTATAAACAAAAATGAACTATTGTTATAGGTATCTTTAGAAACAAGGATTCCAACAAGCTTCAAGTCTTTGTTCAATCCATTGGACTGAATCCAACATTGGAAGATATAGTTTTAATATTATCAAATGTGAAATGGTGCTTTAGGTATTAAGGTTTAGAGGTATTCATTGACCTTGAATGCACCACTTTATCAAAATGATAATAGGTATTATAATCCCTCACTAGAGTGTTACAGATAGCGTCCAACAAATAATGCTAATATCTAAGCATCTCTAAATCAATTGGAATAATATATAAACAAGGAAAACAAATAGTAAGGAACCTTAAAAAATCTATTAGTTGAGAAAGTAAATTATATGAAGATAAAGTGATATCCATGGTTAATAGATGCTGGTCCATCACAACAATAAATATAGCTAGAATATCCCACAAAAAATATCATACCAAATCCAAACCCTGGTTGTACAATATGAATTAGAATGATGGATTTTAAACAAATGATCAAGCTTAGCATATTTAGCCTTTGTACAGTATGCCTATCATCAATGCAATTTACCTTTTTTTCAATTTTGAGCATCCTATCATCATGCATTGTTCCCTCTGTATCATTATGATAGCAATTAGTCACAATATGCAAGTGCGTCTCTAAGTATTATTCACATTGATGGATCATTGGATGAGGACCCTTCTTACTTTGACTTAATATGTTCTCTTGAAGTTGCTATTACACTGGTATTCCAACATAATGATACAATGCTATCACGTGCACTATGTTGAACTCAAACAATTTAGCCAACACCTTTTGAGCTCATTGTAGCACTCAAGTCATATATTAATGAAGTACAAATGTTGAACACTACTCATTTACGTGTTTACTTGGACTCAAATGACAAAACCATCATACTCCAATGACATATCACTAGTACCATTTTACAATAGAACTCTTCAGTCTGATACGACGTGGATCTGTATTAGCATATGACGCGATGTCGAAGAAAATCGGTTAATGCTCTCTAGTATATGTATGATGTTAGTATATTGGTTAATCCTCTTATACATAATTGTGTCTTGATTCATGTGAGGTACACCTTTCCACTCCTGATCACTTGTTTCAAGCATTACAAAATGTAATCTTGTACTTCATGTGTGTGTGTATATATATATATATATATATATATATATATATATATATGCTAAAACTATTATTTGAATTAAGACCATGAGAGAACTTAATGAGGGACGTTATATGCTAAGGTATATTTGCTATAAGAGATTTGTCACATCTAAATCTAAAAAGATATATGCAAGAGCTTATGTTTTATTCAAATTATTAAAACATTGAATCACAATACTTACATTCTAGAGTTGTTTCTCAACATAGGTATTAGCAATATCTTTAATAGTAAAGATTTGCTGTTACATTAAGGTGATTTACATGAATAAAATTATTAAACTAACTCTTCTATAAGTGGCTCAAATGGCATGTGGCTTTCTTTACCTTTCTAATATAATATTTTTATTATTGATGGTATTTTGACTAATATATCTTATGGTGTTGATGTTAGTCATATATCTACAAATTATTAACATGATCAGCCATCATCAAAGAACACTTAACAAATTAGGGAGAACATAAAAAGTTAACAATGGATTTAATGAAGGATTACACAGACTTCAATTATGTGGTGGCAATGCTTTGCATCATGAGGGTAGAGTTAATGTAGAACATTAAAAGGAGAAAGAATAAAGTAAAGTGCAAAAGGCTTAAGATCATTATAAACCATGGGCCATATCCCAAATAAAAAGTAAAAAAGAAAAATAGGCCTTATTGTGTTTTGTTAGTTTATTAGGTTGTAACTAAGTCTTTATAAAACATAAAGGTGCTTCTTATTTTGTTTCTACATGCCTTCCAATATAATTTCTCTTTCATTATTTTTATTGTTATTATATTTATTTTTATATTGAGGGTTTTTTCTTTAATTCCAAATTAAGCATCATTCTGTAATCTTTTTAAACTCTTTTATATGAATGAGATAAAATAATTTTAGTTTTGTTGTCGATTTCAAAAACCATGAAGATCTTCATGAGCTGCATCCATGCATAAGAGGATTCCTTAAAGAAGGTATAGGTTGTTCTTCTACCTTTCTAGATTGTAACATGACTATCCCATGTTAAGCCACCATGACCTCCATCATCTAAGATGACCACTATCATTGTTGCATCATTAGTAGAACCCTGTTTAGACTGCCTTCAACCCATTTGCCTTAACAACCTCACTAGTGTCCTCCAAATCCCTCAAACTTTTGGTTATCATTAGTTCTACCTTGACATTGCAAGTTTCATCTTTTGCATCTTGGATTTCACCAAAGTTTGTCAAATTTCTTGTTAAACAATAATGCCTCTTCTAATTATAACAATCCCCCTCGTTGTCTCATTCCCATCCATAAGATCCTTAACAAACCTAGTTACTATAGGATCTACCATGCATGTGCTTGTAGTTGACTTCACTTAAATTTGTTCACATTTGCATTATCTTGGGTTCAACCTTTGCTCAGAACTCATCGATCACCTCTTAATCGAGATAGCTATCATATCTCAACTACAAGCTTAACCTTATTCGATAGTCATAGACCAAGTGTCACTAGGGTACAAATTCATTCAATTACTTTTTGACTCCCCACTATTGAATCAACTCCACCTTGTTCCCTTGATTCAATAGCCCATTTTATTCCATTTGCTTGATATCTCTTCTAGTTCTTTGTTGACCACATTTGTTGACTATCAACCTCTCTCGTGATCTCCTTAGCATAACCCTTTCACATCACCATTGCCTCTTTAGCCTTAAAAATGCCCCAAACCTATATTAGCATGACTCTTACCCTAGGATCCTCTCTCCTTTTGGATGATGATGATGTTGATCATAATGATAAGAGTGTGATTCTTAGCTTTGAACTTTTGATAATGATATGTAATATGATATTTAGTTAAGGACAATGAGAATAAACCTCATAAAAGTGCCACTCATATCTTAAGTTAATGATTTAAAAAGTAGAGAAACAATGATTAAGTAGGAAATATGACCCAAAAGGGAAAACAACAAAGTAGAAAATAAAGAAAAGAAGATTTATTGAGTTTAATAGATAATATGAAACATTTTGAAGTAAATATGTAACAAACGAAATACAAATGATTATAACAAGATTATTATGGTATAATTCATTTCATTTAGCAACATAACTTCAAGATTTGTTTAAATTTTATATTCTACATTTATTATTCAACTATATTAGTTAAAAATTTCTATGTTGTATCTTTCAAATTGTTGGGCTTTCATATTGAGTTGATAATCGACTTACACCTAGCTATTATTTGTAGATCAACATAAGTACCACTATAGTGGAGTTATTGTCTATTATTAATCCATGTTATGCACATATTCATATAGTTCTCATCGAATTATAAATAATGTAGATTTAATCATCTTTAGATTTTCAAAGGATACCCTATTTTATCATAGCACAACATATTCTATATCTATTATTTCACTTAAATAGAATTTCACGTGATACATTTTACTTAAATATGCATAGTGTAAACAATAATATGCAAATAATACATTTTAAGCAAAGGATTTCTTGAAAGAAAAAATTAAAAAAAAAAATAGAAAGCCAGAGAGAACTTCATTCATGTAGCAAATTGTTTAGGAGATGAATTAATGATTAGTGTCATATTTAACTTGATCTAAGTTAGGTTGGATTTTATAAATAAGAAGGAAATGATGAAAAAGAAAATTGCAAGATTAAATTGATATTTTTAAATCAAAATATTTTGTAAAACTCCATAGAAGGATAGAGATTTGAGACAAATCCTACTTAAGCAAGTTGAGTCAAGATAAGATGGTGTCAAACCATGTTGACATCTTAAGTTGAGACTAGATAACTTGTTATAAAGGGTTGTGTACTATACTTATAAACTTGCATTATGTTTCTATTTTTATCATGTCATATTTTTTGAATCTTCCTAAAAACATGCACAAAACTTTCCTTAGGATTGAATTTTGTGCAATGAAGCTAAGAAGAATTTTCTTACTCACTAGATTGGATACAAGTGTCACAATCTTTGAGAACCTAGGTCTGAGAATAGATTGATAATAAGGACCATTGATTAGTGCATAAGCTAGTGCACTTTGAGTGTTATCTTATGAGACTTGACCTTCAATTCCTATTAATCCAATCGTGACGCTTGGTGGAAAAAATCAAGCAATTGAAGAATATTAAAACTAGCCTTCTTAATAAAAGATTAGGTGTATTTATGTATCTATTTATACATATATATATATATATATATACATACATAGGTATACAAACATATATGTATATGTATATATGTATGTGTGTATATGTATAAACTTAGAAAATTAATAATTGGTAGTTAAAACCTAAAAAGTTGGGTAGAAACCCAATTATTATTGGAGAGAATTATGAAATAAGTAAGAGCAATTTGTGCAAGTATGTATCGTTATCATGGAGATGATGGATGTAGTTAATGCTTCTATTATGGATCTAAGTAAAGGTTTAAAGTTAGAAAAAGCTGATGAGTTATTTTGAAGTTTAATCTTATGCAATTTCCTTTTACAATAGATCCCATTGTAATGAAGCATTTGTTGAAGCTTTTATAGATATGTATATGTTATAATTAGCAAGCAAGAAGAGCTAAGTAGATTAATCAAAAAAACTATGTTAGTATTTGAGTATGGAGAAACATTCTAAGCATTTACTATTTATAGCTTTGATATGGTGTTGATTAATGATCAAAGCAATGCTTTTAGTTTTGAAGAGGTTTAAGAGATTCTATTTGAGAGATCATAATACATCAATTTGGATAAATTCTAGTTAGAGATATTAGATGGTAGTTAGAGTATTAAGCTCCTAAAATTGAGATGCTGGTTAACGTTCTAACGGATTGTAGTACAAATCCATTGTTAGCAAAGACTTGGTAACAAGAGTGCTGTAGAAGGCACTAGTTGAGCTGCCAAATTAGCTTCAAAGACCATTATTGTTATTATGGACAGTTGGTGCATCTTATTAAGTGTTACGATATTGGGCTCCCAAAGAGTGCGAGAGCCCATGCATTAACAACGTTAGTAATAAATCACACTAGCTTGAGTTGAAACCTTCAATAAAAAATTGTTTTCCAAAGGATCGATATCAAGAAGATTATTAATTTATAACATCTTAAATTTGACTGATGTGTGATTAATAATGCAGATTAGTATATATATATATATATATATATATATATAAATTTAAAATTTAAATTGTTTAATTAATAAGTAAAAAAAAGTATGGAATATTTTCAAATTTAAATATTATATGAGTAAAAGTATTTATTTTTCATAATAAAAAAAATTAATTTATTCAAAATAAAAATTTTTAAAGCAATATATTTGTTTCCTATTTAAAAAACTATCTTTGCTCATTTTTCATACCATCAAATTCCAAAACTTAAGAACATAATGTCTTTTATCTTTTTCTCTTTAAACATACACGATAACAATATTTAATGCATATAAATTAGATTTTATTTTTTACACATAATTTTATAAAATTAGAACAATAAGGAATGAAAAACAAAAAAAAATGCTAAAAAAACCGAAAATAATAAAAAAAAAATTAGATGTCTTCTTTTTTGAATGCACATCTTAACCATTTTATTCTTTACGTTAGGGTAAACCACTTATACGTGCTGTTTGTATATGTTTGATGCCACCTCAAGATGTACAGACTCGATCTTCTACACCGTTTCCGCTTGATGCGATAACAAATACTGTTATAAAATCCTTCTGGGCAAAACAGAGGCTTTGGAGCACAATTACTATTAACAAGAAATACTAATTGGCATGTTCTATTATTTACAAAAGTCTAGGGTTACTTCTTTGGGTCAACTTAGTGTACATTATTGTTGAACCACTCAACTAGTACTTGTATACTTTATGGAGCAGAGTTAGCAAACTTTTGGATTGCCCATTTGATGAGGACTTTGAGATAATAATTACAATGAAATGCAATAATATATGTATTGAAGAAATAAAGTACTGTAAGGATGTGCAAAATAGGAAAGAAAGTGAGTCTTCAATATTAATGAGCTTAAGATATTCCAATATGATTGTATCTTAGTATGAGCACTCCAACACATATGCATAAGACACCATTGATGTCAGGGAGCTTGATGTACCTATCTTTGATGTCAATTTGCTCTTCAAATATTTGTTGATTGGTAGTCAAGCTTAGACTTTCATTGTCAATTACATCTTTGGAGTATGCAAATATTTTTTTCATTTGGTGAGATGAGGACTAACAAGTTAGGACCTTTAAGCTCTTGAGGATCATAAGAAAGGTATTATGGAAATGGGATTATGGACAATGCCAAACTTGAAAGAGTTGAAATTATTTCTAAGGGAGGGCAGTGTAGCATTCCCTTCTTATAATTCCATGCAATGACAACTCAAAGTCCATCAAGCATCATCCACTTATTTTAGGCATAATTGTACTTATATTTATGTCCACATAGCTACACCATCACCTTGAAAGGAGGATGCATATCATTTGCAATTTACATAAGTTTTCATGAAGTTTCACATTCACGAAAATGATACCTACTTGTTCATAAAGAACATTGCATAGTTATGATCTTACAAGATGAAGGGATGGGAAACAAAAATAGAGGGTGGTTATGAAGACTTCCAATTTTGAAGTCAAGGGCATAGTCACTATTACAGGTGAAAGATTAGAACATGAGATTTGATTCATTAATGAAGTCATCATATGTCACAAACATTATCTATACATCTCTTGATAAATATTCTTTAGTAATTGATTTTAAAAATTTTGAAGAGTGTAAATATTAGATTTTATATTCATTGGTTTAATATATTTCCCTAACCAATAGTGTTATACCATACCCATTTTGTACTTAGATTTCATTTTGTTATTGCTTTAGAGTTCAAAACATTAAACTTTGCTAAACCATTAAGGTTCAATTTAAACTATTTTCCTAACCACAAGAGAGCTTGATGAAGGAATCATGAATCTAACACAAGAAAATAAGAAACAAAGTATTAAAGGACTAAAAGAAACACAGATAAATTGCAGAAATACTTTTGACTAAACCAAAATAATTGAATGAAGTCTATAAGAATGGCATGATTTTGCAATATCCTATATGCACAAAATCAAATTTACTAAAGTTAAAAGTTTAAAGGTTGAAATTTGTGAAAAGAGTTGTAATGTTTTTTGGGAGATGGTAAATAATAATAATTTTTGTTCAAAGCAAGAAGTCATTTAAATGCCAATTATCAAAGATGATTAAAGAAGTCTCTTGTCCAAATTTATTTCAATCCACTAACATTTAGTAGCACTAATTATCAAAAAGATAAGTTCAATGTTTCTCTCCTAGATTTTCACTAACTAAATGAAGGTTTATCTGTAGATAATTTATTCATAAAAATACTCAATTCTAACAAATACATTGAATAGAAAAGTAGTTAAAAACTTAATTATCTTTCGCGTTGTCAAGTTTCATAATTTTTGGAGCTTTCATAATATGGATTTCAAGTAAAATATAAGGAATATAAAGATCTAATAATATTCTTGATAAGTGTTGAAAATGCTCTTAAGACCTTATACAAAATCCTGATAGCACAAGTGTCGTTAATGAAATATTCAAGTAAACCATTGAAAGATCTACAAAACATTTCAATATGATGTTACTATATTTTCCAACTTGAACTACAAAGAATGCTCTAACATCCCATCAAATTTCCTTAAAAGTCATTGGACATAATGAACTAACCCTTGATACTTACCTTTGTAACAACCTCACATTACACATGATGAGAAAGTAGTCTCTTGAGTTGCACACATGAGAAGCGAAAGGAATATTCAACAACATCCATATGTTTCTATGCAAGAAGAGTCAATTTATGAATTGATTATTCATGATGTGATTGGACCATCTGCCTAATGTGATTTGGCATAGTCTCTATGGCGGTTTCTCAATAGAATGATTGATTAATGCCAACTTCCCAATGATTGGTCTAAACAATCATTACTTGTACTCTCTTTTACTAATAGTATAGTGGCTATCATTATAGGACTGCATAGTAAGGTTCAATTAGCCTATGAATTTCTTTTAAAAATATATTAATATCTATTATTAATTTATGCTAAATAATATATGGAATGCACCAAAATTATTTAACCTTGTAGTATACATTCATTAGTAATGTTTTAAACATAAGGTCAATGAAACACATAAAAGAGGGGGTTGAATTCTACTAAATGTAAATTCAAAAAAGATTTTGTAACAAAAATACTATCTCAAATTCAATTCTAGTAACTCAGAAATAAGTAATAATGGAAACACATTTCTTTTTCTAAACTAAGATCAACATTTCAAGCTATTCTACAATTGGTCTCTAAGTTTATTTGTTAAAGAATTTTGTACAACTCAATAGATTTTTCAACAAGTATCTATTTGATCATCGTACTTGCTCTTAGGAATTGATATACATAATTTTTGGAAAGTTTGTGTAGCATAGTAAATAGTGTGTTCAAGGAAGATAAAGAACATAGTAAATTTTATTGGTTTGATCAAAAACAAAGTCTGCATCCACTCCCAACTAGATGGCTAAGCTTCTACAACCAACCGCTCTGTTTTGCCATAATATGATAGGGTAAACAAAATATAAATCCACTCCCTTCTTTTTCATAGTCAAGTAAGGTATCTACCTCATACAAGTATCAATTGCAATGGCTAAACAATAATTACTACTTGATTACACACCACAGCTTACCATCGATGTACTATACATTTCTAGAAATCAATATGTAACTAAATTAAGATGACGTGAAGATTTTGCCATGAAGAATAATAATTTTATGCAAAGTTGAAAAGGTCAAACCAAAAACCACAATGTAAACACCAATATGAAGATTTTGATCCTCTATTAAATATAACTCATGAAGAATCTTGCTTTTAACTCAGCTAAAAGATTTTGCAATTTTTTGTCATACTATTCTTCTAGATTTTGTTTCTCATGGTTATCGATTAGTGAATGATTCATCAAATAATGAACTTATGATGACTATAATGATATTTCCAAGACAACTAACCATTATGTGTTTCATGAATATATCACATAAGTACTTTAGGACATCATATTAGAACGATAAAAATATAACTAAGATTGCCCTGGTGATCTAACATTACAATTAGTGCTTATGGAGTCAAAAAAAATTATTGTACAAGTTTGAGAAAGGTTCTCTTGTATTACAACTCTAATTTATATGCAACACTGAAGTTCTTACATATACAATACCATATAATCACATAGGTAGTATTAATCCAATATAGTTCAATTATATAATTGAAATAGATCATACACTTGTTTTTTTATAGAAGATCATCATTATATAATATCTATTTTAACTAAGAGTAGAGCATTGAAAAAATGTTGCACAATAAGATTGAATGAGGACACTTGTATTATCATGTACTCATTAGTTATATTAGAATTAAAGAGATAATCATATACAAGCGATAAACTATTATAGTACGATAATTGTACAGCAAACTTAAGTTTTATGAAAAAAAGATATTATACAAGAACAAAAAAGATTGTTATTGCATGACAATATTGTTATTTTAAAATTAATCTTATAAGATGATTATCATACTTATACAATAGAACTATTGTAGTTGTGTAATGCCCATATAACTACTTTTATTTTAAGTCTTTTGATTAATAATAAATCAAACAAACTAATACATTGTTTATTATCATTCATTAAAAGATGTCAAATAAATAATTGACATATCAATATAATAAAAGTATCATATTTGAATGACACATTAAGCATATTACTATTCTAAAGTATTAAAATTGTGTGTGAGTTGGAGTGAATCATATATATATATATATATATATATATATATATATATTAATTCATATTGTATAATATGTAAAGTGTAGTGATCATAGAAAGATTATAATGTGAATGATCAAGCTAATAGAAACAAGATAAAGTTGTAGAGTATGATATAGTAATCATATAGTTTGACTAGTACTAAGCTTATGAACTCTAAGAGAAAATAAATTATGTACTTGTATGAAGGTAACCCATAATCATACAATATTGATGGAAACTCAACCCCCAAAAGATAAAAACACATGTATAAGGTTGACACCTAGTATAAACCTTCTTTCATACTCCTGATTATTTGTCCAAATTATAGTCACATTTATACAATAAAGCCATTATATTTATATGATGCCATCACAACATCAAATGCCTTTCAGCTTTTAGATGTAGGGATACTTAAATGAATTGTCCCTATAGTGACTACTAAGACAGAGATTTTACTTTTTGTTTGAGATTTCATAGTCTTAAGATATTGAGATAACTTTTGAAAAAATCTTCAACTTGGGTCAAGATAGGGTAACCAATGGTACAATACCTTAAAGTAATGTGGTCAGGATGAAACATATAATTGCCATAATTAATTTCTTAATTTTTTATGGCACTCAATTGAAATAATTGAAGATAACACTACCCAAAGAGCTAACAATATTAATAATAAAATTATTATCTTGACTCTTCATTTCTATTTTTTCCCTTAATAAATATTAATCCTTCACCAAAGGAGGCACATTTGGGAGGCAAAACAATAATCATAATTCTTTAGACTTTTTTTACACATCACATTTTGAATCAAGTTTACAAGAGTTTCTTCTTTTTAAACATAGTTCCAATATGTTTACTAAAACTTCATTTTACTAACATAAACTCTTTTTTAGGAACTTCTTTTCTTTAAATCTCCATCTTAAATTTCTTTTGTAAAATCACAATTAATTTCAAAAGAGATCCCTACTCATTGACATGTCATGTTATTTTCTTTTTATATTGCTATTTAGTGAATCAAGTTGTGCAAGAGGTTTATATTATGTAGATTTCTATCACATAACCTAACAAAAAACCAATTGAAGTTTAAGGACTCATAAATAACATAATTTTCTTCTTTTCTATATTAAATTTTTAAGCGTCTTTATTCCCTTATATTTTTTCTAATTTTCACCAACAAACTAAATCTTATAAATATTTAGCATGAAATTTATCATTTTGAACATTTTAATGATCAACATTTATCATTCTTAATATATAAGATAATGTTTCTCATTTATTTAGCAAAAGTGATTTTTATACATAGCAATGTAATATCTAGTTATAATAATTGTATATGCTCTAATTTGTGATCAATAACATGAGCTTCGTCACTTGTTAAAAATAAAATTTACTTTTGAAATTGGAGAAAGCAATTCTTACTACTCTTTTTATGAGTTATCAGTCTGTAATCTTGCCATCAATTATCCACATATAAATTTCCTTATTTAATTTGCATACTTTATCACAAAATATTATCTACATTAATAATTTATTAAATCCAATTGTAATTAAAACTTTTGAATAAATAGATAATGTGAATCTCAAAGTAAAAATAGGAATACATCAACAAATGCAAGATATCCAAATATAATGTTCATATAAAAAAATTACTTTGCACCATTTGATCCCATATATCATCACATTTGTGGATTAATTACATTTCACTCAAACTCTTGAACTAATTATGCTTTACTCATATTTTTGGACAAATTATGCTTTACTCATGTGTGTGTGTATGTATATGTGTATGTGTTTAGTTTATCCCTTCATTGTATCTCTACATAAATAGACTCCAATTATACTCTCATTGTTCACTTATTATTAAATTAAAATTATAGAAAAATCCTCTATTATTTTTTGCAAGGGTTGAAACAATTTCAACATTATAATTCCACCAATTGCTAGTTTCTTTTGTTTTACAAGAAAAACTCATTTCTTGTAATATCTTGATCTCAAAAATATTCTTATGCATTTAACTTAAATAATAGCTTTGCATGATGTGGTTGACAATGATATAGTTTGGTATAATTCTTTTCTACAGTACTTTATTCAATTGATAATATATATTATATTTAACAACTCATCTATGATGATATCAACGTCTTTAGTCAAAAAGATTACAAAAGTAATAGATTGACTTCTTTATCATATCATTTGCCATAATATGGCTTTATTCTAACTAAACTACTTGGGAAAGAAGTAAGTAAAGACAGTAACCTAAGTTTATAACTTTAAAAAAGCTATATGATAAGACATAAGCCCCACATCACCATTTGTATAATCATAATCAAAATCAAAAGTTTTACACAATTAAATTAAAAGTTGATGACATAAAAACCATAAGTGAAGGCTTAATTATGAGATAAAAATTCAAATATTAATCAATTAATCACATAGACTAAATAAAATATCAAAGTAAATAAGTGATCCAATTACATAATAATCCTATCCAAAACAAATATTATGCAAAGTCTATATAGGTTCACATATTTACAAAATATAGAAACTTATAAAGGACCAATCACTATGCTAACTAATAAGAAAAATCTTCATCTATAATATCAAAGTCAACTTCTGTCATTGTAATAGATACATTATATATGATATAAATATAAATGAGACTCTAAAGAGATCAATAGATAAAAAAAAAAGAAAATAATATATATAGATAATGGTATAACAACAAAGGTATAATTGTATCATGATAATAAAAAAATCAATATCCATTATAAAATAAGCCATAATATAAGAAAACTAATAAATCGAGTGAAAAATATAAACACACACATATATGTACTTTTATTTTTTTATTCCTCCTTTATTATATTTGTAAGGTTCAATAATTTATTTTTTATAAAGATAAATTCATTTCCTTTCCATTCATTTCCTATGTATAGCTCTAATTTTCTTCCTCCAAAATACTATCCTCTAGAACCAATATCATGTGACCACATAAGGGGATCCTTACCCTAAAGAAATGTCCTCACTATATATATCAATATGCTGTAGATATAAGTAGTTTTTATTACTCTATATAACGTATATAGAGTAACTCTTAACTATGTATATCAATATTGTGTAGTCAAAGATGGGCATCCTTACCCTCTGAGTTCATATCACAATCCATGAACATATGAGGATAATGTCTTCATGAATTTATTGATCATTCCATCCCACTTTCTCAATTGATAATTATGTATGCTAAATTGTCTAAATCATTTTCCTATCTATTAACTTATAGAATTTTTCATTATGTTAAAAGTTAATATCCTTACTCATAAAGGAGTAACACATCAATAAGATGTTTGATAATATCATAATACATATACATAAATCTAAGAAAATAATCATGGAAATATGAGATTTGCATAAAATAATTCTAATATCCTAGATATTTTAACCAAAGGTAACTCAAAAAGAATACAAAAATAATTTGCTAAATTATTACATCAAAGCTATTAGGATAAAAAACTTAAATCTAGGAGCTAACTTCCTTTTTCAACCTTAATTTTTTCTTGATTTTCTATAATACCTTGTATTCTTAATAGTCAACATATATCATATGTATAAAATATTTAATAAATAATTAAATTCATATTAATTCATCATAAACCCTTAGGTAACTTTTGAACATCATATTTATATGTTTCCCCATTATACCATATAATTAGACAAGTAAATAAACATCTTGAGATATATCATGCATATATGATCCCCTGATCATACTATTTAATACTTAAAACCAATGCACTTTATTATTCATATCAATTTTAAATGTACCATACAATTACTAAGATAGTAATATACGATCCTATCTTAGTTTCTTAACCAATAATTTGTTTACTATTTAGTATCTCTGAGTTATAGTATAGTATGATTATCCAAATCATATTGAATAATTCTCATCTTCCCTCTCACTAATCCACTAACCTCATCCATTGATAGTATTGAAATGATATGAACATTGTAACTTATATTTCAATCCATTAGCTTTTCTACTCATCAACCACCAAGATTTTTGTCGTACAATCCTATAATAAATAGAAATTTGAACCTTTGTGCCTTATGATCTTATACATTAAACCACTTTGACCCCTAACACTTGCCAAATTTTCACTTCAATTCAAATTAATCATCTAATATGATCGACCATCATTGTACTCATACAATTCTGAATCAAACTTAACTCTTACCTTTAAGACTTTGAAGGATCATCCAATTTGGTCTCCATAATCATATCAGTATTACCACATATTTTACCTTAATTAAATCATAATTGATCAATAACCATGTCACTTTTGTACGATGAACTTAATAACTCATCTCATCATACAAGCGTGATTACGATATCGTATCATAATTAAGCAAAAATGGTGTCGATGAATATGTTGTGTTGGTATCCTCTCACATATCTTACTTATTCCAATATCAAGGCTTTGATACCAACTTGTTAAGGCCCCACCTCACTATCATTTATCCACATAATAGTAAAAATAAAAGGTTTGCATAATTAAATCAATAAAAGAGAACACAAAAACCCTAGGTAGAGACCTGATTATGTGAAACAACATTAAAACACTAATCATTTATCCACATAAACAATATAAAATATCAATATAAATAAATGATCTAACTACATAACAACTCAACTCAGAATAGATATTATTCCTAGTCTATTTAGATCCACAAAAGCACATACTACATAAACTCATAAAGTACTAACTATTATTCTAGTTAATAAGTACATCTTCATCATAACATCTAAGTTCACATCTCTAAGTATAATAGATGTATTACCTATAATGTGAAGACCAATAAGACTCTAAAGAGATTAATAAGTAAAATAATAGAGTAATAATATTCACAAATAATATTATAATTAAATCGATATAATTATGTCATGACAATAAAAAATAATTGTTCAAAATAAAATAAACATGATACAAAAAACTAATAAATTAAGAATAAAATATGAACATGAGCACATATGTTCTTTTATTTTTCTATTCCTTATTTATTTTATTATGTAAATTTTAATCACTATTTCTTATAAATATAAGTTCATTATTCCTTATTAATTTTATTCTCATTATATAGCTCCAATTTATTTCCATCAACATAATCCTCTGAGCCAATATCATAAGACCTTCTAAGGGTATCCTCATTATAAAGGGATGCCTTTGTCTTATATATGAGTATTATGTACATAAAAGTGGATTGTCCTTACCTTATATCATATATAAACGCCAACATTGCTCTAATCATGAATATCAATATCATCCAACTAGGGATGAACATCTTTTTCCTATAAGGTCAATAATATAATCAAGGAACACATGAGGATAACATCTTTAGAGATATGCTAATCATTTCATTCCATTTTCTTAGTTGATAATTAGATATGTTATGTATTCTAATCATTTCTTTATTTACTAACATATTGATTTTTCCATTATATTGTAGGTTAATATCACTTTTATACAATATCATAAGGGAATAACTCATGCATAAGAAATTTGATTGTAAGGTATTATATAATATTATTGCAATACAAGAAAATAATCATAACAATACCAAATTTTTAGAAACAATTAATATTCTTGATGATTTAATTGAAGATAACATGAAAAAATATGTAAAATACTTTACTAATGTGGTTACATAGTAGTTATTAGGTTTACCAAACTAAATCTAAGAGTTGACTTTTTTTTTCAACCTCAACCTTTTCTTGATTTTCTACGATATCATATATACATGTAATGGTCAATATATATCCTATCTGTTATATATTTAATAAGAAATTAAAATCATATTAGTTGATTATATACTTTTATATTGTAATCTTAGATTGTACTTTTATGGTTCCTTATTATACTATACAATCCAAGAAGTAAACAAGCTTCTTGAGATATGTCATACTTATGCAATCCCTTGATCATACCATCTAATCCTTAAAACCAGTTCTCTATAATATTAATATCACTTTTGATTGTACTATATGATTACTTTAGATCATATTATATGATCATAGGATAGATTCCTTAATAATTATTTATTTAGCATTTTTTATTTTTGAATTATTATATTATGCCATTAACCATAAAATATTGAATGGTTCTTAATTTATCTCTAACCAGTATGCTAACCTCATCTATTGATCATATTGATTTGATATGAACATCTTATCATACTACCCAATCTGTTAGTTTTTCTACTCATTGTTTGGTACAATTTTCATTGTATGTCCCTATTATAAATAAACAGTCGAACCATCATACCTTATGATCATTTATATTGAACCAGTTTAACTTTTAAGACTTACTTAATGTTTCCTGCTTAAACTCAAATCAATCATCTAGTATGATAGACCAACATCATACTCATACGATCATGAATCTGACTTTATAGACTCTCTCTTTTTAAGCCTATGAAGAATTGTCTAGTACAATCACCATAATCTTAATGATATGATGGCATATTTTGCCTCAGCTACATCTTACTTTACTAATATCTACATCACCTTCATACATTAAAGCCAACTCAATTATTATACAAATATGATAAATATATGTTCTAGTGTATTGTACCCAACAACTCAATTGTAACTTAATTCAGCTATGATCCTTTCAAAAACCTTATAAGATCCATCATCTAAGCCTTACAATAATTATTTCTTTTAGACTCTCAGCTAATCATATCATATGAAGTAATTGTATAATACACTTTAACAAATAATTTTCTCAACCCAAGCCTCTTTATTTTACTTTAAAACACATTTGATTCACATCATCTTATTTTTTAATTATTCTAAATACAATTTCTATTGAAACCAAAGGTAGCCATGCTACCATATATTTGAAACCAAAAAGAATTTAGTAAAGAGTTGCTCAAATTCCTACCTTTTTTATGGTCACTATTGCTTGAATTTCTTTACTAATTCTTATTACAATCTTCTTCTTCTCACTTTCTTGCCTCTAGCCTCCTTATTCAACTCCAAAAAGCTTTCCTTAAGATTTCACAACTTCACCTTCCTCTTTCTTATGATTTTCCCTCTACTTGTGATTCTTCTCCTTATATCACCTCCTCTTGACAACTCTTGATGATACAACAAAGCCTCTCTTAACATCTCCCTTAACTTCTGAATGATACTGCTTGACTTAAGCACCTGGAATGCTCTACATGTAGTTAACTCGATGTTGAACTCACTAATGTTACGAGAGATGATGCATGGCTCTTCTTTTTTAATTGTGAATGAAATTTTAATAGCCATAATTGTCATTAATTATGATTAATTAATTTTCATTGATTTTCTACTCTAGCATAAAATCCAAAAACCTAAATGGGCATCATGCACATATATTTATACTTGTTGCATGTTTTTGTAAAACCCCTAGAAGTTTTAGAAATTACAAATATATCCTCCATAAGTACCAATTCTTTGAGTTAGAATTTTAGAAATAATAAATCTTCCATGGTGCAGCTCATGTTTATATTTATAGATGCACCTTCCATAAAATGATTTTGACTTATGCTGAAATTTACAAAATTTCAAATCTATCTTGAACTCACTTTTAAAATTACAAATATATCTCAAATATTTAAAAATTTATAACAAACAAATTACTTATTCAAATATTGTAAAACTCAATGTCATTAAGTTTGTCTCTTCAAGTTTTTCTTATTTACATACTCAAATAATATTTTTACTAAGTATGAGAATATAGTGTAATCTCTAATTTTTTTTATCATAATCTCTATATTTTTATATCTAAACAACATATTTTAAGAATTTATATATGATCACCATCTTCTTGTCTTCATCCTAAAATTTCTTCCATCATGATGGCTATAAAAATGAGGGCTATACATAACCTAATCTTGTCCTTTCTATTCACTAAGGCCTTATTAAGTCCTCAATAATTAAAAACCTTTAAACTATAAATTTGGCATATTACCCAACTACCATGTCCTTGTGGTTCTTCATGTAAACAAGAAAAGTGTAACAATATACTTGTTTTTATCCATAGTTGAACTTATTATCATCACTAGTTCCATTGTGTTCTCTTAACATCATCATATTTTATATAATAATCTATATTCTTACTCTTTCACTTTTTTTATTATAGCAAACCTTACATTTTTGTAGCACTCCAGTTGAAGAAATTAAAATGTATTTTATTTTATTGATATTTTCCAAAATTTTAGAATTTATTTTAATTATTTGGTGTTATTTTTAAATTATGTTTTTGGGAAAAAAAACTATATATTATTAAAAGTAGGTATTACACCTCAAATGAGGAACTTGAGCTTAGAAAAAAAGATTATCTAGAAGCGAATGAAACCAAGTTGGTAAGAATTCAAATTTTTTAAGAATTAAAAAGAATGGTCGAAGGTTAACAATTGTTACACCTAAGGAATGATTCTCCTAATTTAGAACTTTTTCTCCTTAATATAAAATTTAATATTTAAATAGAAAGTTAAAATGTAAAAATTTAAATTATTTAAATTTTGAATTCATTTCTAATTTGAATTTTGAAATTAAAATTTGGAATAAAGCACTAGCTTTGTCATATGAATAATTTTTGAAAATGATTTAAGTGATAAATGCAAAGAGTCCCTTTGAGGATAGGATTAAGGGTTGAATAATGCAAGAAAACAAAAGATGGCAAAAAACCATAGCCATGGATGTGAGAAAAAATAATTCTAACATAGCCAACCTAGCTACATTTAGGGAAGGATTTATTAAGCTATAAAAAGGCATGACATGCTAAGGTTAGACATTTTTCTTTAACCCTTGCAAGAATTAACCTAGGGAAACACAATCTAAGTTGACCAAGGAAATAAAGACTGAGAGAGAAGAAGAAAACAAGGAGAGTTGCAAACCAAAACCATGATAAGGAGGACATCCAAAGTAGTGTAGATCTCTAATAAATTCAAGAGATACAAATCCTCATGCCTTACATTTAAATGTAGATGCATGTTAGAAAATTAAAATCAAGCCTTTCACTATAAATTTGAAGCTATAGTCTTGGGTTGAGAAAGAATATGAGAAATGTGCAATAACTTTCCTTATAATGGTTCTCAAGTTGATGGAAAATTATAAAGTGCTTAAATTATATTACTTGAACATTCATGCAAGCTCTTTGTTTAGGTGAAAGAATCTAGAAGTATGCAATGCTATGTTTGTTTTATCAAACTATGGCATTACTTTGTCACGCTAAATTGAATGACCACATTGAAGACAATGACATGTTATCATGTTAAGATAGTTTACTTAGCAATTTGATAAAGCATCCAATGTATGTATGATGTTAAAATAATATTAGTTGAAAGTGTTAGCATGTGATGTTTTCATGAACTTCTTAGTTAATTCAATGTTTGTATTGGTGATATCTTAAGTCTTACTAATGATAAAAAATATTAAATTATAAGTACCCTTAATGATAGTATAAATTGAGAGTAAGATTATTTGGCACATGCATGACTATTGTTCATGTTCTATAGCATAGATGGGTTGTTAAAGTTGATGTTAACATGAATATTCTTGATCATATTTTTATTAGAAATAGTATAATGCATACGAATTGAAAAATCCATGTCAAGTACCATAAAGGAAAACATGCTATCATGCCTTTTATGGTTGATATATTTTACTAAAAGTATTATAATGAAAATGAAATTAAAATGTCTTGAAAGAATTCCAGTTATTACAAATTGTAATGTAGAATATAGCTAGGAATAATTCCAGTTAATTATGAAAATTTGGCATGGAAACTTAGGCATGCTTTTCTTTAACTATGCCATAATACATTTTAGTTGATATAGTCTATTTTGGAATCAACTGATAAGAACCTATGATTTCTATGATTCAAGCATCAAAGTAGGTTCATAAGGGTTGCATGGCATGGTTAGCTTTTATAGTAAAGATGCAAACTCAGCCACAACCTTTGCATGATACACTTATGATAAAGAATTATGTCAATGTTTTACTATATGAACAGCCTAGTTTGCCACCAAAGCATGAGATTGAATTTCCTATTAATCTAGAATCAAGTGTTACACCAATTACTAAGGAAACATATCCTATAGCTCCAACTGAGTTTAAAGAACTCAAGATCTAGCAATAAGACTTGGTTGGAAAGGGCTTAATCAAGCCCAATGTTTCTCCTTGGGGAGCCTCTTTACTAGTTTTCAAAATAAAGAGTAGAATATGCATAAGTGTAGACTACCATCAATTAAACAAGGTGACAATTAAAAATGGTATCCCTTATCAAGAATTGATGATCTACTTGATCAATTACAATGCACCTTAGCCTTTTCCAAGATTGATCTTTGTTCAAGTTATCATTAGAGCAAAATTTAGAAAAACAATGTCCTTAAAATAGCCTTCAAGACATGATACAAGCATTTTAAATTTATAGTTTTGCCTTTTGGGCAATGCAATGCACCTACAATGCTTATGGAATTGATGAACTACAACATCAACCCTTTTTAGATTGATTTATTATAGTTTTTATTAATGATATATTGATCTACTCTAAGAATAGAGGGAAACATGCATGGCATCTTTAGGCATTGTTAAAACTACTCATGAGCAAGCATCTATATGCAAAATTCTCTAAGTGCTCCTTTTGGCCTAACAACATTACATTTCTTGGGTATGTTATGAGTGTTGAAGAGATTTTTATTGATCCTAATAAGGTTAGAGTCATTGTTAATTTAAAAAAACCAACTTCAATGATTAAGATTCAAAATTTCGTGGGTCATGCTAGCTATTATCATAAATCTGTGACAAATTTCTCCAAAAATATAACACCTTTTACTCAACAAATTAAGAAGACATAATGTTTTCATAGTCTAGTTAATGTAAATAAAGCTTTATTGAGGTTAAGAATAATCTAAATTCAACTCAATTGACCTTGCCAAAATAGAGTAAGCCTTATGAAGTTTATTTTAATGATTCACACATTGGTTTAGGAGTAATTTTAATGCAAAATGGCCCTATGCATCTAGGAAATTTCTTGAACATAAATGTGATTATCTCACTCATGATTTGGATCTAGCCACAGTGGTATTTGTCCTCAAGATTTGGAATCAATATCTATATGTTATGAGGGTTGAGTTATTCTCGCCATAAAAGACTTAAGTATGTCTTTTCCTAAACAAAATTTAATATGAGACAAATGCATTGGTTAGAGCATATTAAAGACTATGGTTTCGATATAAAATATTATAAGAATAAGGCCCACTCAGTATCAGATGCCTTGAGTAGAGGTTCCATTATCAAGTCTATGATTATAGACAAATCAAAAAAGGAAGCCATGTTTCATATTAACAGAGCTAAAATTCATTTAGTAATCTAGGTTTTGTTGGCTCAACTCATTGTTCTTCACATCTAGGCTAATTGGTTGGATGATTTAAGGACATTTTAGTAAAAAAAAAGCTTGAACTTTATAAGATTTTTTCTCTATTGTAATAGGAGTCTAAGGACTACATTATTAGATATAGCATTTTGACCTATTATGGTAGATGCACCAAGGGTTTAAAGATAGTTTATTAAGAGAGACTCATGATAGTAGGATGGCAATCCATCCAAGAGAAAATAAATATATAAGATCCTTAATATTGACTTTTGATTAAAAGATTAAAGAATGACGTGACTCACTATGTTCAAAGAAGCTTGACTTGTTAAAAAGTTAAAGCTAAACATTCAAAACCTAGTGAGTTATTATAGAATTTATCCATACACAAATGGAAATGGGAAAAGATTATCAAGAATTTTTTATTGGATTATCTAGGGCTCAATAGAGATGTTGCATAATCTAGGTCATATCAAGTTAAAGCAAAAACATCAAAAACAATTTAAGTTATTATAGAATTTTGCCATACATACAAAGAAATGGGACAAGATTGCCATGGAGTGAACTCAAAAAAGATGTGGATAAATTGACAATGTCAACTAAATTTCTAGCTATGAAGAAGATAAACTTAGTAGGAAGATTAGTTGACATTTATGTGTAGTAGATAGTTCATCTACATAGTATTCTCTGAGTGATTATCTCTAATAGAGATGCTAAATTTATTCCTCAATTTTATAATCATCTACATCAAGCACTAAGAACCATTCTTTGGTTTAACGCAATGTATCACTCATAAATAAATTGATAATTGAAAAGGACCATCCAAATCTATAAGGATTTATTAAGACTTAGTATACAATCATACCCTTAAATTAAGTTATATAGTTATCACTAATAAAATTTGTTTATAACAATAACTATCAATCAACTATTACAATCACATCATACAAGGATTTACATGAGAGACACTATAGATCACCCATATGTTGGGCAAAAGGTGAGTCTAGATAGACATTTGAATCCCAGATTATTGAGGAGAATACTAAGTATGTTTGTAGGTTTTTTGATTGTCTATGTGTGGTACAAGACTGACAAATGATATATTTTGATAGTAATCATAAGTCAGCAAGCTTTGATTTTTGAAGTCCATGCGAGGTTTGATCTAGTTTGGTAAGTCTACTAAATTGATAACTATATATATTGGAGCATATCAAATCAAAGAAAAGATTGATTTTGCAACATATCACCTTTAGATGTCTAAAGCATTACTTAGGATACATGATGTGTTCCATGTATCTAACCTAAAAAGGTTTGTCCCAGGTCCTTCACATGTTCTTCAAAGGAAGCCTAGAGAGCTGCAAATCTAGTTAGATGTTTCCTATCAAGAATGCCTAATTTGAATTATTGAATTTAGCACAAAACAACAAGGGTGTAGAAGCTTGCCCATGGTAAAGTGTTATGGAATAGTCAAGAGTTGAGAGAGGCTACTTGAGAGCTAGAATTTGAGTTTTCCATAAGTGGAAAGAGTTGTTTGCTTAAATTTGAGGGTGATGTCCTTTATAGTTGGGAGAATGTTACATTATAAGTATAATTCTCCTAATTTAGCTTTTTGTCTCCTTAATTCAATATTTAAAATTTAAATGAACATTTAAATTTTGAAATTTGAAATTAATCAAATTTTGAATTCATGACTACTTTGATATTTAAAATTGGATTTTGGAATAAAACTTTAGATTTTTCTTATGAATATTTAGTAAAAAAATTATTAAAGAGATAAACACAAAGAGATGATTTTAACCTAACCAACCTAGCTAGATTTAGAAAAGGATTGTTTAGCTTTAAAAATATATGCTATGCTAAGATTACACACTTTTCTTGGACGTTAATCATGACTACATAAGAAGGCACCAACCTACAAGGCCAATGAAGCCAAAGCTAAGAGCAAGGAAGAGGAAGAAGAAGAGTTGCAAGTGAAAACCTTGATGAGGAGGAGATCTCAAGTGCTGTAGACCTCTATCAGATTCAAGAGGTAGGGACCTTCATGCCTTGCTCTTAAATGTAGATGTATGCTAGGAAATTAAAGTGAAGCATTTTGCTACAAATTGCATTTTATAATCTTAGGTCATAAGGAATTTTTAATATAATTCCTTATAATAACTCTCACATTGATAAAAAAAATTATGAAGTACTTTAATTATATTATTTCAGATTTCATGCTTAGCTCTCAATTGAGGTGATAGAATCTAGAAGTATGCAATCCTAGGTTGGTTTTATCAAAATCTTACATTACTTTGCCATACTGAATTGAATGATCATGTTGAAGAAGAAAAGATGCTATCATATTAGGATTGTATTATTAGCGATTTAGTAAAGCATTAAATATATGAATGATGTTAAAAGAATATTAACCAAAAGTGTTAACTTGTGATTTTGTGATGAATTCCTTGGTTAATTTATGATTTACACTAATGATCTTTTATGACTTATTTAAGAAAAAATTTAAACTACGAGTACCTTTAATGATAGCATGAATTATGTTTAGGGTAATTTGTCACATGCTTGAATATTGTTGATGTTCTTTAGCATAGATAAGTTGTTGAATCTTATGTTAACAATGACGTTCATGATCTTATTTTTGTTAGAAATATTATACTGCATACAAATAGAGAAAACTATTGCTTGTACAAAAAAGAAAAATATGCAATCATCATTTTTACAATTGACATATTTTCTTGGAAATATTATCATGAATATATGACTAATATAGCATAGAAGAATTCAAGTTATTACACATTATGGTAGAATTTGACTAAGAATAATTTCAATTAATTAAGAAAAAATTAGTACGAAAATTTAGGCATGTTTTTCCTTAACTATATAATAAGACCATATTGTGACTCAAGCAAAAACTTCTTAAAAAAACCAACCAAACCTAAGATTGAATTTTGCATCCCAATTGGGGTTGAATGCTTTGAGGTTGAGCAGAAGAGCTCAATGAGTGGCTTATAATACATGAAGGGGCCTTAAATGAGGCCTTGGATAGCTTTAGGTTGAGGGATAGCTCTTAAGGTTTTTGTTAAGAGGACTTGAGTGTCTCATCTAAGTCCTAAAAGAAGGTTAAGTTTATTGATGGTCTTGTTTAAGTTTTGTTAAAGGATGAGTTTGAATAATAAAACCTTAAAATAAGTACCCTAAGTTTATATATTAATTAGTACCATAAGTTCATAATTTTTTTTACTTGAAATGCCAAACCTAAAAGACATTTCAGTTACCAAAACGAGGTTGGTAGCCTTGGGTTGGTCCAAGGGGTTCAGTATATATGGCCCGACTATAGGCATGCAATGCCAAAATAAACATAGAAAAAGGACCTTTGGTTGCTTCCAATGCATGTAAACTCTTGGATTATCTTGCAGGGAGCCATAAGAGGCATGACTTACCCTTGGAAGGAGGGTGGGGAGGTTTAGATCGTGTTTAAGTGCAACTAAAAATTAGGAATTGTTGTGCAAGAGTAAAAAAAATGAAAAACTCAATCTTACTAATATGCTACGTTGGCTTTAATTGGACTTGTAAAATTATCAAATAGATTAATATAACCTAGGATTTAGAAGTTAAAATATGGAGGATTTGAAATTTAAAATTCTTAAATTTGAAATTTGAACCTAGGTTATAGTTAAAATCCCAAGAATAGTAGATAGGGTTGAAGGTAACTTAGGACTTAAAATTAACTTAGATAAGGTTAATAATAATTTAGGAATTAGCTAAATAAAATTTATAAGGATAAAGGATTTTCATGAAGCAAACCTTAAGGTAAGAACAAAGGTTGAATTGAGAATATTTTGCACTTGATTCAACTTTGAGCACACTCAAAATAAGACCACGATTTGATGATAATCTTAGTAGACCCTGGATGAGGGTTGAGTAAGATAGAGAACTCAATTGTAGCTTTATGTATGGTGCTAAACGTGGCCAAGGGGCTATTAATCACATGGAACTTGGCTAAAACCTGATCTAATTTGATTTAATGGGTGAGATCATAAGTAGACATAAATTAGGTTATTAGCTATGGATTGAAACCCTAAATGATTGTCTTGGAGGTGTATGTGACTTTGGAGAAGCCTTTGGAAAGGGTAGAGTGAGTTAGGTTGACCTTTAAGGTAAGAGAGAGTTAATAGTTAAAGTCATAAGAACTTAGATTAATGATCAAATACTTTGATTTAAAGGATTTATAGTATAGATTTATAACATGAATGAGTATTCAAATAAACCAAAAGAATTTAATAAGACTCTTACATTAAGATATGGTAAAGTACTAGACAAAAATATATGTAATTTGAAAATTTGAAATGTTTTGTTACCCTATAGAAGCAAATTAAGGTTTTATAGAAACCCTAAGTTGGCCTAGATATTAAAGTAAGGTTTGAAGAGACCTAGATAGATAATTAATATATTAGGGATATAAAGAAACCCTAGATGACATATTAGAGTTTGGTAACCTTAAATGAATTGATAGCAAAACCATACTAATATTAAAATAAGCTATTATTAGTGACATAGGTTAGGATATAATGGACCCCAGGTTATGGACTCTTCAGTTAGATTGAAGTGGATGGAATATACCAAATATTTTGATTCTCACAAAGTATGGAGGTTTCTTGCCTCATTATTAGGATATCACTGGAGATCATGGAGTTCTTGAACTTATGATAGTTGAACATCACATTTGATAAGAATCCTTAAGCTCTATAGAGTGATCCATGTGATTGGCAAAGGTCAAGTTAGGACTATTAGAGCATGTATGGAGGATTCCAAGTTGGATCAATGTTATTATATGCCATCACTAAAGATCATGGATGTGTTAAAGGTATTTTATCATGTTGAATGGTTAATGAGGATTCTTATAGCCCTATAAGGTGGTCTATGTGATTAATAAAGTCTAGGTTGTAAACAATTGAATCATGTGATTAGAAAGGTGTGTTAGAATAACATCAAGTATTTTACAAGCTTAGAGGGAGTGCCAAAGAGTGGTGGGTTACTATGCATCCTATAAGGTCAATTATGATTCTCTTGAGACTTGCTAGGCATTGATACCTTTATGATTATGATTTGTGATTACATTTTTCTGCATTGGTTCAAATTTGTAAGCTGTAGCACTTATTTGATTCCTCTGATATATTGATGATTATGTTGTGCTACTATACTATTACATATAAGTTTTTATTAGTAGGACATAAGGATCTCTTATTAATCTTAACTCTCCCTTCTTAAATCATTAACAAGTGTAAGGACTTGGTAAAAGATACAACATTAGAGTAGGGTCATCAAAGTTAGTGCCATAATAGATTACTCCTTAATCATCATCTAGTCATGTTTTAGTTTTAGTCTTATTTATTCTGAGTATTGAGATTTTTTGTTTGGCTTCAAATTGTATGTATATTTCATGTTGGGTTTTGGATTATATGGTACACTTTATTTTGATGTGATTTCTACAATTTACTTACTTGTGATAGTTATGGTTTAAATCTTGTGATCACTTATGAATGTTATGGATTACATGGAGGTGATCACATTTTAGTTATAGGTTACTTTGATGCTATGTATATACTAGTGTACCTCACTTTGTTGCCAAAACTAGAGTGAACCAGTTCTCGACTTAATTGAGCAACCAGTTTGAGTAGGGATATGGTTGATTTCGGGCAACACATAGTAAGCTCGATCATCAAATTGAGGGATCATGAGTCTAAGTTTGAATGTTAAGCCCTAGGAGTGAAGCAAAAGGCATGATTTTAAATGTAAAAAAATAATTAGTTATCTAAAATGGTGACTATCATTCTAGAATAACTTATTTTGAACATGATTTGAATGATTTGTCTATTAAGATTATTTCTCTTATAATGATATACTCCAAAAAAACAAGCTTAATTTATTATGGAAAAGTCCTTGTCCTAAGCTAATTAAAAAGAAAGGTAAAGCGATAAAGATAAAGAGAAGAATTAAACAAACTTTAATGTTAATAGAAGGTTGGTTAGTTTGAACAATAAAAAAGAAACGTTTTATGCTTATTATATATTATTTACTTGTTCCTTGTATGATATTGAGCTAGCTTGCAATATAACTAAAAAACATGTTTGTTTTACATACATATGCATGATCTTATCATCGAGCTAGCAGTAATTGGCTCGATCTGCTTATGACTAATAAATTTCTAGTCATGATGAGACACAACAAAAGATGACTAGAGAGCAGTAAGAGTACCTTGTAGGATTCCTATTATTTAGTGATTTTGTTATATTGTATAAGCTAATGTGATAGATCTTATATTTATGTTTAGCATGGACTTAATTATTATCTTATTGTGCTGATCTAAACTTGTGGTTTTTAAAGAAATACAAAGTTATTTTACTTTGCTTCCATTGGTTTTCTTTGTAAAAAATTTAAATAACTTTCATTATAGTTTTAAAAATGATTTTCAAACTCAAAGCATGCAAATGGTTTTGACGTTATATTTTATTTGAAAAAAAGGTTTCAAAACTAAAGAAAAATTAAAAAAAGAAATAAATGATGTGACATGAAACCCAAGAAATGTGGATTAATATAATTGGTATTTTATAATAGTGTTATTAAAAATTTATTTATAATTACTCATATAAAGATGAAAGAACATATGTAGTGATTATTAAAAAATATCAATACATAAAGTTAAAATTTTATATAGTAAATATTTATGGAAGTGCATTTATATGATTCGTTGTGAACATATAAAACAACTTTTTAAAATATTTATTGTTTAATGTTTTACACCGTACACAAAAACTTGTTACTCCTCACCCTCACCAGCTTCATTTTATCTAGAATCTTTAATGTTGCTCTAACCCCTAATAGATCATTAATCATGGAAAACTATGCTATTTACCTCATCCACATTTGCTAAAATTTGCATGGAACCCTTGTTGTTGGCGCCTTATCGAAATACCATCATCAATAATTTAGGCCCTTAGTGACTTCTTGCTATTTGATTTTGAATCAAAGATATTAGTATGTGGTGACTTTTATGCTTGCTTGGAATAAGGCCATGAGATTAAAAATCCTTAAGTAAAGTCTTGGATAAGGAGTAAAGGGTTCAATCTAGGCATTAAAGAAAGATATTAGGCTTAACCAAGGTAAAATTTTCTTATTCTTATAATAGAAAGAACTTAAGCATGGCTTTATTTATTTTGTTAAGCAATTGAGCAACCCTAAAGTCTCTTAGGTCATAGGTTAACACCATTGATGGAGATCTAGGCAGTTTTGTTTGTGTGGTTCTGATTGTATCACAAAAAGCATGTTGATTTATATGATGATAAACCTTAACTTAGATAATGTAGACTTAGAGATATTTCTAGATTTTTGTGGGTCCCTAAAGATCAAATTGGTTTGAACGCACATTATTCTTAATTAAACTTGATATCTTTGTGCATGTTGTATGACATGTACGATCTTGATATTGCTTTGATATTTACTTATACCACTTTTATGGTATTACTATAGTACCTTGGCTTGCTTGTGATTTTTATTGTTCGACTTGAGGGTTTCTCGTTGGACCTTGGCTCACTCTTATTTTTTTTACATGAAAGATAAAGGAGATAAGAGATTTCATAGGATTCAATATTTGGGATAGTTATTGATGCACTTAGTATTTATAGTTACTTACATTTTAATAGTTGTAGGATGCTTCAAGCATCCCTTAAAAGACAAGCAGCTTCAACTAACAGGTTGATCCTTTTTATTTATGATATAATAATCAGACTTTTATATTTTAATGAATTGCATTAATATATTTTAATTTATATTAGATTTATTTGATGGACTTTATTGATGGATGTTTTAATATCTTTTAAAACTATTTCAATATGGATATGTATGAAGATACTTTAGCTATACATATGGATTATTTACATATTGTATATTACATGGGTACTGTATATACATCACTACAATTAGGAAGTTACCTTAGTCAAAGATAAACTACTCCTTAAGTCATGTGGATACCATCTGGTAAGGGTGCACCGTTCTTGGTAGGTGACATAATACAAGCTTGGTAGTTAAATTAAGGGATTGCAACTTCTAATTTTTGTATCAAGCCTAATGAGTAAAAAGGTGACTAGCCAAATGTAGTGATGAGTATAATGGTTGTTGCACAAAGTGGTATTTTTAAAACAAATTGCTAAAAAGGCCAAGTGTGACAAAGGTGGTACAAGAGCTTAGGTAAGAATAGGACATACCTAGGCATATTAATTTAGAATCATTAAGATGAAGAGAGTAAGTCTTAAGAATATATAAGATAAAACTTATTCTCATAAGATTATTCTTTCTTCTTTAGTGACTTCAGAATGGTAATTTTTGGTAGATATGTCAAGACTTATAGAGTTATTGTGAAAGATTCTATGCACAATATGATCCAAAATTGTATTGTGCATAATTCCTTAGAGATGTAAAAATTACCTTGATGATTGTGTAATTATTTTTCTTAACTAAGAGTTCCTTTTAAGGTTTTCAGAATACTTGCTAGTTATGTTGAGATCTAGTAATGATTTGTAAATTGCAAGTAAAAATGTGAATTGGGATAAATTATGATAGCATGATTTCTCTTATTATGGTTTGAAATGCTTTTAAGTTCATGAAAACATGATGATGTTTTTCAACTATGATGTTTGACAGATTAATTTTTAAAGAATCCATGTTAAATTAGAAATATGATATTAATATGTTTTGAAAACCTTGGTTTGAAATTAAAAGTAAAGTAATTGCCTAATTTTTCTTGTTGAAATGCTGTTTTTAGATGAGCTTTTGTTGGACAAAATCACATTAAACCTCATCATACGTTATGACATGATGATGAGAACCTAGGTTTATATATTTGAAAGTAAGAATAGAACATTGAGAATAAACTTTGATGAAAAAACAACCTAAATTAGGAAATGTACATTAGGATAGAAACCAAAACTTTATCAAAACCCTAGGTATTCTTGCATCCAAGCATTATCATGCCATAATTTTGCTTGCAAAGCTAGTTACATGGCTTTGTTTAAGCCATGAAGCTCAAGTTAAACTTTAGAATTACCAAGAATGCTTCTAAGGTTCAGAAAGGTCCTCAATTATAGTTAAGGAACTTTGTAAGACTTGGTTGGAGAATTGATTAAGTTGCTTGAGAAATTGATTAAGCTTCCAAGAATTGGGTGGGATTTAGGTAAGTGAGGTTTAAGTAAGGTTAGTTTAAGATTTATAACTATTATTATATTTGAGATAAGTCCTTGGATATGGATTATATATCTTGTTAAAGATTCTTAACTAATTAATTCAAAATGATAATAATTTTCATTAACTTGTTTTTAAAGATTAATATAGAATTAAATTAAGGTAAACAAAATAAGGTATGTTATAAATAAATTTTTAAGTCTTGTTATGCTTGAATAAAGATTTTAGATATGAACCTAAGATTGGCTTATAGATATTAGTACTTAGAGAGTCTTATGCATGCTTGTAATAAGACCGTGGGATCGAGTAGTCCTCAAGTAAAGCCTTGGATAAGAAATAAAGGGCTCAGTCTAATCCTTAAAGAAAGATGTTAGGATAGGCCAAGTGAAAATTTTCTTGTTCTTATAATAGATAAACATTAAGCATTGTTTGATTAATTTAGATAATACATTGAGTAATCTTATTGTCTCTTATGCCACAAATTAACATGCTATATGTTGATTTAGGGAGTTATGCGACTTGCTTAAGAGAGCTTTGGATAGGAATAATGGCTCATGCTGGATTGCACAACAAAGGAGTCATTGATGGGATTCATTTGACTAGAGATTAATAACAAATTATAGAAAGATAACTAAGAGTTAAACTAAGATTATAACTTAAGTAAGAGCTTAAGGGTAGTTGGATAGGCAAAATGATTATGGATAAGACTCCATATAACATTAAGGGCAAAGACTGATTAATATGGAACTTTTAGATTTATTAAACTATTTACATAACTAAACTAAGGGTTTATATTTGGCCTTAAAACATTAAAATAATAATATGATTTTTAGATAACAGATTATAGGTTTAAAGAAACCTTAGAAATACCTAGATATTGAATAGTAATGATTTGAATATATTATCATGAGATAAGCACAGGAAACTTAGCGAGGGATAGACTTTTGATGCAAAGAATCTTAAGATTGCAAATGTCAAGCTAGTGATAGCACATTTTAGAATAGTATGCTAGTTTTTTTGATATAGCTTGACACATCTTGGACGAGAGTGAAGGTAATTTTTGATTATATGTTTTGGAAAAAAAAGTATTAGTTTATATAGTTATGGCTTCTCATAAAAAAATAGTATTGATTTATATGATGATAGGCCCTTACTTGAGTTGTATAAGCTTGGAGATAATTCTAGATTTTAGGATGTCACTAAACATCAAATTGATTTCATCATATAGTAATTTAGTTTAGACTTAACAATCTAATTCTTATTACATGACATGTATGTTTATGATGTTAGTATGATCTTCCCTTATACTACGTATATTGTATTGCTACAATACCTTGAATTGCATGTAATTTTTATAGTACAACTTGAGATTTTCTTATTAGGCTATGTCTCACTCTTATTTTTCTACTTTTAGCATTGTAGATGTTGCAGATTGCATAAGAGTATGTGATTAATAGAACTATTAATGCACTTAGTATTTGTAGTTACTTTGCTTTGTGATACGATGTTGATCATTTTGATTCGTGATGTAATAATTCGAATATTATCATGGATTTCATGGATAGTCTTCAATTTGTATTAGATTTTATTTATGGACTTGATTATCAAACATTTTGTTATCTTTTTATATTATTTTTCTATGGATATCAATGATGAATTCTTTAGTTGTACATGTGGATTATTTGTATATTGCATGATACATAGGTACCTTATATATGCCATTGTAATTAGGAAATTATCGTAGCTTAAAATGAATTGATTCCTAAGTCATGTTGATGGGCATCTGCTAAATCTCGGTTCATAATGAAGACACAACATTTGCTAGGTGATCAAATTGTGGAATCACAACTTCTAATTTGAGTATGAAACCTAAGAAATGAAAAGATAACTTGTCAAATAAAAGAACAAGTATAAGTACTTAATGATTTTTTAAAACATAAAATATTTTTTTTTTTAAAAAGACTAAGTGTGACACTTTTGTGGAAAGCCTAGGAAAACTAAGTAAAAGCATAGCTAAAGCGCTAACAATGGTTTGTCATTTGCTATTGGGGCTTGCATCGTTAAAAAATTCTCTTTTTATCACTTAAAGCTTTTAGTGTTTAATCATTAATGATATAAAACTTACATTGCCTAGTAAGGATGGGATCCAACATGCATTTATAACCTAAGGACTATTTAGGATCCATTTAAAATAAAACATTGAAGTCTCTTTAGAAGAAAATATTTTGCTAATATTTTGTAAATAATGATTGTTTATTAGATGTTATGGTCACAAAACTAGATCTCTAATAATTTGAACATAATCAAAATTTGTCAAATCATCTGATGTTAAGTCCATTAGATTGATTAATGTAAGTCTCTCAAATTATTTGTCAAATCATTGGATATCTACATCAAACAAGCTGATCAAATCACTTAAAATTTTAGATAACATGATTTCTCTAGAAACACAAATAATATTTGATTTTCATATTACATGACATAAAAGTCTCATCATTGCAGCACAATGTTTTGACCTAAATATGCCACTTTAACCAAATTGTATGCACTTTCATAAGTTTGGTAAATTAGATGCAAATTAGACGTACTTTGTCCAAGAAATTTATAAACTAACCTTTCAATGTGTGTTAATTTGATATATTGTTCTAAGTCTTTGCTGAAATTGTTTCAATAGTTGATTTAAAAGATTTTCAACATTTCTGCAGCTAAATATGTAATTTTCTAAGTTTTCTTATATAAACAAGCATAATTTAAATTTTATGATCTATTTGTTTTTTCTGAGAAATAAATTTCATTTTTATTTTCCAAAAACTATATTAAAATTAATTCTTAAAATACCATTTAACTATTTATTAAAAAATACTATTTCTTATAATATCTTATTTTATCTAAAAAATAAAGATGTGAAAACATAGAAGTTTTTCGAAGAATAACAAAATTTAACCAACAACGATTAGTAGCACTGTATTTTACGTTATTGATAAAGGAATGGTCATTAGTGGAACATTGAGGAAGAGAAAACTGAGCATGAATGTGTCGAGAAAGACAAAACCATCAGAAGTCAAATAATGAGAAAAAAATGTTTTATTTTTCAAATTGTTACTATTTATCGTGTGTGATCAGAAAAATAGATCTCTAATAATTTGAACTATATCCCAATATGTCAAATCATTTGACAATTAGTCCATTAAATTGGCTAATATCTATCATTCTGTGTGATACTAGCTTATTAGACTATCTAACGTCTTAAATATCTTTACACATTTGAAAAATATCCCTTTGTCATACCAGTAAATATATTTGTCACACAATCCTAACCCTATCTTCATTCCCTTATAAAAACATCAATTCACCTAATAAAATGTAAGAGTATTGAAAACTCTCTTCTCTACTGAACATCAAAAAGAAAACTCTCCTCTCTACAAAGTGATCACATGCATTTAGTATATCATTGAAACATGCAACCTGTATAACAGATTGGTTGATGTATGCAATAAATTATTCAATATCTACATCAAAACAATGTGATTAAATGACTTAAAATTTTAGATTATTTTTAAAATTTTATTAAAAAATGAAAGTGTTTTAGAAAACATTAGTTAATAATTTAGGAATAAATTAAGATATTGTAATGCCTAACTTATATTCATATTACTAATATTATATATATATATATATATATATATATATATATATATATATATATATATATATATATATATATATATATATATATATATATATATATATATATATAATATTAGTTTTGCCAAATCCAAAAAACATTATTTCTCATAAAACACAATAATATTTGATTTTCATATTTGATGACTCAAAAGTCTCATCATTGCATCACAATGATTTGACCTAAATGTGCCACTTTAACCAAATTATATGCACTTTCACTGGTTCAGTAATTACATGCACTCTTTTTAAATTAGATGTATATTGTCCAAGAAATTTAGAAACTTATCTTTCAATGTTTGTTAATTTGGTATATTTTTGTAAAACTTTGTCGAAATTGATTCAAAAGTTCATTTAAGAGATTTTTAACATTTTTGTATTTAAATATATAATTTTATGAGTTTTCTTATACAAACATGCATAATTTAAAGTTTATGATGTATTTATTTTATCATGAGGAATAAATCTTTTTTTATTTTTCAAAAAATATATAAAAGTTAACTTTTAAAATATTATTTAATTATTTATTAAAAAATATTATTTCTTATAATATGTTAATTTATTAACATAAAATAAAGATGAGAAAACATTAAAGTTTTTCAAAAGATAACAAAATTTAATCACCAATGATTAGTAGCACTGTGGTTGACATTATTGATAAAGGAATGGTCATTAGTGGAACAATTGGCATTGCATTCTTCATGATCAAACTTGAATGTATTAAGAGAAAAACTGAACCTGAATGTGTCAAGAAAGACAAAACCGTTAGTCATTTTGGTAATTCCTTGAGAAAACAAATTTATTTATATGAAACAAACTGATTTTCTCTATTAATAAAAAATTCAAACAGTATGATGTGAAGTAAAGCAAAGGATACTTAGCATGACTTCCTTTTGATATGAATGGTCCATAACCAATTCATATTACAGGAAAATATTACTATATGTGCTGTGCTTTTCTTTTTTAGTGGATTGTTAACCTGTACAAGATTTAAAATTATGCTAATGGTTAGACTAAAAGTTTCCACTGCGTGCACTAATCCAACGGCTTTCCTATCTGTTACAGTTATAATTACTTTAGTGAATCCATAAAATCAAAATACTCTTTTTCACGATTGGCAGACAACATTTACTATCTGCTGTCTTTCATCACAGGAAAGCGATTGTGATAAGGAAGGAACCCTTTGGCTGTGGAAAATTAGCTTTTCTTTTGAAATGCGCAACGTCTTTTTTATTTCGCGGTTTGATGGTGGTTTCTCTGTGACAGGACAGTTTAACGCGATCGAAATTTATTTAAAGTTTATTTTCCAAAATTTATGTATTTTAAACATTTAGATATATATTTATAATTTTATCTTAATTTTAACTAGTAAAACTAAGTTAACGAACAACTCATTTGCTATCTCGTCTTGGTTTCAAGATCATTTGACATTATACGTTAGCTTTGGTTATCATCATCAAAATCACAAAAGCTAATTAGACCTAAGTACAGTAAGGATGACCATAACAGCAAGCTCTGAATCCCATTTGTGGGACTTTGTTTGCTAGTCGAAGTCCAATCAATCTATCAAATCATTGAGCAAGATTTAAAAAATTCTTTTAATTTTTTCTTTGCAGCATATAAGATGCTTTTTTATTTAAATAAAATGTAAGACTCTTTCCAAGACCTAAATAATATTTTAGATGGATTCAGAAATTCTATGGCAAAACCCAATAAGTTTGTTTTTTAGTAATAAAAGTTGGATAAGAAAAGAAGATAACATGAAGTTGTGATCATAGACAAATTTTTAAATAATGGTGAAAAATTGATATTTATTTATTGGTTGCTATTGAGATAATTTTATTACTAAAGACAACAACTTCTTTGAGAATGAAGGAAACTTTCTTTTTTAAGAATTAATCTAATAGAACGTATATGAGTAAGTGAAAATAGCTTATATTCAAATAATAATGAGAAAGGCATCTAATATATATATATATATATATATATATATATATATAGCTTGACCTAATTTAACTTATATTCATAAAACAAAAAAGAAAATATAAGATAATATTTAAAGAATAATATTTATTAATCACTAATAAATATGAGAATTTTAAAAAATAGTATTTATCTTTAAAAGAATTTTTTATTTTTACTCTTATTTAGTCTGATATTTATGATTTTTATGATATTTATAACATGAAAATGACATTTACTTAATATTACAAGTCTTCAATTATTTTTTTATTATCCAATAAAAAATTTAATTAATTTAAATATAAGATAAATATCATTTTTAAGATACAATGATACTTTTTATGCATATTCAACATTTGTAAAAGTATAATTCTAATAAAGTTGATTGGATTAATGATAAAATACCCATTAGCTATGGGTTAATATGTTTTGACATTGAAGATAATGATAGAACTAATAATGATGCATTTGATTTGTGCTTCAAACATTCTCTAAAGAAGCATTTGATCTAATATTCAAGTTATTTGATTGAATATTCTTTAGTGGTATGAATGTGTAATTTAATTGTATAATTAAATAATAGTAGTATAATTTATAGTTATATTATTAAAAAAATAGCATATAATTATTCATTTAAATTTGGATGGTAATATGATATCACTCCTCTTGGTGTTTAACACTTTCTAATTACCTATTTAGTTAGCAAAAAAATTGTTATTCAGATAGTACTTAACAAAATATCTTAATATGGTAATTTGTAATTAAAAATTTGCGCAATAATGATTTCAATCTTCTAATCCTCCCATGAAAACTTATTAAGAATAGAACCATGTGGCATAATGTATTACGACAGATAGTTGTGGTACTTTTCTTGGTGCGAATGTTAGTATTAATAAATAAATGGCAATGTTAGAGCGTTAAAAAGTGGTAAAAAAAATAAGTGACCTATGATCACTTGCATTGCTCATTATTACATTTAGTCCAATCAGAAAGCTCAACTCACCTTAGTTGACCTCTTTGCACATTTGGGTAGCTATTGTCCATTAGTATCCTATCCCCCACTAGAAGGCTTGGAACCCTCAACCAATTAGGTTATCATATCTCACCTACTTCTTGGTGAGATCCCCCTTCTCGAGGAAGAGTAATATTAACTTTGATGGTTTAGTCTCTAGCTCTACTTAGTTCAATGTTTCTATAATTATCTAGGATCATAGTGATAACCTTCTTCTTATTGTAGGTGTTTGCCTCTATGCGTTTCATCTTAATATTATGTTGCTTCATGGAGCAATGATTCTTGTTTAAATTCTCCTTTCATTGATTGAGTTTTATGATGGAATTTGTTTCTACTAGGACTCAACTTTCGTAGTCTCTTTTATTTAGTTTGCTCAAAAACGATATAATGAAGTGCCTCATATGCAATATCTGGTAGATGTGATATCAACTTATGGCTATGCCTCAAGCTTCTCGTGTCTTTTGAACAACCAACTCTATTGCTAACTTCTTCACCCACCTTGACTTGAAAGAGGGATTCACATGGATGATGGGTATGCCTCTCCTGAAGGATTAACTTTTGTTTTGGACATAGACTACTAATATTATAATGCTTAGCATTATAGAGGTTTTGGTCAACCAATAAAAAAATAATATAACTCTTTGTGCTTGTATTAATAGTTTGAACTAATTATGTAATGTGAAGTGGTAAATGATTATATTACTTTTGTCTTTTGATGGATGGAAGAGATTAGAAACCTCTTTTGAAAATAGAGAATTAAAAACTTGAATCTAAAAAAAATAGAAGAAAAAAATATGAAAGCAAAGAATAAATTTCTTCATTATAATATTACAAGTTTGAAATAGATTATGTATTGTTTCTCCATTTTTCTTTATTAAATTTGTTAAAGCTCAACTCCAATTTGAAACATTAAGCCATGACATTCAATGGATTAAGTTTAATATTAATGACAATTTAAGTAATTATGCATGTAAACTATATGGCTCTAAATAAATAAGGGTAGAATTCATTAGCATTGGTTAAACCTAGAATCTAGAGGAAAACATCTAAATGCCAAAAAATCATAGATTTTTTAGGATTTAATTTTTAATGCATAAGAAGTTTTGGTGATAAAAATATATCCATCACCTAAATAAATTAATTAAAACACTTCTTGATAATCATTCATATTTATCAAGATCAAGCATTGTTGAATGCATGTTATAATTAATTTAGTTTTGTATTATAAGTTGAGTATAATATTACTACATTAATATATAATTAATGTTATATGCTTAACTTTTTTAGTTACTAGATTTAAGATAAGTGTATATTGAGTCAAACATGGGCCCATATTTAGTGCATCTTAATAAGCTATAAATAATGGATTATCCATCCAAGATCAAGTGGTTCATATAGTTGATGGCTCATATATACCTTTGATTCTCCTTCAATCATGCTTGAGCAAAGTTTTAGAGAATTCACATGACACTTTCATGTGCTTGTGTTGTTATTTGTTTGCATTATGCTTGAGGTGTTATTCAAGCTTTTTTGGAGCTACATAAGGTTTGTTTAAATGAAAGGTATATGACTCCCATAATTTAGTCATCTATACTTCAGAAATTGGTGAAGTTCACATATGATGTAAATATGGTAGAGAAGAATGACATTCATAATATTATATATGAAACCTAATTTGGCCACTAAGAAGATTTTAAAACTAAAGAAAAAAGTGGTTAATAATGATGATGAGATTCTTATTTATGAAAAATAGTTATTAAGTAGTAACAAATATGTTTAGTCATACTTTATGAGTTGAATATAACATTAGAGTCTTAATATATGGGCATCAACTCACCTATAATTTTATTTTTTTAAGTAATGGGCATCAACTTAAGTATATGTATGGGCCTAACATGAACTCTCATTTAGTATAGCTTCCTTAACAAGTATAATTATTGCTTAATAGCTATGAAAAACCTAAGCATGTGAAGAAAACTTGAGTGCACATGCGCTTACTTTCATCTTAAATCTTACAAATGTATTCTTTCATCCATTCTTGCCCATGTTTATGGTTACTTCTATGCACTTTGTGCTTTTACCCTTATTCATTGAACTTCCCTTAAGAGTCTCATTATAGCCTAGAGATCACCCATATATGTAACAATTCACAGTGGTTATAATAATTATTACAATTAAAGAATCCTACTAAATTATTTTTAAAAAGTGTCTGTTGAAAGAAATCATTAAAGGAATACATAAATTTTTAAATGTTTTAAAACAATATTGATGTAAGACAAAGAAATAGTATCTTTTAATAAAGTTTTGTTGGAAATGTAGAATCAAAAATTCAATTAGATGTATTCAAAACCCCATTATGACTCAAATTAGTGATGCTATAGCAAAAAATAATTTAAAATCTAACAAAAAATAAAATCAAAAGATTATCAAACTAGTTAGTGATGCTATAGATGTAAACCAATCTAAAATTGTACAAAAAACATCACAAGATTTATTTAGAGCAATGATAATTATAGAGAATGAAAAACTTTTAGTTGATGTGATGTGTTATACGTTTTTAAGATGAGGGCCCCTATAAAAAAAATTATATAATACTATAGATATTCATTTGGTGATTCAAAAAAATTATATAAAGATATAGTTTTTTTGAGATGCTGACAATTATCTTTATAATTGTTAACAATATAGCCATATTGGTCTTTGAAGAGCACGACTTTCTAGCATTAATAAAGGTGACAATTCAAATTTTCCTCCAAATAAGAATTGCTTTTTTTTAATATAGGAAATATATAAGCATGTCTAATCTATGATCACACATATGTAAATAGATGAGATCAAAAAAGAATTTCTTATGGCTTTAATTAAGCATTTGGAAATTAGAGTCAAGTGAGGAAAAAAATGAAACATAAGTAAAATTAAATTAAAATATAGAAGTCTCATTTTGTGACTATCAAAAGTAGTTGCTTGATTTCTCATAATTCAAGGAGCTCTATGTGGTATTAAATAGATCACCCAAGGTGATTAATCCATATTCAATAATTTATTGGAGAAATCAAGAAAGTTTGAGAAATAGCATAAACATCTTTAGATTAGATAGAAACTTTAAAAACTAATAAATATGAGAAAAATAGTGAATGAATTAACCTTACAAAGTTGTCACTAAGTATTACAATGGCTATGATAATTGTTGATGATGTTGATGGCATTGGTAAAGTTGACTGATACTTATGATAAGTCCTCTGCTTTTAGTTTCTTTCAACACCTTCTAAACTGGCCTCATGGTGTTACAATGTTATACTTGGGTAATCAAACAATTTAACAATTCTATTCAGATTATGATAGGCTTGACATGTAGTAAAAATTTATAAGATAGGAAGTTCGACAATTTATTTAGTATTCACAAAATAATTGGTTACATCATGATTCCTAGATAAATCTTAGTTTTCAAATATAATAAGTATGGTTATCTAGTAAATTAAATAAATAAATAGATTAATGATGCAACATTACCCTCTTAGGCTCTCAACATTGGGTCTATGTTTGTATCACACTAATACTCCAGTACTTGCTTAACATTATGATATAAACAACAATGATGAAAAATATCAATAATAAAATTTGGGTAAGCCTTAAGACTAAAAGAATGACTTTTGTCACCATAAAAGTTTAAAGGTTAAAAACTTTGGGTTAAAGCTAAATGAAGGCTTGAAATTGAAGGATAAATGCAAATGCAATATAAATTGATGAAGCTTGGATCTATGCATATTCTATAAAGTTCAAGCTTAATAGTATAAAAGTTTTCACTTATCCTTAATTACACTTATTATTTCATTTACTCAAAAATTAATATAACTATGTAAACGTTTGAGTCTTTATCCATGTTTAACTTATTTAATGATTAAAAAATAATTTTTAGTGTTACTAATATTTTTCCTTTAAGTCCTTTTAGATTTTTCATCTCAAGATCAAATAGGTTAATAATATTGCAAGCTTGTTCTTGACTCAAAGGGTTTCAATGACAAGTGTTTGGTGAGAACATAAGAAGAACCAAATATAAAGCTTGAGCATGTTGGAAATGCAAGTTTGAAAGTCCTTTTATTTAAATTTAGATTATAAAACCTCTAACAATATTCTTAAGACACTAAGAATAATTGTTATGAGTGTATGAGATTAAAGTTCTTCAAATAAATTTTTTGACTCATCTAGGTTATTTAAGGCATGCACTCACTCATGGTTTCTTATTTATAGAAATGCCTTGTTATAGATTAAACCATAATGGTAGTATGCACAAAACATGTCCACAATACTTATAAAACATAACTTTAAATATGTGTAAAAATGAATGTGATGCATGGTACATTATTACTAATATATAATGTGTTTAATTAAATAAGAGTTAATATGTAAGTAAGAGAATAATATGTTAAGCTAAAAATTATAAATAAAACTTAGTGTATAATATGAACTTTTGATTCAACTCACTTAATATGCTAATAATAATTAATGCACTAAAAGAATTACATGAAACTCAATGATTAAGTATGATATGTTAATATTTCATGCACAACATATTTAATTCATTTGGGTTTTGATATAACAAGGAGTTAAATCGAAGGATTTAGTATGATACTTTAATATTTAATATATAATATGATTAGTAAATTTTAGAGCCTAATGTATGTATGACTTTTGGAAAAATAATATATTTGATTTATTTTTATGATTAATAACTGTTACACCCTTTTGTTTGAGTTAAGCATAAATTTTTATAAATATCTCATAGAGCTTGCTTTAAGTGTTTTAATATTCAATTAAATCTAGCCATGAACTTTAAATATCTAAAATAATAGTCTTCAGGCTCTTAGAGTCATAACAAGCTTCAAGGAAATTGAAGACATGCACTAAAATTTTTATACTTGAATTTCTTTATTTTCTTGAATTTGATATGTCTAAATTTGAGATTATGAGACACACTAGTAGTATTAATATTTTTAAAAATGTTATAAGTTAAATAATTATTGAATTTTGATTTTTGAGCCAAGTATTATTAATGAAAAGTATAGACATTGGTATTTGATTTTTTAAATTATTTAGGATTTATTTTTCATGAATTTTATTTCATAGTCATTTAGGACACTTGTAACACTATCATAATATAAAGTTATTTTGGTCACTTATATTCAAAATTTTGGTACAAAAATTCTCACAAAACACTATAAAACCACTTTAGTCTCAGGATTTTTCACTGTAGCATTGGGTAGGTGGACCAGACCCGACTATTGGCCCATCCAAGCTTTGGGGATTTATAAAATGCTACAAGTAAACAGTAAAATTACAAACAAGAGCTTCAAACCAGGGGTAGATTTGTTAGACGATGCGAAACCACTGCAGTAAATTTTTAATTCAAATAATTTCTTGACACTTATACTAATACATGCAGGACAACCTACACATGATCCAATGGCCTAGATCAAGGCTTCCTAGATCCAACGGCCAGGATTGATCTCAAATGATAAAATTGAGATTCAATCAAAAACATCTATTTCAAGATCCAAATTGAACGGTGGCTGCTATGTGTCTATTACCCAAACGACTAGTTCATTTTAGAGCTGTTGGGAGTGGATTTGAGCTCATAAATAAAGAAGGATGAAGAACTCCAAAAGGTTACCATTGCTATGTTCTCAAAGCTTTCAAATCATAATTTCGAACTATTTCAAGTACATACAGTGATTCCAAACACACTAAGTGAAAGTTGCAAGAAGGAACCCAAAATTAGAGGTTTTGCTTCAATTATTTTCAATTTCTATTCCTCCCTCTTTTTGGTTTTTCTATGAAATTTTCATTGTATTGAGTGTGTCTTATACTTCTTTTAAATTGTCTTAAGTTTATACTTTGTTGCCAATTTTTATATTTGTTTCCTTGGGATAAGGGCACCTCGATAATTGTGCAAAAGCCCAGGGTTTGAGTTGAGCCCAAAAAAACTCAAGTAGGTTCGGGGTTAGTCATAAGTGAAATTCCAAGTAGGTTTAAGGTGAGCCATATGAAAAACCTCACTTGTAATTTGGTGATTTTTAATGGCTCTTTTCGAACACCAGTTGGGGTGGATGTAGGCTCAATTTTGAGTCGAACCACCTTAAAAATCTTTTATGTACTATTTTACTACTCTTTCTTTTTCTTGCTTAAAAACTTTAAGTTTTAATTTAAATTGAAAATTGAAAGAAAATTTCAAAATTTTATTTATCACAATTCACCCCCTCTTGTGAGTTTATTTTAAACACAAAGAACTTTAATTAATATCAGAGTGAGGAATCCCAAATTATATGAGTAAACATCACATGGGAGATTCTCTTGTGCTAAGAGAAGGATTTCTCATATTTGTTTTTGTGATTTTGTGATTTTTGGTTTTATGGCTTCCTCTTTGGTTGATATGAGTGCAACCTTGTGTGAAGTATTTTTTCAAATCGGTCTCCCTTGTTTAAAGGAGAATTTTAATTGTATTAGAAAATCTATTTTAGAATTTTTATTCAATCAATCAATTTAGAGTTATGGGAAGTTATGACTAAGCCTTGTGAACTTTCTAAAAATTCTTCTACTAATGAAGTCAAGCCCTTTAGTGAGCTTAATGTTGAGCACAAAAAATTGGCTCAGTTGAATGCTAGGGTCTTAAACTATCTTCATTGTGAAATTTCTCCTAGTAAATTCACACAAATTATTATGAATTTTCATACAACATTTGAGGTGTGAAAAAAACTCGAAGTAACTTATGAGGGTACCTCACAAGTGAAAGAGACAAAGATCAACATCCTCACCCATGACTATGAGTTTTTTGGAATGAATCCCAATGAGAGTATTAAAAGTATGTTTTTAAGATTTAATGACATTACAAATGGCTTAGTAAATCTTGGGAGGGCATTCTCAAATGGTGATCTAGTAAGAAAAATTTTAAGAATCTTTCCAAAGGAATATGATCCCCTTATAATGGCTATTAAAGCAACTAAAGATGTCAACAAACTTTCATTGGATGAACTCCTTGGAGAATTTCTTATTGTCAAAATAGAGATGACAAGGAGACTTATATAAGAGGCTTCTACAAGCAAGCTAAAGTATGAAGGAAGAACCATGGCCTTCAAAGCCACCAAATGTTATTCAAATTCTACTTCCACGGATTTGGAGGATGAGGTAAGTTTTCATGTTAACAATTTAACAAAAAATTTGACAAAAAGTTTTCTTAATAGGAAATGGAAGAAGGGCAACAAGAAGAGGAAGATGTCACCAACTTGCTTTGAGTGTGGTCAGACCGATCATCTTAAATCGGAATGTCCAAAACTCAAGGACAAGCATATGAAGGAGGAAAAGAAGAAGAAGAAGAAGAAGAAGAACTTGAAGAAAAAGAAAGCTTTCCAAGCTACATGAAGTGCTTCCAAAGATTAGGATGTTTTAAGCTCAAGTAGAAGAGAATAAGAGATGATTTGTTTTATGGCAAATGAGGCATCTTTAATATCTTCAAGTGAAGAAGAAGAAAACGAGGTAAGCACTTGGACAAGAGATATTCTTGAAAGTAATTATATTGAAGTTATGAATGCACTGACTTCTTTAATGAATGCTCATAAAAAATTAAAAAAGGCTTACAAAGGAGAAGTTGAATTACTTTATTTTGTTATGAAAGAAGATTAAAAAAAATTATAGAAAATCAACATATATGTGATGAAAAGGTTTCCCTTATCATTGAGAATATTTTATTAAAACATGATATTTTGGTTTTAAAAGAAAAAATACAATTTTTTGAGCATACTAGAGTAAGAAAAACTTCATATACTTATGCTTTTCATGCTTATTGTTCTTCACTTGTCTTCAATTTTGAAAAACCTAAATACATAAGCATGCCTAGGCCATCAAATATTATTTGTTTTTATTATTGTAAACCTAGACATACTATGAAAGATTATTTTTTTAGAAGAAATATGTACGCACAAAAATAAAATTTTAGATGGATTGTTAAGAATAAGAACATGCAAGCTCTATTTAGTGCTCAACCCTAGCTTACTTGGGTTCCTAAGAGTAGAACTAAGAAGACTAGAAGAAAATATCTCCAAAATAATTAGAGGTATTCTAAGATAAATCTAGGATATTTAGAAAACTTAAATTGATGATTTAATTTAGTGGTATGCTTCTAATTTAAATTTTACATCTTATATAGTCAAAACCAATAAGAAAATCAAAATCCACATCTTGGGTATTGGATAATGCATGTACAAAACACATGATTAGAGACAAAAATAAGTTTAAATTATTGAGATTTGTTTCAAATAGAAAGGTGACTCTAGGAGACAATACAAAGAAAAGAATCATTGGAATTGGAGATATAGGTACGCTAAACTTTACCCTTTCAAAATGTATTTTTAGTAGATAGTTTAGAATTTAATTTAATTAGTAATAATCAACTTTGTGACAATGTCTTTGATGTTGTTTTTGATACAAAAGTTTACAAAATCATGAAAGATAATCTTAAACTACTTATAGGAAAAAGAAAATGTGATACTTATGTAATTAGCTTTGAATAATTAGAAACTAGTGGTTTGGAATGTCTATTGACTCAATCTAATGAGAATACACTATGAAATAGAAGATTATGGTATGTAGGATACTCTACCTTGAAGAAGATTACGAAGTTAGATGTGGTCAGAGACCTTCCCAAACCAAGTAAATCAAGTTGGTAGTTGTGTGAATCTTGTTAAAAAGGGAAACAAGTTATATCCTCTTTCAAATCTCAAAATAAATTAACAACTAGAAGACCTTTAGAAAAACATTTATTTAGATTTTTTTGGTCCAAATACAACCTTTGAGTTTAGGAGAAAAATAATATGGATTTGTTATAGTTGATGATTTTTCTAGGTATACTTGGGTGATTTTTTTAGACATAAACATGAAACATTTAAGAATTTTGAAAACTTAATTTGAGAGTTAGAAAGACAACATAGTCTAAAATAAATTTGTATATAAAGTGATAATGGGAGTGAATTTAAGAATGAATATTTTAGTGATTTTTGTAAAGAAAAAGGAATCAAACACTAATTCACATGCCCATATACACCACAATAAAATGGTATTGTAGAAAGGAAGAATAGAATATTAGTTGAGATGGGTAGAACCATGTTAGTCGAATATAGTTTACCCAAACAATTTTGGGCTAAAGCTATTAGTATAGTATGTTACATTATAAATAGGGTTAACTTGAGACCAAAGGTGAAGAAAACTCATGAATTCTTAGGAAGAAAAAACTAGATCTTAGTTATTTACATGTTTTTGGTTGTAAGTGCACTATTCTTAAGAATGAAAGAGCAAATTTAAGAAGTTTGATGAGAAAGCAAGTGCAAAAATCTTTTTAAGGTATTCATCTATTAGAAAGTATATAGAGTCTTTAATCTACAATCTCATAAGGTAGAAAAAATAATATATATTATGTTTGATGAGTCTATCCAATAAGTTAGTGAGAAGCATTTAGAAGATGAAATAAAATTAGTAAAGAACTTAGATTTGAATAAGAATGAAGAAAAATTAGAAAATCTAGAAGTAAAAAAAGAAAAAAAAAGTAATTTACCTAGATGATGGAAATTTACAACCTCACATTCAAAGGATTTGATCATAGGAGATGTGAACCATAGAGTGAGGACTAGAGCCTCAATTAGAAATATAGATCATAGTGTCTTGGTGTTATTTTTTGAACCTGGTTCTATAGAAGATGCCCTTGAGGATGATTATTGGGTTCAAGCCATGAATGAAGAGTTAGACCAATTTGAAAGAAATCATGTTTGTGAGTTAGTACCAAGACCTAGTGATCAACAAGTCATTGGTACTAGATGGGTCTATAAAAATAAATTAGATGAAAATGATGTAATAATTAAGAATAAGGCTAGACTTGCTGTTAAGGGATATAGTCAGATAGAAGGTATTGATTTTGAGGATTTATTTGCACCTATAGCTAGGTTAGAAGCAATTGGATTACTTCTAGCATATTCATGTTATAAGAACATTAGATTGTTTCAAATGGATGTAAAAAGTGCTTTCTTAAATGGAATAGTAGAAGAGGTTGTGTTTGTAGAATAACCCCCAAGTTTTGAGGATCACGTATAAGATAATTATGTCTACAAGCTTTAAAAAGCACTTTATGGCCTTAAGCAAGCTTTACGTGCATGGTACCATAGGTTGAGTAATTATCTAGTAGAAAGTGGCTTTAGAAAGGGTAAATCAGATATTACATTATTTCTAAAGTCATTAAGAGATAATTTATTAATTGTTCAGATTTATGTTGATGATATTATTTTTTGTAGTACAAAAGAAGAAATATGTAGAGAATTTAGAGATCTTATGACTAAGGAATTTGAAATGAGCATGATGGGTGAGCTAAATTTTTTTTAGGATTACAAATAAGACAACTAAAAGATGGTATTTTTATTTCTCAAACAAAATATTTGAAAGAAATGTTTAAAAAATATGATCGTGAAAATATGAAACTTAGGAAAATTCCCATTAACTAATCTATTCACTTAAACCTAGATGAACCAGAGAAAACCATAGACCAAAAACTTTATAGAGGACTTATAGGATCTTTATTATACCTTATAACTAGTAAGCCTGATATTCTCGTTAGTGTTGGATTATGTGCTAGGTTCCAAGTAAACCCAAAGGAAAGTTACTTGAAAGCTGTTAAAGCAATCTTCAAATATTTGAAGGGAACCATAACTCTAAGATTATGGTATCCTAGAAATAACCTTTTTTGTGAAATCATTGGCTATACAGATTCAGATTTTGGAGGTTCTAGAGTGGATAAGGAAAGCACATCAGGGACATGTCAATTCTTAGGACATTGTCTTGTTTCATGGTCAAGTAAGAAACAAAATTGTATAGCATTATCAACAACCAAAGCCGAATATGTTGCAGCTCGAAGTTGTGTTGCTCAAGTACTATAGTTAAGACAATAACTTCAAGGCTATTATTTACAAGTCACACATATACCTATTAGAATTGATAACACTAGTGCATTAGCATTAGCCAAGAATCAAGTTCATCATTCTAGAACTAAGCATAGAGATGTTAGATATCACTTTATTAGAGACCAAGTGGCCAAAGGATTAGTAGAATTAGAATATATTCCCCTAAAGCTTGAATTGGCTAACATTTTTACTAAACCATTACCAACGGAGCAATTTCAAATATTGAGAGAACAATTAGGAATTTTAAACATTACTTAGGGTTCACTCCCTTTTGATGGTGTCAAAGGGGGAGAATAGTTAAGAGTTAGAGGGAGCATCAAGATAGACAGAGCATGCTAATTCTTAATTTCCTCCTTAAAAATTTATTTATATTTTCTTTGTCATATTTTTGCATTTAAAAAAAATAATTATGTCTTGCTATCATCAAAAAGGGGAGATTATTACACTCTTGTGTTTGACAAGTCAAGCATAAATGTTTATAAATATCTCATATAGGCTTGCTTTGATTGTTTTAATATTCAATTAAGTTAAGCCATGAACTTTAAATGTCAAAAATAATGGTCTTTAAGCTCTTGGAGTCATGACAAGCTTCAAGAAAATTGAAGACATGCACTAAAATTTTTATACTTGAATTTCTCTTTATTTTCTTGAATTTGATGTCCAAATTTTGAGATGATGTAGTACACTAGTAGTATTATTATTTAAAAATGTTATAAGTTTAATAATCGTTGAATTTTTATTTTTAGACCAAGCATTATTAATGAAAAATATAGATATTAGTATTTGATTTTTTAAATTATTTTCAAATTATTTGATTTTTAGTGGTTTTTCCCAACACCTATTGGGGGTTGACGTAGGCTTGATTTTGAGTCGAACCATCTTAAAAATCTTTTGTGTACTATTTTACTACTCTTTCTTGTTCTTGCTTAAAAAATTTAAGTTTTAATTTAAATAAAAAATTGAAAGAAAATTCAATATTTTATTTATCACAATTCACCTCCCCCCCCCTCTTGTGAGTTTATTTTAAGCATAAAGAACTTCAATAACTACTTTGACTATAATCTAGAATATTTCAATATAGTTATTAAAGAGCCATTAAGGTGTTTTGAGCCATTAAATATATTCCAAAAAGGCAATAAAAGGCTCCCACACGTAGAGAAAAGAGTAATTATCAATTGAAAATAATGTAAGAGCACTCGTACTTAAAGATCATCACAAAGTTTTGATTCATAACTACTAGGATAAAGTAACAAGAAAAGCGACACATCACTCAGCCATTTATGTAAGGAGTTAATTAAGCTAAGATGAATATCTTTCTTAAGTTTTTTTAAGTATTTGAATATCAACTTAGTGTTTCTCTTAGTCTTACTATTGGGTAATAGTGCTTGTATCTTTGGTCTCATTGTTGAACTTTTGATTCATTTCTTATTTAGTCTTTTAGCCAAACTTGTAAGGTTTTTTTGTCATGTGATTATAAGATTCTTTGACATACTGTGTAGCTTATTTATATATATGTTTTTGTGTGTATGTGTGTCTATGTAGAGGTCTTTTGGCCTAATGATTTGAAGAGCCCTCAACATTGATATTATAAGGTCCGTCAGCTTAGCATTTGTAAGCTTCATTGAACTAATGTGTGAGGTCATGCCAATTTGCATCTACAAAAGAAATTTCTTAATGTTTGCTTAACCTCTTAACCAAGAGTAGTTGTAAATTTTATTTCAAGTCAAGCTACTTAAAAAATATCTTATTACAAATCACACACATAAGAAATTTTAAGTTAAAAAAAGTTTTAAATTAACATTTAAGATATAATTATAATAAAAAAACTCGAAAGACTTCTAATACTTTTAACATTTATTATTAAGATTATAATTTTTACAAATCACCCATCTCTTGTGTGTACATCTAGATTGCACTTTTTCATGAAAGTGGTATTAAAGAATGGTTATTTTTAGTGATTAATAACCCTAGAAAATATTCTTTATGATATCACACATTATTGTATTTGAGCATGCTATTTTAAAAGAAGGGGCTCCATCCCTTCATCCACCTTTATTCAAAGGGGATTTTATTTATATTGAAAAAAATTGATGTAATGTTTTCTTTAGTTAGTTGATTTAGAGCTATAGGATATTATTAACAAATGCCTTTGAATTTTGTATCAAAAGAGTTCAAAATTAGTTGTATAGAAAATCTTTAATTGAACTCAAACCCTAAGAAAAGCATAAAATTCAACTTAGCATAAAGGATTTGAACATTCTTCACTACAGTCTATTGGCCTCAAAATTTGATGAGATTGTGAACATTAAAACTTCTTACAAAGTTTAGGAGATGCTTGAGATCTTCTACAATGGAACTGGCAAAGTGAAGGAATCTAAAATCAATTTACTTATGCATGACTATGAGTTGTTTTGTATCAACGAAGGAGGTGCTGCTAAAATATGATTACTAGATTTACTAATATTATAATAGGGCTCTCAAATCTTGGTAAAGTTTTTATTAGCATAGAACAAGTGAGAAAAATACTAAGGGTGTTGCCCAAGGAGTTTAATTCCTTGGTCACACTTATTAAAGGCATTAAGGACCTAGACCATCTCACTTTGGAAGAACTATTTGGTGATCTCATGACCAATGAGAATCAGATTATGAAAGAGAAAAGAAGAAGAACAATTGCAACCCAAGTAAAAGAAGAAAGGAGACTTAGCCTTGAGGGTTGTTCAACCAACATCTAAAGATGAATCTTCATGAAATAGTAAAATAGAGCTCTTATCTAAACGTCTAAGCAAGATTCTTACAAAATGTGATGTAGGAAAATCTAATGACAAAAATATGTTGAGCCAAAAGTGCAAAAAAGAGAGTTATTAAGGCATATTGCCATGAATGTAATGAGTTTGGACACTTCCTCCCCATTTTCAAAAGTTGCTACACAAGAGGAACAAGAAGAATAAGTTAAGAATATGCAAGAAGAAGAAGGTTAACGTAGCCCCTTGGAGAAACTCAAATCCATCTTTAGCATCCTCCATGTGGATAAAAGTAAATTTTTATGACTCATGGGAAAGAATGAATCATTCTTCAGTAACAAAGAAAGTAAAGCAAAGAAAGTGGTTTGTCTTATGACAATTTTGATTAATCAAAGATTAGGATGATGAGGTAAGTAATCTCTCATAATGAACTAAAAAATAATTTGATTGAATTGTCACTACTTTTAAGTGTTCATTCCAAGAACTACAAATTTTTTAAGAAAGAACATAATAAATACAATGGCCATTTTGAAAATTTGAATGAACAGAATGCAAGTTATCTATAAAAGTTAAAAAAATGTTAGGATTGAACTTGCCCAATCATTACCTTGAATGCAAAAGAAAAAAAATGATTTTTGATTAATTTAAAAAGTTATATTTAAATTCTCATCTCATACAATTAAAAAAAAATATTAATTTTTAAAAATTATAAGTGGTTGAATGTTGATGCTTCTCCATATGCTTCATCTCTTACTTGCAATTATTATGAAAAAAGGATCATATTTCAAAGGATTGTAAGAACAAAGTCAATGTGCACTCTATGTACCATTCATATATTTTTATTAAAATGAATAATAAATTCTTATTTAGGAACACTAAAACCTTTTAATATAGGTTGGCTAGACCAATTGTGCTTGAGTTTCAAAACTAAAGTTCAAAATTTTGCATGCCTCTCTTGTTTGAATTAGAAAGCAAGAGAAATCTTTATAGAAATATACTGATTAGTTTTATAAGTTACTTTAGTATGACATAAATTTTTAAATTTAATTTTTTAAATTATTTTAAATACCATATGCCTAAAAATAAAGGTGAAAGAAAGAATTGAATCCATTACTCCAATATCATTTTATATTCAATGAGAGATACCACTAAAAATTTTATAAAATAAGAATTGTAATGAAATGAAATATTTTTTTTATCCCTATACATTTTAGTTTAATATTGTTTTTATTACATAAACGTAAGAGTAACAAGAATTTATGGAGAGTGTTTACTCTCATATATGCTTTTTAATATATTTTTATTACAATATTTTTTTAATTTTATTATTATAAGAAAGAGATTATTGAACCCTTAGTCTTTGTTTGACTCATTTAATGGTGATAAAATTATTTTTTATTATTATTAATGTTTTTTAAGTGTTCACAAATCATGCATCTTAATATTAAAACAAGAATAATTTAAAGAGCTTAGACTTTACTTAAATGGCTTCAATGATGAGTGTTTACTAAGAATGCAAGAGGTAAACAAAAACAAAAGCATGAAACATAAAGCTTAAGCATATTTGGAGATACAATGTTTTGGGACACTATCTTAGGTATCAAATTGTAAAATCTCTAACATATTCTTGAGGAGAAACTACAAAACATCATGATATTTTGAGTGTAAAAATGCTTTGTTAAGGGTTAAAAATGATGATTTCATTCACAAAACGTGTCCATGAGATATAAAATATATATAACTTTAAATATGTGAAAAAATGAATGTAAAGAATGGCACATTGTTAATAATGCATAATACATTTTTTTAAACATTAGTCAATACATAGGTGAGAGAATTGTACATTGAACAATAAACTTCAAACATAATTTTGCATGCATCTTGTCTTTTTTCCCTCATTATCATTTTAGAATATTATTTACTTTACATAATAAAATTGCCACTTAGAGTTGCACCCATGGAATAAATAGTGTTTGAAAATATTTTATTAAAACTAGAAAGAAACAAAAAATCAAACCCAAGTACAAATTCAAGACAAAATGCAAACTTTCATGTATGACATGCAAAACTAAATGAAAACTTTTATGTATAACATATAAACCCAAATGCAAAATTTTGCTCTTACTTTTCAACCTAGATAAAGATATCACATTCCTTATCCTTAATAAATTAGGGATGAGAAAGAGGTTCCACCCCATGAGAGGAAGATGATAACTATAAGAGAGGTAATTCACCTATGTAATATTTTAGGGTAGCACATAAAGAGAACCCATCTTGGAGAACTATGATACATGCACCATCTTTTGATGGAGTGCATGACCTCAATATGTTCATGGATTGGCTAACACATTTTAAGGACTTCTTTTGTTATTACAAAATAGAATATTACCAAAGGATTAGAAAATGAAACTAATCAAACATGCTAAGGTTTATTGGAATAACATCTTAGTAAAGAAAGAATGCTTAGGAAGGAGAGTCATGACTTGTGTAGAAATGAACATTACTCAATACACCATGATAACAAATTACATATGAAGCTACTCACACTAAATTAGATACCATAGATGTCATTAAACTCAATAACACTTTTAATGATTTTATTATTAAGACCAATTATGCTGATAATGATTGACAACTTGCCTATAAATTTGTGATTGTTCTTAAGATAAGAACAAAGAATAAGGTTGAGTTATATGACCCTAAACATTGGAAAAGGGCTTGCACTATGCCTTCATCAATTTAGAAATATAAAAAATCTCATGTTATCTTCTAGACTCAATTCGACACCCTCTACATCTTACACTTGTTAGAGATTTAGTTAGCCCATCCAAGTGCCCAATCCTCTAGTGTTACTTTATAAATCTAAGCATAGTGAATGTAGGGAATATAATTTTCTTTGATTTTAATAAGAAAGTTTACATGCAAAAGCAATGTAGGGAATGGATATTATACTTAAATGAGGATATTAACAATGAATCAAATGTTAATGATGTTGATAGGATACACCATTATTTGATGACAACACAAATGTAGAATGAGACTTTCATAGCAATCATGAGATGTTCATATCTATCTAAAACTAACACTAAGGCTTATTGAAGATGAAACATATTAATTATGTCAATAGTTTGCAATAACAAGAGATGTAGATTTATTATTGTTTGAAAAAATGTAATGAATATGTTGAACCACGAGCCCTAAAAACAATACATTATTTTGATGATAGCAAACCCCTTAAATGCTTAGTTTGTGATCAAATCAATCTATTTAATGCATTATAGCTTAATATTGAGATACATAGAACAAGTTACCACTTTTTATGGTGTGGAATAATGAAACCTTTAGAATAGCAAGTCAAGGCACTTGAAAATGTGAAGAAGAGAGTCATTTGTGAAGATACTTGTCGAAGATCAGGGATCCATATGTTCGAAAAGCATTTCAAACATCTACATTACTTAAGACATATGGGAGGATTGATGAGTAGGTTACTAATTATCTTAAGAGCTTGTGTCTCACCACACTTGAACATCTCATATAAGAAAATATCTTTTTAAATGGTTTAACTTTATCGACATACACAGAGTTTTTTGAATTGCATACTAGTGATTCTCTACACATAAATGTGTGATTTTATATAGAATAATTATTAAAATTTATAAAGAAAAATATTTTAGTATGATTACCACCAATTAGTACATACAAAGATTTGAAGAAAGGAAAAACAAAGTTCTGAACAAGTGTTCTAACTAGCACTCTATATTATTGTATGGTATTGTATATTATCATATAATATGACTTATTCAATGAACCAAGTACATAGGATCTAATTATGTAGTAAGGCTAGTGGACTACTAGGTAAGAAAAGAATTGAAAACCCTAAATTATCATATGGTATGATATCTTATTGAAAACTCTAAATTATCATATAGTATGATATCTTTCATTGTATGGTATGCTTGGATTATAAGAAATATGCAATTGGCATATAGAATTATTTACTTGTAACATTATTAGCATATAGTATGAATATACACATCTTATAATATGACAAATACAAAATGAATAAAATATTCAACTAGGAGTTTCATTACACAATCTCAAGACTTTAATATGGTATGATAAATTCTATTATATAATATACTTAGTTAAGGATACCAACACATAGCATGTGAAGAAGAATCTACATAATGGCATGTGATACTACAATTATTAACATATAGTACACCTTATACATTATATGAGCATTCAACAACATGTTCCTTGCATCTAACAATATGGATAGAAGAAAAAAATCTAATAGCTAGTTCGACTAAGAGAAAAAGTGGAATCGAAACATTAGTTATACATTACAGCTAATTTATGTCAAACCTTTGGCCCTTACACTATTTTTTTGATAATAACAAAACCAATGTGCTTGTACTACTGCACTCCTTAAGTGATCTCAAATCTGACAAATTATTTTAATATAACAATCCACATTTGAAGTTACTTGTGGCAACTTGGTGGTGTTGCTCATGCTCAGCTTAACTTATGCATCTTGAAGCTATTATCTTAGGTCCTAGAGGAGTGACTCCCCACCTAGAGTTTATCTTCAATGCATCATTTGCATTAAATTTATAAACTTATCACTTGACATTTATATGGCATATAAGATTACATTTAACTTACTCAAGCATACACCTTATATAGATTATCGTTACACATTCAACTATGTCCAAATAAGCATTGACATGTGGATAAAATGGTCATCTTTCATATTTTGAAAAAAAAACATCTAGTGTACATATTAGTATAGATTATACTTAAACAAGTTCATCATTGTATGATATGATTAGTTATCTTGTGAGATCAAAGAAAGTATTGATCATGAGTGATCCTAAGTTATTACATTATTTATATTACCTATACATGTACAACACCTCTATCATAAAATTACATTACTGATTTAGTAAAGAGGTTAAGTCTAAGACTACTATTATAGAGCTTCGTATAGTATTATATTAGTTATCGTAATTGTATGATATGCTCTTCAATTGGATAAAACATGGGATTGGATTAAGTCACAATAATTTGTATTGGAAGTTGCATTTTGTATATGTATTATATTTTCTATACTAAAATGGTTCATTTAACTAAGGATTTTGTTGAGGTCTTAGGGTAAGAATGAATTGATTTTTGTCATATTTATATGATCCCATTATCGCACAAGTATGTTACACTTGGTTGGCCCAACCTTGGACTTAGATAGTAGGTAAACTAATTCTTAGGAATATAATGTAATGTTCTTAGTGATATATATATATATATACACACACATATACATGCGTACATACATATACTTGGTAAGTTTCTTGGGGACAAATAATATATTTGGTAGATTTGCATCAAATCAATACAATAAACAACTATTACAAGTATGATCCATTAAGATTAGTAGAAATGAATTTTTTATAGGACTTATTGTAATGTATGATGCTGCATTGAACAACCTATTTCTAAGAGCTTGAAAATTGAGCTTGTGAAGATTTATTCTATTTGTAATATATGGTGTTCTTATCATATTAATACTATTCTTCATGTGCTTAGAAATTAATAGATCAAATAAACACATCCTTTGGGTGACCCTCTCTAATGGCTCATCATCTTTGCTTGATCTTATATCTTTATTATACAACATATCATTGAAACTTGCAATGAGTAGTTGACTTGTTTTAAGAATCTAATTCCTACTATTAAAACTACTTTATCTATGCGTAACTTGTCTATTAGCACAAATGAAATAGAAAATTAGAGAGAAAATGATGATGCACTAATCACAAAATCATTTGAAAAATTGAAAAGTGAAATTCTTAGCTATAGGTTTTATTCATAGCTTTCTATGTTTTTTCATCCACAACATGGCTCCAAACTACCACCTAAATTGTTAACATCTTTTAATACCATTTAGTGTTTATTCCATATAGGTAATTCAAAAGAATGGTGTGGTATTTGTGCATTATTTTGTAAAGAGTTATATAAAATCTATAAGGCTATTTTGCTTCTTTTTTTGGGAATGGTGAACTCCAACTAGTCTGGTTAATAAGTGGTGTTGTAAGGTTTATCCATACTCATTACAATGAAGGGATGTGGTTTCTTAGGGTAATTCTAGTTCGATTGACTAGGGGTGGATGTTGACACTAGTTGAGCCAAACCACCTAAACGTCTTCTGTCATTTGCTTTACTTCATTTGTGTTACATGATTTATTACTTCTATTATAAAAGGATTTGGAAAATTTTAAAAACATTTTTTAATGACTTGTTCAAGAGTAATTAAGAGAAAAAAGTGATTATTAAAATAAGAGTACAAGGGTTATTTGAATTTGATTGAGAAGGCAAAAGTTTCCATTACTATTTTATCTAGTATTTCAAATCATAATAATTTTAAATCTCCACAATTCAACCCCCCCCGCCCCCCCATTTATGCATATTATTCTATTTTATTTATAGCAGGTGATATCAAAGTAGGGATTAAATCAAGAGAAGAAATTCCTTAGAGAAGATCCTAATTAAAATTCATTTATCTGGGGTGAATTATTTATATTTGTGTCATTACCATGGATCATTCTCCTTTGTTTGAGGTGAAGCACTTTTCTCATGTAAAAATGAATTTAAAACCTTAATTATGAAAGTATATCATAATGTTTTATTTTTTAACAACCATATATCTTCACAAATGATTCACGTGAATGATCTAAAATGATAAGACAATCTAATGCAAGAGGCTTATATTATATTTTGTCTTTAAACCTTGGAATAAAGATATGCCATATAACTACATGTTTTGAGATGATGTAGGAACCAGAGGTGTTAAATGATGATAAATAGGCTAGAACCCTTAGTGAAGACAAGCAAAAGAAAAGGAAGAAAAAGTAGGAATAGAAAAGGAAAAGGAAAGTCATTTCAAGCATTTTTTAAGTAAATCATTTAGACAAAGGTATGCAACTAATATCTTGTGCATGACCCTTTTATTAAACCTTGTGATGAATTATCTAATTATTTTAAAAAGTTAGCTCAATAACATAAGAAATTTATCAATATGTATACTACTCTTAATAAACCTTATGTTAAACATGAACATAGAATAATTGATTTAAAAGGGCAATGTGATACTCCTAATGAAGAGAACATATCATTAACTAAAAAGCTAGAAGGTCACATTTCTACTATTACAAATTTGAATAAATAAATCATTGAAAATGATTTTAGTTTGTTATAGCATACTTTATTATCGATTCTTTAAAAGTGCTTAAAGATGAAAGTGATGAGCTAAAAAAGAAGTTAACAAGATTTATTTGAAAGGAAAATTTATTGGTACATCTACACAGTTTTCCTTGTGTTCAAGTTCTTTCACATAAGTCTCATCATGTTTTATCTTACAATCATGTGAAAAGAAATAGTGCTAATTTTTATACATCAACTCCATCCATTGGCTATTGAGTGTCCCATTTGGAAATCCACAAATCTAAAAAAAATAAATATGAATGGATTCTTAAAGGTACTTTTTTCATGCTTTTGCAAAATCAACTCACTCACATGCACACGACTTGTAAACTAAAAATAGTTTGGGCTCTTAAAATTAAAGAATAGGTAATTGTGTTGGTGTGTCACTATGAAAAGAACTATAGAAATAAACCTTAGCTTGTGAATTTTACTTATAGCTCACTTGATAAAATTTGCTCTTATAAGTATATAAGACCCTTACCTTAATAAATTAATTATAGTGTTAGAATCTAAATCTTGAAAGAAAAGCTAAATCATTAAAGGATTCTTTTCTTATTATGAAGAGAAATCTTAACTTGAAGTTTTGAATGGGATGATAAGGCATTTAACATAGAATACTTAGCTTAAAATTCCTTTCACTTAGACTAGTTGTATTGATTACAAAATTTTATTAAATAGCATGTTGCAATTCTAATAGAACTTAGATGATTTAAATTTAGAGTCATATCCTTATGGTTGGGGTACATAAAACATGAAAAACAAAGCATTCAATTCAATAAATATAATGTAGAGTTAGTCATAACAAATATGACATTACCATCATATATGTACAATTCATTATTTCCACTAATGGCATAGATTAAAGAGCTAACTATTTCATACACATTAAATTATAATCGTACAAGAAAGGTGGTTCTTCATCGATTAGTTGGATAAGAAAGCAATTACATAGAGTTGTATGTTAAGTATATCAGACTAGAACAACAAAACAAAGGATATTATTAGAAGCAAATATCATATATTGATAAGATTAGTATGATAATGTATCAAATTAATATGATTGATCATAGGCTATATCTAACATATATAAAGTGTTGATTGAATTGATGTGCATTTGGAGTCCTAATTGTATGAGAATAATCACTTGAAAAAGGAAACTAGTGTCATTCGAACATATACAAACATATGATCATCCATGCATGATGATTTTAAAATAGAGAAATTTTTAGCTATATTTTAAAATTTCCCCATTGTTGGTTACATTGCTCCTAGAATGTAGGAAAATTCTAGATGATGGTTTTCAAGTGGCATCCTAATTTATGTTTGAATGAGAAGTATAGATGGCTCCAATTTGGATTTCACTTGAGTATCCCCCAACACACATGCTCAACAAAGTAGCACTTTATTCTATGTTATGTATGATCTAAAAACCACTTATGGTTGATGTGGCCACTCTGAATCTCACAGGCCAAGTGTTAGTGGGGTTTGAGTTGAGCCATTATAGGAGCTTTGCATAAGCCAATGAGGTAGAAATTCAAGTGGCTTTTGGAAAAAATACAATATGACAATTTGCCACTTTACACTAGATACTGTAGCAAGAAAAGTCATTCCATGCATCATTTAGCAAAGCTAGAACCTCAAAATGATTCAATAAGGTGAACATTAAGTTTGTTCAATAGAAATTGAAAATGGAAAATGATAACATTGTTCATTGTAATATCAACCCAAATAACGATGATAAAGAACAAAATGGTTTACAATTTCCACTACAACAAACATAAGACAAGGAAGTCATGAAACATTAAGGTAGATGAAACAAGGAGAAGATTAGATAGCTTGACATTCTTTGTTAATTAAGTGTCGGAAGATGAGTAACATGCCATTAATAAAATTATTTGGTGATCAAGAAATGGTTAACAAAGCTCAACAATCTCATAAACGATATTTACTAGCTTTAGAGTTCTTAGCTCCACATAAATCTCAACCCACCATGGATCTCCAGACATTGAAATATTTTGCAATTTAATTCCATGAAAAAGCTAATATATTAGGTCTAATATGAATGGAACATGATGATTTTACTCTAGTCCAAAAAAGGGCTCAAAAAAAGCAAATAAAATCGTCGAACAACATATCCTAAAGCAAATAGTATAAATGCTAGAGCAACACAAATTTTAGAGGTTATTATGTCTAATGGATAACTTGTTTATTTGTAATATCAAGGAGCTATAAATGTTAAGTCTATTTATAGACCAAACAAAATAAACAACTATAAAAAAAATAAAAGCTCTTCTTGAATCTATATCTCATGGAAGAAAATTGCAACAAGTGGCATTCAAATTTTGGTTTTTTCAATATAAGGGTAACAAGTCAAACAAGATTTGGATATTATGGAAAAACAATATTCAATGATCGACTACATATGATGATGATCAACTCATTCATTTAATGATCTCAGGGAATGATCTTGCTTCAAATTGCATAATCATATATACTAAAAGTTCTAAAACATTAATGCATGAATTATGGAGCAAGATTAATGAAATTACTACTAATCAGAGTACTTCATGGTTACCAAGTGGTGATTTCGATGTTATTACTTTAGTAGATAAATATAAAGGTGCAACAAATCCAAACAAGATAGGTAGGAATGAGTTTGAAGGTTCATTAATAAATGTGATTTTCCTAAGATTCCTTTTAAGGGCTCACTATACACATGGATTGGTATAACAAAAAGGTAAATGGGTTAGAAAGTGATTAGGTAGAATTTTGAAAAATAATCAATGGTTGGAGAGTGACCTAATTGTGACAATGGAACACCTATGAAGGACATAGACTGATCACTCCACTTTATTATTATATCACTTCACTGAGTAATTTCATAGACCCAAATAATTTAAATTTCAAAATATGTGGATTTCACATTCCTCCCTATAAATGATTAAGAAAAATTGGATAGATCATACTCATCTTACTAGCATGCAAGAACTTGCATTTAAGCTAAGACATAGATAATATCAAATTGAATGGATTCGCATGGAAGAGTTGAGTAAGGAAGAAACCTTTTGGCATCAGAAACCAAGGGCTAAATAGCTAATTGATAGTGAAATAATATGATAGTTTTCCATGCTATAGTAAACGATAGGCCCTCCAAACAAATATCTTTGAAATAAAAAGGAAAGATGGCTCCCAAAATCTCAAGATAACAACAATTGTAAAATGTTATCATACAACAATTTAATGAACACTTTGTGAAAATGGATAACACTACCTAAAAACTAAGCTAGATTATATTCAACAACTTATTATTCAAGAACACCTTGAAGAATTTTTTCAAGTTATTATTTAGATGGACAAACATAATGCAACTAGCCTAAATAGCTTTAATGGTGTACTTCTTAATACATATTGAGACATTATTATGCCAAGCATTAAGGATGTAGTATAAGATTGTCTACATAGTAGCCCATACCCAAAATACCCAAAGGAATTGTTAACTCACACAATTTATTAATCCTAAAATCTAATAACCTATATACCTTTTAGGACTTCAAACCTATGTGTCACCAATTATGCAAAAAGAATTCTAACCAAATTTTTTGCTAATAGGTTGCAAAATTTACTCAACAAAATAATTTCTTCATAGCAAGTTGAACTATCAAAGGAAGAGAAATGGTAGAGAATATCTTAATTTCTTAGGAATTAATGGCCTTATTGAATAAAAAATGATGGGGTACATTGAATAATTAAGCTAGACATTAAAATTGAATTTGCTTCAATCTTATGGAAATTTCTATTTAAAGTGCTTCACTGCAATTTCTCAACCAAGTTTAGCTCTTTGGTTAAGTGTCTTCTTAATAATTTATGGTTATATATTATAGTCAATGGTTATCCTTGTTGATTCTTCCAACCACAAAACGGTCTTTCAAAAAGCAATCCTATATCTCTACTGCTTTTTAGTATTATAATCGGATATTTCTCTAGAAGCCTAACTCTTTGTTTTCAAATGATGACAATTTAGCATTATGCTACAATAAGGAGATCTCTACTAATCACACATCTCACATACACTAATGATATTATAATCATTAGTAGAGGGGATACAAGATCTTTAAAACATATTAACAATATTCCTGAATCTTTTCAATACATATTAGTTTTAAAATTAAACAAGAACAAATACAAATTTTATGGGTTATAACTAATAGGAGAAATACAAACATTATGAAATTAAAATAAAAACCAATATCTATTATGTACTTGGGATGCCCGATTTATTTTGGTAAGAAAAAAGTTAGATATTATTAGCATTTAATAGGAAAACTATAAAATTAGGAAGCTAGATGAAAGAAGAAACTATTCTATAAAAGGCTAACTAATTCTTGCTAAGCATATTATCAATTCAATGATTAAGAAAATTGTGCCAACTTTCTTGTAGGCTAACTATGATGGTAATCATAAACATCACTAGATTAGCTAGGGAAGGATAAGTGAAATGTGTGACTATGATGGTAATCATAAACACCACAAGATTAGCTAAGGAAGGATAAGTGAAACGTGTGACCAAAATGGTATTAGCTTAAGAAAGCAAATGACTTGGCTTTAGCATATTCTATTAAATTAAATTAGAGATTTTTAATATACAACTCACTTTGGGTGAAATTTATAAGTATGCTAAACATTCAAAACATGCTTCTAAAATATGGCAAAGTATGGAAAAGAAATAAGGGAGCTAGTAAAGTTAGTGGTGATTAACCATCTAATGGTAATTATATGGGCTAGATCTTAAATGAGGATGGTATGTTCATTATGCAATTAGCTTGGAATGCCATCAGAAGTAAAACTTTTAGAAAATTAGCAGGATAAAAATATGAAATAAAAAGCTTCTTACTAATATCTCTTACTTTGTCATATAAAGCTCTTCTTATCTTATTTTAATTAAGAATATTGAAGGTTCAAAGTGCCTCCAAATCTCTTCATTTTTTTCATGAAGACAATCTTTATCATGATGTCACATACTACAACATTGCATAAAGGATTTGGGAATTCTATGTTACAACTTTAGATTCTATAGTTAAAACACAACCAATCGTTTCACTTCTAAATCAATGGTGTCAATGGTAGCTAGGCTAATAAGTTTTATCTCTCATCCCTTTGTTCATCTATTGGTAGATTTAGAAAGCAAGGAATCAAAGATTATACAAAGAGAAAATAGTAACAAAAGGACATATGAACAAAAGAATTAATTAGTTATGCTTTAGCATTTTCAAGGCTTGCTCGTTGATTCAAACGCAACCAACTAATTAGGTCTTAACATAGATGGGATCAAGAAGAATAACTACTATCCAAGGATTTCATGGTCCCCTTCTCCATTACAATTTATAAATGTTAACGTTCATGGGCAATCCAAGCAAAACAAAATGAAAGTTTCCATACTTATTTAGGATGGAGATTGAAAGGCTCCTCACTCTTCTATTAAACTTGTTAATCTAAATTCAACATTGGAAATGCCTGGTGTTTTAGCAAGTTTACAATAGTGCTTTTCCTAAAAGTTTAGTTAGGTGATAATTGATCTAGAATCATCTTGCTTAATTAGAATGATTTTTAGATTAAAATATCTATAATATAAAATTATGGAGATGATTTAGCATATCAAAAGGATTGGAAAACACTTGTGCATTATATGGAACTATATTACAAAGGAGGAAAATAAATCAATAAGGATCGTAGCTAGAATGATAAGCCATGGAGTTTGTGATGGTGTTAGCAAATTGGAAAGATATAAGGCTACCATTGTATTAGAGAAAGTAGGAATACCCTACATTAAGTGATCATTCATGATTCTCAAATTTGGCATACAACATGACCTGAAAGATGACATTCAAAGTCAACAGCCACCCAAATCATCATCTAATAAGTTAGTGAGAATCATTTTATTTGATTCTTCAAGTTAAATACCTTTTAGTTGTTACAACCAATTAGATGAGCACAATCTCACATTATCTCATAAATGCCCTCACTATTTGGACAAACAATGTAACTTATGATGTATCAAATGTTTTATTGATCAGATAGATGAAGCTATGCAAATAGTCATCATTCATTATACACATCATCAGATTTAGCCAATACCTACATCATCTTTCAGCAATTTGGTTCTTTCACTCATAGTTAATTATTAGAAATCATTGGACATAGATGACCTCATAATCAGATTTGTATGCTTATTATTTTCCTTTATGCATTGTATGTAACATACAATGCTCACTCAATTAATGGACGAAGCTCAAAAACTTTGTTGTTCATTTTGTGATTCATCAGACTTGGATGGATCTTACATCATTCTTTTATGATTCAATCAGTGCTTCTCATACAATCAAACTATACATTCATGAAAATTGGACTTATCTATGAACCCGAGAAATTTATCTCATCATCGTATGTGTATGCTATTAACTTCAATTTGTTTTGGATCTCAATTTGCTTCATATAATCTTGTCATGGTTATCTACATATGATTGTTCATTTTCAACACTTCATTAGAAACAAATGACCATTTCTTCATACTTCTACATTGAAACGATGGTTACATGCTTACACATCAGATAAGTACTTTTGTCATATATTGTACATTTAATCATTGTCTTAACTCGATATGTTGATGGTACACATCTGCCTTTTGCATCTCATAATGCACTACTTTAATGTTAACTTATTAATAAAAACATAAGTATTATAAAAAGAAGAACTAGAAATTACATTATCATATATAAGTATGTAATATCTTTCCTACTAATGTGGTCCATTCAACTAAGGACTTCAAGTCAAGGAATTAGGACAAGAAAAAGGTCATTTTCATCATATCTCTATGATTCCACTATTGTATGTAATAGCTTGTATTTTATAATCATCAAGAAGCCTAGAATTAAGTTGATAAAATTGTGACTACGTATGCTTAATTATTATAATGTCAATTTCTTAAAATGTAGTACCTATACATAAAATATTCAAATAATATTGGAACATTAGAAAGTAAGCCAAAATCATAAATACGATAAAAATAATATTTGAGCATATCAATAGAGATAGCTCTAAGAGATGAGTTCAATGATATTGAGTTTATAATTTTTTACAAGTAAATAATTTATTTAAATTTTTAAAAATTTATGATATATTTATAATTTCAATATTAAGTTAAGTTAAAGCAGGTTTACAAAGGATAGATATGCAAATATAAAAATATCAACTATACCAAGGTATATTTATAATTTCTAAAAATTTGGCACAAAATAATTTTTTTTGGTAAAAGATATAATTACAATTTTAGAAATTTTAAGGGGGTTTGAAAAAGTATGTCTTATATAAATGCATACATATGGCACATGTTTAGGTAAACTTCTAATTTTTAGGAGGGTTGATAAATATTACGAATTCTAAGAGGATAAATAAGAATAGATCATCAATAGTGAATATAAAACTTGGCCATATCATGGATTTTCTTGGTAGAGGTAACTTTGGGTTTGGGTTTCTAACTTGAAGTTTGCTAAGAGTTTAAGTGAGGAAGTTCCAATAGGGATCTGAGCAATGCTATTGAGAACTGTCAAGATGAGGTAAGCCAAGGAGGTCATTGAGTAAGGTGTCATTACTATGTTATGATTTTTGGTGAACAAAGGAAAAGAAGAAGCTCTAGCAGAAAGTAAGTTGTAGGAGTGAGCATGTAAAAATATTGGAACCTTTGAGAAAGCTTTGCAACAACTTGTGGAGGATGATTTCCATCACCCAAAAATGGCAAGCAAACTTCGATGCAAGACATTCTTGAATTTTTCAAAATTTGTCCCCTTCTCTTATAATGCATACCTATTAACATTTTTCAAAACCCATCCCAAGTAGTATACTCATTCCACTTCCAATGCTTAATCTCTTTTAAATTTTCCTTAAAGTCAAAGTCCTCAATAAACCGCATGGCATATTCCTCATTCTTCATGAATCTTGCTACTATTAAACTAACAAGAAATGGGAGTTTATTAGAAGCCAATTTAGAATATTAGTGAACCTAATCTTAACACCCTTCTTAAATTTGATAACAAGAATAAATTGTTACAAGTATGCATTCCATTTTAGGCATCAAGATTATCACAACTTTCATTAAGTAAATATCACCATGCTTGATACTTTGAGTACCCTACCATCTTTCTTTAAAGAAGTAGAGGTGTTAAAATTTGGTTTTCATGTTGTTCATTGTAATATTTCTAAATAAAATAATATTGACTTTCTCTCCACCATGAACATGGTAATAATAACATAGCCACAAACATTCAACTTTATATGAAATTGTTTCTAATTTGGTAAAGAAAGAATAGATGCTCTATAGATAACCTACTTTAGTCTTAAAAATGTTATCTTTTGGACCTTCTTATGTTCATGCTTATGGTTATTTTAATTCAAAAAATGTAGAGGTGTATCTTTGGGAATCCCAACATGAATTTTCTTTAAGTAATAATACGCTATGGTATAACTTTTGAAATCAATCATGTTTCTTGGTCTAAGCCATTCCTACATAGATGTAAATTTTTGAGTCAATGCTGATTTTTTTTTCTACTAAAAAACTAGATAAATGGTTTTATTTTCGTAAAACTTTATTGAATCAAGTTTGAGTAGATTAAGTTGGAGTAGCAAGGGCATCTTCTTTAAGTGCTAAGAATTCAAGTTGTTGATAAGTATATTTCCATGATAAACTATTAAATAGCTCTCAAGATATATTTCAGTATCCATACGAACATAGCTAGTGCATTGCCTGAATTGGATGGCATAAACATTTATATTGCCCTTGTCCAATATTCTACATTTTCTTCCACATGTATGTAAAGGGATTCTCATTTATTAAAACTCTAACTCTATGCCTATCTTTAAGAACATTATGACATGACAAAATTGATCTAAAAAATCTCCTAATCTCAATATATAGTATCTATTTTTAATAATGAACTTGTTGAATGATCAATAGTTGATAAACATTCTCCAAGCAGCTTTTTTCACCTTAATACCATTAAAGAGAAATAGGACGAACTACTTAGTTTTGATGCTCTATTCTCTAAGAATTCCTTAACTTGCATTTTTATCTCAATATTCTACAATTGGAGTTATGATGCATGCTACAACTTGGCAAACAGGCATCTAGAACATGACTAGACTCATTCACCATGGTTTGCCTTAGAGATATTCCTTATGGTTCTTCATGTAGAGTAAGGTATTTGTGAACAAGCTCTTCAAGTGGTTTTGTAAAATCTGTAGACTCCATGCTTTCATTTGGGAAAGCTAAAAGTGAGGATTAGTAAGAAACATTTATCAATTTTCTAAGAGGGCCAACTTTCTAGATTAGTAGCAATACTATAATTGAATAATTCTTTGAATGACCAGAACTTAATGCATTGTGGATAGTTTAAGACGGTCCAGTAAAACTCACAATTCCAAGCAAGATTGCAAGAAGTTCAAAGCGAGTTATTCTCAACAGATGTTGGTACTTTAGGAGCAGCTACTAGCATGACGATATTTTGAATGACTCCCAACATCCCGTTCCACCCATGAGTCTGTTCTACCCACTTCGACCTCTTTAGTGGAGCACTATAGTCATTACTTCCACTAATACTACACCTGGACTGCCTTCTCACCCTTTTAATAATACAAACAGAAAAGCAGATGCAACATCTGAGAAAGAAAAGTGGTTTTTTGGTTCCTGTTTTTGCTTCTTTTTCTTCTTTACTGTCATTGGGACCAGCTTGTGAATCCAAAGGGCGACTTCCAAGTGCCATGTGCTGCATTTGCTGCCCACTCAAAAATGCTGAAAGGCAAAGAGATGAAAAGCAGGAAAATGACCTCCTTTGAAGCATGCAGATGAAAGGCAAAACCAATCTATCTAATTAGTGGAATGTGGGAAGTGACCTGCACTTGCGTGATAAAGCATTTATGCAACTCCTTCCTTTCTGTTTCACCTTTTCTGCATCATCAAGCAATGAACCAGTAGTGATATTTTACTTTCTGTAAACAATTTAACAATTTTCACCATTAATTCCATGGCCACCATACAACTGTCAAGCACGAACATCGTTGGTTTCTAACTAGAATTTGAGCAGAATAAAACTTCAACTACATATATAGTAATATGTTGCACTGAACTGTTAGCTGTTACCATAAAAACAAGGCCTCAAACAGTGATCCATTGTTTGGTGATGAATAAGTTGTAACTGAAAGAAATGGCTACCATAGATAGTTTAATTTGTCTGTCTTCAGTTAACAAATGATTCTTGTGCCAGGTTTGATAAGGATGAAATGTTTATGTTAAGGTATCCCGATATATTTGAACGCAATGAGCTATACAAGAAGGTTACTAAAAAATATGCTTTCTACTAGCTTATATATGCAGAGGCCAAAATTGCACAAACACAAGATGACAAATCATGCGAGCTTTATGTTCACTTCAACAACAAATGCTTTTCTTTGCTACAATTTTTATGTTTGTTAATAGCACTCTCAAATAAATTGGCATTTCGATATTTATCAGAAAACAGCATTTATACCATTGCAAAATAGAACTTTGGTACAATCTGTTAAATGAACAAAATTAATTAAAATTTAATAGTTAAGTTTAACATATCATTAGATGAAACTAATGATAATATGCCTGCCCTGTAAAAAAGAATGAATACATGACAAAAAGGATTATTTTTTTTTTTTATAAAAGTTTGCAATTTCAACAAAAGGTTGTTTATGAATTAAATTTTCATAGTTGGTGGTCCCATATGTGACATGAAAGCTGTCATTTTAAAATCGGGTAACAAAGGAATTAGATATGCAATAAAAATCAAAATTTAATTAGCCACCATACCTAAGGTCCATTTGTTTCGATATGTTAAGATGGTAAATGAGAAATGTGACATGTAAATGTTTTAGTGGGTATTTGGTTTAATGCACAATTTGGTGATATAATCATTCTAATCTACAAAAGTGGGTTATTATTTTATTTTTTATACTTAGATTTTAAACTAGTTGATGCCACTCTTGTGGCCCTTCTATCCATAGCAAGTGAAAGTCTATCAAATAGTTACCTTATGTTATTGATTGTAATGTATTAGTGTTACTATATTTTGTTTTGATAAGAACAAATTTTAGAAATATTTATGATGATGATCTAATAATCTATCTAAAATATTTTATATTTTAGTCTTATATGTCTAATAGCATTAGATATTTTTAGAACTTAAAAGTAATTTGGTATTTGAATTTGGGCTAGTCGATAATCTAAATGTCTCAAGGATGAGAAAGAACAAGAATTATCCAATTGAGCAAGATTTTTAGAAGTGTATTTGTTTTGTATTTATAAACATAATATATGACTTGATTATTCAGAAATGGTGTAAGCATTGCCTATATGTTCAAATAATATATATAGATTATTGTATGCTTAGTTTTATATGTTGAGTTGATGGCTTGAGCAATATTGTCATGAGACATTTAAAAGTTTAATTTTATTAAATACTAGCAAATATCACATTCACCAATTTTAGAGCAACTGGACCACAATTATATAATTCAAATTAGAATCATGATTGCATTATCAGTGAATTTGAATTAATCTAAAATCAGATTTAATAGTTTAAATTTTAGAGTTGAAAACATAGTTTTAAGGAAAACTTTGATGTCACTTACATAAATTATATTAAGATTATATGAGCAATACTATGTTTATCATGTAAAGCATGTTAAAAATATATTTTTTTAATGATATGATTTGTGTTTTATTCTTTTTATATCAACTCAGCTCTTTGGATGCATAGGCTCCACGATTAAATAAATACTAGCCATATTGATAACTTGCTCCAAACATAATTTTAAATTTAGAATAGTAAACACATTTAAAATGTAATTTCTTGGATAATGATAATTCATTATAATTCTAAACAAGAAAGACCTCGTGACCTAGATGGCCTCAAATGAGTACTCTTAAAAAGATACATCATACATTGAGAGGCTTTCTAATTTGGTTAGGCTTCGAAAGATCCAAATGGTCTCCAGAACATTTTTTTTTGAGTTTCAATGCATCTTAACCAAAATTTTGTATGCTTTTGATGGCCTCAATGATTAATCTATCAAGGTTCACCTTCTTCCCTTTTTTGTGCTTTGCTTAACTTTCATAAGAGAGGTCTTAACAAAATTTTAACTCTCATTTTGATCTCAGCAAAAATAAAATCGTTTTCTAGTTATTCAAGTCCTTTGAATATATTATTTTCAAGGGCCAACAAGATGCCCTAATTATAGTCTAGTCATAATAGTGAAACCTTTTTCATCTCATACTATCTATACCCTTTAATTGTAGAAAACTTTTGACTCTATCATTCATTTGTTGTAAGAGTTCCTTTTAATTTTTAACAAATTATTCTTGTGAAACACTTATTTATTTCCTAAAATCAAGTCATCCATTTGTGGAATTATCTCATGTAAATCCTCATGAAGCATAGATGGTTTGAAAAATTAAGTTCTTTGACATTAACTATAGAATAAATCTCTAGGTTGAAAGAAATTTTCAATTCTTTTCTTGGAGATGTAAATGGGGCATACCTGATTGGCCTAATTTTCGTTCCTTTTATTTCAAATATTATTCTTTTTGATATGTAGCCAAGAATGCTCATCAACATATAACATATTTTCCAATCAGAAACAAATTTAAAAAATAACATATTTGTAAAATTCTCTAAAGTATCAAAATTTAATTGCATTCATAAGGGAAAAATAGTCAAATGTTTTCCTACTTGACTCCTTCACAATTCTTGGAATTAAATTAAGAAACCACAAATCTTCTCTCCTTAATATTTTCTCCAAATCATAATGGTCCTATTTTTTTTCTCTCCTCTCATCCTCGCATAGAGGCAAATGATAGCTTGTAGTTAGGATTAGAAGAAAAAGTGTAAAACAAAACTAGATTATCACTAAAAACTATTATGACTTGTCAGACAAGTTCCCTTCTAGCTTTAATTTGATCAAACAAAAAGCAAAAGACAAGGCTCAAATGTGAAAATCAATGGTTATCAAATAAGACAAGACCTAGAATTGCAATAAATAGATGTATTAACCTTGATTCATGGTTAATCACACCAGGGAAAGAAAGCCTACGGTTTGAAACTCATAGTTCCTTGAATGAAAGGACATGATGCATTATATAATGGCAACAATGATCAAACTCCCAATAAACTCCCACTAGATAAGCGAGCAGATTAAGGATTGAGAGCTCACAAGTGATTTAAAAAGGGAAGAAGCTAAGGAATGTGGGTAAGTGATTGAGAAATCAACCCTTTACTTCCAAATTTCATATCAAATTAAAACAAACTTTGATTAACTTGACATGAATACAATTAGATTTGTCTCAACAAACTCTAACTAACAATATCTTTATTTTAAAATTTTGAAATATTTTTTCAATGACATTAATTAAGAAGTATGTTATAATATCTTTTATTTTCTTTTTTTAAAAAAAAATTGATATTTAACTTAAACTCACTTGATTAATGCATTCATCATATTAAGTGTTTGTTACAGAGCTGAATTAAGACTTTACAATAAGATCAAGATGTAGGGTATTATAGATACCATTAAGAGCAATAATAAAGCTCAACATATCAATCCATTAAGTGTTAATAACCCAATATCAATAGAGATATATTGAAAGGGACCACTTTGCAAAGAATTTCATCAATACATTCTTAGATGATGATAAAAGTATAGTTTTCACTATCACTTGAATTTAACATCAAATGCATGTAAAAGTTATTCTAAGGACTAACACTTAAGATAATGTGTCAAAACAAGATTTAAGGCTTTCATAAGGCTCTTAGAAATCAGGTTTTTTTAACTACCAATTTTGATTAAAAGAACTAATCATCACTTGTATGTCTATAGTAAAGAAATGTTTTATGGTAGCCTCTTATGTATTATTTTGTTTCACTATTAGTGAGAAGGTCTCATCGTCTTGCTAAATTACCTTAATGACCTACTAAATAAAATCAAGTATTAATTATAGCCCAATTTAAGGGGATAAGATGTAAAACCATAAATTATTGTTCTAACATTGTACTTATTTATTTAAGATTACATCATTAGTGTTTTTATTAATTGAGCTAATGTCTCAAATTTTAATTGAATAGAATAAAATATTATTACGTAGATACATCTTGAAAAATATTCCTAAGTTATTGAAATTTGATGATGACATACTTTGAAAAGATCTTCTAGTAAAGAATCTATTGATATATAGTTTGCAAATTTTAGAAATCAAATTTATTTAGTTTTAATTGGTCAAAATAAGGGAAACTAAAAAGTTTAGTTTTTTTGATAAATAGCTACTAATTTATTTTTTTCAATTCTCTTCCTTAGTAATAGGTAAGTTTATTTTGTCCATTTGCAATCATGTAAGGGGGATGTTATGGTTGTTTGTACAAAAGCACTAAGTGTTACTTTGGGATTTGAATTAAAGTGGAATTGGTTTTCTTACATACAAAGTTTCTTCTTGCATGGATGAATTAAGAGTTATGAGAGCAAAGAAGGTTGTCAGTGTTATGGGTTGAACTATAAGAGAATTTGGGAATGGGAAGAGCTATGCTATTCTGTGAGTTGGAAAATAGAAATCAAGAGCTGAAGAGTGGTGGTGATTACAGTAAAACGGTAAGGAGAAGATATTGAGCCATGGTTCAGGTGAAGAAAGATTTTGTAAGCAAGATTTCCAACTTGCTTGTTTGGAATGAAGCTTAAGGCTTTGAGTCGCTTCATGCTTATTGAAATAAAAGACCCTTACAAATTGTTTGGAAAAGCTATTTGAGGACTTTATGCTTTAAGAAGTTGTAGAAGGTAAGGCCTTGATTCTTTATTTTTTTGTTTTATAATAAATTTGCTTCATCTTTGTTATATGAACTTCCTTCATTTGCTATCCAGCCTACATGCTATTGAGTATTGTTGTTTGAAGAGAAGGTTTGGAGTTTCCATAAAGGAATTATATAAGATTTTGTTAAACTTGTAGCTTTATTTAAAGTTGGAATTTTGATTCTGTAAGTATCAATTAAATTTGTATTCTAGATAATTTGTAACAAGTGGGATAGATGATTAATTAACTTGACAAAGAATCTAATTAGTTTTATCATTGATTAGATGATTCGATGGGGAAATTGGACAATTTGATTAGGTCATTTGTGGTACTTTAGATGCTTTTGTAAAATAGTTCTAATGGGAAGTTTGATGCTTAAGGAAAATAGGAATTTAAGCATATATTTTGAATAAGTAATTGATCTTATTGTGATGATTTGTGCACAATTTCAATGTGTAAGAAGGAAAAAAGGAGATAATGACAAGAGGATCATCTCAAAGAAGCCTGATAAGTAAACTAAAGTAACTTTAAAATAAAAGTTGTTACATAATCATGAATAATGCATTCTTAAGGACATGATAACACGACATCACCTATTATGTGTATACACACACACACACAAAGATATATATATATATATATATATATATATATATATATATATATATATATATATTGATAATAAATGAGATGTTTATCACATCATATGTTGTATGAAAAAGAATATGTATATTTTCATCTATGTTATATATTGATTTTATATATACTAGTACATGATTAAAAGAAAACAACAAACAACTAAAAGTAAAGTATTAAGAAATAAGATTTGATAATACGAGTCTTTTGACATGATATGATATGAAATAATAAGATATTCTAAGTTTTTATGATATTATCTCATAAACACTGCTATTTATGTAATATAGTAACTTTCATATGATACCACGAGCATCAAACCTCACTTAGCTATCGTTTGCTATATAAATTTGTCGTTAACTCTTGCTTTGTGATCTAGAGACTGAGCTAAGATCCATCACCACTTCAACTTTATACTAAGATGGAGGAGCAAGCTTGATATGATAAGGTTATTTTTGTTTTGTGATCTGGTTAGCTATGTAATCTATAGATTAGATATAACAAGATACTAAACGAGATGAGATGGGATAGTAGTTCTTTAAAGAAAATAGGCCCCTTAATTGAGAAATATGAGAATGATATGAAAATATAAAAAAATTTAAATAAGAAATATCTAAAGAATAATGAATAAGAGAAGTAATATATTATAAAAAAATTATGATATGATCATACATACATATGCATAAGATGAAATACAATATGCTTTTTGATGAATACTTCATAGATATCATAAATTTATATTACTCATTATTATAAGCAATTTCTTTTATTAACTTTTTTGTTATAGCTATAAGTTTGCCTACGAAGCATTTGTAGTTCATTTCCAACTTATGATACCTATCATGTTATAGATGTGAAACTAATTCAAGATACAAGTGGAAATTAAAATAGCTTCTTGAGAGTTTAGTAGTGTAGGATATTCCTTATTATATATTTTATAATTTTGGGGACTATATTTGAATATAAACTTTGCATCTATATGCTTATAGTTTGTTATTTTTTATCTTAATTTTGCAAAAGTAGTTTTGAAAAGTGTTTGTTGTCACCATCACCTAAGTGTTTTGTAGTGTTCTTTACTTTATTGTTTACTTTGATATTTTATATATATATATATATATATATATATATATATATATATATATATATATATATATATATATATTTGTTTGTGTGTGTATGTGATTTTATGTTTATCAGGTAGAAAGGATAAATATGACAAGACATGAGAGGTTAGTTTATGTTGTAACCTTAATGTTAATGGTGATATATGATTAAGGCTTACTAGAATGATTATAGAGTGCTAATTAAGTGGTTATTTGGGAAGTTGAAAGGTGGTGGAAAATTGGTGGTAGGTTAATAAAGTTTGAAAAAGAGTAGGCTTGAAGGCAATTAAGATTTTAAAATATGTTTAAGTAGGTTATCAGGAAAGTCATTGCAATAAAATTTAAGGAGACTTATAAGCATGATAAATTAATTTTATAAAACTTTTAGACATCGTAATACCAAGCTAAGCTCAATAAATGAAATTAAATAATGTTTAAGTAGCTAAAATAATTAATTTTCATGAATTTTGTATTTTAATTACTTCAAATTGAGTACAAAAACAAGGTTACAAATACTTTAAGCTTAACTAAGTATATTAATTAAATAAAATGCCATTTTAAAAAATAGTTTAACAACATTCTTGTAACACGATAAATAGATTGCATGCCTTTGCTAAATTTTTACAACACTAAATAAAAGTTTTGTAGATAAATAAGAAGAAAAGAGAGTTGAAGTGAGAGACATTATCAAGTTTGAATCCTTCATTCCTAGAACACATCTCACATAATGATTTTTTCAATCACTAAGATTCACAAGTCTTAAACTTTTTGAACATTACCATGTAAAACATCATTTACGAGAATTGGAAAGGAGATCAAATTTAGGAATTTTCACATCCAAGAATTGGAATTGCAACAAAAAAACCCTTTAATCATCAATAACTTTTGTAAGTTTGGATGAACATGTTAATATAGATGGAAGTAGTTTATCTAGTTGCTAACATAAATAGAGACATCAAAATCAAGCTTGATTATCTTATCTATTAGCAATGACAATCTAAGATGAATGTGGTTGTCTCAAGATGTCATATAAAGTGTTGAACCCATGGATGCCAACAACAATATTGTGTTATTTTTATTAAATTTTTCTTGAGTATATTTAGATCTTGTTTTTCATGATCAAATAAATCTACCCCTTGATCAACTAATTTGTAAGGCAATCTATATGTAAATATATATTAAGGATGTTGGTGGTAATGATTTAGCTCAACTCAACTTGTAATCTTGAAGCCAAGGAACCAAACTCTTGGTGGATTTGCTATAAATATAGAGCTCATCTTCTACACTTTATTTAATTAGAATCGTTAAACCCACTCTTGATTGTAATATGACATGCAATTTTGTATTCAACTGACTCATACATGTTTTAAATGTCATTCATTTCTTCACATGAGTTAAGTAGTGAAAAATTAGCTAATTAATAGAAAAAAATTAAGTTCAAATTAGTTAAACCAATGTTCAGATTATCTTAGATTCAGTGTTCATTGAAATAAAATTGGCCCAAGCTTTGCTTATGATCTACATAGTGAATATACTCATCAAAGTTACTTAGCACACTAGTATAATATGTCATTTTCTCTTTCTCATTATAGGTTCTAGTTAATATTACAAGTCATATAGCTACAATATTCTCATTGTAATGATACAATCTTCTACTTATTCTAAGCTAGCCTGGTCATACACTAAAAATCATTCTATTAGCTATGTATGATTCCCTACTTGTGCTCTGAGGCCTTTCTTATATGTTTATCATATAGATATGATGCTATTATCATACTTATATGATGATTTTTCTTTTCTCAAAACCTTGTCATGAATTAACTTCAATGGAATCAAACACGTATGATGTTTTTATTAAACTAGGATAACATTCTATTTAATTTAGGTTAAATTTTTTGTTCAGCATAAGTTCTTCATTGCATAGTATAAAATAATATATCTTACATATACGATCATCTTTCCTTTGTAGAAAGTGAAAATAACTTAGAATACAAGCTTTTAAAATTGCATCATATAGTAAGAAGAATCATGTTATATTTATACTATCATACTATAGAAGAATCAATGAATTAGAACTTTCTATACTCTTATAATTTTATATCATACAAGAATAATGCATAAGAAAAACCTGAGAGTTTAGCTGATAGTGATAAAAATTATCTTATGTCGATAATCCATTTATTAGATGCATATGAACATCATAACCTTAAGTAAAAAAATATATTGTACTTGTACAATCTAGTTGATTATTCAATATGATTATCTAAAAACATGTAAAGAGAGCTAAGGAACTTATACCATACAATACAATGATCTATATCATACTGTACTATAAACTCTAAGTATATAAATTTGCTAGTTGTATAAAGACATTATCGAGATGATCGCTCCTTTATTTTTATTGCTATTATATTATCCTTGTATTGCAATTGTATGATCATTTCTCCAGAACTATAACAGCTAGTTTGAACACCTCAAAAATGAGATTTTAGCCATTACACTTGCATTAAATAGCCTTAAGTTTTTAATTGGTGTAAATAAGAAAGCATTCTTAAGAAACTTAGCTGATGAATGTTTAGCTGAAAAAGTCATAATAGTGGGATGAACTTTACAATGAGAAAATTCTTATTTATATTACTTTATTTCGAGTTTATTTACGTTATTGTTTTAATTATTGCATAAGAGCTTCACATATTTCTTGGTAAATTTGTTTCATATCATTCAAACATTATCTCATATTATTTTCTGAAGTGAATAGTATAAGATCTTATATATACTACTTTATATAAGTGTTGTAAAACTTGTATAACTATTTTGTACTCGATTTGAGTGAGCTTGACCCCAACCTGGCTATGGCAAAAAGGGGTGAAATTTTGTGAGGGTGACCACTTGGTTATGGAGAAATGGGAGTGGTTTTAAAAAGTTTGTGCTTACAGATTATAGCGAAAGGCTCTTAGTTAATGGAAATTAAGTCGAGTTGAGTAGGGTAGATATAAGGATTGTGTTGGCAGTTGAACCACCTAAAAATATTGTGTCTCATTTTTCATTTTTCTTTATATACTTTTCTTGTCTTATTATCTTACAAAAATCATCATCTTTATAAAGGTTTTGGAAACCTAAAATATATTTTTTAAAAAGAAGTTATAAGAGTAAATAAGATTTTAAAAAAAACTTATTATGAAAGCATTCGAGTTATTTTGTATTTGGATTAAGTTTTCATTTGGTATAATTTATTCCTCTTCTTTTAGATATGATATTCTCAAAATTGCAATGTAAAGTAGCCAAAATGTTTCTATTAATTGATCAGCAAATGTTGTATTGTTATTTGCTTTAAGCCAAAGATTTGCAAAAGGCTTGAATTGTCTAAAATCTCAATATAAAAGCTTGATTGAAAAAGGTTTACACCAAGGCTAAAACTTCCATGGGATTTCTTTGATTCCAAGTATGACAATAAAACATGAAAAATGCAACAAAAGCATTGATACAATAGTATGAATAAATCGATATTAGTAGCAATCAATTGCCACACCATTTAAATAAAATGGGAGTTAAATGTTCACATAAGAGGGAGGAGAAAATTGTAAAAATGACAACTTCAAAGTAATGGCAAACAATAGAAGCTTTTTGATATTCTTAATTACTCTTAGAATAATTACTTGAAAGCTCTTTTTAACTTTAAAATCTTTGTAAGAGAACTACAATAAGGAAAGAACACAATATTTTAAGGTTGTTTCATCTAAAATTGCATATATGTTCACCTCGACCTAAACATTGGGAAAAAATGGCTTTTACAAAAGCTTGTAGATAAAACCCTACATTTGCCCAAAGGAGCTAATAAATCCCAAGTTAAAAGATTGCAAAATATTACATCAAAAGACCCTAGACATTGTGGCAAAAGGCCCAGCAATACTAAGCCAAAGAACTCCATGACCATTGAGCTAAGGACCATATAATCACTAGCCTTAATTATTTCATAAGTTGTCCAAAAGATTAATATAAAAATGAAAGTTAAAATCTCAACAATCTGATAAAAGATTAAAATAAAACTCATAAATACAAATTCTTGTAGTATAAGAATAAAATCATGAGATACTTTAAAACATTATTAAAAAATATACAAGTAATTTTCAACCTAACTCTAAGTAGCTGGTTGAAAAAAAGATGTGTGCAATGTTATCTCACTTTATCTAATTGTCTCAGCAAAATCCATAATGAAGAAGATCTTCATATATGAATGCTTTCAAAAGATTTGTGATTTATCATTAGCCATTTCACTATGTTTAATCCTCTTTTATAGAATCTTAAAAAGATTATTAATAGCTTCAAATATCCCCAATAATTCTTTAATAATTATTTTAATGTTTCAAAATTTAGTCAAATTGACCATTACTTACAAGAAATAAGATAAACATACTGTAAGTTTTAAGGATCAAACTATATGTTTATTTACAATTTATACTAACCATATTATCTATTAAATATTAATATATCATATTTAATTCTCAAGTTTATTCTCAACTACATTACTTAAACTTAAATAAACTAAATATATAATTTGTTAAACATAGATATATTATATGCAATCTTTGGGTTTCAAGTAAGAAAGCAATGCACTATCCATTCCCCCTACATACATTAGTTAGTTGAATTAAATATATTCTATGTTAATGTAACGTATTATATGCAACGCTTCGTATAAAAATTTTTTCTCAACATACTGTTTTCTCAATCTATGTACTTACTAATTTAAATTAAATATATTATATATTAATGATAAAGTATCTTATATTATATTTTCTTTTATATATTTTTGAGATTTTTCGTTCTAAGTATCTTGGATATATTTTATAATATAACTTAACATATTGATATGTAAAAAAACATATGTGAAATTATTTCTTTAGTTAACCTAAGTATATTAAGTTGTATTAAAAATATGTTTGAAAAGTATTTATCATGTATGCTTATATCCTAGCCATTTGTCCTAGTGTTTCAAATATATCATTATAGTTTGTAATATTCTAAAAACTAAAGAGAAACTTCATACAAACTTTTTCTAATATGCTTATATTTAGTGTCAATTAAATTCTCATTAAACACAATTAAACATTTAGATTAATATTCAAGTTATCTAATTGGTTCATTTAACTAAACATGAGTGCATATTTTAAAATACTTTAAAAAATTTATATTATTACAACAATAAAATTATCTTGTTATTATTAAATAATTTATATATGAACAAGGGTTCAACACATCATGATGTATAGTAAAATATGTAAATTGAAGATAGGATAGAAGTTCTTTAAAATCATAATATGCTTTACTCTTATCATTTATTTTATTTTCAATATCATTACAAGTAGAAATTATCAAATTAGTCAAAGAAGTTATCAAACAAAACCCTCATTTTGAAATTTCATTTACGCTTGTACAACTGGTAGCTAACAATCATCGTCTTAACAAACTTACAATAAACTCCTCTAATTGAAAAGCTTGCATTGCAATCAAATCTCCATTGTTAACAATTGTTAGCAAACCATCCACTATCAGTTTTGGCCAATTCTCCATTGCCTTCGATCTCCAAACACTATCTCTTATGTTTTCTCACATTATTTTCCTATCATTTAAACAACATAGAAAAAGGTATTTAACTAACAGTTACTACACGAAAATAAAGTTTCGTGAGCTTTGGTTTAAGTTCGGCACATGGAGAATATTCTGTAGATTTAGGCATCAAACATCAAGCCTACCCTACGTCCACTTTTGTAATACCCCTAATGCAGTTATCATTAGCTATGACCTGCTTTAATGTCACGAACTGTTGAGAACATTCTAGATGACCTTTACTGCTTTGACAAATATCACGTTATTCTCTTTCAACAGTTTTCTCGACAGTAATTCTAGTTAAAGGTTCCCATTAAGTTAACTTGAAGGAATCGAGAGATTTTAAAAATAATTACTGAAAATTTTATAGAAATAAAAAGTTTTTCAAAAAAAAATATTTGTCAAAGATTTTAAATTAATTTTAAAAAATTAATTTGCAATGTAATTGACGAACAAAATTTTGATATATAATCAACAGACTCGCATATGGACACACCAATCAGCACTAGCCAGTTTGTGCTACTGACTTTTCCTAAAACATGAATTGATTATAACACTTGTCTTTTGAAACATCTACAAAAGAAAAAAAAAAGTTGGAAAAAAAGGTGGAACCTTTTTTTTTTTTTGTTATTTATGTATGGTGTTAAGCTCGACTGATGCGGCTTTCGGTGTGTTAGTTCTCAAATACCATTAGCGGCTATCTGTTTATTGTTATGGAGCCTTGATGCACACAAAAGTAGCATCTAATGGCAATATGTTTTGTGTGTATGTGAAATCGTATATATTATTTAATGACAAATTATCTTATAGAAAAGGAAAAATCTTAACATAAATTATAAAAAAATATACTTAAATACTTTTAAAATTTTTTTACTTTTTCTTAAAAAAAATTGTAATAAGAAAACATTTAAACATGTTTATAAATCAAAAGGTTTTTTGAAAAAATGTTTACAACTATATTGCTACATATTATTTGTTTTTAAATAAAAATAAGTTGAACATTATTTTTTTAATATTATTTGATACTTAAATATTAATAATTGAGTGAATATTAATGATTTTGGTATATTATTGTGAAAAAGCATTGACAAAATTGTTAGACATTATATGTTACTTATTTTTGAAATTAGAACATAATTAATCAACGAATATTCATTAAGTATAAAAACACCAACATTGTTCCAAATCAATTATGCATTTTGCTTTTCAAATATTATGCATGTAGAATAATCACTTTGTTCATAATTATTTTTTTATTTAAAATTATATTAATCTGAAAACAACTTATTTGACTATAAGTCATTTTATAACTTTTTAGAGTAAATACATACAAAGATGTTTTCAAAGGATTGGGTTATAACCTAATGGTAATGTAGCTTGTAATTAGTTTAAGAAACTTAACTATAGCCAACCGAGCATCATCAATTCAAGTGTTGGGAAAGGTAATAAGCTCAAGGCCCAAATAGGGTTGGGAATAAATCTTGTTCATGGATCGTGTTGATGTTGGCATCTAAAGTAATATTATAAATAGATATCATTAAATGGTTCTTTGGACTATTTCATGAAATCATTTTCAAATAAAAAAGATAAAAAATGTAAATCACTTTACTAGTTTTCTAAAATTTCATGTTGAAAATCTTTATATTGCTTATTTGAAGTCTTATTCTCATCTAGAATTTTTGTTGCAAATTGGTTGTCAATCCAAATTAGTCAATACATACTTTTCTCTCAGATTTCTCATATAATCTTCTTGGCTTCCAAGCTCCAAAAAACAATTTCAATTCCTAACATTCTACATTTGTGATGTCATGTTTTTTCCTCTCCAAAGAAATTCCTAAAATTAATAATACAATTTGTAGCTAGTTTTTTTCTACATATCTCCATGAACAAGAAATGTACTACAATTGGCTTAAGAGACCAAGTCAATCCAAAGAATATAGGTCATTATAATGATTAAAATCCTAAACAATAAGACTGATGTTATCGATGCTAGTTGGCAAGCTTAAAACTTCAGTTGCCTTTGGGTAGCCGATATCCAATTTAGATATCTCAAGGCCTATGACTTTGAAACTATTCTTCCGACACAAACATTATTAAACTATCAATGATCATATATTATATGAATCATTAGTATATATTTAAAAGCCTTAAAAACCTAAACATGATACAAATCATCAAATCTTTATTCGTTATCCAACCTATAATGGATATCATTTAATTCATTTGGTTTATAAGTTCAACAATTGTGATTTAGTATTTTTATATGGTTAGTCAAAAGTAATCATCTAAAAAAAGTTGATTATTTGATTAATTTCTATCTTAGCTCATCAAGGACTAGTAGAGCTTAGGTCCATGAGACATATTCTTGAATTGAATTGTAATGATAGAGATCCTTACTAGATTACACTTTCCTCATAACTTAATCTTTTTTATCTCTTAACTCTTTCTATTATACATTGTCATAAGAATGAATAAATTGTCAATTGTAATAAAAATTTATTATTTATGGATAGAGAAAGACCTAAGCACATTTATGATAATGCAATTCTCAATTAATGCCATTTTTTAAAATTCAAGGAATAGTAGATGATCTCTTGAGAAATTAAGTTTATTTCTTAATTCTTATTGCTTTTCTAAATTATTCTATAAAATCCCTCTCATATCATAATATTGTAATATTATGTAGTATTGAGTAAAATTACTTGATTATATTATTATATTTCTAGTTTGTATAATTCATTAGATTATATTATTCTCTTTTAGGAATCGTTCGTGTTTTACGAAAATTTTATATAATTTTTTATCATCACTCTTTTTAGTTGTATTCTTTACAAATTAATTGTATCATTATTAAAAATCATGTTGTGTAGTGGATTATTCCAAAATCTTTTAATTCTATTATGTATTTTTTAGATTGTATTTGCAAACCTTCCCCTCATTATATTATTATTTGGGTATACTTTTTATATGATGATAGATCATATCATATTTAAAAGTTTCCTTCTTTTTATGTATATATCTCTTTTTTTTTCTTTAAATGATGAACCTCATCATACAACGATGGACTTTTGATGGGTGTAGTTTTTTTTTGTGATGGATGGTGGATTGTATCTTACCTCCCTAGAATGTGCATGTGGATTGCACCACTCCATATTGACTCATATGATTGCTTATTTTATTTTATTTTTTTGCTTACTTGTCCTTGTGGACATCCTTTTCTTTCTCTGTGGCAAACTATTTTGGATAGACACTAATGATTATCTTACACATCAAAAAACAATACATTTATAAATATTTGTATGATAAAATAATCATATTTCAAAAAAATGTTAATACATCTATTCATAATTATTAAATAAAAGATGACAAAAAAATAAAAAACAAGAATTAGTCAAATACTTTGAAATTTAATGATGCAAAAAGTAGTAAATAACTAAAAGTAATTGTTTTAAAAACCATTTGATATTGAAAAATTAACCTTTAATAAAAAAAATAACTGTATAAGACAAATTTGTATTTATAATTTTAACTACTTGAAATGTTCTTTTGTAATAAAACGGTGTCTTCAAAGAAGTGAAAGACATTAAAATATGAGTTTGTGTTTGCCCGAATGCTTGCATTGTTACACCTAGTTCAAAACCAGATTGGGTTTCGTGTCATTAATGCTTATAGTTCGATAATCGTGATGAAAAAGGATAAACTTTAGTGTCAAATCATTTATAATCACATAAGTACTCAAACATTTCATTAAGAATACTTAAAACAAATTTGTTGAGAATTTAAATAAGTATATAATCATAATATTTGTAGTAAAAGAATATCATTTAAGTAGTGATAATTTGATATGAAAAATAATATAAAATTCAATTGAAGTTACTTGTGATCACCTCTAGTTTAGGTAAAAAAAAATTATTTTAAAAATAACAAAAATATCAATAGTAACTGATTTTGTTGAGCATGGAATCATAGTATACCAAATCTACAGTTGTACAATCATACAAGCAATTTTGGGATTATTTTTATCATGGATTTATTTTTTTTTAATTTGTCATTTATTATCATCAACTTTTGTGAAAGCTTTCTAAGTATGTGTTAAAACAAACTTCTTTTCTTTCAGTCTTTTTATTGAATTTTTGTTAGATAAGTTATGTATAGTTTTGTTGTTTGGTTTTGCTTATGTTATTCATGTGATTCACACACTTATAAGAATATATCACATTTAATTCATACCAAATTAATGAGTTACAATAATAGTGAATGTATTGGAATTGTAAATGACTATATTGTTAACAATTGTGACGATGTTCAACAAAAAATTATGATTATGCTTCCAAAACAAATTTAGTGCTATAAAATCATATAGTACATTAATGAGAGAAAAAATATTAATTTTAGAAAAGCATATGCATAATAGTAGGTTTTAATTTCTCAACACAAAGGATTTAATGCAAACAAAACATACAAAGATAAAGGATAGTAAACTATGGGATAGGAAAATGTATGAAAGGTCCACAAATCTTTTGAAAATTACAACTCCCTTTAAAAAAAGATGATAAACATTCTTAATATCATCTTATTTTGTGGCTGAAACAAAAAGATTATGGCTAAGCTTATAAATGATAAAAAAAATGAATTTTTCAAGTCTTGTAAATGAGATGGAGGTAGCTTAGGATGTTTGATCTACTAAAATATATAATTTTATGATTAATGACAAAAAAAATATAAAATTGGATCACAACTTTTGATAAATAACAAATCTAGTGTTTTATTGGGATGTATAATTTCACAAAGACCATAAATTTAAATATTTGTATAAGAGTCTATTGATAATGAAAATTTTAGGAATGCACTTTTATTTAACATTAATAATTGAATGTATAAATAAAAACAAATTTGTGCATCAATAATTTGTGTGGTCAATTGATCTTCATGAAAATGTGCAACACAATCGAAGTATTTTTGGTGATCAAACAAACACAGAGTTTTGTTTAGGTTGTAAGGAAAGGATAGAGAGTGTTCATGTGATAAGTTTAAGAAAGTAGGACTTTTTAGTGCACATATTCTATGTGTGACAATTTATGATAAAATCAATAAATTGTTTAAATAAGATTTGAACCAAGAAAAGAATTGCAAGACTGAAAAATTGAATTCTTTTCATTTGCTAAATCAAGAAGAGGATTAAACAAATTTCATCCCTAAATATAATTTTCAAAATTTTTTGAAAAGAGAGTTTTTTAAAATGAATAAACTAATATTCTATTTCATAGTAAAATTAGACCTTACCAAAGTTGATGTCTATGTCTTTAATCTTTTAAGCTCGCTAAACACTTCAAAGCACTTTTAAGACCACTAATTCATTATGTTCAAAATGCATACTTTTTTTTAAAAATGTAAAGCTATTTTGCACTAAACAATCAAATAGAATAATAAAAGATGTTGTTCTTATATTACATTTAATTCATACCAGTGCCTAGGCGCACGGTGCACATGCCCGCGCATAGGAGCGCGATGCACATACACACAATTTAGATTGTGTTTTGCTACAATTCCACCTTGGGGTGACAATTTAATAAAAACCTGTTAGTGAAGAGTTGTTCTTATATTACATAATATCATTAAAAAACATGTAAAACATTGATTAATGAAATATAATTTCAAATTTTTAAAAATTGATAAGCATAGTAATGTATCTTAAAGATGTTGGCTTTTTTATCATTTTTAGGTGGACATTGTAAGGTTTAAAAATGTAATTATATGTGAAAGATCTTTTTTAATTTTGTTCTTTATTTTCTTCAAATTTAACCATCATTGGTAAGATAAACCATTAGAAAGCAATGATTGAAGTCTTTGATAATGCCAGTTTTGAAGAAGACAGGACAAGAGAATGAGTAAAAGAGAAAAGTTTGGGGGAAGATCTAAGAAGGAATTGAAGGATTGCAAAAACTAAATCCTCTAAAGATAATCAGGATGGCTTTCATGTAAAACCCTAAGTTGACATGATGGAGTTCGATGTTTGGGAAGAACAAAATTCTATATATAGCATACTCATTTGGTTAGATTATCGAGTAAAATTGACTTGTTTGCTAGTCCTTCATTGCCTTCACAAGTGCTTTGATTGATGTTATGTAGGATATCCTTTCAACAAGATTTTGGCATTTTGTTGGTTACAAGAGAGGCCTCAATAATGTTATTCTAACTTCCTTGATTGTTGGATGATCATTAGAATGATTTCAACTCAACTTCCCTAAAGATTTTATTGGGAAAGACTGATAAAAAATGTATAATTGATTGAGGACATCAAAGTTGAAGGTTTCACCATCCATTCAATGGAGAGCACGAATGTGGACTTGATATTTTTTTTTGTATTTTTATCATTACCTCACAAACTATTAAGACATTTATTATAATGGAAAATTGCAATTTTATGTATTTGAATGAAAAATGAATTAGAAACATTCATCCTTCTCATTTAATATACTAGACAACAAATTAATTACAAATACTTAGTCAAAAAAATGTGGAGTAAATGTAAACCATTTCATTATGATGAATTGTGGAAATCAATGACAACTGAACATTTTTGGATTTAAATCATGAGTATGGAGACAAAAGAAAATTATTGAGATGCAAACCATCATTTCCATCTTTAGGAAGAAGCATTTGATGATGCATTGGTGAAAGTAATTTAATGAACTCTCAATTTAATGAACCAAAAAGAAAAATTCTTTTCTATGCATTAGTGAAAGCAATTTTTAGGGATTCCTAAATTGGAAAATTATTTAAAAATATAGGCCTCAAATTTTGAATGCAGATATTTTTTATGATCAACCTAGGTTTCACATTGACAAGTTTCTATGAGTGTGCATTCAACAAACAAGAGTTTACACACCTCCACAAAGCCCCTTGTCTTCTAATTCACCAAAGTGAGGAATCCTTAAGTGCCTTATTGCCAAACAAACTTAGTTAATGAAACAAAACGGAGTTTAGAAGCATTCATTTGTATTATCTCACACTCACTAAATTTATCAAATAGTTTGGTAACTTTCTCCTCAATATCCTTAAGTGCTTTACATTGCAATACCTTCATAACACTAAGTTATGCTCTTATTTTCCTTTTTCTTTCTTTGTAAACATTTTGAGCCAATTTTTTGGATAAATGTGTGTTTTCTCTTTCATTGTAAATATCTTTCATTTTATGGGTTATGCCTTAGCTTGATATCAAAAAGGCTCTTTTCATATTGTTGGATCATACTTTATCTCATTTAAAAAATTTATATTTATTGTTTCCTATCGGCCATCAATGTGAGAGAAGGAACAAATTGTGATGCTTAAGAATTTGCTTAAGGTAGAACAACTATTAATAATAAGGAAACCCAATTAGAATTTTTATGTGAGCTTTTCTTTCCTCTGTATTTTATTGTTTCTAATTTTGTACTCATCAACTTGTATATTGAAATAGTTAAAAAAAATCTCAATAAACCAATATTTTTTTATAAAACCCAATTCACTGCCCCTCCCTTACTTGGGAGGACCTATAGACCAACAACTTCAAATTTTTTCAACCTTTAGATACGTGACATTTATTCAAGAATAGCCAACCATTCATGCATTACTTTATATGACTCAAATACATTTAAGTGTATGCTTCACTAGACCTAAGAATAGGTCCATCATTGCTAGAATGGCTTTGAGTTCTTTTGAGACCTATTACCTTCTTTTGCTACCTCATTGAATTCATCATCCTCCTCTAGGGAATAATATGTTTAGAAAGACAATCAATTTAGTTAGATTCTAATGGGCTAATAAATCATAAATGATTAATAATTTTATCCCATGATGGTAGGAAAAAAAGGATAACTTTTCCTAAAGTTTTTTGTATTCATTTTACATAAAAGAAATTTATATTTTGAAATAGTTATATAATCTTAACATTGACACTTCATTATAGAAACCTATTTTGTGAAAAGAGAATACGATTTTTGTAGTCTATGATCTAAAAACTCCAATATTATCATAAAAAGTGCACTAAAAGTTTGAACCTAAGGTGAAAAGTTGAATCCCTCTATTATCAATTGAAGAAATAGTGTTATGCAATCTTTTTAAAATTTCCTTTTGATGTCAAAACTTTTTTTATTTATCTTATTCATAAAATTATGTAATTTTAATTTTAGAACGTCTTGTATAAAACTTGCATTATTTGACTTTTCTTTAATTATGTCCATTGATTTCTTTAGCTTAAGATTATTATATAGAATCATTTAATCTAACAAGCCCTTTTTGGGCTTTCATTAACATTTAGATATCATTTGAGATTAGGGTGAGGGTTTTCTCAACTTATTTTGAAAAGCAACGTATGTTTGGAATCCTAAAATGAACGATCTAAATATAAAGGTGTTCTTATTACTTTTGCATTTCTCTTTGTAATATTTAGTGTATAATGTCACATCATGCACCATAGTTTAAATTCAACTATTTCATTATAAATTATAAAAGATATAAAATACCATAATTTCAGGTTCTAGATATTTATTTATATGTATAACATCATAAATAGAAAAAAAATCAATAATTAAAAATTTATTTTTCCTTTAAATTTAAAATAGTACTTCTCTTGTTAATTTGAAAATCAAGATACATAATAAGAGTTTCTATTATTGGAAAAACCCTTTTCTTATCATTTTTTAAAAATAAAACCTTTTAATAGAAATGATAACAAAACAAAGTATTTTTCTCAAATTTGCATGAAAGAAAATAAAAGACCATTTCCAAACCTAAAAATAACATTTCAAAAGATAAGAACTTTTCATAGAGGTATAAAGTAAATCACCATCTATATTTTAAAAAAAAACTAGATATTCATTATAGTAGCTTAATCTCAAAATAGAATTTCTACTCCATCGTCACTTAGGAGCAATACCATAAAAAACTTGAAGTTAAATTATGTTCTATCTTAGTTTTTCCTTACAATCTTATGATATGAATCATTATCACCTAAATTATCAATACCAAAAAAAAGCTAAACCAATAAATATTGACTTAGAAGACAAACTACTTACAATGCAAAAAGGAAACAATTAGGTTGATTAGGAGATCTATTATAGATTTAAATATAAAGAAGGTTTTAAGTGTTATAAAACAAAAGAAGTTGCTGGTCACATGTGTAGACACTCACCTATGAACACCTTACTTTAAGCACTGCATGTGGGTGGGAGCATGTGCGGAGCTAACCTTGGTCATGTGCACTTCACGTGACCAATTGGTCTACCGACCCCTATAGAGACAAAAACACACTAAAGGTTAGCAGCCATGTGCGCTAAGGGCATGGTAGGTACCATGTACTATGTCTACTAGTCTGTGTAGAGTTTGTGTACACATAGCATCAAGGGTGTGTGAAATAAAAGCACATGTAGAGCCATTCTCATGCAGGTTCTAGTGATAGACAACTCAAATTTATGAAATCAAAGTGTTTAACCAAATGCCATATGGGTTTTTCAGTAATTAAAATATTATACTTTTTGTCATAAAATTTTATATCCAACTCTAATATAAAATGATAAAAATGATAAATGAAGTAATCAAAATTTCATGAAGTATTCAATCTTCTTGTGACAATAGCTTTGCTTTCCTTCTCTTTCTTCCTTAGTTTCTTGTCATTTCTTATGCTTAACTTCTAATTATTATGACTATAACTAGATTTACTATTCAAGATTCAAAGGAGAAACACCTGATGAATAGATCATATTATATTTGGTATTATAGCATTTTGATTCAACACATATGATAAGAGCTTAGAAGAAATGAGTTAAGTAGTAAGTTGTAAAAAGGAATCAAGAAATTGGAGAGGCTTTAATCGATATGACTGCACTGAATTTTTTTCATCAAACCTGAAAGCAAAAGTAACTCTATTAACCCAACAATTACAAATATTAATGGAGATGATGTTAAAAAATCAATATCTCCCATCACAACTTTGAAAGATAAATCACCAAGTAAAAAAATATTCCTAACTCAAGGATACTTGAAGACAAGGATAAGAATGTCATCATCAATCTTACTCTATTAATACTTAAGAATTAAAAACATCAATTCAATGTAAATCCTAAACATGATTTGTCTATTTATAATGGTATGGTGAATGTAAAAAAATGTTTCCTAGTTGAAATAATTAGAGATCTATGTCTCTCTATATGGCTAATCTTCATTAGAAAAAGCAGCATATGTTTGATTAAAAAAGATGAGACATGCATTGGCCTGATTGAATGCATACTTAAGAGCTAATTCAGGTACATAAATAGCATGGATCCAGTTTAAGAAATTAATATAAGAAAACTTTTACCCAATTTATTATGTGCCAAAAGGGTGGAGGAAGTGGCATAACTTATAACACCTACAAGGATGAACAACACAGCTATACACCACTAAATTTTTTAGGACAAGCCATGGTAATAGGAGTACTTATTATTGAGATGCAAACTTTTTCCAAATAAATTTAAGAAAACATGGGAGAAATAAGATCCTTGTTACAACTACAAAATAGTTGATTCAAGAGTCTCTACAATAAGCATATGAGAGTTTATCTCTCATGATAAAACCAAAAGAGCTCATAATTAATGAAACTATTGTAGGGAGAGAGGAACTCTTTGCACCGCACATTTAAGTAAAGAAAGAGTTGGTGAATGCTATCATTAATATTGGTAGTCAAAAGCATTTATTCTGTAAAAGGCTTGTGAAAAAACTCTACTTAGAAACTACTGCTTATCAAGATTCTATTCTCTTAGGCAGATTCAAAAAGACTCTAAAATAACAATTAAAAAATAATACAAAATAGAATTCACTTCTAAGAGTATATTGACGAAGTTGTCTATGAAATAGTGTCACTAGATATTTATTAGATCATATTTGGCTGCCTACACTTGTAGCGTCGAGATGCAATATACTATCATCGACCCCAACAGTATCAATTTTCAAAAAATGAATAAACTTTTTTGATAATGAGGGACAATGGAAAGAAAATAGTAGATATTATTAGTACTAGCCAAATTAAAAGGTTAGTAAAGAGAAGTAAAAATTATGTATTATTATTAGTTTAACCTAACTAATTGAATATTGTTACCAAAAAATATGATAACATACTCAATCCAATTTTAAAGATATTAAGAGATTATTCTGTAATATTTAGTGAACCTAAAGGGCTACCCACAAAATATGCTATGGAGCATAAGATTTGACTTTTATTAGATAAAATGCTTCCAAATATAAGTATGATCATATCTCAGTAGTAAAGAATGAAGATATTAAAAGGCAAGTCATATAGTTACCTGAGAATAGAGTACTCAAGCCTAGTAATTCTCTATGTGGCTCTCTAGTTATCTTAGTGCCAAAGAAGGATGGAGGTTAGCAAAGTGTGTGGATTATTTATCTCTCAACAACATCATCATTAAGAGTGGCTATTCTCTGCCAAGAATCAATGATCTCTTAGACTAGCTAAAGCATGCACAAGTATTCACAAAATTAGATTTCAAAGTAGGATACCATCAAGTATATATTGAAGGAGACACCTTAAAAAATAGCTTTTAAGAGTCAACATGGATTATATGAGTGGTTGGTAATACTATTTAGGTTCTACAATGCTCCAACAATATTAATGAGATTGATGAACGACATTATCACTCTTATTTAGTGTAGTTTCTAATAGTTTACCTGTATGACATACTCATTTATAGTAATGCACTTGAAGATAATATAGAGCACATAAGGAATGTATTCAGCATCCTACACTTTTGCCTATTAAAGTTGAAAAGGAAGAAATGTGAGTATGAAAAGAAAACCCATCTACATTTAGGATTTCAAGTTGGTAATGAAGGAATAAGCATTGATAAAGAGAGGATTAATGCAACTAAGAAATGTGATGACCTTAAAATATTATTAATGTCAAAAGTTTTCTTAGGACTTATCATTACCTAAGAAAAGTCATCAAAGGATTCTCTGAAATAGTAGTATCGTTAAATGCACTGGCTTACCCACATCTAAAGTTTGACTAGATAGAACAACATCAACAAATGCTTCAACAATTAAAAGAACTAATGTGTAAAGAATCAATTTGAGCTTTACCAAATCTACAACATCCATTCGAGATTCAAGCAAATGCATTGGGGGATGTTATTTGAGCATTTTTAATACAAGACAAACATGTAGCTTATTATTTTGAATTACTATAAGGAGCACAAAAGAATTATGTGATCTATGACAAAGAGCTTCTAGTTTTCAATCAAATAATAAAACATTGAAGACTATACATCCTTAGGAAAGAAATCATAGTACACACAGATCATCAGTCACTCTAATATTTATATAATTAATCAAAGCTACAATAAGCATGACACCTATAATGGATGTCATACTTATAATAATTTAACTTAATTACTAAATACAAGAAGGGCACTCAGAATAAACTTGTGAATGTGCTTTTTTAACCTCCTACATTCTTACTATGCTTAATAATTATTATGCAAATCAATAATAAAATTTGAAGAGTATGCTGTGAAGTATAAAGAACACCTTAATTTTAGAAAAATTTATTAAGAGATAAAAGGAGATAAACACTCTGAGTATGCTATAAAAAATTAAGTACTCTGTTGAGAAAAGCAATTATGTAAACCACAAAATGGTGATAAAAATGATGGATATTTGAGGCTTATACATCTAGAGATTTGTCGTACTTTGGAGTCTCGAAGACTATACTAATTTACAAAGATATGCTTATTGGCCCAATATGAATTGAAATGTTGAGAAATTTATTTATAAGTGTATACTTTGTTGTATATCAAAATCATCAAATTAAAAACAAGGACTATATATGCGACTACTTGTATCGATAAGTCTCTAGAATAATATCTCAGAAGATTTCATCAATGGATTATCAACAACTTGACAAAGACAATAATTTGTTCATTATGGTACATAGATTTTCTCAGGTATTCATACTAATGTTGTGTAGATAAGAGGTTACAAATGAACAAGAAACTGTTACCATTCTCCATCGTATCAAATTGGGATGTTTGATTCATGAGAAAATTCTATGAGCATTATTGAGAATGAAAGATATCCCTTTGATGGAAAGTATATCTTCCTATAAAAAATAGAGAGATAAAGTGGAGTGGTAAATAGGGTAGTTATTCATTTACTTTGAGGATATAATGCACACACCCAAAAACATGAGATGAGAATATTACATATATACTATTTACTTGCAACTACATTATACATGGATTGAAATCAATGAGTACTTCTGAAGATTGTATGAAATTCCTACCCCAAAGACCACTAGACTTCGAATTTAAGATACCAAAAATAAGAGATACTAGTAACACTCAACAAAAAGGTCAATAATTTCTAGAAAGAATATGAGAAATACATGCCAATATTAAACATAACTACTTGAATCATAGAGAAAGTATAAGAAGTGATAAGAACAACATAGAGTTGAAAAGAAGTTCATTGAGGGTGACCTTATTACTCTTTATATTAATAAAGAAAGATTGAAAAGAGATGGCAAGAAGCTAAAATTTATATGGTAAGATCCTTTTAAGATAATATAAAAGATTAATGATAATACCTATCAGTTAGTGCTATCAGTATATATGGAAATGTACTTAGTAGTTAATGTGGACACCTGAATGCATTTGTGCCATCTGTGTTTGATGAAGAACCTTACAAGAACTTACCATCAATGGATGACTTTGTTATGGATGATGATAAGATTCTAAATAAAGGTAACATACCTAAAAAAAAGATCATTATGACAAAGAGTGGGAGCATGAATTCATACTAAATTTGGAAGAAAGGAAAAAGCATTATTCCTATGAAATGTTACAGTTTGGATAAAGGTTAATCCTTACTCTTATCACCTGGTTTCCAATAAAAGTGAGAACAAAAGTGAGAAGATTAAGCTACCTAGTTAAGATTGATTTGATGAAATTAAAATCAAGAAAAAAATGGGACTATGATTAGAAGATCTATTATAAGTCTAGGCACAAAGAAATCTTTTAAGTGTTTCAAAAAAGAAGAAACTACTACTCACACACATGGGTGCACATGACTTTAAGAGTTGTGTATAGACAAATGAAAGCATTGTGCTAACCTGTATAATGTGTAGTACGTGTGCCCAATAGATGTATAGATTCCTACATGCATGGGAGTGCACTGGCAGTCATCGATTGGATGCACCATGCATGTAGAATGTACCACCTATCATGCCAGTTAGTTCACACTCAGTGCCAAAGGCATGATGAATACGAGTGTATGCAAAGTCATTTGTGCTTGGGTTCTGGTGCTAGGCAACTATAATTTACAAAATTACAATGTTTGGTAAAATGTCGCATGTGTCTTTTAGTAATTAAAATATTATGATTTTTATGATAAAATATTATATCCAACTCTGTATATTAAGATAAAAATGATGAATAAAGTAATAAAAATTTTTAGGAGTATTCAATCTTCTTATGACAATTGCTCTACTCTTCTCTTCCTTCTCTTTTAGTTCCTCACTATTTCTCATGCTTAACTTCTATTATTATAATTATAATTAAGATTATTGTAGATGACTCAATGTGAGAATGCTTAACAAATAGATCATTATAATACATGCTTGGTCAAAAGTACACCACTTTTATAATAAGTTAAAATATAAAATTATGTCATAGCCATGTATATCCTAAGTAAAACTTTTCACTTATTCTTTTCCATTCTTTTAGAGTTTAATTATTTATATCTTTGAAGTTGGTCTCTTGACCCCATTTTAATATTGTTTGGCTTTTAGATCGTACACCAAGTTGGGTTTGTTGAGTCAAATCTGCCATCATTAAGTCACACTTTTTCAAAACCCTTCCTCTTTCTATAGGTCTTCCAACTTATTGTAAAGCCTCAAAGACTTAGTCTCATGTTACATGGTGATGATTCCAATCATCTCACTTTTTTATCATTTTTACAACTTTACACTTTACCATTTTTACTTGATAATTTTTTTAAGAACTAATTTCCCAACCTATCTATACATGTTCATATATTAATTAAAATTTATAATTGTATACATTAGAGATCCAAATAAGAGAATAACAAATATAAGCATCTAATAATATATATGACCCATGAAAAATATACCATGTGAATTTTATTAATATATCAAATCATCAAACATCTCCTTACTATTTTTTAATATATTTAAATTAGTATGTCAAGTCTTCTAACTTATCAAATAATAAGCATCAAGGCATATGCATTATAAGATCCATAGTCACCTATCCTAGTCCATTATCATGCTCACACCAAAAGTTGAATTCCTATAAGGTTCCCCACAAGCTTCAACAAGCTAAATTCTTTCTTTCCACACTTTTTCTCTCTCTAATTAGTTAATTTAGAAAAATCATAATTATTTATTTTTTATCAAAACCTCGTGTTTATTTAATTCTTAGTTCTTTTAATTCAAATGGTTATGAAAAATTATTAAATAAAGTTTAAAATCAATTACTTATCAAACTCTACTTTTTATAAAATTTTCATAATTTTTTAATACTTTTTGTCTTTTAAAAAACATATAATTGATACCTTTTCTTAGAATTTTGGCCTACTAGACATGTCAAATTTTCACCAAAATTATACCTTCAACTCTACAAAACATATAGTATTTTTCATAATTTTTTTTCAAAATGTTTTAACATTACTTAATAATTTAACAAATTTTGATTTTCTTAAATATTTATAATAATATTTTTTCCTATGAATTTGACCAATTCAAATTTGAATTCTATAAAATTTTTATCATATGACCTCTAATAATGTTTTAACTCAATACTTGACATTCAACTTTCTCTTTATGTCTCATAACAATTTTTTATAACATAATCATTTTCAAAAAAACGACAATAACTCAAAAAAATTAAAATTTTCTAGAATCATTATTTAATAAAATTAATTTCTTCTATGATAATAATATATCTCATCCCTTCTTTAAACTCTTTTCTATATTCTAATAAACATATTTATTTAATTTTATTACATGGTAATGTATTTCTACCAAATAAAAATTAATTAAATAATCTTCATATATTTGAGATGTTATAATAAATAATCCACATTATTCCTTTCTTATCCCACACACACAACTTTTATTGTAATTTCCTTCAACCATGCCAACATGGAGGCCTCGATAATGATTTCCTTAAGAGTTACATTTTCCTCTAGATGGGCAAATTCTTATTCATGACATCTTCGAAGACTAAACGCCATCTCAAAGAAGGTTTGTGATCAATGCTCTAATCCATAAAAGTTTCAAGGATAGTCTAATTAGATAAAAGACTATCTTTCAAGGGGATATTTATAATCTATATCCCTTATTGAAGTTTTTAAAAAACTATTTTAATCTCAAGATAATCTCCTAATCAAAACTCTAAGAGCCTTGAGCAATTTAAAAACTCTTGTGATTGGAATATTCCACAATTAATATTCATGATTATAGCGATGGAGTCAATGTTTAGGAGAAACACTTATAACTTGCCACAATGGGGAAATGAGGATAGTATAGGACTTACTAAGTTCATTAATATTTCATTGATAATGATGTTCACACTAGTGGAGAAGTTGCACCTAATAAGTTGCTGTTTGGAAATAAATGATAAGATCAGTGGTGTAATGATGTTTCCAAAACTAAGGGTCAAGATTATAGACTTCATTGATTTTACTTCATTCCACCTATTAATCCTCTCAACTAACTTTCAGAAAAGAATTTGCAAATCTTTTTGCCGTTTGAAGAAGAAGAAAAATTGACTTCAAATGTGTATAATACATGAACTATCATTTAAAAATCAAGGTCAATCATTTGTACAAGTTACAAAAACCACTTATATATCTGAAATGTTTTACTAAATAATAAACAAAATGCACCCACTAATTACAATTATACTACCAATGCTAGAAATTGAGAATGTATTTTAACAATCAAATGTCCTTGGCAATGGTTATGCAACAATACAAACATTAACAACACATGAAATATTTTGAAAGGTTCTATTATGACACACAATTGTGATCATGAATCAATGATGTGCACAAAAATCAATTTCAATACACAAGTAGAAATTATGGTGATCCAGTTTTTGATCGTAGGTGATAGTATGTTATAAGGACAGCTCAAAGGATGTCAATGCTCTAAGGTATCATGTAAGAGAATAAGCACACTAAGATGTCATATAAAATCTCTCTTAGAAGTATTGTGGTCATTATCGATCAACAATATGGTGGTGTATAGGTGAAAAATATTTGGCATCTAGAATAAAGAGCCAGTGCAATTGATGATGTCATGTTGAAAAAGTAATTCTTTGTTCCCAATCTATTGGCCACTCAAGTTTGCTTAAAAGTGAAATGCAATTAAAATAGGCTCGGACTTGGATTCAATGTACAGATGCTTTAACGAACGCAACCGAGTGACCTGATTACATTTTCTTACGATGGTGGTCCCACTCACCAATGCTAGAAGCCAAAAAATCCTGAAGGGTCTACCTTACCTCCCACTCAGTAGAAATGGGAAACATGGAAATGAAGGAGAAGGACCATCGATCAGTTCTCGCCTACTCCGCTCGTCATTTGTGGAGGCATAGAGGACCCTCCATTGGAGCCACGACACATCATGGCGAGGATGACTCTTAACCCCACGTTAAGCATTTCATGAATGGATTGCCTACAGAAGAATTCGCCACCGCTGTAGATATCGGTTTCTGTCGATATCTGGTAGGGATTGCTCAGTGGGATCCAAGCGGAAGTGAAACTTTGTTCCAGAAGATTAGGGATTATGAGGGCATTTTACAGCGGTTGGAAGAGTTATTCCTTAAAAAATGAATATTGATTCTTAGGGTTTACAATGCTGCAACTTTTTTTAAAATAAAATATCTAAAAATGAAAAACTTCTGATAGCTTTTTGTTTAGTTGATTATACTAATAAATGCAATAATTTATAAGTCAAGAGAGTATTAAGAATTGAAGGTACAAAAATTGGTTAAGTGAATTATTATTGTGATTAGAAAAGCAATTACATGACAAGAGTTGGAGACAAAACACTTAATGTTAGACCTTAAAGGCCCAAATGATCAAAATCACATCCTTATAGCCCAGCACTTTAGGCCAAGGCCCCAAGACCTAGCAACTCACAGCCCAACCGTTGAGACAGAGTTGCTCGATGTAAGACCCTCAATAACTAATTGCTCGAGGCCAAATCCTCGAGACCCAAATACTTATGGTCAGACCAAGCTGCTTGAAGCCAAATCCTAAAAGCCAAGCCATTGAAGTTAAAAAAAAACTCAAGTTCAAGTTATTCATGTAAAGGTAAGCACACTTATCATAAGCTGATAAAATATTATCGAGATGATTGTCGAGGTTTTCTAACAATAATAGTAATTCTCCCACTTGTACACTTATCTAATGCAACTAAGTAATTTTCAAGTTATTTCTGTTATTTAATTCATTCAGAATGTCACAAGTTCATTCTTGTTTATTAGAGTTTTATTTCCAATATTTAGATCAAATAGACATACTTTTTTATAATTCTTCCTTAAATTTTCAAGTTATTTTTTCTATTTAATTCATTCGGCCTTTAAACTTTAACTATAAAAAGTCTTTTTCAATGGTTATTTTATTTTCTTGACCAATATCTTTGCTGATCTCTTTGTGTTGCATCCCAAATTTTTTTGGTAGCATAAATTCAGACTTAGCCAACCCCATGATTCCTTTTCATCTTAACTTTGTGACCAAAGTGCCCTACTTGAAATAGCATAGATTTTTTAGTGTGTGTATAATGATTCATAAGAGTCTTATGTTTATCTTGCATGACCATAATCTTATCCAAAACCATGTAATGGTATTCTAATTTGCATACAATACTTGGATTTATGAACTCAAATGGCCTTGACTACACAAAAGTAAGGAGTAGATAATGTGCTATCAGTTATCTATGATAAGGATCAATTTTAGTCATGTGATTCTAAGATTAGTGGATCTTAGTTGATTCCTTTTTATACTTCAATGGTAAGAACCTTTTATTGTCCAGTATAAAATATCATATGGGAGAGTTTTGGCAAGAGTTTAGAAACCCTAGCCATGAAGCTTTGCAAGTAGATCCAAACTCAAGACGAGCAAATGCAAGGAGAAAAGCTATGAGCAAAGAAAAGGAAAGGAAATCACAAGCTTGAAGAAAGTAAAAGAAGATTCTTTGGAGTAATCCACTACATTATTTTAAGTAGGTTGAATCTTGAGATTAGATGTAGATAAATGCTAGATAATAAAATTAGCTATTTTGCTAATCATGTATGTGAGTTTTATGGGACTATGTTTATGTTAAGATTCACTAAGTTTCATTTTTATGAACCATAATATAAAAAGTGGAGATGATGAAATTGAGCCATGTTGTTGTTACATTTGTTAATATCATTATTGAGATTTAATTTCAAATTTATAAATGATGACCATGACACCATAACTGATCCATGTTGTTATGGTTTTAATGATTGAATGGATACTTAAGTCAAGATTTTATGTGATCTTATGATATTGTATGATATTTTTCTTGAGGAGAATATTTTTCATGCAAAATTGATAACATAGGTTGTTATGAAACTCATGATTTTGTAGATAAATTCTTGCTTAAGTGGAATCGTGAATATTATGGTTTTATGTTATGTTATAAAAGAAGAAGCCTTGAAAACCAAGATTATGATGTGGAGATACAAATCATACCATTCTCATATTGCTAAGAGTTCATGCTTATTAAATAATCTAAATGTATTCCATGTTTAGAATGTATTTTTTTATAGTGAATAGGAAGAAGTCATGTTGTCACGACTATGTTATAATCTTACTTAAGATGACATAATTCATTCTATGTTATGATACTTAGAACTTATGCTTTTGATTCGATGATTTAAGATTACCATATGGATAATTCATGATTACTAAGAACAATATTTTGTTTTGCTACCTTAGTTCAATTATCATGAATTTGTGTTACTAAGATTGGTGATATAACATTATGAAATTATCAATGATGACCATGAGAATGATAAGAAAATATTGATTTTATTCGTATGCAATTAGATTCCAAGTTTAGGTCATGAACCCTTAAAAAGTTGAAATTAGCATTTGTACCCACACCTAGTGACATCTTTTAAGCCAAAATTTGTGTATTGCCTCGAGTGTTCCATGTAACTTGGTTACACGGCTTGGCTAAGGCCATGTGAGGCATGGTGAAGATCTTAAGAGAACCTAAATAGCTTTTATCATTGTTTAATCTCTTCGTTTATAACTACAAAGCTTATGAAGCTCAATTTAGACTTTAAAAGAAGGCTTTGTTAGATGAAGGTACTATACTAGCAAGATTGATTGTAAATTGGCTATGCATGATTAGATTGAGGTTAGATTAAGTTTATCTAGGTATCTTGATCATAATGTTTATGTGATATGTATGAATGATAGATGATGTTTTGGTCATGTGTGATTTTGGGTTAGTAGATGATATTTTTGGTCATGCATGATTAGAATAAGAGATGATAGTTTTGGCTATGCTTGATTAGATTTAAGATTGATGTTCTTCATATTGCATGATTCACTTAGAGGATGATGATTTGGGCTACTTATAATTTTAAAGGATAAAGAGTTGTACAAACTTAGTAATATTTATGATAATATAGTTTTTATGTGCTTAATATAAGAGGATTAGATTCTAGTAGATGATGAAGCTAAACTCAAGTGAATTACTAAACTAACTTTGGCTAAGATTAGTAGAAAGTTGTGGCTTTTGAAGGAATCTTAGGACCTAATGATTACGATAAATGATGTAACTCTTAAGTAAACATGGACTTAGGTAACATGTACTTTTAAACTAAACCCAAGGGTGAACTTTTATGGTTAAAGAGGCTTAGTAATTCTAGTAAAATTGTTAGCTAAATCCTAAGGCACTGGATATGATAATTAGTGTTTAGATGAAACCTTAAGATATTTTATGTAAGACATTTAGGATGTTAATGAGATATTAAGATACCTTAAAAAGATAATTAAACTTAAATGAAGCCCTAAGTCACCTAGATAAGTAGTTTAAGATTTAAATAAAACCCTAAGCCCAAAATAAAACATTTAAGGTTTTGAAGAAACCATGGTAATAAGGCTTTTAGGGTTTTGAGAAAATCCCATGTTACTCAGATAAGTTATTTAAGGTTTAAAAAAAACTCTAGGGCCTTATAAATAAGAAGCTATGATTAGATTAAGAATGCATGAACTTGGTGAGTTAAGTGTTCCTTAGTTGAGGCCTCATGTTAGTAAGGCTCTTGGTTAAATCTTGGATGAAGCTTAGTTGAGATAAAGAGCTGAATTTTAGCATTAAGAGTGATGTTAGGCACAAAGAGACCAGTTATTCACTTTGATGTTGGCTAAACTCTAGACGTAGTTTAGATTATTTAAGTAAGATCATGAGTGGCCTTATGTAGTCTCTTAAGCCAAGGGTTGGACACCATAAATAGTAATTTTAGGTTTGTGTATGACTTAAGAGAGTCCTTTGGTAGGGGTGTAGTGACTCAGGTTTGCTTGTGAGGCATAAGGGTCACTACTCATGTAAACTTAGATTTGAAAAGATTGATCATGACTTTGAAAACATGCATAATGATTGCAAATAATGATTTAGACTTATGTGGAAGCTCAAGTGATAACCCATATAAGTGAGAAACATCTAGAGAGAATTCTAAATAAGGATAAGGAAATGATTATTAGTAAAAACTAATTATAAGTTTAATATTTAGATAAGTTGAGGTAGCCCAAATAATTAAAGTAGGGTTTCAAAATACCCTTAGGGTCCCAAATTATTGTTTGTAATCTCAAATAATGGATTAGAGATAGAAGGAAATCTTAGAATGTTTAAATAGTTGATTAGTGTTGGAAGGAAATCTTAAAATGATCAAAAAATTGAATTAGGAATTTAAATAGAAACCTTAGAATGTCTAGAAAAGATGGAAATCATCTAACGCTTAGATTGTTAATTTGGGTGGTTTTGTGAAGATACCTTAAGATGACTAAATAACTAATTTAATAATTAAGAAAACTTAATGATCATCTTAGGTAAAAAATTAAGAATAAATGAATAATCTAGATGAATTAGATAGGTTGTGATAATACTTTAGAATAATAATTAATATGATGAGTATGACACACTTGATAATAATAATGATTAAGATATAGTAAACCCTAGGTTTTGGACACTCTTACTAGTGATTGATAGATCAAATTAGTAGCCACCCAATAGATCAAGTGATGTAGCTAAGTGTCATTAAGACATTTTGTTGATTTGGAAATGTGTTTGATTATATAGAATAGTTGAGGGCTATCAACCTACTCTAAATAGCACAAATGACTATGCATCTGGACATGCATATGGTGTGGCTGAGTGTCAATAACATATTTCATCAATTGAGGGATGTGTTAGATTATATGTTGTGGCTTTGTTCCACTGGCCTCTTCAAACTCTAAAAGAGATTGTCGATGTGGTCAAGCATATGGTGGTGGAGTGTCATGTGCCTATTAAGGACTTAAGCTCTATAGGGTTAGGTCACATGATTAGACTTTCCTATTAGAGATTATAGGATCATGTGATGAGACTGAAGTACTTTTCACATATGTTTTGAGAATTCTTAAACTCTTGTAGTGTTGGACCATGTGATGAACTTCTTTTTTGGGGAGTATTAAAACATGTAATGAGACTAAAGTGCTAGACCTTATGCCATGGGTTTTAGATTGGCTTTAAAGGAGTATTAGATAATTGGTGAGACAAATAGTATCCAACAAATATATTGCATGATTGTAATCATAAATGTCATTAAGATTTGAGAGATCCTTGATAATTTTAAATAAATAATATTTCATGAACTTTTGTCATTTAGGCTAGTGATTGATATTATTTTTTTGTAATAGTTTAATTATATAGTTGAATAATCTTATACAATATTTTTTATCATGATATTGATTATACTTTACTTATATAGATTTGTTATTATATCTTATCATTACATATTTATCTGATAGTATGACCTAAGAATTTTTTATTGAGCTCTTGTTCACTTCCCTTGATTTTACATACAAGTCTAAGTATATAAGAGCTTGCTTAAGACCTAAAGTTGAGGGCTTTAATATTATGCATCAAGTAGTTTTAATAATTTTATTTACATCTTTAAATTTAGTTAGTGATGTGCTTTATTATGATTTTCATATTTATACTTTGATGGACATGAGATGTACCAGACATTTATCCTTGGACTTGGATATTAGTATCTTTTATATTATTTCATATGTTAGATTATAGATTTGTTGTTATCTATGAGTTATGATATTCATTAACATATCATGTATGGATTGCATTATAGTTTGCTAGTTAGTTTGATATCATATACATATTAGTATAGTTGATGGGTTACCTAGCCTAGGTGAATCAGTTAAGTGTTAATTGGGTAACCAATTGGTAAAAGATATGGTTCATTTTAAATGACATAACATAAGCCTAATGATCAAATTAGGAGATGCAACTCTCAATTTGAATATTAAGCCTAAGGAGTGATAGGTGGCTAATCAAGTATATTGATTTGTGCATAGATTTTATTTCACTTGAAAAAACAAGTTTGGTACTAAAAAGTTAGTTGTGATATTCTACTTCTATCCAAATCTAAAAACTCATTTCATAAGACTTACATTAGTAAAGAGGTATTCTCTTCCTAACATTTCTTTTTCATATATTCTAAATCATAGTATTTTATTATTCTTATCTCAAATCTCTTTAAACTAATGTAACTATTTCATTACGAATACCAAGATGATTAGTTATTCTCCTAATCATAATCTTTGGTTCACTTTAATCATCACCTCTACCTCAAATTTGCTTATTTTAAGAAAATGTATTTTAAGCTTTGATACTTAAAAGTTATCTAATCATTAGCATCTTAGTCTCTCTATATCTTTAGGGGAGACTACTATCACTACTAAGTTTGAGTCATACAAGATGGAGCAATCTTCATCATATTATATACAAGGGTCCTTAATATTGTTTTAGCATCTTATGTCACATTACCTCCTTTTTACACAAATACTCTTAAAAGATTTTCTCATTTTTTTTATGTCAACAAATATAATTATTTCACTCTTCTCACACTTTTGACACACTATTATTTCATTTTTGTTCTTTTATCTCTATTCAATATCCTTATGTTAATTATTTCTATTTTCACCCCAAAAAGTAAATCTTAATTACCACATTTAGCTAATATCCTTTTATTCGCGAAAATCACCATTTTCTTTTCTTTGTCCATCTTAATCCTTTAATTGAAATTTTGTTTAATGTTTAATTTATGTACTTGTAATTTGCCCCTTATTAAATTTCCTACATGGTTTGTTGTTCTTTTTGCATAATGCCCTTGAATGTGATCATTTACATTATTTTTATCATTTTTCATATGAGCAACACTTTATAAAGAACAAGAATGTCATAGTAAATATTATGTTATTGCTACTCTTTCAATCAATCTAATAGATGGTTATGATATGATAATCAATAAAAACTTTATTTTCATTTAATAAAACTTGCTTGTAGTAATGATTAGGAATATTTTAGCTTCTCTGTTTTGACATTTGGTTTTCCTTATTCTTCTCAAATTCATAGAAAATCTTTGCATAATGACCTGTATGACATTATATTATCTTTGTTGTTCTTTTCTCTAAGCATTCACTCCAAACACATTTGCCACATCTCCTATATTTTAACTTTTCCCATGATCTAGACCTAAAAGGTTGAAACTTCACACAACTATCATGTTCTTTAAGGTCCCTTACCCATGTTGTGGCATGAATGTCTATTTTTTTTTCTCACAACTTTAAATGTGTAATGTAGCTTCCACTACCTCCTTATATGTAGTGAATTACATAACACTCCTAGTGGTTTCTTGTCCTTTCAAAATATATAACACTTTTGTTTCTTTGTCACTAATATCTCTAATGCATATATAGCCAATCTGAAGAATGTCTATTCAAATTTAACACGGGAGATCTCCTCTTGTAAATTCATATTAGAACACCTTGTATTATTCATTTGGTTAATTTTGAAACATACCATTCCAAAAACAATGTTATGATGGAGTTATTTCATTGAAAATTTTGAATTAAGTTTGTCTTCAAAACAAAGTTTCTACCAACCTCACCACCAATGACCTACACTACCATCCAAAATTAAATCCATCATTGAGTCTTTCCAGTGCTTGGACAAACCATACAATCAAAGAGCATCTCAATCTTCTTAAGCTATTATTCTACTTCAAAAGTATTAAACTTTAGAAATCATTTTACTAAATAGTTGATTAGACACAATCTCATTATCACCTTTATTTCTTGAATTATCTCTTCTTAAGAAGGCACTTCTCATATTATCTTGTTGATTAAACTTGTTGCCTCCTTGGCATATAGATTTTGGTTTCCAAATTCCATTTATGAATTTTTGTATGGAGATACAAGGAGAGTGAAACTCACATTGTCATTCCTTAATAGCCAACTATTGAGATGAAAGTTTTTACTATTTTCTAACCATTCTTAGTTTGCGGTATGGACTTTTCTTAGCCCTTTTTAAAACTATAATGACAGAAGAAAGCTCCTCTTAATTATCATTAACTTTTTTTTCCTAAATATATCAAGACAAAACCTCTTATCAATCAACTAACTACTAAGGTTTGTAGTATTGGTTAGACAAACTTCTTCAATAGATTTGAAGTTTCTTTAGGAATCATCACTGCTAATGAGACAATGTTTGAAGCAAAAGAACTTTAAGACTTGTATAAAAGATAGAGTTGTTACTTAAAGTAAATCTTTGTCCCTCATCCTCAAATGAATGTTTAGACTAAAGTAGCAAATAAAAACCTATTAATGATATTAAAGCCTTATCTTAAGGAAAATAAAGGTTCTATAACTAATGAGCTCTCTAATGCATTAAGGTCTCATTAAGCCACACCACTTATAGCAATAAGCTAACCACCAATGTTTTAGTCTATGGTTCTGAAGTAATGCTCTCAATAAAAATTGACCACTTTACTCTTTAGGTTCACTAGCTTTGAGCTAATTGGGCTTGAGTTACTTGAAGAGAAGCATCTCAAAGCTCACCTTAACCAATTCAATAGAAAGTGAAGTATGAAACAATATTTTTAAACATATTGGAAAACATATTTTCAAGGTTTTGGTTGCTTAGAAAGTACAAAGACTCTCAACACTATAAGGGTATTGGTTAGCTTGCTCCAAATTGGGAAATGTCACATCTCATTAAAGCCATAATCAAATTAAATACTTACTGGCTCTAAATAGAAAAGGGAGTCAAACTATCTCAATCATGAAGAGCAAATCACTTGAATAAGTTCTACCCATGATAAGTACCTTCTAACTCTTTTTCATTTATTAAAGACATAGCTCAACTTAGCCTAAAGTTTTCAATACTTTAAATCATGAAATTCTCTATGTTTTATTAAGTTAAATGAAATTACTTCTCAAGGTCAAGTATAACAAATGATCAATCTTAAGAAGTTATGTTGTAACATTTTGCATAAATACTTTTGATAAAAAAATATAGATGATTTCACTTTTCTAGAAAGGAACTATCTTTGAAATTTGAATACTTTACAAACAACTTAAGACTCTAACACTCAAACAAAAATAGATGAGGCTCTCTTGAATGACCTAATTATGTTCATATCTCTTAGAGTTTGTTGAGCTTAGCTTGAATATAGGGATATAATATCCATTCATCACTTGAATCTTGTGCTTCTATTTACTCTCTAATTAATTTAATCAATCATTGATGAGTTGATTCTTAATCATTTTACTAAGTATCCTCATGATTGTTCTAATGTATGAAGGTCTTATAAGTCATAGTATTCACTTCTTTTCCTTCTCACCCTCATCGTTGCATTAATGAGGTGTCAGGAGGCATAGTGCTACTTTCCTCTCCATCTCAACTTCATCATTGCTCTTTTATATAAAGGTCTTGAAAGGCATAGTCTTGACTTTCTCTCCATCTAACCTTCATCACTTCTTAATCATATGAAAGTCTAAAGAGCTTTAATCTTGACTGCTTCTCCATCTTGCTTCATCACTATTCAACTCATGAAGATATCAATATGCATTATATTGACTTCCTCTCCTCTCCTTCATTACGTTTATGCAATATGATAGTCTTGAGGGCCTTAAAACATGCTTCATTTCTTTCTTTCCTTCATTATCCAATTGAGTAAAGGTCATGAGAGGTGTAGCTGTTACTTCATTCTTTATTCCTTCACCACTAATCCATAATACAAAGACTTAGATCTGTCATCTTCACATCCTCCCCTTCACCAAAATTTGATTTCGCAACAAAGTGAAGAACTAACCATTCTTACACAGTTGCGTAGTGGGCACAAAGTAACCTAACCTTTAAACTTAACCTCAGTCAAAGTTTTTCACTTTACTATTTTTTATCTAATGATGATATCACTTGTAAATAGAGATTAAGAGAAAATTATTATTTTTTTAATTGGCCATTTTCCTTCTCTTACAATTTTATCACATATACTAAAAACAACGATAATGTAGGCTTATGCATGGGGCTTAAATAGCCAGCTATCATATGTTTTCACTATAGGATCCATCTAAAGAGACATTTTGATCTAGCAACAAGGACTTAATGTGCCTCCTCAATAATTGAAGGCCACTTCTAGTCCAAACAATATAAGCACTCTAATCCAAAAATTTGCAACAACATTGTAAGAAATCATATAGTTTGAAAAATGAGCACAAATTTTCAAAAAATTACCATCATTTCATTTCTACAAATCATTATAAGTTGCCAAAGGAAAGATATAAATATAAACAAAAAAAAATCACAAAAAACCCCTTAATGACTAACCATTAAAAAACCTTTAAAAAGAACTTACTCTATCAACTATTTCTTTCAGATATATTGTTTAAAAGCATCACAATTTTTAGCAAGTTCAATTAATATCCATCTTCAAGATCTTATTGACGTATAATTGATCATCACAAATCTCGCAAGAGGATAGGTTTTCTCACATCCTCTATAATCTTCTCTGAGCATAGAGAATATACTTGCATTTTGATTTCTTCAATCCCATCATAGGAATGATACCAAATTGTTCATTCCCTAGCTTTACCTCAACTTCAAGTTGAGCTGTACTCCCTTGATATGAAATAATTTCTTCTTTTAAGCTTTCATTTGAGGCTATAAAGATGAATTTTCATCATGTTGATCACATATAACCTCCTAATTTCTACAGTTTATCATAGAGAAGCTTGTTTGAGTTAACCATCTAGCACTAAAAATCTTCAACCCATGATATAACCATCAAATCTCTTATAGGTTTTATTTTAGTGTGTAATTCAAATTATCCAAGATGATAATCAAAGTTTTGTCAAAATCAAATATTAGAGGAATCAAGATGCTTGGAGTGGAATTGTCATCATAAGTTGGTATGTTTGTATCCTCCAATTGGCAACTAGGGGCCTCAAGAAGGGCTTCAATGTCTTCTAGTAAAGGGCAATTTTTCATCAAGTTAATCACAAGATTCTTTTCATTTCAAGATAGAGAGGCTAATTCAACCTTTAGGAAAGCATAAAAAGCTTCTTCCTTATTTTTTTCCCATCTTGGCTAACATTTTTAAGCCATCGAAGATAGCGACTACAAAGGGATATTTATTTCAATTTTTAGTAGTCAAAGGATCATAAGAATATGTAAAAAAAGATTTACAATCCATTGATTTCATCTTGGGTTGTATTAGTTTGGGAAGTGTTAACTCTTTATTTACAAAAACCCAATCTTTATTGAGGGGGTTATTAGTGGTTGGATTAAAGATTCCTCCTTAAAGTTATTAGTAAAAGTTTCTTCTGTAGGTATGCATTACAGCAAACTCCTATGTACTTTGGTATTGGTTCCAAGACGTTCACCATCGCTAATTTCTTTTATAAAGACATCTTTAATCCCAATGTCCTCTCTCTTTTGATTATGAAATTCATTCCCCTTTGTTAGAAACTTGTGGAAGGAGCTTAGAATTGCATTAATTTGACCAAAGTTAGCAGTTATTTTTACTTTGAATGCTTGAGAAATCGATGAGGATTCAAGCCTTTGCCAACTAGCTTGTATGACTTAGATGCTTAATGTCAGTCCCTTAAAGCTTAGCTACTTGAGGTCAAGCCCTTGAGACCCAATTTCTTATGACATGACCATGGAGACTCAATTGCTTCAATTTAAACCATTGATGTGCAGCTTTTGAGGCAACACCTTTGAGACTCAACTACATGAGGCCAAAACCTCAAGATCCACATACTAGGGACCATCAAAGCTAGAATTTGAGACCTAGCCATTAAAGTTAAGAAATCAAGTTTATGGTATTAAAGAAAAGGTGTGCACATTTACCCTAGGGAAATAAACTATTATTAAGGTGATTATTAAAGCTTCTTAATAATGATAATAACTCCTTTATGTGCATTGTTGTCTCAAGTTGTTAAGGTATTATCAATATAATGTTATTAACTCCCAAGTGTGTATAATTGTCTTATGATATTAAGCTAATCATCTTAAAGTAACTCCTTAGCCACATTTTGAAAGATGCAAGGACATATCATCCACCTAGCTATCTATACGTAAACCTTCTAAGGTTCTATTCTAAAGGAGGTTGATGACTAAAAATGGAGCTTTCTTTCTTTGCTTTGAATTATTTTTCTTCGTTGGATGTCCTTAGCCTATGAGGATTCAAGATTTATCATTTTTATGTAATTTTACCTCATATACTATCAATTAAATAAGTTTATATCAATTTTCCTAAATTCAAATTCTTCATTAACAAAAAACATAAAATAAGATTTCATATTTGGTAAAGTTAATTTTTAAATTCCATAATTCATATATTTTAATTTTTTATAATACATAATTTGATCAAATAACACAAAATACCTATGATTTTATAAATTAAAATCCACTTGAACATTGAACTATACATAATCGAATATCTCTAAATATGAAATAGGGATAAAGGTTCAAAAAATGAAGAACAAACAATGCATAAAATGCATCCTTTCACAATTAATTGAATATATGGCCACTATTCAAAGTTTTAAAATATAAAGTTAAAATATTAAAAGAGAATAAATTGAACTCCAAACTCTTCTTTGAAAATGGGCATCACAAACTTATAGATCCAAGTCATGGCATTGATACATGAGGTCAAACCAATGTGATGTAATCCCTTAGATATATATATTAGTTATCATGAAGTTAGTTAGGAATCTATCATGAATTAAGTTTGGAATTGTGATTCAAAGAGATAACATGTGATCTATTAATATATATTTTCTGACTTATGTTACTTTTAGTTGGAAATATTTGTAACTTTTGGTGTGGAATCACTCAAAATGGAGGTAAAGCTTAAAGGCTTAATGCAATGGCATTGATATCACATATATCAAATGCAATAATAAATGTTTGGCCAACTAGAAGATCTATTATTTTATATTTGATCCCAATTTTTCAATATCTCAAAAGGGTTAATCTTCCAAATGCTCCAAATTAAGCCTTTACAATCTATTTTTCCTTGTTCTTAATAGTGACTATAAGCTTCAACTCATATTTCATGTATTTTCATTGCATTACATTTGATTGTGAGAAATATACTTAATGATGTGATCATGTTAAACAAAGAAGCTAAGTTGAAATTGATGAATAATGAAAAAAAAAATAATGAAATAATAAAAATAAGTATCTTATTATTTTTTTTTATTGAAAATTGTTGTTAAAACTAAAAAAACCTTTTTAAAGTTTATCTCGTTAAAAGTAATACATTTATTGGAGCATGTTATCTTTTGTGTCTACCTTACATTAGGTGTCAAAAAATGGAAAGTAATGGCAACATTAATGATACACCATCAACAATATTGTTGAATGAGAAGCCAACAACAACAAAAAAGATTGAAAGCAAATTGCAAGTGACAGAGGAAGCTTAGCATACTATTTGCACTAACAAGCATGAATAAAGGAGTTTATTTATGAAGACATATTGGTTCAACATTAGACATGTTCGTAGCCTTTACTATGATCAGCTAATATGTAGAAAGGTTTTGTAATAAAATAATGATAGTAAACAATTTAAGAATTATCTAAGAGGATGTGATCAATAAGATTATTAGATAATCAAATATGTTAAAGTAAACATAATTTTTCTTTTTTTTTTTTAAAATTGAAATCATGCATTAGAATTCAAGAATTTTATATTAAATAGTTAAATTTTTTAATATTAAAAAATAATAAAATAGATTTGTCATTTTAATCATTATCATTAGAATAAACAAAGCATCCAATGACTACCTCAAACACCCATGTGATATTATCTATGCTCTGATTAGGTGTCATTGATTAGAAAATAATGCTAGGGATTAATTAACTAAACATCTATAGTAATTATATCTATCCATTTCCATTGAATTCCTTTAGGTCAAATATTATCTTAATACATCATTTTCACAACAAAAATTAGCTCAATTACTTTTGAACAAATACAATCTTTGTCAAGTATTCATCAAATGAAACATAAATATTATGAAGTGTATGTAATAGGGTTTGTCTTTCAACATATAATTTTTGTCAAGTATTCATGCTACTTTTGTCTGTTATAAGATATAATTGATCCTGACGTGATTTGTACATGATTTGTTCTCATCCGAGTTTTTTTTTTTCGTGCATGGTCTTTATAATTTACATATTAATTGTAGAAATATGCCGTAGGCCTGGAACCCCGCGTGCCAAAGGGACATGCACACGCATTGGCTTACGATTCATCACAGATGCTTGCCGCATGTGACGCACAGAAATGGAATCGCTTCATCCAATTCCTCTTTAAAATTGTTTAGTTCAGACTGAGATGATTCGCTTACGAGGTTTTGGTGTGCTCTGTATGATGCTTATTGCCTACTGCTGATTAACAACCTTAGATGTCTCTCATTTATGGTATATTTAATTTTAAAGAATCACAATTTTTGCCAATAGAATCTGATCAGATATATATGGACAGAGCTTTATAATTTATTCAATCAATAAATAAGGTTGACAATTTACCTTCACAGAAAATGAAAATTATTCCTAGTCGTCATTGGCGAAAGCGAATCTGATATTATAAGATAGTTGAACATGATAGAACGGACACGTTTCCAACAGATGCGTTGATTTTATAATTACAAGGTGTGGACACGTCTCAGCCGCTACTATTAATACGAGAGTCAAGTAAGATCTGAAGAAAATTGAATAGCTGTTATATAATAAGCTTCAGTAAAAGTAACATTACTATTCGTTGCTTGCATGAAAATATTTCGTGAACGGAAATGGAACGGTTAAGTACAGAAGAAAGCATTACATCAATAAGATGATTCTAACTATTCAAAAGGTATTAATTTGTTATTAGGGTTTAATCTTATATAATTGCTACGAGCATGATAAAAATAAAATTGATAAAAATAATATTGACAAAAATAGAGATATCAAATCTATACATTTGATTCATTTGTTGGATATGAAAGAAAATTAATTATAATAAAAAATTATAAAAGTATGAGTATCAATAAAGATAAAATAAATTCACTCATAATTTAAATTATTCAATATTATAATTGTAAAAAATATTAAATTTCTCATAAAAAGATAAAAATCTCTTTATCATTTTTTTCTTCAAAAGAACTATTTTATTCTCTTTTTTTCTTATCCTGAATTTTAAAAACTTTATGATATTTATATATGATAAATAAAATATGTTTAATTCTATAGATTATAAGACTATAGTTATGTTCATGGCTAGCCTATTATAATCATAACTTTTTTCTTTGAATTTTCATCCTTAGATCTAAGACTTTAAGCTTAAACATATGATAAACATTCTATTGTACAAGTTCACAATGATATGTTGCATATTTTTCATTTAATAAAAGGTAGTTGGGCATAATTTTGGATTTGAATTTAAACTAAATATATGATCTTACAAAAATTTTCTCTTTTCTAAAGCTAAGGGTATCAAATTTTATTTAAATTAGCCATGTTTAAGCAATGTTTGAACTTTCCTCAATTAGGAAACTTTATCATCATATTTGCTATATAATGAGTTATTCTAATTTTTATTATCTCGATATCACCTTCACTTTTGCTATCTCAAACAAAATGAAATTAAATATTAATATGCTTTATCTTCTCATGAAGCTTTTGTTATTTTATCAAGATGATAACACTTTGATAGTTTGAGTAAATAATTATAATATTTGATGTTCCAATAGACTCAACACATAAATATCTAGTTAAATAACTTCTCTGATTACTTATTTAATTTTTCATATACCTAATGTCACACCCCATTTTTTCAATAATGATTTTTCCTTGGGATACAATCGAACTTATGCATTTGTCAATGTATCAACTAATCACCATTCGCTTCTCATGTTTAACATTAAAGTTGAGAGTGATGATCCCCCAATTTGATTACTAAGCTCACTGCATGCCACCTAAAATGAATTATATTCTTACTTCAATTGAGCCAAGAACTTGTCCATCTCAAGTTATATAATCTATCTAATGAACTAGCATATATATATATATATAATGCAAAAGTAATTTATACTTATAAATAACTATATTTACATAATACAATAATCATAAATAATCACATAAGTCATATTTAAATAAGTGAATAATATAATTCACATCTAATATAGATAATACATACAATTCAAGCCCAATAAATACATCTCAAAGTTAAAAATGAAAAACTATGACTAAGACATATTAGAACAGTATCCCATGAAGAATACATTAGGATGCTAACTTTAGTCCCTACTCTAATGCTACAATTAAATCCTTACAATTGTAGATAATATGATAGAGGGTGAGCCAAGCTCAAAAGAAAAATTCATGTCCTATCAACAAAATATATATGTAACAGTACAATAATTGATTATAATCATAAACAAGAGAAATAAGATGAATATCTACCAAGCTAAGTCAATATATAAAACTATAATCTTTACCCTATCACAAGTTCATCAGAGTCAAGTAAGCCTCAAACGAGTTATAATCATTCACATAGATGCATAGTGAGCTAATGATAACCTAGCACTACCTCCAAGCTTGTGAGATAATTGATGTGACATGCTCTGCGTATCGTAACTTCTAATTCCTTCTTAATTGAGCATATTTGAGAAATAAATAGAGTGTAGCATATTAAGAGGACATAAAAGACCCACTTAGGTGAGAAGTTATGATTAACTACTCTCTTAATTTATTTATAATTTAAATTCTCTACTCACAAGAGGTTTTGCTCTTAGAAAATAAATAAATAAAATCTCTCCTAGAAACTATCTATTTTTTATATACAAATAATTTAATTTATCAACTATATATTAATAATAATCTATATAAAATAAATTTATCTTTACTAAATTATAATATCATTATAAAATCATATCAATATGAAAAACCATCAACACCATGACAAGTGTTGTATCATCATAGAAAAAATGCATTACTATAAAAGAAAACTACATAAAAGAGTCTCAAAAAAATCCATTTACTTGAGTATCATAATAATATCCATAATACTATAATTATCTACAAAATAACTTACTTTTAGGTCTTAATATCTACTCTTGTACGTCTAAATATCTCCAACTTATTATGTACTATGTCATGCTCTATGATATAGTAAAAGAGTGAGCATAAAGACTAAACAAATAAATTGATAGTATAAATAAATTGATATAAAAAATAAATATGTAATAGAATATACCTAATCTCAAGTATTGTAAAAATATATATGACATCAAGACAAAAAAATCATGTGTATATAATTCTATAAGAATATAATGAAAGTTGTCAAATACAATCCAAAACATATTATATCTTTTAATCTTTACAACATAATGATTTTAAAATCTTTTTTATAAATAATTTATTTAAATTCTTATACACATACTTGTTTATAAAATATAATTCAATCTTAGTTATTTTTATTTTTTATTTAACAATTCTTTTCAACTATAAGGGTCCTAATTTTCTCCATTGGCTCTTTTCCTTAAGATCCACATATCATATCTCTTGATATCTTATCATATTCATCATCTAATCAACAAGCAATTACTATATCACATAGTAAGTAGTGGTTATTAGATCACACAATAAGTGACATATACATAGATCATCTTTATATACCTTAATCACTAAATCACAAAGTAAACTGTGGCTGCTATATTACATGGCAAATGGCAGCTTCTTATCACACTGTAGAAAGATAAATCATTGAGGTTCGATACTAGTTGTATCAATACCGTTAGGTCACACAACAAGAATTATCATAACATTAAACAAGTGAGACTATGAGATAAGACAATAAAAGAAATATTCTTTTAGCATTTTTTATTTGTTCTATATTGAATACTAGGCTTTAAGCCTAAATTATTTCATTTCTTTCTTTTCATTGCCTTTTCCATACTATATAGAAATTTATGTCATTTAAGTCAATTACTTTCAATTTTCTTTTCCTATAATGGTATGTGTTAATACTTACATTCTTACTTTTTTCTCATCATAGACATGCAATGATACTCAAGACATTTATGCATCATTAATCATCTAGAATTATAACATGTAATCCACATGTTGATATACTATATTACTCATATCAAGTATGAAATATATAGATACAAAGAAACAGTCATTCATACTATGTTAATTAATATAATAATTACATAAGAAGCTCACTATTTGGACTATAATTTATTTTGTTTATCTACTTAAATCCTTGTGGACAACTTTCATATCAATTTCCTCTTTTCTCTTAGCTTTCTACATCACAAGATAGGAACATGGGGTTTCACCATCACTTATTAATTTGTTAGTAACTTACTAATTACTATAATACATGATCACTTAGCAATTGCTTAGTAATTTACTAATTACTATGATACATTATAAATAATACATTATGATAGGGTTTTTCCCCCATAGATAGTTTTGTTAAATCAAGCTAATATAAAGCAATTAAGTCAAGTTAAAAAAAATTCTCTCAATCTAAGCTCTATTGAACTTCTTTCTAATAATTTTAACTTTAAAGACATGTCATTTATTTTTACTGAAACTTTAATGAAAAGTAAGATACCTTAAGTCAACCCCACATTTTCATCCTATTGTGATCCACAATCCCTAAAAAGTTCACATAAGCTTTTCCTACTACTACAATTCACTACTAAGGCATTTGAGCATTCTGTCTTTGCCTTTTAATAAATTAAACTCCATAAAGTTTCTTTTTTATTTCCCCTCCTAAACTACAATAGTAATTCTTATAGTAAATGTACAATCACGTAAGGTTTAGCAAAATAGTATTCAAGTATCTCTCTCCACATCACAAATGTCCCTCAACCCACCAATTGCATAAAAAAGACTCATAATCACTACTAAAGGCTATTAAATCCTTGAGCATCGACGATTCTTTTGCACGTTATAACTCAAATAGATTAAGGAGGTAGGATTGCCTAATTAAAGAATCAAGGAAGTATGAACTTGCATGTGGTTAGAATACTCATGAAAAAACTTTACGTCCAAGAAAAATAGTTCACTCACTCCTCATAATAGTCTTGACATCCTATTAACAATAAAGAGATGTGAATTTCCAATGTGAAGGAAAGATTATTCTTCAAAAATCCATTTTAACATTCTTTCCTCATGATTTCCCTTCTTCCTCTCTCAAATTAGAATGCAAATTTCTCCTTAAGAAGTGGTTCTCGATAGAGACCGAGCATTGGATTGGGGAGATAAGAGAGCTTTAAGACCATGGGAGAGATAAAACGGTGCTTTTAATTAAATAAAAAATTAAAATTTTAATTAATATATTCTTTTACTTTATATCTTCAAATATTTGTCAAAAATCTTAATTGTTTTTAAAATTTTTTATGAACATACTATTGGATTCTTGATGATATGCTCTTTCTTAAAGTATATTCACAGTCAAATTTTAAGACGGTTAGAAGTTTTTTTGAAACATATATTATTATATCATACTCCAATCAAATTTCAATTATTATTATTAAGAATCCAAGTTAGTTATAACATTAAGAAACTAAAATATGGGTCATTCTATTATCAAGTATAGTACTCTTATCTCATCACATCATATAATAATTCATAATCGGAGATCTACCAATCACATGGACCACTCCCTATGACCATAAGAGTCATCATCACATTGGCCTCTCGTGATGTCCTAACCTAATCGCTGTGGATAACATTGACTACCTTATAAGGCTTAAGGATTCTTATCAAAACATGGTATGTAACCACCACAAGCTTAGGGGCACCTATGATCTCTTGTGATATTCTAGCAATGATGCACGTAACCTCCATACCTAATGGAAGTAAAAAATCTAATACATTGGACCTACTTTGGTTTAGCTAAGGAGTCCATCAATGGTGATCCACTACATCTTAATATATGTCATTATCAATAAACTTGCTTATTCAACATCAATGTGGCTTACTTACGTTTATCTAGGTTTACCTCACCTTAATCTGTCGAAGATTTTCTCAAATCCATTAACCAACTAACTGGGTCCCCTCAAACTCTATTATGCTAATAATCTAACCAAGGGTTTCGACCAAACTTTAATATGCCTATCTAAGGTATATACCCCTATAAAATTTTATATGTTTGTGTCTAATCTTTTTCTTTTTCCAATCTAGGAGTCTCATTGGAATCCTTTTACTTATTTGAGTAATCATTAAAGTTATAAGTATTATATTATTGACCCCTAATTGTGATGCTTTGTTTGATGATTATAAACTCTTAATATTTCTAATAAATTAGTTTGAATGAACTTTAGATTTTAGATAGCTTATGTCTATGTTTGTAAGAGAACTTCAATAAGAAAATGAGTAAATATTAAATCCCATAAAAATCTTCTTGGTTGGAGTAAAAACTTATTGGTAGATATAATTTGGATTTAATTTTAAGTATTTTAATTTCACATTGATTAGAAAATTAAGCTTGATCATAATATAAATTACAAAGCACAAAAATTAATTTCTTTTAAATTAATCAGCTTGGAAGAATATTAAGTTTCCAAAAACTTGATTTATCCTCCTCGATTAGCTTGACCATCATATTACTTTAATCGTATTTTTGAAAATGTTAATTAATCCATGCAAAAAAAATGTGATATTAATTAGTGAAAAGGTTCCAACTTACCTAACCCATCAATGGGTTTGCTATAATAACCATTTTGGGATAGTGCAATTAAGCTTGAACCCATTTGTGACAACATACATGGGTTGTGTAATTAAATCCCAAATAGACTATTGTGTTTCAAAATGGCTTATCACCCCTACATCCGTATATCTTTTATAACGCATAACTAGCATGCATGGGTCATGACTTCCCGAGCACATCATGAGGTAACCAACCCTAAAATTGGCTTCTTTTAGATCACATGAAAGATCTAATAAGGAGAAAAAAAAGGAAAAATAGACATTATGGGACTAAAACCATAACCATCTGATTGCATAATTTATCGATTGAATGATCCTAAACACCACCTTTTTATAATGCCTAATTGTACACATCATTCGATCGAGCCATTTTTTTATTGCAAAATCCACCTTTTATCCACGTGTAAGATCAAGAACTAGACATCTAATCATGATTCATATCTAGTGGTCTTAATCAAATTTTTTTCTAAATAATATCACTTGAATCCCATCCATCCGATAACATAGTTTTCGTGATTGAATGGTCCCAGATTATTATGATCAAGCAGCTCCAACAGAATAACTCTTTTAGCCATTATTTTGAGTCATTGGAGTTTTTAATTAAATTAGTTTTTTAATTAAAAATATGAAAGTAGGAAAAATAATAATACCTATTTGGTATGTTTGGTAAGTGCTTTTAATCATTAAAAATATTTATAAATAAGAGAATTTTTGTATGAAAATTGATTAATAAGTTTTTATGCAAGCAAAAGAAAAGTTCCAAACCAAAACATTCAAACCATTAGTAGCCATTTCTCATTATCTCTTTCATATGTTGCTAAGTCCTTCAATATTCAAACTCTTAAAATTTTATTTCTTCTCAAATCATCAAGTTATCAATTTTCTTTATTCCTGATTGATTTAATTAAAATACATATATATCCTTAATTATTTCATCAAGCATTGGATTTTGTTTCAATTAATTTTGCTTTTGTGAATGTCAAATATTTTTCTTATATTGTAATTTTATTTCGTTGTAAGGACGTTATAAGTTGTTTTGTTTGTTTCTTTCTTATGAAGGCTTAAGCCACCCAGCTTTTAGTGAATGACTTATATTGAGTATTTATGTTGTCATAATTTTTTGTCGTGGTTGAACGTATGCTCGTAGTAAGCTGAACCACCCAAAAATCGTTGATGCATATTTTAATTTTTGTTGATTTTTTTATTTTATAAATTTCATAAAAATATTTTATCAAAAAACTTAATATGTCTCAAATTAAATTTAAAATTTACACAACATCATTTTTAGAGAACTGATCAAACCATTTAAAAACACCTTTAACTACTTTTTTTAAATTTTTTCTAAGAAAGTAAAATTTTATTCCTAGTCATTTATCTCCTATTACTAAATCACCTTTAATTAGTATCAAAGCAAGGTCTCTTTCTTGTGAAAAAAAATTCTCGAGGTGATCCATGACTTAATTTCATGCCTTAATGACTTTGGCTAAAATTATATCTTCTAATAGGCCACCATTCTTTTTGTAGTGGTTATTATTTCTATTAGGAGACTAAGATGATGAGTTATTTAAAAGCAATTAATAAAAAAATGTTAAAACTAATATAAACTCCTTTTGATTTTCTTACAAAGAAAAACTCATAAGATATTTTTCTACTTAAAATGATTTTATGAAATGAATGAAAAAAATATCAAGTATAATTAAATGATAAGATCATAAATATTTTATATTATGCTTCAAATATGATTGAATTTAATAGAATTATGAATTTCAAAATAGTTTACTAAATTTGGCACGAGTTAGAGTAACTTATAAAAGATCATTTTAGAACAATGAAATAATGAAGTGCAAAAAGAAAAAGAAAAAGAAAAAGGTATTGAAAATAGTTTTGATTAAGTCAAAGGAGATTATCATAAGTGAAAAGGAAGAAAAAAATAAATTACACTTTTGCATGATGACTAGAGAAGACAAAGAAGAAGAAAATAATGTATCTTTATGTGAAGAGCAAAAATACTCCAAAGAAAAATTGGTTAGATAATTACTTTATCTTTATAATAAGTATGACATTTTGAGTAAAAAGCATAAGAAAATAAAAGAAGAACATCATGAACATCTAGGTCATTATGAACATAGTAGAGAAAATATCGACATGTATTTAAAGAATATGGAAAAGGCCCATAATGATTTAAAAAAGTTTATGAGCTTGGATCATTAGCTAAGGAATTGAGCGATTCTAAATATTTGCACCCTAATTGCTTAATTTCAAATATAAAACCAATTAGTGCACAAGTTTTGTTACAAATACTAGAAAACTTCATATGCCTAAAGATTGCATGGTCTTAATCACAGGCTTACATGTCATTATTACAATCAATCTAATCATAATTCCCATGTATGTAGGATTAGAACTAATAGTCATTCTAAATTTTATACTTTTACTTTGATACTAAAGAAAATAGTAACTCAATTATATTTAAATGTGATGTACCCAAAATGGCTTTGACTCTCAAATCAAATAATTAAATTAGTGTGCTAAAATGTGATGAATAAATTTCAACTAAAAACATTAGTATAAGCATAGTGGAAAAATAAATAAGATTTAAGAAATTAAATTTAAAAGATTCAAATGAATAAAAAAAGATCATAGTTGAAAAAAATACTAAAACTTTATGACTTTTTAGGATCATCTTAAAGAACAAGTCATATGTTAAATTATGATTAATTTTAAAATTTATCTTATCATAATAATTAATTTTTGTAGTAAAATTTAAATCAATATTAATATAATATGTCTTAAATAAGATGTTTTGGATAATATTTTAAAAAAATTAATTAAATCAATTTAAAAGAGATTGAATGGATTGACCTCTAAACCATTGGATAAAATTATAATTAAAATAAAATATTGTTTAAAAAGAAACTAGACGATCAAGTTGTTGATGAATTTTTAAGGTTGTAAATAATTTATAAAATTTAAATGGAGTCTATTTGAGTGAAAATAAAAAGATAGAGAGAATAAATTTAAAAAATAAGCATAAATTATAGGAGAACTTTAATTTAGACATGACATATATATAAGGAGAGTTTATCTTTATTTGTTTACATATTTATTTTATAATTAGTTTATGTTTCCATCAATTTTATTAAAGATTTTGTTATCATCAAAAAGAAAAGATTGTAGTATTATTGACCCCTATCTATGATACTTTATTTGATCATAACAAACTTTTGGTATTTTTAATAAATTTATTTAAGTGATTTTTTAGATTTTAAATAATTGATGCCTATGTTCATGGGAGAATTAAAATAAGATGAACAAATGTCAAATCTCATGAAGATCATTTCAGTTAGATTGATAAACCATCAAGAGATACATTTTGAATTTAATTTTTTGTTATTTTAATTTTACTTTTATTAAATGGTCAACTTTGATCAAAATATTTATTATAAAATAAAAAAATTATTTCATTTAAATTAATCAACATAGAAGAATATTAAGTTCTCAAAAACTTGATCTATCCTCTTTGATTATTTTGACAAAAATTTTACTTTAATGATATATTTGAAAATCTTAATTAACTTATTACTAAAATTATGAAGTATCAATTAGTACAAAAGTTTCAACTTAATTATCTAGTTAACAGGTTTACTAAAATAACTGTTTTGGACCAAGGCAATTAAGCATGAAACCGTTCGGTACACTATGCACATGTGTAATTAAATCCCAAATTGACTATCATGTTTCAGGTTAAGTTATCACTCTTACATCCGTATATCCTGTATAATGCATAATTGTCATGTAAGGTCATGACGTTTCGAGCACACCAGGGGGCAGCCAAGCCCAAAATTATGTTGCTTTTAGATTGAACAAATTATCTTATAAAGGGAAAATAAAAGTAGAAATAGACCATGTGGGACTAAAATACAAAGCATTTATTGCATGACTACTTAATTTCAAGCATAACCATAATCGCCTCATCAAGCAATTTTGCAATTGAATAATCCCGATATCCTTCACCTTTTTGTAATGCCTCATTATATCCTCCATTCGATCAAATTATTTTGTGATCAAGCAGTCCATCCTTTATATGTGTATAAGATAAAGACCCAACCATCCAATTAGGATTCAGATCTAATGGCCTTTATCAAATCTTATTTTTAAATAGTGTCCCTTGAATCCCATCTATGCGATCACATAGTTTTCCTAATCAAACAACCCTGGATTGTTCTGATCGAGCATCTCCTACGTAACAGCTTTCATAGCTATTATTTTAAGTTGTTGAAATTATTAATTAAATAAGTTTTTAATTAAAAATACTAAAGATTATGAAACATTAATGGCTATTTGGTATGTTTCGTAAGTGCTTTTAGCTATTAGAAAATTTTATAAATAGAAGACTTTTTATATAAAATTGATCAATAAATTTTATGTAATCAAAAAACAATTTGAAGACAAAACATTCAAGACATTAGCAACATGTTCCTATCAAAGCTTGCATATGCTACTACATCCTTCCTTTAGTCATCAAACTCCTTAAATTATTTTTTTCTCAAATGAGTTAAGTTATTAATTTTTTTATTCTTAATTATTTTAATTAAAATACTTATGCCTCCCTAATCATTTCATCAAGCATAGGTTATTGTTTCAACTAATTTCAATTTTGTGAATGTCGAATATTTTTCTATCTTTTAGTGAATGACTTATATATATATATATGTGTGTGTGTGTGTGTGTGTGTGTGTGTGTGTATGTATATTATTTAATTATCTTTCTAAATATATTACTTAATAGTTCAAAAGTTGACCAATTTTGTATAAACCAATGAAATGAACATAATATCACAAAATATATTTATAAAATTTTAATGATTCATTAATAACTTGGTAAATACAATAGACTAGTCATAATTGTTTTAAAGAGTGGGTATTTTAAATGGATATATTAAAAATTGTTTTAGACAATATGTTTCTAGTTAATTAAAAATAATCTTTTTTCTAAATTTTACGATAGCTTTTGAAGTATTATTATAGTGAAGTAACAAATTAGATATTTTTTTAATGAGTTAGAAATATTTTTGAAAAAATCATAACATAATTTATTGTATCCACAAGGTCATGGACAACTATTAAAAATATCCAATCTGCCTAAACAGGGAAGCTAGGATGTTTTAACATACAATAAATTTAAATTATTACTTTTCATAAAAGGAATATTACTCACATTCCATTTAGTGTAAGATTTGATGTTTTACTTTTTAATTTCCTCCTCACTAGAAGACTTTTTTTTAATGAATTTTTATTATTTTATTTTCCATATTTATAATTTAAAAAAATTCAAAAATAAAAAATTAAAATTTATTCAAATATTTCTAAGAAAATTAACTATTGTTAAAACTAGCATTAAAGATCGAAGTCAATTCTTTAACACAATAACTGATACTTAAATTTTGAGTTTTAAGATTATACTGGATGCAATTTTTGTTATATATTAAGTTATTTGATAAATAAATATATTTAAAAAGTATTATTTCAAAGTCAATATATTATTCAAGATCTAAAAAATTAATTGATATTATATGATGATAAACAATCTTTGATTTTTTTTATAGCAAATAATAAAATAGCTATTCGATATTATTTTATTAACATTAAATTATTTTTATATTATTTATTAGTTTCTATATTAAAAGGTATTTTTAAAATTTGATGAAAAACAACTATTTGAAGTTAGAAAACATTTTTATAAAAAGTTCAGTTTCGAAACAATATGGAGAACACAGCTTTTAAGTGTAAATGCAACATTTTATATATTATATTGGCTAATGGGAAATATTTTAATTTAATTTAATGTTCGAGAGATTTTTCTGAATGTCATGCGTTTATATTTTTGGAAAGTGGATTTTTTTTAAAGAATTTTTATCTAAAGTTCTTAGGATGAAATTGTCAACCACTGTATTATAAATAGCGTCAGAACTCCAAAACCAGCAGCCGCGGCAGTGAGAGAGAGAGAGAGAGAGAGAGAGACAAGAGAGAGAGAATAGAGAAAACAGGCACGAGTTCTGATATCACAAAGGGAAAGGAGAAGGTCAGCACTCATCCGTTGATGGCGTCGTCGGTACGGAGCGTGCTGATGCACGCTGACACCGTCGACTTCTGTTTAATGGCTCTAGGACTTTTCGGTGCCGCCGGCGATGGCCTATCTTTGCCGGCGATTCTTGCCGTAATGAGCAATCTAATGAACGACCTCGGTGAAGGTCCATCCGACCCCAGCTTCATCCACAACATCAATAAAAGCTCCCTCTACTTCGTCTACCTCGCCACGGTGTCGTTTGTCGCCTCCTTCCTCGGTAAGCAGCGTGTTAATGCAATTGTTCGCCGAACCTGAGATATGCTGACCACCCGGTGGTCTCTTCTACAGAAGGTTACTGTTGGACGAGGACCGGAGAGAGGCAAGCGTCGAGGATGAGGGCAAGGTACCTCAGGGCGGTGCTGAGGCAAGACGTGGGGTATTTTGACCTTAGGGTGGCGTCTACCACTGAGGTTATTACCAGCGTCTCCAGCGATTCCCTTGTCATCCAGGACGTGCTCAGCGAGAAGGTAGCATTTAATTTTTTTTCTTTCAAATTATTTTTGTATAAAATTATTGAGTTTTGAAAAAAATTTTAAATAAATTAAAATTGAGATGTGAACCATTAGTAAACTACCATCAAATATGAGCTGTTATCTGAAAAAGTTGACATGGGCCTGTCATCTGATGGGGCTGAGGAATGAATGGTTCTCAAGTGACATGTGCAATAATATAAATATTTGTTAGCAATCGGTCACAAATATTAAAATCTTCATAATTTTTTTATTGTTTTTGTAGTGTGAAAAACCAAAGTATCTATTTACGAATTATAAGATTTTAGGACGGGGTTTCACTCATGTAAAGAAACATTTTTAAACTCGAAATTATTATCTAATACGTCATATGTTTTAATCATTAATATTACAAATAAAGATATATTCTTTATAAATAGATTAAATAATAATTTAATTACAATTACTAGAGTAAAAGAAATACTTAAACATGCACTAAATTTTTAAATTTATACATAGATAATTTGTTGTAAAAAAACGTTAAGTGGCAATCAATATGGAATCTGTCATAAAAAATTCTAAAACCTTTTGGATCGACTAATGGGCCCTTTATTGGTTAATAGTACAAAAAAAGATTTCAAAAATAAGATTTGAAAAAAAATACATAAAATTAGTAAAAGAATTAAATATTTATGCCACCTAATTAGTTAATTTGTTGTCTAGCTTTTATTTATATAAAAATTTGTTAAATAGCTGTGCGTTACAATTTATCTTTAATGTTTGGTTTTAGTAAAGAATATTTTTTTTTACTTTTTGGTAATTTAAAATGCAGGTACCAAATTTCATAATGAACTGCATGACCTTCATCGGATCGTACATACTAGGTTTCATCCTGATGTGGCGGTTAGCTGTGGTGGTTTTCCCCACGATTCTGCTGCTCATCATCCCGGGCTTAGCCTACGGCCGGGTCTCGCTGGGGTTGGCCCGACGGATCCAAACAGAGTACAGCAAGGCCGGCGTGATCGCCGAGCAAGCGATCTCCTCCGTCCGCACCGTCTACTCCTTCGCCGCTGAGCGCCGCACCATGTCGGCCTTCTCGTCCGCCCTTGAGAGCTCCGTCCGCTTTGGCCTAAGGCAGGGACTCGCCAAGGGCCTCGCAATTGGCAGTAATGGCCTCACCTTTGCTATCTGGGCCTTCGTTGTGTGGTACAGCAGCCGGCTCGTCATGTATCACGGCGCCAAGGGAGGCACCGTCTTCGCCGTCGGTACTGGAATCATCTTCGGTGGCCTCTCCCTCGGCTCCGGCCTCTGCAATGTGAAGTACTTCGGGGAGGCGATCGCAGCGGCGGAAAGGATAAGGGAAATTATCGAGAGGAAACCGGGGATCGATTCGGAGAGCTGGGAGGGGGAGGAAATGGAGTTGGTGGAGGGGGAAGTCGAGTTTAGGGAGGTCAGATTTGCGTATCCGGCAAGGCCGGAGGCCGAAGTGTTCAAGGGGTTCAGCATGATGGTACCGGCGGGTAGGACGGTGGCTTTGGTGGGAGGGAGCGGATCGGGAAAGTCGACGGCGGTTGCTCTACTGCAAAGGTTCTACGACCCAGCCGGTGGGGAGGTGTTGCTTGACGGAGTGGACATAAGGAGGCTAAGGCTGAAGTGGCTAAGGGCGCAGATTGGGTTGGTGAGCCAGGAGCCCGCGCTCTTCGCGACCACAATAAGGGAGAACATACTGTTTGGGAAGGAAGACGCGACGTTAGAGGAGGTTGTGGAGGCGGCGACGGTGGCCAACGCGCATGGATTCATCTCCCAGCTGCCACAGGGATATGATACGCAGGTAATTAAACATTTCTTCGTAATGCGAAATATGCTACCAGTATTACTTATCGTCATCGTTGAGTGGTTGTGGGTCCTTAGATTTTAAATCACCACTGCTTCAACTAGACGCCACGTTAAGAAATAAATTTAATTAAAGAGCATTAAAAAACTTTACCAACTTCAAAAAAGTTGCCAATATCTGTTCTTGATAGGAGCAACAAAGTCAACGGTTCTCCTGATTATTAGTTTTGGAAATTGGAATCGTATATTCTTTAATTGTAGCTCAAATGGCGATGCCAAAAGTTTTTTTTTCTTAAAAATTTATGACATTATTTATTACAAACTGAAAATTAAAAAATATTTAAAATTGATCTTTTTAATAAAAATAAAAAATTATTTATTTGTTTGTTAATATTTTATATTATTTTATGTTAGAGAGACATTGATATTGAAAGACAACAATAATGTGTAATCAAATCTCACAGGCATTTATAGTGTAGTGCCTAAGTTCAATGATCAAGAGATAATTGATGTTGTAGCCTCTTAGGAGATTATCAAGAGCATTTTTTAATGACTTTGAGATTTAGTTGCATAAAAGGTCGTAAAGAGAAAAAATTACAACTTCAAACTATTGAAAAATAAGCTCTACCATGTCATTGAATTAAAATTAATTGGACGAAAGACCTTGTCATTGTAGGGACATAAGCAAGACTGTGAAGGATAATTAGGAAAAAAAAACTTTAATAATTATGTAAATTTAACTTCCTTTTTCCTTTAATTGTTACATGGTCACCTTCTTTGTTGTTGGCCAAAATTAGTTTTTATTTTAGAAATTTGCTTGGTAAGTCATATTAAGAGATTACCTAAAGGAGACAATTAACAAAAAAAATAATCAAAGAATTCTAAAATGTTGATTTAAGTGGTAGTCAAATGATACATGATGCCTGATAGATTAGAGATTTATATAGTGAATGGGACAGCATCTTAGTTCTACAAGGGCTAAGAAACTAAGTTTTGGTAGCCTTATTAAGAGGTTAACATGGAATAAAGGGGCCTCGACAAAATGATCGTGATCTTGAGCTTGGTGAAGGTTGAAACTTAAGGTTATTCTTAGTATAGCACTCTAATAAGGGCCAAATAGCTCATAGGTTGGGTGAGGAAGTCTTTGTTACTTATCTTGGTAGGTAGATGGACAAGGGCTCTAGTTGCCCAAACTCTAAACAAGTAGGACAATCAAACAAATATAAGAAAGGCTGGTTGAATGATGAAAATAGTTGAGAGGGCTATAGCTAGAAATCACTTAGTCCAAAAAGAGGAAAGAATAAGCCTCAACATCATTAGTGATGAACTTAAGGGATGTAGGTCTTATAATCAACATTTGGTGTTTGGAGAATAAAGGAAAGATATTCTTATTAACACATCTTTCTCAATAAATTGGAGCCCAAATATTCATATGGGTTCATTGATTTGTGGCAGCTATTATGATTGCCTTTTGGATGCAAATAAATAAAAACAAGTAAAGACATATCACCTTACTTGAGGTGTGATACTATCCATTTCATCATTGAAGATAGATCTTGATTGAGTGGTTAAAGCACATCCCAATTAATCAGTTAAGGACAAGATGTAGAGAAAAAGTAAAATAGTTATCTTCAAAATGTATCAAAGGGTTAGAGCAAGTTATTAGGATTATAGGAAAGTTTATCTTAAAGAAGCAATGATTATCGTGTCATCAATAACATTGATAAGAAGTAGGCCATAAGATGAGTCATCAATGGTACAATCACAAAAAGAACAACAACTAGTATATGTGGGTGCATACTCCCAAGCTACATTTATTATACTCATGGTCTATGCACCATTAGTTTGATGACAGCAAAATTATTTTTTATTTTAATAATAATTTTTTTCAAGTATTTTAGATAATGTTTCTTGAGATTAAATTAGTGAAATAATTAGAGAGCTTAGTATTAACTCAAAAGACTAATTGATAGCATTTTGTGTAAACTATAATTGGCACTAAATATGAAACTTAAGTAAATATGGATAAGGATATTCACTAATCTTAGAATATAAGATATTTAATAATATTCATGAGGCAATAGTATAATAATGAGTTTTCAAGTAAAAACCTTTTCAAATATCTTGCTTATACTTATATAGATATTCATTAAACATATTTCTAAATCTATCATAATAAAGATTAAAATATTGATATATATTTATAAGACATGTTCAATATACTTATTAGACAAAAACTTTAATAATGTGAAAAAATTAATTATATTCTATATGGAGCACGAATGCTTGACTAGATAAGATAAAGCCTCCCCTAGAAAGGAGGTTGATTGTCTAGTTCAAATTTTTTTCATGCTTATCAAAAGGAAAAAGCACTTGTATATCTTAGTTGGGAGGGTGAGAGAGACAGTTGTAAGTAGTACATCCAAATTTCAACAGGGCCTTTATTATACAAGATGACCATTTCTATATGAGTATTTTGTCTCCTTTGTTGAGAGGACTTGAGGATAAAAGGCGCTTAATTGTTAAGCTTAATGACCTTGCTAGAGTCTTTTTAGAGAACTTATTCTATTATTTTGTTCTATAAGTCCATGGAGCATCTGACTTTTTAGCACAACATGAAACTATAATTGATAAATAAACTGAGGAGCTTTTAGAGACGTATAGAAATGAATTATTGAGTTAAAAGAAAGTTTCTAACTAGTTAAGGCTATTATAGATTATCTATAATAGACTCAACAACCTTTGAGAGGATGTAAAGATCATAAGTGGCTACAAATATCTTCATATGGTTGAGTTGAATAATAAGTCATTGTCTGAGAAGGTTGTCACTTTATAAGGTGAGATTGTAGAGCTTTTGTAACATCAAAGAGCTCAAAAATTAGATTGCTAACTCTACATACATAATCAATAGAGGAGGCAATAAGATCACACAAGTTAATGGTGTTTGTCGAGCTAATGTTTAAAACCTTCTCAAGTTGTTAAGAGTGAGACTCTCCACTTTTGAGGTTATAGTAGAAAAATCTTTGATGATAATTAGGATGAGATCAACCCTTGAGAGGAGTAAATTTTGGAATTTTGCATGTGGTTTTTTCACAAGTCAATTGTCTTTGTTTCACTATTTCTAATAGGCTAGAATTCTTTGATAAGAATGTCTCACTCAAGAAAACAAAGCTTAATCATGACCAAGGCATTCATTTGGTTGAGTCAATGGAGGTTAAGACATATAAACCATGGGGCTAATGATGCGCTCATGAATGCAAGCTTATCTTGCACCCTACCCATTCCTTACCTTATTCTTTCTTGTTGAGTGACGGTTATGAATGTAGTAAGATCTCCACATTAAGTCATACAATCCTTTTGCAAATGATAATTGGTCATTTAATGCTAACAGAGGGGCATTGATAGTTGCATCAAGAATGTTTGGGATAATGGAATCTTTGAGTTAGGTAGAGATGAACAGAGTTGAAAGAGTTATCTATTATAGGCCAACATCCTAAAGGAAGATATAAATTTAGGTATAAAACCTATGTACTTTGTTTTGTGACTATAGCAACTCAATTTAAATCCTTTCATCATGAACTTTAAATGAGTTTTTTATAGGCTGAGTGATTTATAATTGGGTTCTTGAGTTTGGGTACAAAAACTTTTTGTCTTAAACCAAGGATAAAGAATGGTTAAGTGAGTAGGTTGTGTGCACCTTTTTAGATGATGCAAATAATTTTTGTTGGTAATGAGATGGGTTTTCTTAGTAACTTTGGTTTTTTTCTTACACACAAATTATTAGGTAAGTGCTCATGGAGGAGCATTCATGGCCCTAACTAAGAGACTTAGTTGAGCTAGGGAGGAAATGGACTTTTCCTTGGACGATGCATCAAGATAGTATAGAATCCTTGGTGATTGTGTTATGCCTGATTTAGAAGATAAAATTATTGTAGTCAAACTTGATTATTACTAGGTGAGGTGATAGGTTATAAGATCTTGTCCACCCTCTTATACTTTGCGAGTTGGATATTAAAAAAGAAGAAAAAAGTAACAAAGGTGGCACAACACTTAAGATTTTTTCATGGAGATTTAGTGACATGGTAGGGTTGGCCAAGTTTACAAAAGACAAGTCCATTTTCAAGTATAAACCAATTTTAGGATATCTAAGATTGCTTATTGATTTCTTTCAAAAGAACTTTCTCTCTTGATGCCAATTCTTAAGAGAGAAATTTCTCTTTTCTTTTAGAAGCACTAAGGAATTAGGGACAAGATTTTCCCCTCCTTTTCAGGCTCTTCATGGTGGGTGACTACCATGTGCCCTATCACAACATTCATTAACTTTAAGGAAAAGCCCAAACATTCAAAGCTCAATGCATTTTGATTCCATCATTTTAAAGGAAGATCTTTCTTCCTTTATCAAGAATTAAGATTCCTTAGTCAACTGCAAGCATTAGACCAGTATCATCTCAAGATGTCATTAGTGGGCCTAGTTGATAAAATTGTCAACAAGAGTACAAAATTAATCTCAACACAACTAAATGACATTAAAATATATATAGATGCTAATCTTATCTATGTTTGTGTAGTGTAGTAGTTCTTAGTCTCATTTATCAAGGCATGATTAGACATTGTTAGTCAAAAGAGAACACTAAGAACATTTATGAACAATATCAAGAATCGGTAATAAGAAAAAGATTTCATTAAACAATGACTCTAAATAATAAAAAATAGAGCTCCACTATTTCTTTGAATAATTGTTAGGGAGAGGATGCCTCATCAATACACGAACATATTGTGATAAAAAATCATTATTACAACTCTAGTAGTTACACGAATTAATTTTTCTTTCTTTTACCGCATAGTTCATTCTTCATCAAACTTGACAAGCCCAAACTTCTTAGAAGGAAGCTATGTGATGGATCATATTAGGATAGGGTCTCTTAATGCTATGGTTGATAAGATGAGATATTTGACAAATTTTGTAAATCTAATGTGAGAGATAATTGAGTAATAAATGTAGATTCATAATATATGGCTTAAATGGAGAGAATGAGAGAGAAGCTTAGAGTCATATAGTTGAGTGACCATGTTGGGGCAAATCTTGTAGTTGAAGGAGAAAAACGAATAGCATAAAATTTTGTATTGACCAAATTGTTTGCCATGTACTCCCTATTTGGTACATGACCACAACATGGCTTTTTTTACCTTCTTTGCTGCCTTTGTGGATGTGTATCATCTATTTTATTTTTGTTTAGTCTATTATTTTGCCCATGACATTCCATTATCCTTTGTATGGTCACTTTACTCAAGATCCTCAAGCCATTTAGCTAGTCTACACACTCAAGTTGAGTATCTAAGTCAATTTCCTTATCTTCAACATTGTATGATCAATCTACCTTACATAGACCCACTCTATAATTCAATGGAGCAAACTATCACATTTCATCAATTGACATCATTAGGTCTCCACTTTGATGCACTTGAATCATAGGATTTGGATTGTTGCATGTTGGAGTGTTAAGGATGTATAATTAAAAACATAAAACGTAAAAAAAAGGAAATAGTCAATCCACTTGCATTAGCTTAGCCAACCTATGCTTGCTTGGTAACCCATCTTACTAGGTATGAGCTCCAAATCTCTAAATTATTTCATGGTACAATTAAATCTCTTAATTGCAATAATTAAATCCCCACTTTAAGAACTAGTCACTTGATCATCAAGTAGGTAATTGCTTTATCTCATAATGCAAAGATCTCTTGTAAGAATTGCTCTTTTCAATGAAAAGCAAGAAGCTAGTATTCATTTTGTCTATATGAATTACTATATAAATAAGCACAATGAACTTCCCCTTTACCAGTATATTTGCCAATCACATCTTTGTTAGATTATGTACTACATCTGTTACCATACTCAAACACTAAGGGCTCTTGTTCCCATCTTGTTCATCTAAATTATATTACCTCTTGTTTTGAGTCCTATTAAATGAAACTTTTCATGATGAAATCTCACTATCCATCCATTCCCCTTATCAAGTTAGAAGTTCCTAGCTTATCATGACATAATTTTTGGTCAATCCTACATTATGCTTAACTAAACATTAGCTTAAATGATGAAGTTATTATAATCTTCATCCTATATAAAAGATCTCTTTGTGGGCCTAAAAATATTTTGTTGTTAGATCTCCCTTGCTTTGTTGTATCTATTGAAGTGCCCATTGACCACTAACAAAGATAGTTATAAAAACTAAAACTATGGGCCTATCATATCCTATTTTCTTATTGATTAGACTTGGTGAATCTCTCGGTCATGATATTACATCATCTCTCTAATGAACTTTCTCATGAGTAAGGTTATGTGTCCTAATGCTCCATCCAGAAAGTCTTATGAACATAAATAAGAAAGTAAAAATAAAAGAGAGTTTATGCTTAAATAAGAATGATTGATGTAAATCTCTTAAAAATTGGGTAAATATTCCTTTATTCAGGGTACAAAATGAAAATTAAATAAGCAAAAATTGGATTTCTAATTATCTAGTTAGTCAAATACTATTTAATAGCACTGGTCAAAAGGCATAATGCTTTCATAGATTGATCTTATTCATTCCCCTTAAATTTTAAGCCATCATGCTAGGCTATCTCCCTTTACCTCCTTGAGATTGTAATGAGGGAACCTACTTAGAGTCTTCTTTGCAATGATTTAAGAGAATTGAAAACCTTAATTTTCTACTAAATTTTAGTAGATTCCCTTTCAACATTCAAAATCATGCTCAACTAAATTGTTCCCAAAAGACATCAAGATTTTAGCTTCAGCCTTGCTTCACAAGTACCTCATTAGTTCATAAACTACCACCACAGTGTTCAGCATGATTTAAGTTTGGATAAAGCTAAAGAAGAAAAAGATGTGTTCTTAATGACTCTCAAAGTGAAGCCTTATCTTATTGCTAAGGCTCATCTTTAAGATAAGAAATTGGCCCTCCTAAATTTAGCTAGTTAGTAAAATTTGGGATCTACATAGTTTATGGAAATCATCTACAAATCTTTTTTACAATACTCAAAAGCTTCCTTGTTTGAGTAGAATTTCTCCAATAAAAAAGTTAATTCTATAATTAGGAATCTTTGGTATCATTATTATTGCTTATTATTAGATAAAGAGGCTAAGGAAAGAGGAGTAAAACAAGGTCATTAGAGTTGATGAAGGTAGAGGAGCATATGATACAAAGAGAAAAATGTAATGACCAACCTCTTCTATTTATAAATGCATCCCTTTTTAATTTGTTTCATCTAATCTAATTTCATGATTCCTAGGCAACAAGTCTCATCTGACATCTCTTAAGAACAAACTCATTCACAACCATAGAAGTCAACAAACCTCTATTAGCATTTGAAAAAGAGGTTATTCTTTATTGGTTAGGTCTTTATCACTTCACCAAAAAGCATCTTGTGCATAAAATTGAGGTCCATCACCTGAATGGGAAAAGATAATGTTGTCTTAACACTTCCAATTATTATAACATGGCTTATCATTCTTTTTATTTATCTTCATGGGAATAATTATGGTAGTTACTTTTCCAATTGAACCATTTAATGTTTGGGTTTCACTAAAACGATAGAATTCCTTTAACAAAATTATTTGTTCTTGGGTTCTTATTCACCACGTGATGACCACATGGTGAGGTTTTCTTTAGTTTAAATGATTTGTTAGTCCATGAACCTCTACATCATGATTCTATTCTATCATTCTCACTTAAACATCCTTGAATGTTATGCTAGCTAACACCCTTAATCTGAGTAGTTGAACCAAATTCATTGCTAAATCCAATAGATAGTCATCCCCTACCCTCACTAAGATTAAATCCATTGTTTCTCATTTGAATGAATGGTGAGGGTTCCTATGCCATAACCCTAGATAGCCCTCATCAACTTGCCAATTCAATTTAACTCTCTCTTGAATGGCATGCTATCACTTTTCAGCTTGAAGAGGAGCTCTTCCTTCTTTTTTGTTAGATCTCTTCCTCTACTTGATCTTACTTCTTAGTTTGGCATCCATCGTCTAGCTTGCATAAGGTAGGGTGTATCTTCTTCCATTTATCTCATTTGATGAGTGTTTATGTCTTTTCACTTATTACTATATTGTCATCGATGTAGTTTTCATAAGCTATACAATTTGTTTTGCCTTACCACCCATCCCATCTAAGTTCTTTGATTGGCCCATCAAGTTGTGCTTTTTAATGAAATTTGAACTTATTCTAGATTTTAAAATTCTATTAATGTCATGAATAAGGCACATGTGTTATGGTTACATGGTTCATCTTGAGGATTTATCAAGATAAGAACAAGATAAAAATGCGTATAGTTAAAAGAGCGAGACCACTTTGTATTACTACTTGATTATAATCTCTAGAGGTTGTTTTAGTGATTATTAATATCTCACTAATTGGCATTATAATAGTGAGGAGCCATTTGTTTGTAATTTTTCATAGTGGAGTTTTAGATATTTAAGTTCACACGTTTCTCTTTTAAAGAATTTTCTATATTATCAAACTTAGGCACCCTTTTTAGATGATTTGAATGGTTCTCCATGCCATCTCACCACCCCTTCCTCCTCCCATTGTCATCCAACACATGCACTACCATGTTCCAACGTGCATACAAGTGACTTGTGCCCATGTATGAATTATTGCCATCTGTTAATGCCAACATTTTAAATTAGTCTAGATCTCTACATATAAAATAAAAATAATAAATTAGATTAGTTTTCAAATTTGTCTTACTTCTTATGTTTTGAAAGCAAATTCTCTTCTATCAATTTCAAATATATTATATTGATTTCAAGAATATTCCTGCACTTGGAAGGTGTAATTGAAAGTCAAATTAGAGTTGATGTTCATGAAAAAATTGCAAGAATTTGAAGTAAAAAAATTAAAACTACAAAGTCATAAAACAAACAATAAAAGACAACAATTTATATGATAAACTTTTAGTCAAGAAATAGCTGTAAAGATAATGATCAAAATGGTACCAAAATAAACAAAAGAGAACACAATATTATCTTGCAATAATATAGTCATGAGGAAGAAGTACAAATTATAATATAAAAGGGATTAAGTATAGAAATTGCATATCTCCAAGGATAAGAGACTAGTATTAAAAAAATAATTCTTCCAATATTATTGATCAAAAGATCATTTAATCTAGTATGGATGAAAAAATAATCGAAGGAAGAGACAAATCAACAAAAATTGATAATACATCACAAAGCAACGGGATCATATAGTGGGTTGCATGTGGAGATTTATAATAGGCACATTGGAGATTGTGTCACAGCATATTGGTCAAATGTTATGAGTGGAGGCATTGATGTACCCTCAGAAGATCAAGACTTAAAGAAAGAAATGTTGGAAATACAAAAGAAAAAAAATGAAAAAAAAAAGAGAAAGAAGAAGAAGATGATGTCAATAGGTGCAAGCTTGACTTCAAGCATAATTCATCACAGGAAAGTGCCTAACTTCGGGTGCCAAAAACCTCTAGGCGAGGACCCGATTTTGGGCACCACAATTCCTAGCATAGGCACACGCACCCACTTAGGGTGCCATGTGCTTTTTGGCCGTGAACTATTTTTCCTTAGCACGTGTACTGCACGTGCCTTGGTAGAAGGTGAATGTGCAAGTAGAATCTACATGCACGCTGTGCTATTGGTGCATAAGAAACAAGCACAAGTAGGCATTCCACACAAGCAAGAAATGGGTCGACTGACTTGAAATTTCAAAATTTTGGAAAGGACATCTACGTCTTTTTGCATTAAAGTTATGTATTTAAATATTATACTCAATCCCTATATAGCTGATAAGAGTGCTCAATGAGAGAAGAACTTATTGGAAGGAATTTTTAGAGAGAAGGAAGAGACTGGAGGATAGTCTAGAAAAGAATTGAGTGAATTTAAAAAAAAATGAATTCATAATAAATTTAAAAGAATTGAGAAAATTTTTGAAAATAAATTTTCTAGAAGTTTTAGGAATTACAATTTTATAAATTTAAAATTTTTTAAGGAAATCTTCTTAAAAAAATTATCTTCTGTGGCAAAAGTACTCTGTCTTCTCCTTCTTTCTTAACATTTAGCTATTTTCATGCTTCTAATTCTGCTATGATTACTCTGAAAAAGATATGCTAAAGAGGACTTGAAGTGAGAAAATCCTTATAGAGAGATCACTCTTAGATCCCATTATTTATAGTTTTAGGTATAGTTCTTCATGTCTTTTTCTTTAAGGAACTTGTGATGGTTACACTCATAACACCATGGTCAAAGTAGGATAGATGATAGCTTCCGTTGGTTTTTAGTAGCCACCATGCAAGAAGATGAAGGAATGAGGTGGAAGTCGGTCTCATGAGTAACTAATAAAGCTTCTATAGTTACCATTTTTGGAATCAATTAAACAATATTTGAGTAATTTGTAAAACTTTAATTACCATTTTTCAAAGCCGTTAATTATTACCAAGATATAAGATCCATTTATATAGTCTATATGAACATATGGAAATTGCATTAACTATTCTAACTATTGTGATAGTTTAAATCATTATTATTATTAGGTGTAGTAGTTAGTATTATTGTATAAGTACTCATTAATATAAGAATTTTTATCATGTATTGTACAAATTTGGGGATGGGACTAAAACAATAAATTAAATTGTTGTAATTGTCTTATGTCTATATTATAAAGTGATATTATAAATATATTTATGATAGCGATTGTCATCTATTTAAACTATTTTTGTCACTTAAACAATGACTGATTTAAATAGTTACATTATGCTTTATAAGGAATAGACTATTATGATAGTAGCTCAAATCATCGCAAACAGATCAAATAATTATTGCAATTTAGGCACTATCATGATTTGATCCTATACATTTTGAATTGTTTAAACAATTTTATAGATTTTAAACTATCATATATATATATATATATACACATATATATATATATATATTATTTAATTATCTTTCTAAATATATTACTTAATAGTTCAGAAGTCAACCAAATTTGTACACAAGTTAATAACTATCCCAAATTTTATTTGAAACCAATGAAATGAACATAATATCACAAAATATATTTATAAAATTTTAATGATTCATTAATTATGGATTTATGAAATTTCATTGTAACATTAATAAGAACTAAAAATCGATAAAAATTGGGACAAGATGCTTAGTTGTCTAGAAATTAGATCGCACAAAGAAAAGAAGAAATAGAAAATAAGTATTAAGAAATAAAAGACAAAATGTGAGATATATAAATGAAAAAAAAAACCTACATTGTTGAGAAGACAAAAAATGATCCTAAGAGTTGATCAAGTTAAGCTCTTTGAAGTTGGCCTTATGATTGTTCATGCTAAAATTTGAGCTTGAAGGGTTTAATTATAAGAAAATAATACAATGATGTGTACAGAGACTAACAAAATTTATTTTGTGTGGAACTAATAATTAAGTATAACTATGTAACTATAGAATGCTTTTGTTGAACTTCATTCTCCTTCTTCAAGATGATCATCAATCATTGATTGACAATTAATGACTAATAATTTATAAAATATAGTTGACACTACAACAATTGTTGAATTGTTGACTATTCCTTTTTTCTAGATATCACAATTGCGACTTTTCTCTACTTTGCTATTCACCATAGTCATCTTAAATATAAACAATCAATATGTTATAAGTAAGAATCTTCGATTTGTTTAGAACTAACTTTATTTTCTGTTCTCTTTTTTTTTTAAAGGGATTTTCTCTAGCAACCTTTCTTATTTATTTTTCATAATTTTATTTATGTGATTTTAGTTAATTTAAAAAATAAAATATAGTTTCTTCTATTCATGCTTATTACTCTTCAATCAAAATATATTTTTCTTACTATTCTTTTACCTTTACATTATGAGTTTCTAGCAAAAAATTAGTTAGTCGTTTTTTAACACTTTGTTTTTTTATTTCTTTTAATAAGTTTGGTTTTTAAGGGACGGAGCACAAAATTTATCCTTAGTCTCTTGGATTATTCTCTTTTTATTTCACCATGGTTGGGATTTCAATTGTCCTTGACACTCGAGTTAGATTATTGATAAGGTGATTGGAGACTTCTATTAAAATAAGAGAGACCACATTGATTAAAAAAATTTCTATTAAAGCTTTGGTCATACGTGTAAGGATGAAAGCCTAAGAGAAGAAACATTATTGACGCTAAAATAGTTTTTTCTTATACCCCTACTTATTTCTTGATTCCACCCCCAACATGCTTAATAAGAAAGGATAAATAAAAGATATAAATGCATGCCTTTTATCTTAACCATCATCTCCACCATTCATGGATGTCTATGGGATGGCTTTTTCTACACTTTGTAGTATAATGTGCTTACTAATTGTAGTATCCATATTCTCTATGTTTGTGCAATAACGTCTTGCTCACTATTTTTGTCAACTAAAACCACTTTCCATAGCGCTAAACATAAGTCCACAGCTACTTGCCCATGATGTAATGCATCTTTCTATCCACACATGTGAACACTCTTTTTAGTTCTGGTTGAGTTGTGTTAAGTCATTCTTTCCTAAGCATTCAAAATCATGTTAACATTCACATTTTAAAAAACAATTTGTTATTTCAAGGCACCAAGTGGTGCGATCGGCCACTAGAAATTGATTGCTAATCATGGAGTTTTCAAAAATAGATGTTTCCGATGACCATCAATAATGGCTAATTGGCGCGCAGGTTGGTGAGGGAGGGGTTCAAATGTCCGGCGGGCAGAAACAGAGGATCGCCATTGCGCGAGCTATCATCCGATCACCTAAACTCCTACTCCTCGACGAGGCCACCAGCGCGCTCGACTCCGAGTCCGAGCGTACCGTGCAGGAGGCGCTTGAGGCTGCCGCCGTCGGCCGCACAACCATTGTCATCGCCCACCGCCTCTCCACCATCAGGCATGCCGATGCCATCGCCGTCCTCCAATCCGGCCGAATTATCGAGTCCGGCTCCCACGAAGACCTCATCTCTGACCCCGAAGGCCACTATTCCACCCTCGTCCGCCTCCAGCAATCCCAGCCGCCTCCCGAAACGGCCGCGGCCATCTCCTCAGTGCAGTTGTGCCGCAGCAGTCACAGTATGAGCCATCGGTTCTCGGTCACGAACTCTGCTCAATCATTTCGCGAAGGCAATGGAGGAGACACAGAAAAGGAGCTGACAAAGGAGAAGCTGCCTGTGCCATCGTTCCGTCGGCTTTTGATGATTAACGCACCGGAGTGGCGGCAGGCGCTGCTTGGTGGCGCTGGAGCCATTGTTTTCGGTGCGGTACAGCCAGTTTACTGTTATGCCTTGGGAGGCCTGATCATGGTTTACTTCATCAAGGATCATGATGAGATGAAGGACAAGACTAGAACATATGCTCTCATATTTGTGGGCTTGTCCGTCGTCTCCCTTGTTGTGAATGTACTGCAGCATTATAACTTGGGCGTCATGGGCGAGAACCTGACAAGAAGGGTTAGGGAACGGATGCTGTCAAAGATCCTGACCTTCGAGGTCGGTTGGTTTGATGAGGAAGAGAACTCAACTGGAGCCATCTGTTCACGAATTGCTAACAATGCCACCGTGGTATGACGCTAGAAAATCTCTAACTCATCTCATTCTCTATTCAAAGCTATCAGATCAACAAAATTGGATTTATAATCTGCTTGATGTATTCCGTAGGTTCGGTCGCTGGTGGGAGACCGATTAGCTCTTCTCGTGCAAGCGACGTCCGCCGTAACAGTGGCTTTCACCATGGGTCTGGTGATCGCATGGCGGCTGGCGCTTGTTATGATTGCCACTCAGCCGATGGTCATCCTCTGCTTCTACGTGCGTCGGGTGCTTCTTAAGAGCATGTCGGAAAAGGCGATCAAAGCCCAGGCGCAGAGTAGCAAGCTCGCGGCTGAGGCCGTTGGCAACCTCCGCACCGTCACCGCCTTCTCCTCTCAAGACCGCATTCTTGGTCTTTTCGAGCTGTCCCAGGACGGCCCCCGTCGGGAAAGCATCCGCCAGTCATGGATCGCCGGCATAGGCCTTGGCGCCTCGCAAGCCCTCACCACTTTCATATGGGCCCTCGACTTCTGGTACGGCGGCCTGCTAGTGCACCATGGAGACATCACCAGTAAGGCCCTGATCCAGACAGTCATGATCGTCGTCAGCACAGGCAGGGTCATCGCCGACGCCGGCAGCACAACTAGCGACCTTGCCAAGGGCTTCGACTCCGTCGCGTCAGTCTTCGCCGTCCTCGACCGTGTCACCGCCATTGAGCCGGAGGACCCCGACGGCCACCAGCCCAAGTCATCGCTCTCCGGCGCAGTGGACCTCCGCGGCGTTGAGTTCGCTTACCCATCCCGTCCCGACGTTCCTGTCCTCCGTGGCTTCTCGCTCTCTATCCAGGCCGGCCGCTCAGTAGCACTTGTCGGTTCGAGCGGGTCCGGCAAATCTACCATCATCGGTCTCATTGAGCGCTTCTACGACCCGCAGCGTGGCGCGCTGCAGATCGACGGCCGAGACATTCGGACCTACCACTTGCGATCGTTGCGTCAGCAAATCGCGCTGGTGGGGCAGGAGCCGACGTTGTTCGCTGGGACGGTTAGGGAAAACATAACCTACGGCGCGGACCAGTCGGTGAGCGACGCAGAGGTTGTAGCGGCAGCGAGGGCTGCAAACGCGCATGACTTCGTCAGTGGGCTGCAGAATGGGTACGATACATGGTGCGGGGAGCGGGGCGTGCAGCTCTCTGGCGGGCAGAAGCAGAGGATAGCGATTGCGAGGGCGATATTGAGGAACCCGTCGATTCTGCTATTGGACGAGGCAACGAGCGCGCTGGACGGGCAATCGGAGAAGGTGGTTCATGAGGCGCTGGAGAGGGTGATGGACGGGAGGACCACCGTGGTGGTGGCACATAGGCTGAGCACAATAAGGAACTGCAATGAGATAGCTGTGCTCGCAAAGGGTGTTGTTGTGGAGAAGGGAAACCATGTGTCCCTCATGGCGAAGGGGTTATCAGGAAAGTACTATGCACTGGTCAGTCTCCAGCAGGGTCAACAGTCAACGTTGTATAATTAAAATATGACAGTGCTCGGTGTGAAATAATTACAATACATCTATAAATTAAAAAAAAATCAATATATGATGTTTTTATAGTTGAAAATAAAAAGAATCATTTAAAAAAACTTTTAAACAGAATACATGTAAATATTAATTTAATAACAGATACCACGTCAACGTGATTAGCATTTAAATCAAGTAGGTTTGTATGCCCAACGGATTACTTCAAAACACAATTGCACCTGCATGCATTAAAAAGTAACTCTAATTTTAGAAAGGTATTTTTAATTTACAAGTATAATTAAATTTTCAAAATTTATCAATCGAGACTCGTTTGCATGACAAATTTACCTCATTGAGTCTATTATCGTACAAAATACATAAGTTAGATATAATTATAAAAAACTCATCTAAAAAATATGAAGACATTACAATATGACTAGTTAAGAAAAATACATAAAGGATCATCTTTTTGTGTAATACTTTTTCATATAAATTTAGTTTTCTTATCTCTTTCTAAAGTAAAATATGCAAAACAAAAAAAGTATCATGTCTCACAGTTGTCCATGCCCTCTCCATTTATAAACACCAATGCAATGATAAGCACTTACTTGATTGAAGAGTACTTGAGCTTCCTAAGGAACCATAACACGAATAGAGACTAAATTTTCAACATTTTTCAATTAAATTTTTAGATGTGTTATATTATACAACTTAGTTTATTTTATAAGATAGATTATTTATTGTTCGATATAAACTCTTAGATGATTCCTAATATGTATATATCTTTTAGATTTGAATTTTGCAGGAATTTTTTTAATATAATTAATTTCTTTATTTTGTTAGTCACAAGTTATGAAATTAAGGATAGATTTTTTTGAAAATTATAGAGATAGATAGAAAGAGAGAGAGAGATATATATATATTATAACTAGACACAAAAACTAATGTTTTTTGTAAATTAAATTTTTTTTATAATTAGATCTTCTTCTTCTTTCCATTCTTTCTTTGAATTTATATATTTTTATTTAAAAGATAAATTATGGGATTATGTTAGGATATTAGTAAATTTTATCTAATAATTATGAACTTTTTTGAAGATATTATTTTTCTTCTAAATGAACATGTTATGTCCTCAAATTGTGAAACTTTATGTTGTTGAAATCTCATACTTCCCTCCATCAAACATTGAAGGATAGAACAACTTTAAATTATAAATAATCTTGATAAAAAAAAAATTGCTAATATAATGATAACTTGAATTAGTAAGAATTGTTAATACTTATAAAGGGATCAGATTGGTTTTAACTTTCTTCTTTTTCCTTTAGCCAATCCATTCATTTAAGATCACTAATTTTGAATTTCTTCTTCACCTAATGTTAATTATGTCTATTTTTACATTTTTATTAAGTCTTTGAACTCAACTTGCTCCTTCTTGAAGGAAGATTTCTATAAGCCCCCTTGAATCAAATATTTTAGATGAATGTATACACTTTACTTGTTATTTAAATGATATTATGAATTTTACAAATGACTCAATTGATAATGAACTTTTTGATTACTTCAACAAGCTTGCACTTGAGCACAACATGTTGTTTCAAATTTATGTTACTTTTAAAATAATTGTGCTAAGCATGATGACAATATATATGAATTACAAAAACATTGTGATGTGTGTAGGAAAAAAATTTATCTTCAATAGAAAATGTAAAATTTCATATTTCTAATTTAGGTAATTTGTATTCATATATAAGAAAATATGAGATTACATCAATTACTTTGCGTAATAATGGTTACCACTTAAACGTGGGCCTTTTAATAAATATTTGTTAGTACAATTTGATAGCTCATATTTATTTTAAATATTTTTCCAAATTTTTAAGGTTAGCCCAAGCTTCCAAGGCTAAAAAAGAATTAATAAGAAAAGTGCAAATAGAGAGGCAAGAGATAATGATTTTTAGTTGGATTGGAGCCCATGTTTAATGCCAAGACATCCGGGTGGATCGCTGCACACTCAATATCCTAAAACTAGGAAAAAAACTTATATGAAGCTTATGTGTACTCAGTGAGAACAAATATGCATGTATAAGCACAATCACTGACAAAATAAAAAATAAATTTACCAACAAACTCAAGAGACCATATGAGATGGAATGAGTGGATATTTTGAGATTGAATGTTATTCAGATTCTTGAATATGCATTAGAATATCATTGTTGATTTAAACTTGAGTACCCACCCATTCACTCTAACTCTCTTGAATAGATTTAGTAAGTAAAGCCCTTTAACTCTTTCTAGAATGCTCATTGAATGGTCTCTTAATTAATGCTAGAGCATCAACCCTTTAATGATTCTTTCTCAAATCTTTACATCTCCTTCATCAATGCTTTATCAATCAAATTTAAAGGTCTTGAGAGATTTATATAGGTAGTAAAGGCTAAAGAAGACCTCACATACCTTAACATTAGTATGAGTCTTCTATTAGTATTATCATCAATGTTATGAAAAGGGTTGAGAGTTTACTTAAGAAAGATTGAGAGATCACATTTAGTTGTTGTGAAGCTATTTTTTAGAATGATTTGTATATCATATAAATCTATGTTATTTTTTTATAATAATCTATGACAACGTTTTTGAACAATTTATCATATTTGTGTCATAATTTTGCATTCCTTATAGTATTTAAATTTATATTATGATAATATTCTTTATTGGTTTATTAGATTTATTTATTACATGACATAACAATTATTGTTTAATGAGAATCTATTTATAACTATTATCATCCCTTTTGAGTGATTCCAAAAGAGGTAAGAGTTGAGATGCTAGAATTAAAAAGGATCTTTCATTTAGTTGGTGCTTTTATTTAGTTGAACTCTTATTCAAATAAACTTCTTTTTGTTTGAATTTTTATTGGTTGAGCTTGTATGAGTTCATTATGATTAGGTGCTTAAACATCATTTACATCCAACTTTAATTTCATATGATTTCATTCAAGAATTGGTTTTTTCATTATCAAAAGATGTAGATTGTTAACCCCATACTTTAAGTAATTTGATGACTTCAAAATCATACACTTGTGCACTTAATTTGCATTATTAGCTTTGATATATAAGTATAGATTGAAGGAGAAGATTACAATGCTCATGCAAGCATGTCAAGGACTTTGGTGGCTCAACTTTTATATCATGAAGCCAAATAAACATAGCTTTGGGTTGAGTGGTTGTCTATCTAAAACCAATCATTTACTACATTATGGGTTGGAATGTTAAAATCTATATTAAGATTCTTATGACACCTAGGACATACATATTTACATTTTATTATTCATGCCCATGCACATCTTGACAAGTCCATAGAGTTTATCAATCATACTCATGCATCTTAGGGTTCTATTATTTAATTCTAAGTATGAAACTAGTTTGAAAGTAAAATGAACTTATAACTGAGTAAATTATTAGAAACATTACAACAAATAGTAAAAACAAGTTCTTATTGAAATCAACTCATTTCAAACATCTATCCTCAAACTACATGCTAATTATATAATGTGATTTGTCTAGTATACTTGTATGGTTTGCTTATATATCTATTCAAATATGGGGCTGAACTCAACAATCCAAGGCTAATAGGTACTATTAGGCATTTTATTTTTTGTATGATAACTTTATCGTGGCAATACAATTCTATTTTACTTCAGAACTTATTAAGTTTTAACTTATTCGTATAACATGATATCTATTATCAGATTGTACTACTATACTCTACATTCAAATCTCTTATAGAAATAATAGTTTTGCACAATTCTATATTTATTGTCATATGTGTACTAACTATTTTCATACAAAAAATCTAAGCTAGCTTAGCTACACTATTGAACTAGAATTTGTCATACAATATGAATTATGTATCTTGTACGTGACATATAGAATGAGGAATAATGAGACATAGAAATCGTCATACAACTATAATTGTTTATCTTAGCTATACAACTTATATGAATATATAGGACTAATGAAGCTTGAAAGCCTCATAATATGACCTAGTTTATCATAATTATATAAAATTAAATAACCTGAAAGCAAAATTAAGACTCTATTATAAACTAATCATACTTGGATACTCACTTTTACATAGGCTAATAAAGTAAGTTGGATAAGCAATCAACTTGGTTAATCAATATAATTGTGTATATCATATATTATGATCTCTTGATCATATAAGTATGAATGGAAACCAAAATGTGTAATGACTGGTTAATCTCATTAGAAACAATGCCTAAACCACTAAGAATTATGTAAAATAATATGTTAACTTATTAAAAAGTAAAAATAACATGAAATACACTTGAGAATGAATGAATGCAAATTTTTATATCAATCACAAAGGCTAACTAAGCTTAAAACTACATTAAATTTGCTCGAAGCTTTCATTTAGAAATCTATGAGGTACATCTAAGAAATTCCATTTAGCATTTTTCTCGTTGCATTCTTTAGTAATATCATTTTAGATTTGTTCATTATTTGTGTTTACTCAAAATTCAAATATTATGATCCTTGTAAGAATTTATTATGTTAGTGTCATATTTCCTTTAAAGCACTTAATAGATCCTTTTTAGATCTTATAAAAATTAAATAATTGAGGTTTTTATTGTAATTAAATAAACTAAAAAAAGAATGCTAACTAACTATCCGGAGAGAAAGAGAGAGGGAGAAGAAGTGCTAGCCATCATAAGGTTTACTTAAGTGAAAATAGGCATTGCTAAACAAGATCACATTAAGAAAATGATTGAAATTATACTAGAGAATTACATATGTTTATTATTTCTTTTAGAGTTTGTTATGCTTTGTTTTTATAATACATCATGTTTCTTCATTATGTTTTAAATTAAATAAGACCTTACTTGATTACATGATATGGTTAGTACCTATGATTCAACCTTTCATATGATTATTTAAAATTATTGCTTATTTTTATATATTTATTTATTTATAGAAATAATCTATTGAGCTAGTGATAGTTGGCTTAGCTTTTTCAATAGCATTATTATTTTAAGTATATTAGAATCATAATGATTAAGGATTATCTATAAAATTTATTTACAAAAAAGATTTGAAGCTATAAAGATTTGTGTTATAAGAGTTTGTATTAAATGACTTGCTAATCACTTCTTTATTCAATATTGTATTTGTATATGAAAACTAAAATAATAGCTAAAAGAAATTATGGAAATATGAGATGTGGCTATGTTGATTATGTTTAATTATTTATAGTTTAATGATGGATATAAACTATGTTGTTATTATAATTATAGATATATACGTTATATTGATACATTTGTAAATTAAAAAATAAATAAAATATAGAGAAGGTTTTATCTATTTGAATTTTAAAGTTTCAGAAAAAAATAAGTACTTATAGGAAAGAAATGAATTAAATTAAAAAAATAGAGTATGTGATGAGGAAATGAGAAATAAGGTCATCATATTAGTGGCATTAGAGCATGATTTAAACTAGGAAATAGTTAGAGTTTGAGGTGAATAAGGTTATCATATTAGTGGTATCAAAGCATTATTTAACTTAAAAATAACAAAGTTTGTAGTGTATAGGGTCTCCATAAAAATATCAAATGAAATTTTTATTTATATGCTTTCCCTATCTTCCTTAATTAAAAGGTTATTAAAATGAAGACTTCTCTCTCTTAACAAGATACTCTCTTAGAAATTACACAGGTTAATGTAGCAGTTTGGATATAAAACAAGAATAAATAATTAAACATGAGCTTACAAATCATGAAGTACATGAAAAGCAAATGTTATTTGACCTTAAATTGCATGAAAGAAGTTCTTATTATTAGCCCATCACATGAACTATGACAAGGATAGCTAATCATGACCTAGAAGAGCTAGTAATAATTAAGGAGAAAAATATTAAGCATTCATGAAATATATTAACTCAACTTTTTTTCTAATCTAAAATGAAGCTTCTAGAGTAATTAAATAAGTAAAAATATGAAATTAAAGAGATGATAGATTGTTCATGATATGCAACTCATGGTAGGTGACATAGTTAGGTGATAAATTAATAAAAGCATCAAAAATATTCAAAGATATGATTAAAGGTCTTTAAGAAGTAGATATGAACCATACTTTTGTATTAAATAATTATATGAATATAAAAAAGTCTTTAAAAAGTAGATTGAAAGCTTATTTTTATATTAAATAATTATTTATAAACTCATATTTAAAGGTCCTCTAATGAATGGATGAATGAGAAATTTGTTTTAACTGAAGAAAGGACATTACTTTGTGACTTGAGTGTTTGAGTTGGCTTGATAACCTTTGCTTGGGTTTGCTTTAGTGAGTGAATCCTTTTTTGTTATTTAATCTCTCAACTATATTTCTTTTTCATTTAGGTCTTTTTCCATACTTTCTATTTTACTTAACATAACCAATTACTTCATTCCATTTCATGACATAATTCCTCCGTTCTCTAAATCCTTTGGCATTAATGCTAGGATCCTCACTATTATTTTGGAAGTACAAAGAACCTTAAAGAAAAGGTGGAGATCTCAATAGCTTCATCATATCAAGGCTTGATTATGGGTACTTCATTATTCATTAAGCTCCACTTGAGCAAATGATAGCTAGAGTAACAAGAAATGTATAAATTGAAAGCTTGTCAAATTTAGTGTATAACTTTTTTAAGCGATGATTCAATGGTGAGAAGAAATGCAAGAAGAATTGTAAATTTTTAAGTATGAAATGACAAATTAGATCTCTCCCATATTTCATATAAAAGATATTCAACAATTGAAAGAGGTTTAACTCGATGAGACTTATGCAGGTGATTTAAGTAAACAATTGTCATTGTTCATATAGCTAAAATATTTTGAAGAAGGTTGTGTTCTCATTGATGAGATTTTAAGTTTAAATTATTAATATAAATTTATTAGAAGATGGTTTAAAAAACCAACCATTGAAGATATATGGCCTATAAAACATGAGCATGTCAAATCGAAAACAAAGTTCATTGAAGATTACTTCACTTTAAATTTGTGAAGCTTTCTTTTATAATGGATCTTGTTTAGGCAAATTTTTCATTTTGGGCATGTTTGAGCAAGTCTTCAAGTGACTTTTGTTTCATTTGTCCCAGTGTGATAAGTGATTTGTATTGTATGATACATGTATAAAAAAATTTTAATACTATCTATTTGGATAATAATATTCTATACAAATTAGTTAGGTTTTCTTTTTTATGTTATATTTAAGTTTCTTTAGATTAAAACATATCCTATTAAAATATTAATCTGTCATATGAAAGTTTTGAGATAGTGTAGATGTAATACATGACTTGATCATGATGTATATTAAAATATTTGTTCTATATGATGTCTCATATCATACATGTGATAGTCCAATTTAATTAATTATGATGTATAGTATTAATTAAAATTTAATTATTTTATGGGTTATGTTGATCTGAAACTTGATAATCAAAATATTTTTGTGTTCTTTAAAAAGTGTGCTTTGTCACTTACATTTACATTTGAGATTTGAGTATACCCTTATGAAGGTATTGGTGTGAGGACTGTGTTGATATATTATATATAATTTTAAAATGCTGTTTGAAATTTCTTTAAATTTTAAAAAGAGAAATCAAGAAAGAAATTATTATTATATTTAATCCTTTTATAAATATAAAAAATACATGGCCCTACAATCTTTCCTATGTCATTTTGGCAATGACTTACATGCAAAGGAGATAAAGAAAAAGAGCAAGTAATCGAGGGAGGGAGGAAAGTATGAAAGACTTGGAGGAGTGATTTGTAAGCAAAGAGAAGATTGAAAAGTAGCTCGATTTTCCCTTTAGCTTGAAAAAAAGAATGTAAAGGAAGGGTTTTAGACCTCATTTGTATTAAAAAGATTGATTAAAGTATGTTCCTATTGAAGCCTTTTTCCTTTTTTTTACAATGAGCTTATTTTACCTTTTGAGCTATTTGAATTTGATTTTTGTTTGGATGAAGTTTTTGGTCAACATTTGTAAGTTGAGTTTTTCTACTATAATCTTTCATAATGTGCAACCAAACTGATCATACAGTATGATCAACTAGTGAAGACTTTGAATAGACCCCCTTGGTTTAGAGGATCAAATAGTATGATTATTTTAGACATACTGTATGATCAGTTGAGTAGAACCAAACCTTTGTTTTTTGATAAAATCATATGGTATAGGAATATTCTTCATACCATATGACTAGGCTTGGTAGTTACGAGCAATGAATAATACAATCAAACTAATGAACTTAGTGCCTATGAATATCAAACAATATGATAGTGTTATCAAAGCATACAATCAATTTATTTGAAAGAAAGAGATTAAAATATTTGATATTGATTTGTTCAATTGAGATTGGAGGGTCATACAATATGTTGGGATCATTAGATGACTCAATTATTTTCTAGAAGAAGTTAAGCTTATGATCATTTATTTGACCCAGTGTCTAAATAATGATAAAATAATTAGTGTATAATATAATTTAAGGGATCATATTGTATGATTTGAAGGATTTAATATTAAACTATAGCAAATTCAAAGATTCATTAGCCATATGATGTAGATAGAATAGGGGTTGGGCTATGAGATGGAATGATGTAATTGCTTAGATTAAATAGAGTAAAAAGTATGAAAAAAAGGGATTAAACAAAGAGGAATAGAGAATGAAGAAGAAAGCAATAATTCATTCACTAAAGTGCATCCAAGAGAAAGCAACAAAGCCAACTCAAGCACTTAAGCCATATAATAAAACACTTTTGTTAATCACAACTAATTCATCATTCATCTATTTAGGAGTGGTTTTTTAAATAGATGATTATAAATAATTATTTAATATAAAATAAAAGCTTCCTACCTACTAAAATAATTTTATTCTTATATAATATTTTTATTACATCATCATACTTCATCCTTAACTTTTGATGGCTTTCATATCCATATCATTCTTTAATACAAAGTATTCTTCTTATCTATCTCTTGAGGACTTTATCCTAAATAATAAAAACATATTTTCTAACTACATAAAGAATTTCATCTAAAGTTTAAAAACCTTCATTAATCTTGCATCAATCATGCACTCATGATGATGTATAGCTGAACCATAACTTCTTAAGGTAATCATTTGTATGTTCTCTAAATTGTCATATACGTATTAAATTTTGGAGATATTTAACTTGATTGATTCTAGTTTGAGACATTGTTATGATTCTATATTATTACTTTGTCATCATTTCTTTCTTTTTTGTTGTATCAGTTTCTCCTAATTGAACAAAACTTTGCTCCACAAAGTTAAAGTTAAGGTAATCATCTACAAGTTATGGAGCAAGCTTGTCAAAATCTTTATGTGTCATCCAAGTATCTTTTAATAGTGATTGATTTTTGCAAAGAAACTATGGGGCATATCAATACTAGAGTGCTCATCAGTAATAGTCCCATCAACTTCAAAAAAATTTGGCATTGAAGGTTTTAATAATTGACCATCATGTTGATCTCAATAAGAGTCAGATTGCATCAGTTATATTGTGAATTACCTTAATAAGGAAAAAGGTACTCAATATTAAAAAGGGGACTAATAAATATATCTAGAGGCAAATTAGGAACAAAAATATTTGCACTAAGTTTTCAAGCAATTTTGAAGGCCACAAGCTCAAGCATGTAATTTTTTTTATTTGGTAGAAGAATAGCCCTCTAGTGAATGTGAATTAGAACATGATCTCCTTCATTGAATTCTCTAAAAGACCTATTTTGATTATTAGCTTTGGCATACTTTGTATTACTTGCTTCAATTTTTTCTTGATTTCTTTATGTTTTGATTAAAAATTATATGCAAAAGTAAAAGCTAAATTAGAAGATGTGCATATAGGCATGTCAAGCAAGTCAATAGGACATTTTGAATTATGATCGTGCATAATTTCAAATAGTGTTTGCTTACTTATTTTGGAAATAGTACTATTATATGAAAATTCTAATATAGGCAAGTACAAGTCTCAAGTTTTTAGGTTCTTTCCTACAAGACATCTTAGGAGCATTTTTAATACGTGATTAATAACTTTGGTTTGTTCGTTTATTTGGGGATGGAATACTGATGAGAATTTAAGTTATGTTTCAAATAATCTTTGAATTATCTTCTAAAAATAAGAGACAAATATAACATTACAATCAGAGATGTAATTGAAGGAAAGCTATGTAAATGAACTATCTCTTAAAAGAATGTTTTGTAATATGCAAGGCATTATTTGTTTTAAAACATGGTATGAAGTGTGCCATTTTTGAAAAATGATCTACAACTACAAAAATGCTATCATGATATCATGGTTATTTTGGTAAGCCTAAGATGAAGTCCATGGAGAGGACTTCCTAAGGTCAATAAGGAATAAACAATACTATATATTGTCCTTCTTATTATTTAATTGTTTTTACTTGTTTACATATGTAGCATTAAGAAACAATTTGATTGACATCTCATTTGATGGATAACCAATAGAATCAAGATTCAACTGAGTAGTTTTATCTCATCCCATGTATCCTACGATTCCTATAAAATATAATTTTATAATTAATAGATCTCTAAGTGATGTGTTTGGGATGCATGATTATTTGCCTCGAAATAAATAATTTTTTATAATGGCATAATTATTGCAAATAGTGGAGGGTTTATCTTTTAGCATATTATAAATATTACTGAAGCCTTTACAAACTAAATAATCATCCTTAATGATATAAATATGAGGATTTGTGATTCCAAGAAAGTGATTATTAATATTATTTTAGAAACTATATTAAGAAGTTTATTATCTTTTTCTAGTTTATGTTTGAGTACAAAAGAATAATCTTGTAAGTATTTAATCCACCTTACATGTCTATGATTCAACTTCCTATATATATTGATATATTTTAAAGCATGATGGACTATATTTAAAAAAATTTATTATGTAATAAATAGTATCTCTAATTTTTTAATGATTGTATGATTATACAAAATCCTTTATTATATGTAAAATAACATTGTCTTGTAACATTTAGTTTTTCATGAAAGTAAGCAATTGTGTGGTTATCTTGACTAAGTATACCACTAATTCCAACCCAGAAGCATCACATGAGACTTCAAAGACTTTATGGAAATCAAGTAAACACCGAACAACAGATGATGTCATGTGTTGCTTAGTTTGATCAAAACCTTTTGTTCACAAACCTCCATATAAATTTATCTTTTTTTAAGGCATTAGTAATTAGAGTTACTATTGTATTAAAATATCTTATGAATCTTCTATAGAGTGTTACAAGACCATGGAAACTTCTAATTTCTATTACACTTTTTGGGATTGGCCAATCCAAAATGGCTTTAATATTTTATGGGTTAATATAGAGACCAATAGATGATACTACAAATCTTAAGAAATTAATTTTTTTTGCATGAAAGACTACTTCTTTAAGTTGACATATCGTTTTTCTTGTTTAAGTTTCCTCAAAATAAGCTTAAGGTGTTCCAAATGAGTTATCTCATTAAGACTAAAGATTAAAGTATCATCAAAATACATGATAAAGAATTTTTCAATGAATGATTTGAGAACAATGTTCATCAAATGCTTGAATATACTTAGTACATTTGAGAGGCCAAAAGGCACTCATAAAGACCATCAAGAGTTTTAAAAGTAGCTTTCCATTCATCACTAGGATGAATCCTAATTTGATAATAACCATTATAGAGGTCTATCTTTGAGAAGAATTTTGAACCAGAAATAAGGTCTAACAAGTCATCTTGTTGTACGATTAGATATCTAGTCATAACGATAAGATGATGAGCACTAACTGCTAATGGCTTAAACGTCATAACTTAAAAATTTTTCTTTATATTATGAAACATTTCATCAATAATTCCTCAATAAATTATATTCAAGAATTCTCTTATTTATAAACACTTTCTAATGACTAAAAGAAATTATCAAACACACACATAGTCATTACTACTTTAATTAAAAAATATCACTGTATCTTTTTTTAATTAGAAAATTAAAAACAATTCTAATGGATAAAAATAATGACTAAAAAATCTATTACATAAATGATCTATCACTATCATCTAATCAGCATCAACATTAATGATAGTTGTGTAATAAGAAAGACTACTAGTTATTAGATAAAAGTGTTTACACAATCTAACAATGTAAGTAAAATTCAAAAGTATTAGAAATGCAAAAAAGAATCATGATCATGTAATGTCAAATGAGAATAGATGGATGGATTCATTTTTTTAGTAGATAAATTTTGGATCTTGTGATTATAAAATTGCATGATCAGATGATTGATTGAATTAAGCTTAAAAATTAATGAATGAGGTTAAAACCATACGATAACAACTTTGCATGAATAGATGGCTCATAGCACTTTTGAAATTCTAAAGATAGTTGTGCAAGAAGTATACTATAGTTTAGTTAAACAATTCTTACTTAAGCTTGTTGTATATTTTTATAAGAGTTTTTCCATGCATCTAAGACAACCTTTTCTTTGGGGTTGCCTACACCTAGTTTGCTCAGGATGTGATGACCCATTTTTTAGTATTTCTACTAATTGATTCGTGATAGATTTAGGAATTATGACCCAATTTTATATTCTTAAATGGGTTTAATAGTTATTTTCTTAAGTTGATTACTACTGCTAACAGGTTTAGAAGTAATACCCTAAGCAGAGACTAGTAGTTTAAATCAAATTGATGGTGGTGGTAGTATCTTAAGTAGAATTTAGGTTTTTATTTATTTAATTTTTTATAGTTTTCTAATAAATTAATATCATGTAATATACTTTTTGTAATAAATTGATAAAAGAAGATTTTAAAGTAAAAATAATTATTAAGATGATAGAGGTAAGTTAATCAAAGATATTAGAATTAATTTAAATATAATTTAATTTATAACTTACAAGAGTGATTTCAAACAAGGTTAACATTCTAACCAAAATATAGTTAAAATAATAAAAATTAAATTCAAAATATATCTCTTTATAATTTATCACTCTAATCAAGATGATCTTCATGAGATTTGACATTCGCTCATCTTGTACATTAAGTTGTCCCATGAATAAGAGTATTGGCTATCTAAAATCTTAAAAATCACTCGAAATATTTGTTAAAAATATTTAAGGTTTGTTATCATCAATCAAAATACTATAGCTTAAGGTTAACAATACAATAAAAAAATGCTGGCAAAAATTTAGATTTATAACATTATGATAATTTCTTTGTTAAAACAATGATTTGTTTAAGTGGTCTTTTATGAATTGTTAAGAATAAAAATATAAATTATGATTTCTTTATTGAGACCATTTATCATATGCTTGTATTTCTATAGATATATATAACATTGTTGGCTTCTTGAATTTTTATGCTAACTTGAATCCTTTTGATGGCATTTTTTGGAATTGTGAACTTTGCTACTAATTGAGAATACCATGGCTTGTCAAACAAAGGAAAGTATGTTATAATGTTTACATGGTTGATAAGTCTCTTGGAAGTATTGTTTTAAACATGAAACTAATATGGCTTGGAAAAATACAAGTATTAATTATTTGTTGTATAAAATTGAATAAAAAATAATTTTAAATGTTTGTGAAAATCATAATATGATAATCTATGAATGTTTTTATTTAACTATTCCATAACAGACTAAAATAACTTAAGAAGGATTTCTTGTAAAACATAAACCTAAGATTAGAACATTTGCCACCAAATGGATTGCCATGGATTAAGACTTGAGGCTAAGTGGAAGGGCTTGAGTATAGGCTTGGGATGTATAAAGAGGCCTTGAAAGAGACCTTGGAATGGCTTTAGAGTAAGGGATAGTTTTTAAGTTCTTTGTGAGGATGACTTGGGAGTCTCCATTAAGCCCTAGATGGCTAAGGACATGTGATAAGCATGGTTGGGTTTAGTAAGAGAAAGAGTTTAATTTAAAAACTTAATGGCAAGTACTTGAGGTTTTATTATTATACATTACTTACAACTCATAGAATATTACTTTACTTGAAAAGATAAACTTTTGTTGAGATTTGAGTTGCTAAAAAGGGGCTTGAAGCCATGGATTAGTTGAATAAAGTAAGTGTTAGGCTCCAACGTGAACTTGAGAAATTAATTAATTAACTAAGAAAGGACCATATATGGCTTCCATGGCAAGTGAGCTCTAGGGTTTCATTATCGTGAGTGTCAAGAGACTTGGGTTAGATTTGGAAGAAGGCTAAAGGTGGTTTAGGTCTTGGTTTAAGCAATAAAAAGGATTTTTATTAAGTGTAAGAAACTAAGAAAGGACTTAACCCCAATAAATAGGCCCAATTGAGTTACATTAGAGTTATGAAATTATTGGATTGGTCAATAAAGGTTAGGGTTAGGAATTTAAAATGTTTAGAATTTGATATTTAAAAGCCTTATGTTTGAAGTTTGAATATCTAAAACTCAAAATTTAAGTACCTTAGGTTTGAAAATTGAACTTTGATTAAGATCAACCCAATAACCCTAGTCAAGGTTGTAAGTTAGAATTTGAAAGGATCTTGGATACTTTTAAGGATAACTTTGGAACTACATGTGTGCAATTCCTTAGGAATATAGATTTACATAAAGAAAATTCTAAGATAGCACTTAGGTTTTGATTAAGAATACTAAGCATTTGGTGAGACCTTAAGCACACTCTAGATGAGGTGACGATTTGATGAGGTTCTTGATTAGACCATTGATGAGAGTTGGTTTAGATAGAGACCTTAGTTTTGGCCTTATCAGTGGTATTAAGATTAACTAATGGGTAAAAGACCAATTTGATTTTGGTTGAACCTTGATCTTATTTTGTTTGATAGGTAAAATAATGGGTAGCCTTTAATTAGGCTCTTAGCCATGGATTGATGTCCTAGATATTGGTTTGGTTGATGCATGTGGTTACATAGAGGCCTTTGAAAAGGGTTGATTGACTCAAGTTTCTTGTGAGACAAGTGAGAGTCATTAGTAAAACTTATGTGAACCTAAGTTAATATTTAAAGATTATAGATAAGGACTTATAATTTGAGAGAGTGCTCAAGTGCTAGAATAGATAAGCTAAAAGATTCAAATGAGATTCATAAATCAAGAAAAGATAGGAACTAAACAAATTCATGAAAAACTTGCAAGGAGAAGAAACCCTAAATAAGTAGATTATGGTTGACAGAAAGTGTAAGTTATCCAAGATAGTGGAGCATGGTTTTGATGAGACTCAGATGACTTATTTAATAAATTAAGGTTTTAAAAAAATCTTAAGATCCTTTAGATGATGGATTAATGTGAAGTAACCCTAGATAAATACAAGTAAATCCATATAGAAGATGAGTAAGAAAGATTATTTTATGATGACCGAAGAGTAGGATTTAATGGATCATAGTTGATAGACTTCTCAGTTAGTGCTCAGTAGGTCAATGATGCTAGATGGTAAGACTACCACTTGGTATTAAAGTTGTATGCCTCATTTCTTAAGAAATTATGAGTGATATTGAGTGTGCCCAAGTTTGTCGTGGTGGAGTACTATGCATTATTAGGTGTCCTTGATCTTATTCGGGTGGTACATGTGATTGGTAGAGACTAGGTTAGAAAATATTAGATCATGTGAGGTGGATTCCTTGTTTGTTAAGTGCCATTATAAGACATTACAAGTGGCTATAGATATGTTAAAGTGCTTATTAAAGTGTCATATGGTTTATGAGGACTCTTATAGCTTTATGAAGTGGCCCTAAGTGATTGGATATTCTTATGTAGGAGTGTTGGATCACCCTTATGTTTGTTGGGTCAAACCTTAAATATTTAGCATTTTCTTCTAACTGGCTTATTTTGTATGAAATAGGTTTATAAGTAAAGAATAATCGATGTATTTTGAAGATGATGAACTAATGATCTTCAATTTCTCTTAGAGTGTTTAACAAGCTTCCAGGATTAAAGAAATGCATGTTAGCTTTGCTAAGATTTTTTTATTATAAATAGAATGTTAACTTGTTGATTTTAAGGTACTCTCCTTTCATATCAATTTTAAATCATATTCAGGCATCCAAATTGTTTAATTATCTTTTTGATTTAACAAATGAATAAGGTTCAATTTTTTAATCTCTCAATTTTTTTATTCAAATTCTCCTTAAACTATTCGTTGATTTAAGAAACATGATTTTATCTTTTAATTATCCTTTCCTTGGTTAAATAATACTTTTATATTGTTGCTAAATTCTATATTAGGTCGATTGTTAAACCTTAATTAAACCAAATGATAATTCAAAAATCTTTCATAATTAAATAAAAAATAATTAAGTCACATACAAAGCTATTCCTAATTGCAAAGCTCTTCGGTCAAGATTTTAAGCCCAAGTGGGCATTCGCATGCATAAAGAACAGTGACTGGACCCAAATCGGGCCAAGATCTAATCTTGGTCTGAAGTAGTTCGAAACCCAGTTGAGGTAAGGCATATTGTGATTTGGGTTAGAATAAAACACAAAATTAACCTGCAATCCTTCATGCATACAAGTGAACTCAATGGTGAAATCTCGAGCACATAAGGGGAGAGCCAACCCCAATTTGGCCATGTTAGAAATAGACAAAATAATTTATAAAGCACAAACTTGTTATCCATTATGTAATGTGGGACAAACGTTTGTACAACTTTCAGTGACTTAAGCATGAGTAATGTTTCACCATCCAATTCTCGATTGAACGATACTTGTTTGCTTAAAAATTTAGAATTTTGATTCATAGTATGGCTTACTACTACTTTAAATTCTAAATTTTTCTAAATAAGTCTAATTCTTCAAAGCTTTTATTTTCTTAATTCTTTTCATAATTTTGAACTCTTTTTTCCTTCTTAAAATAATCAATAAGAAAAGAAAAAATTTGTATGTTTTTTTCAAAAATTTAATTCTTGTTGTATTCTTGTTTTTCTTTTTGGTTTGAGCAGCAATTTCCAAAAGACTATCTCAAAAAACTCAAGTTGGGGTTGAGCTCATAAAAACTTGGGTTATTATTGAACCCATAAAAGCTAATAGGTTATAGAGTGAATCGTAAGAAAAAATTTCAAGTAGGTTAGAGGTGAATCGTAAGAATATACCTCAAGTTATAACTTTTTACTAATGGAGTTTTTCTTGACCTTGGTTGGTGGTGGACGTAGATTCTAGTGTAATTATAGTTATTGATATAAATTGCTTGGTTGTCATGTTATAGATATAACTATTGTATTATTGTACTTATAAATTAGAAAAAAGGATAAAATTTAAGTGAGATTCTATCCATTTGAATTTTGAATTTTGGAGCATTAATTGAATATATGAAAAAAAGGGATGTCATATTCATGGTTTTATGGATTATTTAATTAGAAAAGAATTAGAGTATAATTTAATGAGAAAGTATTTTGAGTTAGAATTTGGGATAGAAAAAGAAGAGAGGTTGTCACATTGTTGATATCAGAGTAGTTGAAGTCCATGAGACCAATATTTAAATGACGTAATGCTTGAATAGTTGATTCAATAGAAGTATATCCAAATTCAAGAAGTAATTGCAAGTAAAGTAGATCATAATCTATTATAGCTACTATTAAACCATCAAGATCTAAATTGCTTATGGAGTTTTTTTGTATATTTATCCTTTGAATGTTGAAGGAGAGAAATGAAGTCAATAGCTAAGTGGTGGAATGTAAGATATCTAGGGATTTATAGTAGCATAACTTCGTAATGCACCTCATGGTGCATATGGTACAAGTCGAGGGCAAGCTTCTATAGCTCCACAACATACTACACAACCCCGCTTCTATGCCATCACATAAAAAGAGAAACTTTAAGTTGAAACTAAAATCTTTTGTACAAAGCAATCATCTTACAAATACGTTGTAACTGAAAACTTAAGCTATAGAGAAATAGAGAACGTGCATACAAGGTTAACACCTTTTATGAATAAATTTGTGTACTAAAGCTTAGTCCACAAGACAACCACCCTAGAATGATGAAGCCATCATACTTCTATAATTCTGACACAAGTTCAGATTTTAATGGTAGCTTTAAGCTAATAATAAGACAATATAAGTATGATGCTAGAGATCTTACTATATAACCAATAGATAATGAATAAACAACTTAATTTAAACATATTTTAAACTATAAATTTTTATCTTAAGAATTGATTTTAACATAAAAAAACATGTAATGATATTATCAATGCCTAATGTAGTTTCAAGGGCCTTAATCACACAAGATATGATTTAACAAGAAGCTGCTTAAGTGATAATGCAATGCAATGTAATCCTCATTATGCTATAAGAGAAAATTTTAAGTTTCAATAATCTAATTCTTAGAAAGAAATAAAAATTATCATGATTGTTGCCACATCATCTAGAAGCAAGTTCTCCATAGGAACTCCATTGCTTGAAGCCTTCAACCTTCAAGGTTTCCATAAGGATAAACACCAAGCTTCAATTTTTCTTAGTTGTACAATTTCATTCCTTTATTTATTTATTTTAATCATATCTATCCATCATATTCATTTCAGTTGCTAACTCAATGACAGAGTACTCTGCTTTTAAGTGCGACTAAGATCTTTTACACATTTTGATGAAGGAAAGAATTTGTCCACACTATCGATAGAGTTTATAAGATAGCGACTAATCCTTAAAGGTACGGAATGGAAAAAACTTGTCATAAAAAAATAGTAAAATAAAAAAAAGAAAGTCAAATATATAAACTATATACATATATATACTATATACATATATAATATATATCCACTTGATCCAATCTATATATGAAATGTACACTCAAACAAACTATTAAAAACATAATGCTTTGTTTTGGTATCATCAAACTCTTTCAAAAGCCATGACTTTAATAATTTTTCCCTTTTAATGATAAGAAAACTTCAACAAAGAATGAAAGGAAAGATCATGTAAATTTCATTGTTAACAGTAAGCTCAATTATATTAACAAGGACTATTGCAGTAGATTTGAAATAACAAAACTAAAAATTAGCAAATAATGTAGAAAATTAAGCTCTCACTAAATTCTAGCATCTCTTCCCCAAAATTCTAGAATGATTATTATCTCTTCTCATTTTTGTTATCATTCCAAAGGGTTGATAATACCATGAGACATCTTAATTCTAATAAGTGCATCACATGATAATACTTTAGTAAAGATATCTACTAATTGAGCACCAAAGTGAAGAAAATCAAGGGTGACAACTTTTCTTTCACTTGCACTCTAATAGAGATGAAATTAGATATCTATATGCTTAGTGCATGAATGATGAATGGGGTTCATTGTAAAATATATGACATTAGAATTATCACACAAAATTAGAAATTTTATTATGTGAACTCCATAATCTATTATTATTTATTTAATCTAGAGAACTTATGTTACACAACTATTAATAACCATGTACCCAAATTTCATGGAAGATAGTGCAACATAGTTTTGTTTTATACTAGCCCATGAAATGAGTGTCTTAAAAATTAGCAAATGCTAAAAGAATTTTTACAATTTGTATCACTTCCAACAAAGTCAACATCTCAATAAGCAATAAGATCAATTTTTATTTCACACCTATGATACCATAATCCTAAAGAAGACGTCCTAATACAATATCTAAAGAGATTCTTAATACATTTATGTAAGATTCTTTGCTATAAACATAAAATCTTGAACAAAAAAAAACACCATACATAATAATTTTATATAGTCTCAGGTTTAAAAAAATATAATTAATGATAAATAAACAACAAATCTACTACTATTGATGATGAAATATAAGATGATAAATCATTTATCTAATGTGTTAACTCTGATTATCTCTATACTTGACTCTTGATTTTTAATTCTTTAATCCTTCAAAAATATATAATAATGGATCCTAGAGCTATACAACAAAACTAACATGTTATAATAGAGAAGAGTGTATGTAACAACTAAATAAATCATCAAAATAAATGACATTAGTTTCTAATTATCTTAAATATATCATCGTCTATCAACTAAGTCAATATATATTCTAGAAGGTAACTAACTAGATGCTTAGCGTCTCTTTCTAATCTTATTCTCTTATTCAAGAGAACCATGACAAGACCTAGCACTTTTATCATATCACATAATTTAAGACTCCACAAAATAATATCAATCACATGAGCTAACCCCTTAGGGCTCTTTGATTTCTAAATAACTATATGCACTTCCCTTCATAATATAACACGTCATGTGATTCTCATTGAAACTAAATGTCTAATTATTCTTTCTTGAGACTACTATACAATGGCTTCTAGCCAACCCTATTGATACTTACCACTAGATCTAGCACTTCTCTGTTAAGCTAAGCCAACTACATGTAACTACCTACAAGCTAGGAGAGTAAAGCAGCTAACTTGCTTATCTTTTGAGTGAGCATTCCTGTTCAAGGGTTCACTATATCTAATCCTCATCTGATCAAAACCATAACCTTAATTATAGCATCCTACTAACTCTAATCTATCACTACTTAGTGTTAGTTAGATTTTCATATTTCGGAATCTAACATGTAAGTAGTTCTCATTATAAATAATAACTTAATAAGTCAAGGGTTTTCCTTAACTCTAAATTAAGTATCTTAGATTCATTTGACTTGAATAAGTCATATTATAGCTTCCACCTTAAGTTCGTTTTTAATTACCCAAAGTTATTATCATCTAAATGTACTAAGGTTTTTAGTAAATCTTAATTCAACTATTTAGAATATCTTAGCTCATTTTTTTATACTTATCCTAAGTTCATCTAGGACTTTACCTATCTAAGATAGCCTTTGTATTCATAAAGCCTTGGCTAGACACTTGTGTTCCATATATAATAAATTGTCATTACAATTAATCTGGGTTCACATAAGCATCACTAAGGGCTCTTATGTCTCTAAGGCAATCTTGAGTCACCTAAGGCCTCCCCCAAGTCAACACACATCCCCCAAATCATCATCCAAGTTGTCATCACATGACCTAATATCCTAAATAAGGTCACTCATGGTCTTATTTAAAGAACTTGGTCAACCCAAGGGTCTAGCAATAACATCTTTATTTTATTACTTCCTTCGTTGAATTTAGTATATTCTTAAATCTTATTCCAAGTTCTTTTACCTTCTTCCAAGGTCTTTTCCAAGAGCATTAAAACCTAAAGATTTATTTGAAATATGTATAAAGGTTCACTAATGATATCTTCTTAATCTATCACTAAGACCTTCTTTTATGAGGTCTTTTTCTACAGAGTATTCTTATGTCTAAAATATTTTTGAATCTTATTAGTGATTATCCATAAGATCTTAAAGTATAACTTTAGCCTTTGCACTTCTAGCCATAATGAAACTATTTGTTTATCAACTATATCCCTATGCGACCTAGCCTTCTTCTAAGGCCCCAAATGAGCCCTTTAAGGCTTCCCATGTTGACATCAAGAGCCATACAATTCATAAAATCATCTAGGTTCACTTACAAGTTGACTCATGACTTAAGCAAGCCATTGCTCCATGCCTCTCAAACAGACTTAAGGTAAAAGGTTACTTGGCTGTAACATATTTTTTTCTAATGTTTTTGTTATATTCCCAAGTTTCAAATCATGGTTCACCTTCTAATCTGAGATTTAAATTGTTTATATACCATGTGGTATACTTTCATGCATAATTGTGTAGCACTTATGCATGTTCATATTGTGTCATGAAGTCAAATAACATATATCTTCTTGCTTGGTGAGATTTACTACTTGGAAAGGCATTTACAAACAAAACTTGGGTTCAACTTTCAACAAATAAATAATATGAAAATTTAAATAACATTCCTTAGTTGTGAGAGCCATATATATTACAATTTTCTTTTTCATTGTTTAATAATTTTATAACAACGATCATATTAAATATTACATTAATGTTTAGACTATCAAAGAGGAATAATAGCATACTTCATGTTCATGCCTCAGTTATGAGGTAGTTTTCATCCATAAATAATCATTAAAAGATCATATTATCCTTATTTCAACAAACAAAACAAAACATGCAAGCATATGAACATGAATTGTACTTACTTTCATGGTTTAATTAATATCACACATACTTGCATGGTTCCTTTAGCAAAATTACACAATAAAGAAATGATAAAAAGATTTTATAAGCTAATAAAGTTTCGTTTAGTCATGGGTATAAAAGTTTCACTCTTTTTTTAAACAAGATTCATGGAAGAAGAGCAACCAACTTTTAACCAAATAATTTTCCAAAGGTTTCACAAGCATATTTAAGAAGAAAATTCCCTTTCATTCTTTCTTAGATCATAGCTAAATTTATTTTATATATTCAATGGTCATCATAACTAAAACGTCATGTAGAAGACTTCTAGTTGGTTAGATTTTTTCTTGCTTCCTTTCTTTCTACATCAACCTCATGGCTTGTCTTGCTTTTATTTCCTTAGTATTCACTTAGTTTGCCTCCCCAAATCTCGTTTTGCCCTAAGGACTTTCTAAAACTCCTATAAGAACATCTTAATGGCTTAAATAGCCTTGGTCACACCTTCTTTGTCAAGCCCCACCTAACCAAGTACCATTATATAATAATATTATCATAAATTTGCTTAGCCGTTACATCAAGTGAGGACAAATAACCAAAAATCAAAGGTGGGACCCGACGGTAAGACAGACACACACTCAAAAATTCGCAATATATATAAACACGAACATGTTTTTATAATAATCACACCAACCCCTCCCTTTGTTTTACACATCTCGTGAAAAGGGTTCTTTTGTAGCAGTACCATTCCCATTTCTTGGTGCAGTGGTTTCATGACCTGTGATGTAAGCACTAAATGAGATTTTATACATCTCAGTAGATAATTCCACATAGTTAACCAAGTAAATAAAAAGGCATAACAAAATACCATAAACAATAAAGATGAATCATAGGCATCAAGCTAAAATCATACCATATGTCATCTATATAAGGTAATGCCAAATGAAAACCATAAAGAAATGCAAGTTCCTTATATAGTGTGTTATTACCGGGCCCAATTCATAAAGAAATGCAAGTTCCTTATATAGTGCGTTATTACCGGGCCCAATTCCCTTTGACGCATTATCCTTTGGATCCAATCATCAATGACTGTCCTCTAGCTGGCATCCAACCAAGCACATAACACTAGGCAGATATCTGATCCGAAGATCGATACCCTGCAATCCAACACGCTGAGCCTAGTGCCACCAGGCAGGTATGGTGCCATACCCTGCGATCCAACACGCTGAGCCTGATGTAAATCATCATGGAGTCATAGCACATAACACTAGGCAGATATCTGATCCGAAGATCGATACCCTGCGATCCCACACGCTGAGCCTAGTGGTGAGGATAATGTTCTTTGGGAATCCATTATTTTATTTGTCATTTTCCAAACATCAATCCATGTCATATCAAAAGTCCTTTCATGTCATATTGTTTCGTCTCTTTCTTTAGCATATTGTACCATATTATTTCTTTCCTTTTTAGTTGTCATGCAAATAAAATAAACATCTACATATAGAACAACCAAAACACCACGTAACTAAAAGAAAACTATGTAAAACAAACACATAATACTGTGTTACATCATAGGGTTAGGAAATTTATCTACCTGAATTTGCTGTACCAACCGTCTTACTCACTTCTGTTTCTTCTTGATATCCTACAAACCCGTAAAATACAAAAATAATTAATTTAAATATGCTTATTAGTCAAAAATTGCTTTCTAAAAGCTTTCCCAAACACGCCATAAAATAAATCCCAAAAGATGAGCTTACGCGGCATTGAATTGCCCGCTGGACCGCGCGTGCACGCTCGGCGCTGGACCGCTCGCGCAAAAAAGCTTTCTAAAAGCTTTTCCAAACGGCATTTTTTCCCAAAATTTTCTTTCGCGGTGCTGGACCGTCCTCTCCCAGGGCGTCGGTTCAGCAGGGCGGCCCGGTCCGAGGCTTGGACCGATTCTCGCCTTCGCGTCTCTCTCCTGTGCGTCCGGCGAAACCGAAAGATTTCGTTGGCGCTGGACTGGCCAGTTCACGCGTTGAACCAGTCGAAACTGGCTCGACTTCCGCCCTCTCGGTCTCCGCTGCTCACCGGAAAGCTTTACACAACCCCGAAGAGGAAGCAAATTTTTCTTACCTTACGTATCTTCGCCGGCCGTCACTGTTGCAGGCCGGAAATTCCTCAAAGAGCACGGCGGTGACTGCCAAAATCTCGTCATTAAGGAATTCTCGCCGCAGTCACTGTTGTAGAACCTCGCACTCCGGCAATTCTCCTCGCAGTCGCAATTCTTCGCAGATGTGGTTTTATTTATTTATTTATTTTTTTAACGCACCCGGATCGGTTTATAGCCACGGTCGAACCGACTTGCCCGTTTGTGAACCACAGTTTTGCATAAAACCCCTTCTAAATTGGGTATTTACGAATATATCCTCCACCAAATCGAATTTAAACTATGCCGACATTTAAGAATTACACATCTATCCTCCACATTACAAATTTATCCCAAATCTTTAAAAATTCATAATTTATGCATTAGAGCTCCGAAAATTACAAATTAAACATCGTTGGATTCGTCTCACAGAGCTCTTTCTATAAAAAATATAAAAATACAAATAAGAGAAAACTAGGGCTGTTACAATCTTCCCTTCTTACAAAAATTTCGTCCCGAAATTTAGAACAGTTCTGGATACCGACTGATCATATCTGTTTCTACTTCCCATGTAGCTTCTCTTTCTATTTGACCGTGCCACAAGACTTTAACCATAGAAATAACCTTGTTTCTTAGCTTTTTCTCTTGTCGATCGAGGATCCTCACTGGTTTTTCTGGATAAGTCAGTTCTTTCTGAATTTCGATGTTTGGATCTATATAATTCACCACATGGGAGGGATCTGGAATGTATCTCCTTAAAACTGAGACATGAAAAACATTATGTACTCCTGCCAACTGAGGAGGTAATGCTAGCCGATATGCCACTTGTCTAACCCTTTCTAGTATTTGAAAAGGACCAATGAATTTAGGTTTTAATTTTCCTACCTTTCCAAACCTGATGATACCTTTTGTTGGACTTACTTTAATAAATACATGCTCCCCCTCTTCAAATTCGATCATTCGGTGTTTGATATCATAGTATTTCTTTTGTCTGTCCTGGGCTGCTTTCATTCTTCTTTGAATGGTTTTGATCTTTTCAATTACTTCTTTCACAAATGTAGGACCCATCAAACTTCTTTTCTTCCCTTCGTTCCAGCATAAAGGTGATTGATATTTTCTACCATAAAGTCCTTCATATGGAGCCATTCCAATGCTAGACTGATAACTATTATTATAAGCAAATTCTACCAGCAGCAAGTGACTTTCCCAATCTCCTCCAAAATCTAAAATACAAAGTCGTAGTAAATCCTCCAAAGTTTTTATAGTTCTTTCTGATTGACCATCTATTTGAGGATGGAAGGCTGTACTGAACTTTAAACTTGTACCAAAAGCTTGATGTATACTCTTCCAAAAGTGAGAAGTGAATTTAGGATTTCTATCAGAGATAATAACTTTTGGTATCCCATGCAACTTGACAATTTGTTTTACATATTCTTGAACTAATTTTTCAGTAGTATAAGTTGTCTTTATAGCAAGAAAATGAGCAGTTTTTGTCAGCCTATCCACAATTACCCAAATCGCGTCATGACCTGCCGGTGATCTTGGCAATCCAACTACAAAATCCATTGCCACTTCCTCCCATTTCCATTCTGGTACCGGTAATGACTGTAGTAATCCTCCAGGCTTTTGTTGTTCTCCTTTGACTTGTTGGCAAATTAAACACCTTTGAACCCAATTAGCCACATCTTTCTTTAATCCTAGCCACCAGTATTGTTGTCTCAACTCTTGATACATTTTATTCTCTCCTGGATGTATGGAATATCGAGAGTTGTGAGCTTCTTTTAGTAGTAATTCTTTGAGTTGCTGATGTGCTAGGATACATAATCTATCTTAAAATCGAAGTAGACCATCCTGATCTAATTTAAATTCAGAGACTTGTTCTTCGTGGACCTTTTGGATTATCTTTTATAGTTCTGGGTCTTCAGCCTGGTCTTCTTTAATTGACATCAACCAATCTGGTCTTACAAATAAGTGAGCTAGCAACATCGTATTTCTTTGTATTTCAGATTCCAATTGCAATTTGTCCATCTCAAAGATCACTTGCCTTTCTTCTAGGATAGTAGTTAATAAGCTATTAGTATTAGCTTTTCTACTGAGAGCATCTGCCACCACATTTGCTTTACCTGGATGATATGTGATTTCCACATCATGATCTTTAATAAATTCCAACCATCGTCTTTGCCTAAAATTTAATTCCTTTTGAGTGAAGATATATTTTAAGCTCTGATGATCAGTAAATATCATACATTTAACTCCATATAAGTAATGTCTCCAAATTTTTAAAGCAAAAATGATAGCTGCTAACTCCAAATCATGCACAGGATAATTCTTTTCATGTGCCTTAAGCTGTCTCGATGCGTATGCAATTACTTTGTGATGCTGCATCAGTACACAACCTAGCCCTTGCAACGAGGCATCACTGTATATTTGATAACCTTCTATTCCTTCTGGCACTGCTAGAATTGGAGCTGTAGTTAATTTCTCTTTTAGTATTTGAAAGCTATTTTCACAAGTTGCATCCCATTCAAATTTTGTAGTCTTTCGTGTTAAATTGGTTAACGGTGTGACAATTTGAGAAAAACCCTTGACAAATTTCCTATAATATCCAGCTAATCCAAAGAAGCTTCTGACCTCCGTCATTATTGTAGGTCTTGGCCAATCGATGATAGCTGAAATCTTTTGTGGATCCACAGAAATTCCTTCTGCACTGACAACATGTCCTAAGAAAATGACTTTGGATAACCAAAACTCACATTTCGAGAATTTGGCATATAATTGGTTTTCTCTCAAAGTCTGTAGTGTTAAATGCAAATGTGTACCATGTTCTTCCAAGGATTTTGAATAAATCAAGATATCATCAATAAAGACAATGATAAAGTGGTTCAAATATTTCTTGAACACTCGATTCATTAAATCCATAAAAGTTGTTGGTGCATTAGTTAGCCCAAAAGGTAGTACTAAGAATTCATAGTGTCCATACCTGGTTCTGAAAGCTGTCTTTGGAACATCTTCCTGCTTGATTTTTAACTAATGATATCCAGATCGCAAATCAATTTTTGAAAATACAACTGCTCCATGTAACTGATCAAACAACTCATCAATCCGAGGCAAAGGATATTTGTTCTTGATGGTGATTTTATTGATTTCTCGATAGTCCACGCACATACGAAGACTACCGTCCTTCTTTTTCACAAATAAGATGAGTGCTCCCCATGGGGAGACACTTGGCCTAATAAATCCTTTGTCTAATAATTCTTGTAGTTGTATTTTAAGTTCTTGTAGTTTAGCAGGTGCCATACGATAAGGAGATTTTGAAATTGGCTCAGCACCAGGAATCAATTGAATTTCAAATTCAATTTCTCTATTTGGGGGTAACTGATAATTTCTCTGGGAAGACATCCAAATATTCTTTAACTATTGGTACTTCTGAGGGTTGACCAAATTGTCTATCCAAGTCCACAATGGAGACAAGACATCCAGCATATCCTTTCTTAAATAGTTTTTAAGCTTTGAGCATATTTATGATAGGAATTTTTCTCCCTTGGCCAAAGTAGATTAACTTAACTTCTCCAGGGATTGGGATTTCAATCCTCTTTTCATTAAAATCTATTTTTACTTTATGCTCGGACAGCCAATCCATGCCAAGGACTATGTCGAATTCTGTCAGAGGTAAGATGTGTAGCAATACTGAGAATTATTTTCCTCTGATGTCTATCTCATCTTCAATAAAATTTTCTACACTGATACTATTTCCATCCGGCATTTTGACTACTAATAGATCTTTCATGGAGTGTAATATGGCATTTATTCGTCTTGATGCAGTGATGGATATAAAGGAATGTGATGCTCCACAATCAAAAAGTACATAAATAGGTAAGTTGTGAAACACTAAAATACCTATAATAACATCAGTAGAGTGTGGAGCATCTTGCTGAGTGATCGAATAAATATGTGCCTGACCTCCCCTTCCTGTTGCTCCACCTCTAACCACAGCATCTGAAGTCGTCGTAGATCCGCGGCCTCTACCTCGACTTGCATCCTCTCTAACTCCACTGGTTGAAGCACTGACGTTTTTCAATTCAAATAACTTTGGGCAATCTCAAGCAAAATGCCCTAGTTCTTCGCATATGTAACATCTGACTGGTCGGATAGACTCTGATCTACATTCTCCCATATGCCATTTTCCACATTTCCCGCATCTTCTCGTTCCATCTGAACGCCAACTAGTTCTGCTAGTACTCGGTCCATATGGTCTGAACCTACTAAATCTTGAATGAGTGGACGTTTCTTCTCTTGAAAAACTCGGACTACCTCTTTTTCCTGTGAATCTGAATTTAGACCTTAGAGGATCAAATCTTTTCTTCTCTTCTTCTTTGCTCACTGCTAGCAAACTGAGTTCGAGCTCAACCGTATGGGCATGCTCCAGTAACTCCACATAGTTTGTTGTTCGAACTGCTACTAAAGCTGCCCGAATTTCGTCCCGTAGGCCTCGTCGAAACATGTAACATCTTTGTTCTTCAGATGTTACTAACTGGGGCACATATTTAGCCAGGTGGGAGAATTTGATTTCATATGCAGTAATTGACAAGTTTCGTTGCCTGAGATTATTTAATTCCTCTCTCATTTTGGCTTTAATTGATAGAGGCATGTACCATTGCTCAAATTCTTTTGTGAAGTCTTCCCAAGAAATGTCTTTCACTGGTCGGCTAGAAAATTGAAGTCGATGTCGAGAACTCCACCACAATCTAGCAGCATCTTTGAGTACCAAAATTGCCAAAGCCACTTTTCTGTTATCTGGGCAAGATATCCCTTCAAAGATAATATTCATTTGTTCTAGCCAGTTTTCAGCAACCATAGGATCCTCTTCCCCAACAAAAGAAGGAGGATGCATCCGCTGAAATTGGTCAACCACCAAATCAATAGATGCCTATTCTCTATGACTACTAGTGCTTCCAATGGATTATAACAAAGAGATTAAAGTTTGTGCTAATTCCTGCTGGGTATCTCCTTGTTGCTCTCTTTCTTTTCCCTTTTCCATATTTCCAGATTCAGATCTTTCCATGATGTAAAGGATATTGCAATCCTACAAAACCATATAAGTTATTTAACAACTAATATCTATGTGAGAAATAACACTAAAGATGCAAATGCATATGCTGTGCTGGTGTCCTCACTCTCATTTCCCACCTATTGCTAAACCAAAGCTCTGATACCACCTTGTCAAGCCCCACCTAACCAAGTACCATTATATAACAATATTATCATAAATTTGCTTAGCTGTTACATCAAGTGAGGACAAATAACCAAAAATCAAAGGTGGGGACCCGACGGTAAGACAGTCACACACTCCAAAATTCGCAATATATATAAACACGAACATGTTTTTATAATAATCACACCAACCCCTCCCTTTGTTTTACACATCTCGTGAAAAAGGTTCTTTTGTAGCAGTATCATTCCCATTTCTTGGTGCAGTGGTTTCATGACCTATGATGTAAGCACTAAATGAGATTTTATACATCTCAGTAGATAATTCCACATAATTAACCAAGTAAATAAAAAGACATAACAAAATACCATAAACAATAAAGATGAATCATAGGCATCAAGCTAAAATCATACCATATGTCATCTATATAAGGTAATGCCAAATGAAAACCATAAAGAAATGCAAGTTCCTTATATAGTGTGTTATTATCGGGCCTAATTTATAAAGAAATGCAAGTTCCTTATATAGTGTGTTATTACCGGGACCAATTCCCTTTGACGCATTATCCTCTGGATCCAATCATCAATGACTGTCCTCTAGCCGACATCCAACCAAGCACATAACACTAGGCAGATATCTGATTCGAAGATCGATACCCTGCGATCCAACACGCTGAGCCTAGTGCCACCAGGCAGGTATTGTACCATACCCTGCGATCCAACAATCTGAGCCTGGTGTAAATCATCATGGAGTCATAGCACATAACACTAGGCAGATATCTGATCCGAAGATCGATACCCTGCGATCCCACACGCTGAGCCTAGTGGTGAGGATAATGTTCTCTGGGAATCCATTATTTTATTTGTCATTTTCCAAACATCAATCCATGTCATATCAAAAGTCCTTTCATGTCATATTGTTTCGTCTCTTTCTTTAGCATATTGTACCATATTATTTCTTTCCTTTTTAGTTGTAATGCAAATAAAATAAACATCAAAATATAGAACAACCAAAACACCACGTAACTAAAAGAAAACTATGTAAAACAAACACATAATACTGTGTTACATCACAGGGTTAGGAAATTTATCTACCTGAATTTGCTGTACCAACCGTCTTACTCACTTCTGTTTCTTCTTGATGTCCTACAAGCCCGTAAAATACAAAAATAATTAATTTAAATATGTTTATTAGTAAAAAATTGCTTTCTAAATGCTTTCCGAAACACACCCCAAAATAAATCCCAAAAGATGAGCTTACGCGGCACTGAACCGCCCGCTGGACCGCGCGCTCATGCTCGGCGCTGGACCGCGCGCGCATGCTCGGCGCTGGACCGCCCGCGCAGAAAAGCTTTCTAAAAGCTTTTCCAAACGGCATTTTTTCCCAAAATTTTCTTTCGCGGTGCTGGACCGCCCGCTCCCGGCGCACCAGTTCAGCAGGGTGGCCCGGTCCGAGGCTTGGACCGATTCTCGCCTTCGCGTCTCTCTCCTGTGCGTCCGGCGAAACCGAAAGATTTTGCCGGCGCTGGACTGGCCAGTTCACGTGCTGAACGAGTCGAAACTGGCTCGACTTCCGCCCTCTCAGTCTCCGCCGCTCACCGGAAAGCTTTACACAACCCCGAAGACGAAGCAAATTTTTCTTACCTTACGTATCTTCGCCGGCCGTCACTGTTGTAGGCCGAAAATTCCTCGAAAAGCACGGCAGCGACTGCCAAAATCTCGTCCCTAAGGAATTCTCGCCGCAATCACTGTTGCAGAACCTCGCACTCCGGCAATTCTCCTCGCAGTCGCAATTATTCGCAGATGTGGTTTTATTTATTTATTTGTTGTTTTAACGCACCCGGATCGGTTTATAGCCACGGTGGAACCGACTTGCCCGTTCGTGAACCACAGTTTTGCATAAAACCCCTTCTAAATTGGGTATTTGCGAATATATCCTCCGCCAAATCGAATATGAACTATGCCGACATTTAAGAATTACACATCTATCCTCCACATTACAAATTTATCCCAAATCTTTAAAAATTCATAATTTATGCATTAGAGCTCCGAAAATTACAAATTAAACATCGTTGGATTCGTCTCATAGAGCTCTTTCTATAAAAAATATAAAAAATACAAATAAGAGAAAACTAGGGCTGTTACATTCTTAAACTAAGGATTTGCTTAAGGAAAAATTAGCTACGGTTGGTTTAAGTCATGATTTACCCATTCCAGTTAAACCTCTTTTTATTAGCCCCTTTTCTAATTACATATAACTCCTAAACTTTAAGGATCTAAGTAAGATATGGATAAAACATAGTTTAGTATTTATTTTTTTTCTTTTTTATATATTTTTTCATAAGATATTCCTACATGCATCATATTTGTTTTAATCCTCTTATCTTCATCTAGTATTTAACTCCTAATTTTTAGGAATTCTATCTATATCTTTATTATGAATTTATGGTTAAATAAGAATAAGGATAAGGGGTAAGCTTAATAATATAAATAAAGTTATAAGTATGTTTTTTAAAGCATTAAGCCTTATCCTATCAAAGCTCATGTAATCAACTCAACTTTTGTCATTCAACCATGTCTTCCAATTTCGTGACGTCAAATTTTAAAATTCAAAATTTAATTTACCAATATTCAAAATAAAAACACATTCAACTTAAATTTCAAATTTTAAATCATAAGAAATCATATACATTCGTTAATTAAATTGTAATTATATGGCCTAAGAATACAAGGTGTAACAATGTAGCTATTATTATGAATGCTATTAACCAAAGTGGAATAAAATGAGTTTATGTGAATCTCATAAAAGAGGGCATGAATTGTGTATTTTAAAATAATTTTTCAAATTTTTAGATCATATTTAGTTTAAAAAGTTTTTATAGAATCAATTTTATGTTTGTAGAAAATTTTCGATTATATATATATATATATATTTAATTTTTATGATTAAGAAAACTAAAAATAAAAATTAAATAGTACACCTCCAACCTAGTAGCTTTTGTAGGTTCAACTATAACTCAAGCTTTTATAAGCTCAACTGCAAGTTGATTTTCTATGAGATCAAATTGAATTGAGGCTTTTACAAATGCCTGGTCGTGCCACCCATAAGAAAAAACAAAAATACAATATGAAATAAAGTTTTGATAAACGCATGCAAACTTTCTTATGCTTATTGATGAATATAGCATGACACAAAAACTCAAAATTATGAAAACAAGTAGAAAAATGAAATTTTATAAGATTTAGGTTTAATTGGAAGAATTTAAAATTTTGAATAAAATTAAGTCATAATTGTTACTAAGAGATTTTATACTAATGAAATTTCACATAGTGTTTCTTTATGATCTCAAAATCTTATCCACATTAATTAGACATTTCATGAATAATGTTTTGATTTATATAAAAAAGTTTGGATCAATCATTAGAAACTTTAGAAAAAGCTATTTTGAAAATTTTTACTAATAACTTAAAAAAATCTTCCAAATAGCTTGAAATATTTCTTCCAATATGGCTAACATAGTGGCTCAAATAATGGTTAGGGAATTAGATGTTAGGTGGGATCGACTAGAGCTATTGGATCTGATCAAAGAAGTTCTAGATCATGAGAACAAAGACTATAAAAGAGAATGATTTATATATGGTTGTATCAAGGTATATTAGATCTAGGTCATCTGATCAAGTAGGATGAGATCTAGATCATTCAATTCATTAACGATTTAAGAGTGAATAATTGTGGCTGTAGGATTCAAATTGGGGTGATCTAGACCATCTAATTCAATAATAGAATATGTCAAAAGATAGAAACAATAAAGGTTATCCAATCAAGTCAGATGTGATCTTCATCATCTAATCAAAGCTTTAAAGCAAAGCTTATAAGAGGGTAAGATTTTAATCATCTGATCAATGATCTGATAATGAGGATTTACACATGCTTTAGGTGCTGTAACTATAGAGGAAATTAGTCCCATATTATAGAAAAGCAAATTCCTTTGCTCTTTATGTTAGTTTTGTGTATAACTATTGTGAGCCAAAATTAAGGTTGACTCTCCCCTTATGTGCATGGGATTTTGTCATCTGGGCCACTTGTATTGTAGGTCCAACCTGACCAACTTGCATACATGGTTCAAGTTTAGCACAGCTCAATCCTTGTTATGTCTTACCCTAATTGAGCTAAAGATTGCACCCCAACCAATTTTGGGCTTGACCTGACTTGGTCCTAACTTCTCCCTTGACCTGAGGCTTCCCAAGCCTACTTGGCTTCGTCTACTAAAGTTTTTTTTAGTTGGCACATGCTTGGGATGTGGCTTAAGATAATTTCTTTCTTTTTTTAATTATGAAAGTTTTAATAATTTTTTTTAATTTAACCAACATTTAGTAAAGATGAATAAGTAGGATCTAATCAAGAAAAAGATTAAGGGATTGAAAAATAAAATCTTATAGTTTTTAAATTAAGGAGATGATTAAATATTCAAATACTTGAGTAAGATTTGTAATTTATATGAATAGAGAGATGTGTCTTATAATTAATATTCAATAAGCTAATGTTCTATTTCATAATAGGAAGAAAATATTTTCAAAATTGATGTGCATGTATTCAAACTTTAAAAGTTATTGAACACTCCAAGGGACTTTGAAGACTATTAATTTATTATCTACAAATGTTTCTAACATATTTTTTTCATGTAAATCTATTTCATATTGAATAAGTTTATTAAAATAAAATAATAAAAATTTATGACTTGACTTATCAAACTCAAGAGTGACCTACCACAAAGTACTCATTAGGATTAGTTGCTCATCACATAGTTTAGAATTTCTCACCTTCTAGATAGTCTAACAAATAAGAGATGGAAGGATCAATAAACCTCCCCGGTTACAAAGTTTTTGAGATTGTAATTCCATTAATGCTAGAGAATTTGATGTGTGAGATTACAAGCATCATAGTAAAGTGGTTCCATACATGTGTGAACCTAAGACATTCCATAAAGGAATGAAATTGAGAATCTCTGTATGTGTAGAAAAGAAATTTGTCTATAACTTATAAGTTCATCTTCCTAATGTTAATAAGGAAAGGTGGTAGGTTATTTAGGAACCTCCAAATTGGTAAGGAGATTTAGAAAGACAAGTAGGTACTCCATATAATTTTTCTTTATTTCTAGATAAAGCTTTTGCTTTTGAGTTGTTCTTAGGCTAAGTTGATCATGAATTTATCATCCTTGATGAGAGTCTAGTAACTACAACCATCAAAGTTAATTTTTTTTATTGAAGTGCAATATAGTGGTCATGATTTTCTTATACGAATCCATGTAACTAAGATTGCTACTACAAATTTTATTTTATGGTATTTGACTCTTATGAATTTATCCTAGATGGTGCTTAAGGTGTAAACCATCCAATAAAACTTGACATTATATGCTTTCTTTAGCTCTTGTAGGTCTTTGACCTTAATCCATTTTGTTTTGGGGATGTTAAACATTTTCAAGCTAGCTTAATGATTCTTGCTCACTTGATCACAATCCCATCAAAGGAAACCATTCATCACATTTTAAACAAATTTGGTAATCATATTTGTGGAGATTATATCATTAATGAATAGATTGGTATTGATTACAAACATGTCTTACCAACACTAATCTACCATCCATTGAGAGTAATTTGTTCATCCAGCCATCCATTTTTATAAATTTGGGATTTATTGATAACTTTATTCTCTTCTCATGGGGTCATAATCATTCCTTTAAAAACATAAAATAATTTCTCATTGAACTCCATGATGCGTTAGGTCTATAGATTAATGACAAAAGAGCTTCTTTATTGGAAGTACAAATATGAAGCTCAAGCAAAGGAATAGCATCAAGGATCTCTTAAGATTCAATAGACACTATCTTCTTAACCCTTATCTGAGAATCACCTTGTTGAATGGAAGGAATAAGGCTTCCCAACTTTCTCATTTAAATATTCACATAAACTTAAATAATCTACATGTTCCTTTTCAATGCCTTATATTTATGCAACAAATTATTTTTTCTCATAAACAAAAAGCAATTTTGTTCTAATTCTTCATTAGATAAATAACATAACTCAAATTTGAACTAGATGAATAATCATCCGTCTTCACTTCATCATGATGAACCATAAGATAAATCAATCCTTAGTTGTGATTGTTTACATTGGAAGTTGACTCTTCAAAATCACTCTAGGCTACTTTCATTGTTGTCTTATTTTTACTTGTTTTGATTATCTCTTCCTTTTCTAGAATGTTTGGGCAATAAACATGTAGGTGTCCATATTTGTCACATTCATGATAAACAACTTTCTCCTTGCTCTTTGTTTATCTTTTTGACCTCCATTCCTTTGCTCTTGAACTTCTTACACAATATTTCTTAAAGAGTCGGGTTAGTCCTCATACTAATAAAGCTATTTTAGCCTCATCTCTGTCTTGAATGGAGGGCTCATCAACATTTAGGTTGATTGATTCTTCTCTCTTTTTTCTTTTACCCTTTTCTATTGCATTCTCCTTAATGCTTTTCTTCTGTATTTTCATCTCATTGGTCATAAGTTCTCCAATCAAATGATCAAGAAAGAAAGCTAAAAGGCACCTTGTAGCTTTTATTATTGTAACTAAAGGAACATACTCCTATGGAACTACATGCAAGATCTTTCAAACCTATTCATCATTGGAGAAAACTTTTCCAAGACTTGCCAAGCCACTAGATATGTTAATAAAGCATATAAACATAGACTTAATAGATTCATCATAATTTATTCTAAATAGTTCAAAGTTATGTGTCAACATATTTATCTTATTTTCCATTCCTATGGAAGTTCCTTCATAGGTCACCTCCAACTTAGACCAAATCTTGTTCCTAGTTACAAGGTTCATATGTAGTTAAACTTAGTGGCATTGAGACAATGGTGAAGGATGTTCACTGCAAGGGCATTCAATTGTACCCAATGCTTCTCCTAGGGACTTAATTCGTAAGTTTCTTTCTTTATGATAATATTATTACCATTTTGGTAAGGAAGACAAAAGTTTGTTGTATAACATCCCATATGTCAATATTAATAGAAAGTAATTGTATTCTTATAAATTCTTACAATATAGATAGTATTCTCCACAAAATAAGAGAGGCTAATGAGAAGAAGCACCTTCCTCCAAAGTGATGATTACATCAATAAAGTTATGAGTCAAAGATCTTGTTTAAAAGAATTTCTACTATAGATCTTAATCGACTCTAATACCAATTGAAAGCCAAATGTCAATCATAATAGGGAGTGAATTTTTTCGATTTAGAAGACTTTTGTAATAAAAGAAATAATACAACTTAAAAAAATAAACTAAAAACTATTGTTTATAAAAAATATTTATTTTAATTTCAAATAACTTATTGATAAATAAGAAACAAATAAAGCTAATAGAAGTAAATAGAAAGAATGCATAGCAAGTGGCTTGATAAAGCTTTTGTCAACATCCATCTATGGTTGACCCAATAAAGGTTCCTCTAAAATAAATGTCCTTTGCCCAATTAGAAAGTAAGCCACAAAACTCTCACAACTCGTGATCAAACTAATCAGAACCAAGCTCCACTAAGCTTAAAACAATAGGCCTATCACGTCCACACAACATCAACCAACATCAATAACAAATGGAAAAATCTATTAGAGAAAGATAATAAATATTTTTATAATAAACCCATAACCAAACAATGCCCAAGTGACATAAGATCTAGAATGATAGTGACGAAGAAACTAGATTGAAAATCGATAGATAAAGATACAAAATGTTAAGAGTGATGTACAATAAAAACTCCAGTGGATTGTTAAGGAACTTCATTCGTAAATTAAACTCAGAAAGCTTTTCTTGTATAGATGTAACAATAGAACCATTAACCCTTTTTAAATCAAAAGAACTTCTATTAATACCTTAGAATGTTTTCATGTAATTTAGAGAAGCTTTAATAGTATTATATTATTTCCTTTATGTGTATTAGATTTAGATCATATAAGTACATTAGAGACATCATATTCAAATAATTTAAAAAAAAGACTTGGATAGTCCCAAGATCCAATGATATGATTATCACCAACTAACTCAAAATAGTGTATTAAATCCAAGATTATCCTCATATTATACAACACCAATTCATAGAATAATACATACAGTTTCAAAAATATAATGCTAAGGATCTCAAAAACATACTAAGATAAAGAAGAACAACTACTCTATAAATAGATCATAAATGTGTGATAAAAAATTATCACTATATAATATATGCTTTATTAAATGAACTCTCTATTAAGATTTATTGTGCATATATGATAAAACTATCATAGTAATATAATAGTTTAAATTGATTTACATTTTGTATTCTACTAGACTGAGTTATACAAATGCAACATCATTGTATGGCAGTAATAATATTTTAAAAGTTTACTCATTAGAAGTTAATCATTACTAACATAGTCATATGACACTAGTGTAACTATTTTTATTCTAAGTGTGTTGGCTAAAGTGAATCATACAAGACTAATGCATAGATAATCTTGTTTGATAAATGACATCAATTATATTAGTTCATACACTCATACAATATAGGTATTATATTCATATAATATTGTAAGGGCATTAATATTTTAAGCTATTAATATTAAATGAGTTTGGCCAAATGTACAACTATGACACTTTACTTTGTACTATATAGTATACAAGTTTTTAAACACATAAGTCATAGCTTGGTGATCATATAAAGATTATCTTGCATACAACTAAGCTAATAGTAACCATATAAGGTCATACTAGTATGATATAGTAATCATGCATATTCAACCAATACTAGGATTATACAAATGATGGACCCTAAGAGGAAATATAATGCTTACTCACACAAAGCAATATTCATACAAATACAACACAAAAAAGTCAACCCACAGAGAAACAAAAATGTTCAATGTCAATTTCTTTTACGATAGAATTTGTGCATGCTACCTAAATATAAGTGGTGGTTACACTTATGTGATGAATCTATCATGCTTATTATTCATATTTTACAAGTATGATATTTGATGTCATACTGCATGATAATTAATCAATTAATAATAACACTTAATTTAAATTTTAAACTTGATTTTACTATCTTGAGAATTGGTTTGAACAAAGAACATGTAATGATATTACAAATGTCTTGTTGTAATTATAAGGATCTTAGTCAAACAAGATATGATTTAACAAGAAAGTGATAAGTCATAATAAAATGCAATGTAATTCTAATTATGCCACAATAGAACATTATATATTTTAACAATCTAGTTCTTAAAATGAAGTAAAACTATCCATGATAGTTGTGAAACTTTTAATTTTATTTTAAACATGTTAATTTTTTACAAAAATTATATAATAAAAAATCAATAATAATTTAAAATATACATCCATGAATTTCTGTGGTTTGGCTTAAAAACAAGCTTAAATAAACCCACAATAAAAACTAAGTAAAAATAAATACTCAATGTAGATCTTTCGCCAAAATATGAGTAGGCTAAACCCACACAATAATGAAGTAAAAGAAAGAGGCTACTACAATCTTATAATAAAAAAATGGTAATAAAAAACATTTAACTACATAAAATTAAAATTAATACAAACAAACTATACTTGATGATGACATAAGTATTTTAATAAAATTAATTAAGAATAATGAAAATTAATAACTTACCAAATTTGAGAAGAAAACAAAATTTCACAAGTTTGATGACTAAATGATGCAGTGTATGGAGGCAACATTGTGCATGAGTTGCTACTAGCTTGATGTTTGTGGCTTCAAAAGTTTTCTTTAGATTGCATAAAAATTAATCCATCAATATTGTTCAATAATTTATATATCTATAGACATTTTTAAGGGCTAAAACACTTACTAAAAAGTCAAATTAGTCAGTACAGCCTCCATAAGAACACATTATTTTAATTAAAAAATTATTATTTAATTAAAAATTCTAATGGCTCAAAATAAGAACTAAAAGAGCCATTGCATAGGATTTACTTTTTCAGAAGCATCAGGGGTCACTCGATTGTGAAAACTACATGATCAAATAGATGTCATTTGATTGGTGATGTTTAGAAATATGATTTGATTAGGATCATCAAATCTAAATCATGATCAGATGATTGAATTTAGATCTTACACATCAAATAAAAATGGACCATTCAATTGCAAAATAACATGATCGAATGGAGAATATAATCAAGCATTATAAAAAAGTGAATGAGATCAACATCATTTGATCATAAAATTATGCTATCAGATGGCTCCCATAATTCCTACAATTCAAAAGCTTGTCATGTAGATAATGCTTTTTATGTTAGACCCACATGTATTTTGATTTTTATTTTCACTTTATAAGATACTTTGTGTGCTTTATAGATAGCCATATTTTTTGGGTTGGCTACCCCCTAGTTCACTCAAGAAGTGATTACCCATGCTGCTTATAATGCATTATAATTGATTTATGGATTTGGGAGTAATAAACCATTTGATAGTCTTATAAAACAAACAGGTTCAAAATAATATCTCACATCTAAATAAGCCAATAAGTTTGAGAAATTATGTTCCCAACAAAATAACCATAACCAACCATGTTTAAGGCATGCTAACTAGAGGCTTTTGGTTCTTATTAGCAGTAAGTTATTCTTTTTTAATATTATTTTAATTATTATTATTTTTAATTTATTAAAATAATACTAATTAATTTTCAAGATAATCGAGAAAAATGGATTAAGTTTTGAAACCAAATATTTTCTAAGATTATTAAATTAAATTAAATTAAATTTTTATGTCTTATAAGATAGCTTTTAATTAAGCATAGTATTCTAATAAAAATAAATTTAAAATACCTAAAACTAAATTTAAAATATATCTCTTGGTGGTTTGTTACTCCAACCATGATGATCTTCATAAAAATTGACATTTGCATATCTTCTTTTTAAATTTTCTCACAAATATGAGTATTGTCCATCTAAAATGTAAAACTTAGAAAAATTTATTAGAAATACTTAGGATTTGTTATCATCAAACAAAGTACAAACTAGAGATCAATAATATAATAATCTCTCCTTTTTAAGGAAATAAAGCCTTTAGTAAAAATGATAAAAAATATAATTTATTTATAAAATGAATATTCAAAACTACAAAAGATAAGCTCCTCTTGCATACATGTCATGACTAGATCAATACTCTCTCTTAATGTATTCTTGTTTCTTTCAATTTTTATTTTCTTCTTTTTTTTGTTATCACTCAAAGGGATCCAATCTAAATTTTATGAATTATTCATGTCCTTAATGTTTTGTGAAATTACCACCCATTTGATCAACTAGTTAAATTTGTTTTTTGAAATCATTTTATTTCAATTATACTTTTGTTGAATGGCCTTGGGATCAACTCATATAATTCCTTTCAAATTTATTTAATTCATTTTTATAGATATTATTTAAAACATATTATTTATGGTATATTGTATTAAGGTTCAACACAAAAGCTTTAAGATCAAGTTTCAACACAAATTATAATTTTATCTATGACTTGCTCTTTAAGATGGCCCTAAAGAAGTTTTAAAGTTTTAAGATTTTTTCAACTAAATCATTTTTTCCTATTTTTTCAATTGAATGTTTTAAACTTAATTTCTCAAATCTTATTTATTCTTTATTTATGTTTATACAAATTTTTAGTTAAAATTATTCATCAAAATTTACATGCATAATGTTTGATTTTAATTATTAAATTTAAGAACTCAAGCTATTTTAGGTTCAATACAATTAAGTGTAATTAAGCTACTATTTATTTTCATTATCTATGTAAAAGTAAGAAATTTGGATGAATATTAGCTCTAATCATACATGTATATGAAGTGTGACTAGGTTGCATGCAATAATGACATGTAAGCTTATGATTATAATCATAGAAAATATCATGTCTATACATATGAGATCTTCTAATGATTGTGACAAAAACTTCTCTACTAATTGGTTTTGTTTTCCAAAATTAGCTAGTAGAGTTCAGAGATCTAAAATCACTCTATTGTTAAATTAAGGATACAAATTTTTTTAATTTTTTGCTTTAAATCATCATTAGTCTTCACCATATTTTTAAATAAATGTTAGAATTTTCTCTAATTTGATCAACATAACTTAGATGTTTATTATGTTTTCTTTTAATTTTTTCTATTTTTTATTCAAATTTTCATATTTTTTGGAAAACTAAAATAATTATTTAGCTAATTTTTCTTTAGAGTAATTTACCTTGTCCTTACTTAAGAATGTATTCTCTTCTTCTTTCTTTTTTCCTATAATAATCATGCAAAAAATCCATTCATTGTTTTCTTCCTTTTCACTTATATTGGTCTCTTTTGAATCACTCCAAACTAGTTTTAATGCTTTTTTCTTATTCTTCTTCTTCTTCTTCTTCTTCTTCTTCTTCTTCTTCTTCTTTTCCAAATCATTCGTTTATAACACGACACATTGGCCTTGTATATATTGATTTATCATATTTATGACAAATAATCTCCTCTTTTTTTCTCTTCTATTAGACCCTTGATTTCTATGTCTACCTATAATATCAAAAATTTTAGACAAATCTTTTGAGATTAAAATAACATCATATTCATCAATAAACTTCTTTTCAAAAGTATTTTCTCTATCTTTGATGTTATTATTCATTTCTTCTTCTTTGTTTTGTTCTTCTTAATTAATTTTTCTTCTTCTTTTCTTTATTCTTCTTTTCTCTATTCTATTTCTAGTTCATTAGTCATAAGCTCATCTATCAAGTCATCTAATGTCGTAGTAGAAATATTCTTAATATCTTGATGGTGATAGTCAATGAATCATACTCATTTAGATAAAATTCAAAATATCTTCTTCATATATTCATTCATAAAAATTAGCTTTCTCAAATTAGAAAGTATATTAATAAAATTAGTAAATCTTATAAACATACTTCAAATGGATTTATTTGAATGTATCCTAAATAACTCATAGTAATGCATCATTATATTTATTTTATTTTATTAACTAAAGACATGCCTTTATATGTTACCTCTAATTTATACCAAATTTTATAAGTCACTTCTAAATTCAAAATTTTATTAAAATTGGTATCATTCAAAATATAATGTAAAATATTTATTATCCTATCATTTAATTATACTTTATTTTTTTTACTTTCATCAATTTCATAAAATTATTTAGATATAAAAGTACTTCTTGCATTTTTTATAGTAAAAAACTCAAATAGAGCTTATATTAATTCTCACATTTTTTTATCAATAGATTTTAAATGACAAGTCATTCTTTGTCTTTCAATAGAGATAATAATCACCATAAAAGATTGATTTCTTATAGAACCTCACCCAAGCACATTGAAGCATCAATTTAAGTAATATATCATTCAAATAATTTTTTCTTAACAGAAAGATACATTTTTCTAATACTAATTAAAGTGTGATTCAACAACAGGAGAGTAAATTATTATGTGTAAAAACTTTAATTTATTACAAAATATTTTAAGAAAATATTTTAAAATAAATTTTAATAAGACTTGGTAAATCTCTAAAAGTGATTTTATGTAACTTTTAATTTTATTTTAAAACATATTAATTATTTAAAAAAATTAAGTAATAAAAAAACAATAATAATTAAAAATATATAACAATGATTTTTAGGTGGTTTGGCTTAAAATTAAGCCTATGTCCACCATTGATAAAAGATAAGTAAAAATAAATACTCAGTTTGCCTTTCATCAAAAGATAAGTAGGTTAAACCCTTATAATAGTGAAATAAAAGAAATAAACAATTACAATCTTATAATAAAATAAACTAGCAATAAACAAATATTTGAAGATAATCAAAATTAATATAAGAAAAATCTTATACTTGATTAAATGATTAATGAGATACAAGTATTTTATTATAATCAATTAAGAATAAAAAAAATTAATAACTTAACTGATTTAAGAAAAAACTAAAATTTTAGGAGTTTGATGGCTGAAGACCACAACATATGAAAGGGATTATTTGTACAGACTACTAACAACTTGATGTCATGGCTTAAAAATATTTCTTTAGATTATATAAAAATGCATCAATCAATTTTGTTCAAGAATTCAGTTATTTATAAACATTTTTAATTACTAAAAGTATTTACCAAATAGTCAAATTAACTATTACAACTTTTGTTTATGTATATTATTTTAATTAACATTTTTATATTAAATTAAAAATTCTAAGAGCTCAAAATAATAACTCAAAGAGCTATTATATAAGCATTGCTCCATCAGAATCGTCTGGGATTGCTTGATCGTAAAAACTATATGATTGGATGGATGACATTCAATTGGAGCTTTTGTGAAATATGATTTAATCAGGACCATTAAATCTAAATTATGATCAGATGATTGGATTTAGATTTTACAAGTGAAATAAATTAGGATCATGCAATCACGAAATGGTGCAATCGAATAAAGAATATAATTAGGCATTACAAAAATGTAGATAAGATCAGAATTGTTTAATCATGAAATTATGCAATTAGACAAATTTTATAACTCCTACAATTCATAAGCTAATTGCATAGAAAAAGATTTTTATGTCAGTCACACATGTTTTTTTTATTTCTATTTTCACCCTATAAGATATTTTGTGTGCTTTAGAGATAGCCTCATTTTTGGGTTGATAGTTCCTTGTTCACTAAGGAACTGACTGCTTGTGCAGTCTATAATGTTGTATAATTGATTTATGGATTCGATAGTAATAACTTATTTTGATATCTTTTTAAAACAAACATGTTTAGAGTTATACCTTGTACCTAAGCTGGCCAATGGGTTTGGGACTTATGTTCTTGACCTGGTAACTACAGCTAATTATGTTTATGGTGTGTTAACTTTAGACTTTTGGTTTTTATTAGCAATAAGTTATTACATATTATTATTATTTTTATTTTATTGAATCAATATTAATTAATTTTCAAGATAGTCAAGAAAGATGGAATAAGTTTTTGAAAACTTAATATTTTTCTAAGATGAATAAATTAAATAAAATTTAATTTTTGTACTTTGCAAGATAGATTTTAATCAATTTTAATATTCTAATTAAAATAAAATTAAGATATCTAAAATTAAATTTAAAATATATCTTTTAGTAATTTGTCACTCTAACTAAAATGATCTTCATGAGATTCAAATTAAAAATTTAAAAATTCATTCAAACAAATTTATTAGAAATACTTAAGATTTGTTATCATCAAATAAAGTACAATGATTAGCGATCAATAATATAATAGTCCTAAGTTATCAGCTATTTCTTAATGGATGGAAGCTTCTTCAAGATAAAAGCCTAAACCATTATTATTTTGGCAACTCTACATAATCAAAGCCTTTAAGCAATAATCATAAAGAATTTTTATTATCCATCGAAGCCTGAAGTAGATTTATTTGAAAGGATGCTTTAATATAATCATTTTCATCTCAAACAACTAATCTAAATATGAAGCCTTGATACTTTGCCTACAATTCACGTTGGAGCTTCAAATCATGCACCTTATTGTCTTCAGTAATTCCTAATTAATTGTTAACCAAGTTAATGGTTTCTTATAGGCTAATGGCACAATTCTCAAGTCATATAAAATAGTGACTCAGTCTCTCCCTCACAAGTTTGACCTAGAAAACCTTACTCAAATTCCTTGAGAGTGTAATAAAGAAGTTGACCAATTGACAAAAGTGGAGATCCTTATTATCTCACCTAATTTTTTTAAAAATCATGAGTTTAGATAATCCAAAGATCATATTATCAAATGTACTTGTACTTTATCATATAATTTCATACAAAATACGATCATGCTAAAATTCCAACAATTTCCAAAGGCATACCACAAAATTAATAATCCACTCGAGTCTAATCTAATCCAAAGTAACATCATAAATGACTACAAAAAAATCTAATAGAAAACATAATAAATAGATAATAAGTCCAAATAGATAATCCAATGTAGTCTCATGCCTAATAACTATAAATAAAATAAATAATATCAATTCTATTATTATTGAAGATGAAATGAAGAAAATAAATCATTTAACTATTACATTAGCTCTAATAATTTCTAGCTTGACTCTAACTTCTTAATCTTATAAAAATATAAAAGGGTGAGTTAGGAGGCTTAATAGGATATCTTTTAGCTATACTATAAAACTAACACACAATGGTCAAGAAATATATATAATAACCAAAGCCAAACAAGCAATATGTGATCACAGAGTCTTCTTTGTATTCAGAGATAAAATATTGATATATATTTTTCACATGGCTCCATTAGAAATATTGTATAAAAAAAGAATGATAAATGACCCCTTAATTTATTGAAATAAATCTCCCTTAGTCATAGATAGAGAAACTTTCATTCTTCTTAAGCAAAATTCAAAAAGAGGAATGACTAGTTATTAATTTTTTAAAGATTTTAAAAAAATAATTGTTTTTTTATTTTTTTTTAGATCTTAGAGAGATTTGTCCTATGAACTTCAGGGTCATTCTATCTAAAAAAATCATGTAAAGGACTTCTTCTTCATTAGATCATCTCTTGCTTCAAAACTTGAGCCTTCATTCTTCATAGTTTGTTTTTATTTTCTCTTTGGCATCCTCTAATTTCATATCTCCAAACATCCCTTTTAGCGTTAAGTTTTTTAAAACCCTTAAAAGCATATCTTAGGAGATTATACAGCCTTGGTCACATCCTTAAACTAAGAATTTATCTTAGCTTAAACTGGTTTTTGTTGGGTGTAGCCATGGTTCATGTTTTTAAACTAACCCTCTCTTATTCTACCCCTTTATGGATGGCCAAATCAAATTTCTTAAAATTAGAAATTTAAAAAAATTATGACTAATAGATACCTTCATTATTGTTTTCTCACATATTTATTTAATATCTTAATATATTCTTAAATGTATTATATTTATATTTTTTTTATTTGATCCTTTTATCTTCAACCCCCAAGTCCTAAATTTTAGAAATCTTATTCATATCTTATTATATATTTATAATGATCTATTTATATGGTGTTCTCTCCTCAAGCTCTCTTTAGTAGACTTTTTTTTTCAGAATAATAATAGTGAAAGTGGAAACATAGGAAATGGCTAGGAGTAAAGAAAGAATGAAAGGGGAATAAGGTTTTTTTATAAGAAAATTAAATTCCTCAAGAAGATTTTCTTCAAAGGGTTTTAAATTTACAAATGTTTGATTTTCAAAGCTTTTTGCATTGTCTCATACATCATTCTTATCCATTTTATATAAAAATTTGGATACAATATTTAATCATAAAATAAAAAAAATATGTGATTTTGATCAGAAATTTAAAATTCTCATAATTGTTTCAATTTCTACAAAATTATACACATATTCATGCACTTATGTCACACATCCGTACAATTATGCTAAGAAGACTATCCATGCGCTTAGGTACTTTTCTCGTCTACTCATTAACTATAGCAGCATGATAAAAATACCTACCACATTGATACGTGGCTCGGAAGCACTTTGGATTAGACTCAAACAATATAATCGATGCAGATATCTAACAATGTAAGCTAGTGGTCTGAGTCCAAGTATGAATATGGTGCACTATTCATTTGAGCTCCTTCACATATCAAGAGGATCACATTATCGTGTTACAACAACAAAAATTTTTACTGTTCAAATAAATGTTTTGTCGTTCTGGTATGATCTAGAGTTAGTAACTCATCATGCAAATATGTCAGCACATAGTTAGTTTCATATTATTGTCCTTGTGCAATACTACTCTATTATGGGATTGGCATAGTATGATTAAATGTCTATCTTTATTTGGTGTAGTATACTGTGTCAACCATTAACAATATTTTGCATATGTTTTAGGATACAAAATGTTTTCCCTCAAGTAATAAAATTACCTTTATAAATATATATTTTTATAGACCAAAATATCTCTTAGTCTAAAAATAATAATAAAATGATAATAAAAAATAATAAGAATAAAATTGTATGAGTTGATATGTAATAAAAAATATGTTGTATCTAAAAAATAATTTGCTAGACATTTTTATGATTTTTATTTGAGATTTTGTCCAAGACTTATGATAAATTTGAGCCTTTTCATCCTTTTCAGATTTTTTTGATTTGCTACATAATTAGCTCCAACCTAGAGTGACAAAAAATAGGAGAAAGAGAAGTTACACCTCCTAGAATAGTGATTTGCATGTGATGCATGAGCTTTTAGACGATAATGACAATAAGATATTAAGGTACAAAATGAAATTAGACTAAGGGGGAGCAAGTCAACTGCATTGACACCTTTCCAGATGATAATTACCATTGTAGATAATGCATAAAAAGCCTAACATTTTGGCACGAACTTTCTTACAAAGGCTTCTTCTAAGGCAATAAATTATTGCAAAAGCTATTTTTTTTATTTTTTTCAATCTTTAGCTGAATAACATCATTATAGAAACTTTGATCAGGGCTATCTACAATAATTACTAATAGATATCACAAAGTTAATTCCTTCTAATCAATACGTTATTTTTGTTAGGGCAAAAATCCTGCATTATGTCTATTTGTGATGGTTATATTTCTTCTTCAGAATGTTAGGCTTAACCATAATATGTAATACTCTATGTGATAAAATATTTTTCTATAATAAGAAACTTTTTTCAAAAATAATTATTTCCAGAGAAAATATGAACCATTTTAATATAATTATTCTTCTCATATCCATACCTCTATTGTGTCTGATGCATTACAAGGCGACGGAGAACAGCTGCATGCAATTTCAATTCGACCCGATGTGAGAAAAAAAAATTGCAATATGCAGTAGATGAAAACCAGGACTCCGGTCCTTCGTTTGGAAGGTGTGGCCCATAACTCTTACTGATTTGAAATATTAGTTTCTGCGGTTTGGAGACTAACTAAGTTGTAGTATTTTCCCGTGGACCCCATTGCCATGAGGGAAGCATGTTTTCCTTTCTCCACCACGACCCCCTGTTCCAGCACAGCAATTCGATCACATTTCCTTACTGTGCTCAGCCTGTGCGCCACCAACATGGTAGTTCTTCCCACCATCACCCTCTCCAGTGCCTCCTGCACCACCTTCTCTGATTTCCCATCAAGCGCGCTTGTCGCCTCGTCTAATAACAGGATCGCCGGATTCCTGACTATTGCCCTCGCAATCGCTATCCTCTGCTTCTGCCCCCCTGAAAGCTGAGCCCCTCGCTCTCCGAGTGATGTGTGGTACCCATTAGTCAGGCCACTGATGAAACCGTGGGCATTGGCAGCCCTCGCAGCCGCCTCTACCTCTGCGTCAGTAACTCCAACCTCTGCACCGTAGGTGATGCACTCCCGCACAGTGCTGCCTAGTAACGCCGGCTCTTGACCCACAAGCGCGATGTGCCGCCGCAAAGATCTGAGATTGTAGGTCTTTATATTCCTTCCATCGATGCGGACTTCACCAGCGATCGGATCGTAGAAGCGCTCGATTAGGCCGATGATTGTGGACTTTCCCGACCCGCTCGGTCCAACGAGAGCTGTGGAACGACCCGCTTTGATGGCGAGAGTGAAGCTCCGCAGAACGGTCACGTCAGTCCTTGTTGGGTAGGCGAAGTTGACCTTGGAAAATACAATATCACCATAGATTGATTTTTCTTGAAGATCATTTTGGCCATTGGGCTCAATATTGGTGGCGCGATCGAAAATATCAATTACGGAAGCAACTGTTTCGGCACCCTTAGTGAGGTCCGAAGTCATGGCGCAGGCATCAGCAACAACGCTAGCAGTGCCCAAGACGATAGAAAGGACTCGAAAGCAGTCTCTAGAGGTTATTTGGCCATGAAGAACTAGATATCCACCATACCAGAAGGCGAGGCCAGCGCTGCTATGGCTGATGCACTGCGACAATCCGAGGCCAATACCAGCTAACCAAGACTGGCGAATGCCCTCTTGGCGGGGGGCCGCTTGGGTGAGCTCGAAGTGCTGGAGGATGCGGTTCTGTGAGGAGAAAGCAGTGACCGTACGATGGTTGTTGATGGCCTCAGCGGCCACCTTGCTACTCTCCGATTGAGCCTTTAGAGCCATTTTGGAAAACTTTTTCAGTAGCACGATCTTCGCGTACATGGACAATATCCGCACTGGATGCATGGAAATTATGACAGCCGCCAGGCGCCAGGCGAGGAGCAGCCCCATGGTTAAGGAGATGGTCACCGCCGATATTGCCTGAATTATCAGTCCCATTCGATCTCCAACCAAAGAACGCACCTTTAAAATCAATTAGCTAGTGTCTAAGAGTTCAAGAGATTTCTATTGCTAATGTAAACATTTATTTGTATTTGAGTTTGACGCTTACCACACTAGCATCTTTGGCGAGCTTAGAGCAGATGGCGCCGCTAGAGTTCTCAGCTTGATCGAACCAACCCAGCTCGAATGTTAACACCTTTGAAAGCATCCGCTCCCGTACCCTTTTTGTTAAATACTCGCCCATTGCGGCCAAGTTGTAGTGCTGCAGTACATTGGCCAGAAAGCTATAGATTGCCAAAGCGATCATAAACATGGAATACCTACTCAACTTCTTCATCATCTCTTCATGGTCCTTGAGAAAGTAAATGGGTACAATGCTTCCCATTAAATACCCATAAAGTGGCTGAACCGCACCCACTAACAGGCAGCCTGTGAAGCCAAGCACTGCTTGAGGCCATTCTGGAGCGTTAAGCATCAACAGCCGAAGGAACGACGGCCGTGCTTGCCTTACCTTTTTACATTCGAGGTCTTGCTCACCGTTGTCGAAGGCGGACTCGCCTTCCGAGAAGGATCGGGCGTTTGGCGTTGAACTGAAACTTTGGCCTGTTACAGGACTCAAAATGGAGCTGTGGTTCATGTTTACGTCGGCGGTATTTTTGTTGAGGCTGGCGAGGGAGGAGTATCGACTGTTGTGATTAGCAAGGAGCTCGTCATGAGTGCCTGACTCTATGACTTGTCCTTCGTGGACGAAGGCGATGGTATCTGTGTTGCGGACTGTGGAGAGACGGTGGGCGATTACAATGGTGGTGCAGCCGGCGGCTGCCGCATCGATGGCTCCCTGAACGATGCGCTCAGACTCTGAGTCAAGCGCGCTGGTAGCCTCGTCAAGAAGAAGGATCTTTGGGCACCGGATGATGGCTCTTGCGATGGCAATCCTCTGCTTCTGTCCCCCGGACAATTGACCTCCTTGCTCACCTACCTGCTCGGTGATGGAAATAAAAGAGTAGGGAGAAATTTGGAAATGGCAACGAAAGACTTAAGGAAGAGGAAGAGAATAACTAAGAATATTTCATTCATAAAATTGCATAATCACAATGAACTAATTACATCTATTTATAGCCAAGAAAAATATCTAATCTCTCAAATCTTTTCTCATAATTCAAAAGTTTGTTTCTAATCCCTAAAAATCCTCAAAATACTTAAAATCCCTAAAAATCCTCAAAATACTTAAAATCCTTAAAAATCCTCAAAATACTTAAAAATGCTAATAAGCACTTAAAAAGTGCTAACCAAACATTTAAAACTTAAAGTTTGCTAACATTACTCCCCCTCAAACTTGAAGTATCTTCAACCCTAATTGATCTCGTAATTCTTCAAACTTCTTCACTCCAAGCGATTTAGTGAAGATATCAGCTACTTGTTCTTCAGTACTGCAATGTACCAGACTTATAGTCTCCTTGTTGACATGATCACGAAGAAAATGATACCTCGTCTCGATATGCTTGCTTCTCCCATGTTGTGTATATTTTTGCTTAAAGCCTTTTGCCACAAGTCTTGCCTTGTATCTATCTACTGTTTCATCTGCTTTATGCTTGATCTTGTAAACCCATTTAACTCTTATGGGTTTCTTTTGGGGAGGGAGTTCAACCAACTCCCATGTATTATTCTTTTCTATAGATGCTATTTCTTCATCCATAGCTTTTTGCCAATTTATATCTTGTACTGCTTCATCAAAAGAAATAGATTCATTATCAGCAAAATAACAGAATAAGTTGGAATACTGAGAAGTTTGCTCATATATCTCTTGTAAACTTTTCATCTTTTTGCTTGAGTCAATAGGATATGCTTTCTTTTGCATAATAGTTGATCTTTAGGGAGAGCTTGTTGGAGAATTCAAATCATGAGTTTGTTGATTTTGATTTTCTTCTTCTTGCCCAAGCGTGATAGTTTTATCATTCTTCTCTTCCGTCCACTTCCAAGTATCTTCTTCTACAAATACAACATCACGACTAATAAATACCTTTTTGGTTAAAGGATGGTAGAGTTTGTAGGCTTTTGACTCCTCGCTGTATTCAATGAATATGTATTTTTCACCTTTATCATCTAATTTCTTCCTTATTGCATTAGGTACCTGTGCATATGCAATACAACCAAATATTCGAAAATGAGAAACACTTGGTGTATATCCACTCCAAGCTTCTTGTGGAGTCATATAACGCACAGCTTTAGTAGGACATCGATTCAGCAAATAAGTTGAACATGCAACTGCTTCTGCCCAAAATTCTTTAGGCATATTTCTCTCTCTCATCATTGTCCTTGTCATATCAAGGATAGTACGATTTCTTCTTTCAGCTACTCCATTTTGTTGTGGAGTATAACTTGTGGTAAATTGATGTCGTATGCCTTCTTGCTTACATAATTGAATAAATTCATTTGAAGTGTATTCACCACCTCTATCAGATCTAAGGCATTGAATGAATAGCCCACTCTCTTTTTCAACCTTGCATTTGAACTCTTTAAATATGGAGATAGCAACAGATTTCTCCTTAAGAAAATATGTCCACATTTTTCTACTGAAATCATCTATAAAAGTAATAAAATACTTGTTACCTCCATTTGATAATGGCACCAATGGACCACAAATATCTGTATGAATAAGCTGTAATGGCCTTTTAGCTCTCCAAGTGTTATTCTTCGGAAATGGTAGACGATGTTGCTTTCCAAGTATACAAGCTTCACATATATGGTGTGGATCATCCAATAAAGGAAGACCTTTCACCATTCTTTCTTTTGCCAATAATTTCAAACCTCCAAAGTTAAGGTGACCATACCTTAGATGCCATTTCAAAGAATCATTTGAAAGATGCCTAAGATAACAAACTTCAATTGTTGATTTTAATTGAAGAGGAAACATGCGATTTGTCGACATCTTCACTTTAGTAATATTCCTTCCTTTTGAATCTTGCAAAAGAAGATAACCATTCTCCATATGTATAATATATCCTTTCTCAATTAATTGCCCAAGGCTAAGGATATTACTTTTCATATCAGGAATAAAATATGCATCTGAAATAATAATTGGAAACCCATTCTTTTTGTAAAGTTTTATATTACCTTTGCCTTCAACTTTCAACTTTGATGAGTCTCCAAGACTCACACTTGCTTGCACATTTTCAATTGACTCAAATAGATGTCTTTTTCCACACATATGGTTGCTTGCTCCTGAATCAAGAAACCATACATCTTCTTTTTCATTGCCCTCTTTTTCAGCCAATAAAGATATTGACTCTTCTTTCGATGTTTCAGCGTAATTTGATTGACTATTCTTATGCCAACAATCAGAAGCATAATGACCAAACTTATGACAATTGTAACATTCAATATTTCTACCTTGTCCTCGACCTCGAGAAGAATTATTTCTTCCATGCCCGGGTTGAGTGTAAGATTGATTAAATTTCTGTTGAGATCTGTTTTGGAAACGACCTCTTCCATGTCCTCGATATGAACCTCGTCCTCTTCCTCTTGAATTTGAATTCTCTTTCTTCAATTCATTGTCTTCTTTCAAATTCAATTTTGATTCTAATGCTTGATCAATAGGTGCAACTTCAACCTTTTTCTTTAGTCGTTGCTCATGCACTTGTAAAGAACCCATTAGCTCTTCAATAGATAAACTACATATATCTTTAGATTTTTCAATTGCTGTTACCACGTGTTCAAACATAGGAGTTAAAGAACGAAGTACCTTTTTAATGACACGTACATCGTCGATTTGTTCTCCATTTCTCTTCATCAAATTCACAATAGCAATCAAGCGTGAGACATAATCTGAGATAGTCTCATTTTCATTCATCTTTGCTTGTTCAAAATCACCCCTAAGGATTTGAAGTCGTACACGCTTCACCCGTTCAACACCTTTGAAGATTGTGTTGAGTTTACTCCAAACCTCTTTACTTGTAGTCGCTTCTGCAACTTTCTCAAAAGTGGCTTCATCAAGTCCTTGATATATCAAGAACAATGCCTTTTTGTCTTTTCTTTGATTTTCTTTCAACAATTTCTTCTCTGCTTCAGTAGCATCTGATTCATCAAAGCCATCGATAACAATCTCCCAAAGGTCTTGCGAGCCAAGAAGGGCTTTAAATTGAATGCACCAATTATCATAATTGTCGTTCGTCAATCTGGAACGATCTGTTGCATAATTCCAGACATTGTAAATGAAAACACCCCTTTTAAAAAAAACTTTGCTCTTCTCCCTTCGACGCTGCGGCGTTCGATCTACTTATCTCTGATACCACTTTGATGGAAATAAAAGAGTAGGGAGAAATTTGGAAATGGCAACGAAAGACTTAAGGAAGAGGAAGAGAATAACTAAGAATATTTCATTCATAAAATTGCATAATCACAATGAACTAATTACATCTATTTATAGCCAAGAAAAATATCTAATCTCCCAAATCTTTTCTCATAATTCAAAAGTTTGTTTCTAATCCCTAAAAATCCTCAAAATACTTAAAATCCCTAAAAATCCTCAAAATACTTAAAAATGCTAATAAGCACTTAAAAAGTGCTAACCAAACATTTAAAACTTAAAGTTTGCTAACACTCGGATCACGCACGTTTCCAAAGTTTTTTTTTCAAGTTATTGTTAATGTGTACAAAATATGGTTCTATAAAAAATAAGGAATTTGAACATTTTTAAACAACTCATATCAGAAATAATTATGTTTATAACGAAAATTAAGAAATTTAGACCTGCTTTATTACAAAGTTTTTTGGGAATTACATTAAACAATTTTTTTCTTAATTGTTCTAAAAACAAAAAACATCACAATTTCAACAAATAGTTTCTTTTGTCATCCACCAATCCTTTAGAGCAAATTGATCTAATCAGTAAATTAGATATCATTGAACTTCATCACTACTAATCATAATCTAATCATCAAGAGTGTTCATGACCCAAAGTTTTTACAGTAAAAATGATTAAACTATTACACCATGAGTATTAAACCTATCTCCAATGATACAAAGAAATAACCAAATTTGCTGTCTAGCAAAATGATGTAACACAGTTTTTTTTTTGAAATGGTTCACCAATGTTATGTTATACATTTGTTGTAATTTTGTATATTATTATTATATTTTTATATTAGTTGTATATTTTTTATGTTTAAATCACTTTGAGATAAAATCTAACAGAATTTTAGGTTTTTTTGCTCGTCATCATAACCCTTGTCCCCAATCATGATCTTGTATACCCAAACACACTCTATGACAATGGTATATGTTCCTATGACTATATTCTACTATCATTTTACTTGCATGATAGTGTCATGAAGAATTCATTGATAACAAAATAAAACAATAATGGCTTCGATGGCAAAAGCTGGATAAGGAGGGAGAGTGCACATCTCAATTATATTATGATGACAACAACTTCGATTGTGGGGTATAGATTCCCATGGCTAGGAAGTAGTTAGGTAGATGATGAGCATGATAATAAAGTAACATATTAGTTTTATAATATTTTCATCAATAAATTAAATCCAATAAAATTTATGTCATGAAAGTTGAAAAATGAGTCCACATTTATTTTAAAATAAATTTAGAGTAAAGCATCTACATCAAATTTAAATCTATCAAAATTTTTGCTATAAAAAGTGAAAAAAAATAAATTAATAATTCTTATTAATCTTTTTGTTGATATAATCCTAGAGTAAAACAATTTCAAAATTAATATGATAGTAACTTTCACTGTACCAAGTGAAAAAGGGACAAATTGACAACTTTTTTTTACTTAGATGATTCTAACATGGCATTTGTAATGGATACGTTTGATCACAAATGGATGAGCTTTTTAACAATAGATATGCATTCTATTGTAAATAAAATTGTGCAAAGTTCTTCCAACATATTTTCTATAATTGAACTTATAACTCATTGTAAAAGGATGTTAAATTGATAAATTATCGTGATAAATATCAACGATTACTACAAATAAAACTTAACTACTATGTATTATAAAAATGTTACCATTTTTTCATTATATAATGCTATTTTTTATAGTGGAAGTCTTGTAGTTGATTGTAAATAATTTAGTATATATTTATTCTATGGTTGAAGTGTTATTTTTTTATATCCTTCTTTACTAAGCAACCCTAAAGATTAGTCTATGAGAGAATGAACTAAGATACTCTAAAGTATGAGAGAGTCTACTAAATTCATTTAATCGCATAAACTCTAAAAATAGAACAATGAATTACTTGAAGATTCTATTTATTATCTTTGATAATATGTTATTGATATATATTGGTTGTCTATGAATAAGCCAAAATTATGATCTTTTACTCTGATAAAGTATCATGTAAACTTCTATTTATATTACTCAATATGACTCATATATCTCACTTCTCTATTATTTTTTCCTTAATCACTAAGATGTTGAGTACACCTATAATCTTGATTATTAGGTTAAAGGCATTTGAATTATCATTATTAGGTAACTTGAGTAATTACTTATTTATAATAGTGTTAACTATTTAATATTGCTTTTATTGAGTTTTCTCAAATATCACCTTATTTGGTTTTCTTGTACCAAGTTTTCTCTTTAAAGCAATAGGTTTTTCAAAAAATGAGATTAAAACTTATACATCCATTTATTTGTAGAACATTCCATAACACTTTTCAATTATATTATTTCTCTAACTTTTCTTAAGCTCATTTTGCTATGTTTGATGATCATTTTTCTTTGAGTTTCTTCTTAGTTTTTTATGTTAAATCATTTTTGGATGCAATATTATCAATTACACTTGTGTCTACCTTAAGAAGCAAAAATGGGCCTTAACCTGAATGACACCTTTCCAACAATCCTTGTTGAACTAACATTGATTAATAAAAAGTTTGCCATTTTGGCAACTCATATCACTTTGATTGAAGATGACCCTCTTGGGAACCTAAATAAAGAGGCTCGTGATTTTCCCTTCATATTGCTAAGTATTATGTATGTGTATCAATATTGTCAATACTTTCTTGTTAAGAAGTCTACAATATAATGAACATATTTTAAGATATGTTAACATTGAAGCTCTCAATTTTGATAGTCAACTTGACCCCAAACCATATTTAGACAAGTTAGTTAATATGAAGCATTATTTTGATTATAAAGATATGTTGGAGACTAAAAATGGTTGTTTCATTAAGATCAAATTTGAAGCTTGACATTAGTCTTAGGAGATTTAAATATGCACATGAAAGTTGTACGATCACATGTAATGATTAGCATTTATTTAATAGTTGTTCAAAGATTAGATCGACTCATAAGATAGATCAATTTTGCTAGTCAATCCCTATCAGCTTATATGCTCAATATGTGTTTTAGATATTTATTTGTTATATAATCTATGTATGATTTGATTGGGAATTTTGGATACCATAGTGATGTATATGTGGCGGCACATGCCAATATATAATAAGACTCGTTGCACATGGTGTTTGTTTAGGGATTAATAGCATGCATGTTGCCTAGATGTCTATATATATTTATTGTGCCAGTTGAATGAATTTCTTTTTGATCTTACAAAAAATAAATAGAACACAAATTCATCTAATTAATGCTACACTTATTTTTTGTAGCCATTTGTAATACACTAAAAGATCTATCCTATAAAAGCTGGTCTGGGGTTTGTTACCTCATGTCATTTTTTATTTTATTTGTGACTTTTAATATAGGAAAATTAAATTATGAATTAGAATTTTTTTTACTTCTCTAAGGTCACTTTCATAAGAATTCTTGAAATTATCATGATGTATACTTAAAAATATTTTTGTCAATTGATTAAAATTTGAAAGAAACATGTCATTTTGATGCCCTCATTCTCATTTATCAAGACTACTTTGTGTGAGAATATTTTTGTTATTGAACTTTTCTATATCATAGATTTTTTGAGTATTCTTTTATTATATTATCCATGTATTTCTTCATTCTTTTGTTAATTCCATTATGTCACACTTGTGAGACTAGATATACGTAACTCACTTAAATTCACTTTAATTATAATAATTAGAACCTTCATTCTAATAGTCAAATCTAGTTTCATCATCAAGATTTTAAAAATTAAATTAAATATGCCTAAAATTCAAAATGTAATTATATATTGCACTTTTTAAAAATCAAAATGTCTCTCAAAGAATTATTGCTATAAAAAGTTTAAGATGAAAACCTATGCTAGAAGCTTTAAACCTTCAATTTGTTAATTTTCCTTCATGTTTTATATTTTAGGTATCTTTATCACATCAAAGCCTTAACATCATTACAATTACATGTCATGAATTGACAACTTCAACATATAATATATGAGTCAATAAAAATATCAGATGAACACAATAGCAAAGTTTAGGTGAAGTACATGTCTACTTTTCATTAAGGACTATTAGAGAAATAATAACATATTTTTCAAAGCACTGATTTATCAAAGAATAAATCAAATAATTTAATGATTATCAATTTTGTTTGCTAATGCTAGTAAAAAGTCATTTTCTTTCATTATCTCCTTAGTGGGAAGCATCAGCTTTAACATGCCCATGAATATAACTAACCACACGAGAACATTTTCCACCACTACTTGGCCATGTTTAATGGGAAATGAAAATCCCTTGCAACCAAAAATGGCTCTTATAATGCTTCAAAACAATGATTGCAATGATTTGGCTTTTTCTTGCTCAAATAATGTATTATATGTTTTCCATGAGAAGAATTTAATTCAAGTGAGATTGATGAAAATATTAACCTTAAAAAAGGATTGTAGAAGAAAATATAGTACAATGGTAACATCCTTTAGCAATATTATTAAGACCTCCTTGGTTGATCAACAATTTATCCTTATATGCTAAACTATAACTCAATCAAGCAATAATGAGGCTTGAAAGAAAACCTCTATGTCCACTGCTTCCATAAGAGTAAAGATAAGGTGTGTAAGGTAATAATTGATAGTTAACAATGTTCATGTTATATCAAATGATACTATCAAGGACTTAAGTAGTCTTATTTTTAGCTAAACAATATAGACTCTAGCATGAAACATGGATAGATTTGCCTTGAAAGATGTTAGGCACAAATTTCTAATGGGAATAAGGTCCCAATATAAGAGTTAATGCAAAATCTCAACACTCGCATCACCTATATCCTTAAAAAAGAATTATATGAACTAAGGCTTTCACATGATAAACCTTGAATGAGCACAAACATACAATTTTAAAAGTATAAATATACTCAATGATCAAATATACAAAACAGATCTAGTACAACAAATGATGTAGAAGATCCAAATTTGCTATAAATCATGAAACTTATGAAAAGTAAGAATCCTAAAAAAGGCAAAAAAATAGACTTAATATGTTTGTTTATATTATTTAGTTGTGATATGTTATTCATGAGAGCAAAAATTATTTTAAATTTTTTTATAGTATATCTGTTGATTTTATTTTTATTTTTATTATATTAAGTTTTTTAAATAAAGAATATTTGATCATTTTCTTGACTTCTTGCTTATACTTTATTTAAATTATTATAATAAAATAAAAAAATAATTTTGAATTTTTGTCATTCATATTAAAAATATTTTGTAAAGATTATATATATGTGAAAATTTCTTCAACCAAGATGTATACTAGCCACATTCTAACCAATTATAATCTATATTTGTCCCATTATATTACCATTGATTGGGTACTAGTTATCCTTGATGTCTATTAGCCTCAACTTAACTTATATTTTTTCAACATATTCCTATCAATGAGTTTGTTCCCTTGTATTCTTTTGATTAGTTTACTTGACATAACATTAAGAATCACACATACAACCTCTTTAGATTCTTGAATTTTTTAACTACATTGACATTACAAATCCTCTTTCAATCTTCCTTATTGTATCAATCCTCTTGCTACAATGTTGACTTAGTGCCCTAATCCCTTTTCCATCCACTCCATCAACCATGATTATGCATCGATTTCTATATGCTACTAAGCATTGTTGTCTAAGACCTAGATTGTATCTATGATTGAATCGTATCATTTTCTTGTACCTACTTGTCCAAATAGCTCATAAGATCCTTATGCAACACCCTTCATACTCAATATGATCCTCCTAGTTGCTATCTATTGTTGTGTAGCTTTTTGTCATTACTAACATCAAGTTTCCTAACCTTTCTAATTGCCAACTTGACACTTTGGCCTAATTATCATTGCCTTAGCTTTTATCTTAGTCATTCACCATTATTCAATAGAAAAGGCACCAAAACACTAGCCAAAAATGTTGTGTATACTATCATTCTTATGCTACTCAATTACTTGAGCTTCTTACTCTCCACCTTATTAACATAGCTAGCTCACATTTTTAAACTCTAATAAATCTTATTATTGAATAAACTTCACAAAATACATAAAATTTATGCAATAATTGAATGATTTGTTTGATTTAGTTTTAGCATTGTACTTGCATTGCTCTTTTTCAAAGATTTGGACAAGCATATACAGTAAACTTTTAAAATAAAATAATAAATCAAATATAATTTCTCATCCTTTAATTAAATATATTTTATAATTGATATCTATATCATTATCTTGTTCAAGATATTAAACAAAAAAATGACAACTAATATAACATGACACATTATATAATCTTATAATTTTATCTATGCTATCCTATCTACTAATTCATTTATTTATATTTATTGTCAATTTTGATGGCATTCCTATATTAGTACTTTGAATTGATGTTTATACAACTACTCATTAATTGACAATATTGTGTCCATTATATTAATGATAATTCACATCATTGTAAATTGAAGAAAGATTGAACTTTTATCCATAGCGAAGATTAAGGAGAAGAGTTCTAAAAGAAAAATAAATGAATTACCTGCGTATCATATCCCCATGGCAGGTGGGAGATGAAATCGTGGGCGTTGGCCGCCTTCGTGGCCGCAATCACCTCGTCCAGCGTCGCATCTTCCTTCCCGAACAGTATGTTCTCCTTAATGGTGGTCGCAAAGAGCACTGGTTCCTGGCTCACCAATCCCATCTGCGCCCTTAGCCACTTCAACCTCAGTCTACTTATCTCCACTCCGTCGAGTAATATCTTCCCGCCGGTTGGGTCATAGAATCTCTGCAACAATGCAATTGCCGTTGACTTCCCCGATCCGCTCTCTCCGACCAACGCCACTGTCTTACATGCCAGCACCTTCATACTGAAGCCCTTGAGCACCTCGGTCTCGGCCCTCGCCGGATATGAAAACCTCACCTCCCGAAACTCCACCTCGCCCTTCAAACTCTCCATTTCTTCCCCTTCTCTGTTCTCCAAATCGATTGCAGGCTTCCTGTCAATCACCTCCTTCATCCTCTCCGCCACAGCGATCGCCTCAACGAAGTATTTCACGTTGGAGAGCCCTGAACCGAGGGTAATTCCGCCATTGATAATGGCAATGCCCGCAGCATACAGGTTTCCACCTTTGGAGCCTTTATTTGCGGTGAGATGGCCGCCGTACCACACCATGAAGGCCCACATGCCAAACATGATGCCTGTACTGCCGATGGCGAAGCCCTTAGTTAGTCCCTGGCGGAGCCCGTAACGGACCGTTCTCTTCAGGGCGGAGGAGAATGCCGCTAGGGTGCGTTGCTCTGCCGTAAACGCATACACCGTGCGGATGGCGAAGAAGGCCTTCTCGGTGATTTCATTGGCTTTATTGTACTCCATCAGTGTCTTGCGTGCCAATCTAAGCAACACGCGACCGTAGATCATGCCGGGAATGAGGAGGAGGACCGCCATCGGGAAGGCAACCATTGCAAGCCTCCAATCAAGGATGAAAGCAACAATGTAACCCCCAACGAAATGCGAACAGCACATTAAGAAGTTTGGCACCTGCGCTACAGGCAAGAGTAAGCTTAGCCTTCCATTGCAGCAGTAGGGGTTCGGGTAGCGTATAACGGGTTGGACATGAGCCGGTTTTTGGATGTTCGAACCAAACATTTTCAAAAAGCAGGTACAAGTAGTTATTTCTGTTTTGTACTAATTTCAAATTAAAATAAAAAGATTATTTTATTTATGAAAAAATCATATTATTTATTCGTCTAATTTTTTTTAAGGCTAAAAAGAACTTTCGCCAACACTTGAAAATTTAATGTAAGAGGTGATTTTTAAATTCGTATTTTCTTATGAGTGAGCGCTGCTTGGATAATTCAAAGCATTATCGTTTTTTTTAGATAAGTTCCAAAAACTCAATGTTGATTAAAAAGTAATTATTAATAAATAGAGAAAACAATTGGCATCAAATGGTCAATTAATGTAGTCCCTCCATTGGAATGGACATTCAAATGAGTTTAAAATTATTTTTCTTCTAGTGAAAATTATTCAAAAATTAACTGATTTGCTGTTATCAAAATCATGTTATCTTTGACATAATTTTTTAAATACGTATTTTTTTAATATAAATTAGTTATCATTTCTAAATTCACTTTTGAGACAAGAAATAGTGCCTATCTCAATTCCTATTTCTTATAGTATTTTTGGAAATTTTATTTTCTTTCATAAAATTTTTAGTTCATAAAATTTTTTATAAAATTTTTCTTGCATGTAAAATTTACTTCCATACATATATAGAATTATTTTAAACAATTTTTATGCACCAAATTTAAAGGAATGATTGAGACAATTTTTATTTAGATTTGTTTTGAAAATCATTGAAACACAAAAAAATGCATTTTATTTTTTTTGAAAGTGAATTAATCAATTTTTATTTCAAAAGTGATTCTAAAATCTTCTTTATTATATTTATTGTCCTCTTAAACTTAAACAATAAGCATTTAAACTATTGTTATAATTTAATCTCATATAATTGGTACAAATATAATAAAAAATATCAATATGAATAATAATGATAAACAAGAGTAAGCAAAAAAAAGACATCAATTTTTTATGATTTTACTTGCATTAAATTTACAATCATATGAAAAAAATGAAAAATTCATTATGTTTAAATCCAAAAATATAGAATGTGAACTTATATAAAAATAAAATAAACGAATGCTAATATATTTAATCTTAGAAACATGAAAAAATATTAAATTTTCTAGTAAATAAGAATAATATTATTTAATCTTGTACATAAAAGAAACCTCAAAAGAGCAAACTATTTACTCTTATTCTTGTTTTTCTTCATATTTATAATATTAATTATATTGATAAATTTAAATAAAATATACTCAATGCTAAAGTCTTGAAAGTATAATTGTATTCATACCTAATACATTATAATCATAATTTTTTAGTCATAATTATATGATTTCATATTTAACTGTTTAGAATCAATAAAATTAAATTTGATATTTATAAATGAAAGTAAATTTAAATTGAAATTCAATAATTACCTTCTCGCTAAGCACATCTTGGATGGCAAGGGAGTCGCTAGAAACGCTGTTAACGATCTCGGAGGTGGAAGGCCCCTTGAGATCAAAATACGCCACTTCCTGCCGTAGAAGCGAACTAAGATACCGGACCCGCATCCTCGACCCTTGTCGCTCTGCAGTTCGTGTCCAGCAATACGCTTCTGCGAGTTCCATCCAAAATATAATTATCATTTGGAAGATAAAATTAATCATCTTAATAATATTTATAAATATTTAACATTTCTCCTTAACATTTCTCCTGGGCCTGAGCTGGCAAGAAACAAATAAGCATGAAGATGAATTAGATAAGTTAAGCTAATTACCGAGAAAGGAAGCTCCAAGGGACGCCACAGCTGTGTAGAGGAACAGGCTTAAGGTGCGGTTGATGCTGTTGATGGTGAGGCTTTGGTAAGTGGTGTTCGATCCAATATCATTGAAAAACATGCCCGAGAAGAAGAAGACCATGGGCATTTGGACTCCATCTGCTATAGCGCCGGCGCATCCGAGCGCCATCAAACAATAATCAATTGCGTCGGCCTGTGAGAAGATGCTAAAGATGGATCGCGAAGTGGAAGTTTTACTAACGTTCACCTTCTCCTTTGATCCATGCTCTTCAATTTCCTCCATTTTCTCCGTTTTGAATTTACTGTCATGCGGCAATTTATTCTAGTTTCAATCTGTTTACTTCAAATTTTTTTAATGGTTAATAATTATAAATATTAGATTCCATTTAAAACGAAAGCATTGAAATTACATTCCATTGTTATTTTATTATTGAGTTTGAACTTCCAATGCAAGGCAAGCATTTATTTATTTTAAAGATAGGCATTCCTTTAAAATTATAAACAAAAAAATGTTATTGAAAAATTTCATAAATAAAAAATAAAATTAAAATTATTTAAAAATATTTAATCATATAAAATTGTTATATTAAATTTATATATTAAAATAAAATCAATTTTCTTGCCCACTTCAAACCATTTAAGTAAATTAAATAAAGCCGTTTTTATTCTATTTTTATTTATTTATATTTTTTCATTCTTTTTAATCTAATGAAAAAAAGTTTTAAGATATAAATGCGAGATGTTTTTATATCGAAAGAGTAAATATGGGCGAAAATAATTTTAAATTTTTTTTAATGGTTATATATATATATATATATATATATATATATATATATATATAAAGCCACTGGTGCTGTTTTGGAGACGAGCAAAAATATTATTTTACTACTAAAATATAAAATATATTGCCAAAAGTGCCATCGCGAGCTGAAGAGTAGAAGCCTTAAAATGGCGTCAATCACAACGATAGGCCCACCGATCGGCAGCCCTTAAAATGGCGTCAATCACAACGATAGGTCCACCGATCGGCAGCCGCCCATCGGTGGACCTATCGTTGTGTCCAAACAAGGATCCCCGATCCGATGGTTTTATGCAGAAAGGAACTATTATGTGGAATTTAATTAATTTAAAAAAGGATAAATGTCTACTTATCCATAGTAATATAACAACACATCACCTTGGTTGTTCATGTAGAGTTTATTTTGTACGCAAACATTTTCCTCCCTTGATCGAAACATTTTATTAAATGAAAAAGTCAATAACACTATGAAAACATAAATAATAATAAAAATAATTTATTTTTTATGATACAATGCTATTATATAGACCTTAATGATATTTTATTATCTTAGAAATCAAGTATAAATTTATGACAACTCTTCATATCTTATAATAATGAAACATGAAAGATTTATATTTAGTGATCATGTTAATAAAATTATAAATCTAAGGGGATAAAAAAATAAAAAAAATAAAAATTTATTTCATATTTTGAAGTTGATCCATCACTAATTTGGATGATTGAAAAATCTTTCTATCAATAGTAAAAGGAGGCACTTAACATAAAGGAAGAGGACATTAAAGGAGAGGCAAGTGTATAGAAATTGTGTAGAAATCATTTTGTAACTATAGAGATTTAATTTTTTTTTCTTTAATCAAAGCCCTATTCAAATACTTTATAAATCATTGGATAACAAGGAGTTTTGAGTTTTATTCAATTAGTAAGTTTCTAAAGAAATGTTAAATTCAAAACAAAAAACAAATAAACAAAATATAAACACACACACACACACATATATATATATATATATATATATATATATATATATATATATATATATATATATATATATATATATATATATCACATTACCCTATAAGAGATAATGTACTTAACTTAAAGATTTGATAATAAACCTCATCAACTTGATATATGTGAATTTTTTATGTCTCATATGGTGAAAATAATAGTGATCTCATAATATTTTGAGAAAAAAAATGAAACTTTGAATTATCATTATTTTTAACCTATAATATCATAACAGAATATGTTCTACTATTAGCAAATATTTAGGACTAAACGTGTCAAGATCATACATTTTTAGCAAATTATGACTCCGAACAAATTAAATCTTGATCACATTTTTTAGTAAAGAGATTAGGGTAATTACACTATTCTTAAATAAGTCTAATAGTTATTCTAGTAAAGAAATGACACACTAAGAAGCTAAGTCGAGTGTTCAACATAATTAGAGGTTTTTGAGTCATTTCATGAGATTTTACTTGATAATATTTGTGACCCAAAGGATTATATAGATGGGAAATGATGTCAGAGAAATAACTTTAACAACATGATTAGCATAATAAATATTAGTGTGTTGATTCATGAATGACTTCTTTGTCTTAGAATTTGTAGAATCCTTAAAAAAAAATAAGTGTCAATTAGGGGAAGCTTTTATGAATTTCTTTATAGAACTTAGAGTGAGATTTTAGGATAACGTTTCTCCCATAACTTACATCACAAACCCTTGAGGCAACAACCACACTCAACATAAGGTACCAAAGTCATTAAAGAGTTCTTCAATGATTTCATAGATTATAATGAGCATAAAGAATTTAATAGATTACCCATTAATATTATTTCAAAGTTTCATATTATATTGAAAGTTTATATTTAAATGAGTTAGATGAGAAAAATGTTTATTCTATAAAGAAAGTCATAGAGTAGAGTGATCTTGGTATATGGATCACCATACTCCTACCCCACTTTATGCACAATTTCTTGGCTTTCTTATACTCATCATAATTCTTCCACAAGCATTACTCTATGGGTCTTACTTCCTCCTATGATAATTCATCATAAACCAATTATTTGAGTATTTACAAGCTCACACATCTAACACTATAAATGTTATAAGCATGAGCATGCCTTGATTTGGCATCCTTTCATAAGTAGTAACATAGTTCACACCATGCCATTGAACACGCATTTAGGACTTGTAAAAGAGGCTATTTTTCTCGAAGAGGGTGTAAAAAATGAATCAAAAGTCTTAAGTGAAATTGATTATCTTTCACATAACCTTATACATCTTTCAAGGGTCACACATACTTAAAATGTATTCACTTACTTCATGCACGAAGAATCATTTGCCTTTATCTCATCCATCTCTCTGGGATCCCATTATGGAGGTTTTCTAATCTCTTGCCTTAGATGACTTTGTAGCTTCTTTGGAATCAACATGTTCTATGGATGCCACATTGTGTTAGATTAGCATGTTGGATAGAAGAGAAAAATATTATATTTTATTTTTTTCTTTTGATGTTTATTTCTCATTGTTAGCATTTGGTTCCATCCCATTACTTTCATTATCTAATTTCTCAATTTTGAATGAGAGGATTTCAATTGAGCACTATGAGTCTTTGGAGACCCTTTGGGCCATTCTATGTTTGTGGACAAACCATATCATTTTCTTGACTATGAGAGGTATATTAGATGTCATCATTCCAATAAATAAAGATCATAAGACCATTCCATTTATCATGAAAAAGTATTTTTTTTATTTTATCATAATGCATATATATCAAGATACTTTTACTAAATTTTGAAGATTGACCTTTACAAATTTTGGTCCTCTATGCACCTTACACCATAGTAACTTTATTTTAATACTTATAAGGTATATGACCACCATAAGTTTAAGGTCTTCATTCATAGTTTGATGACTATAGTCATTTTGGAGTCCTACATATACATACAATAAGGACACAATGTCATAAAAAAACTATAACTAAATATCATATGGTAGCCCTGTATGCCTAATATGGTTCATCTATTACTTTGATGATAATAATACTATCTTGAGAGAATCTAAAAGTTATCTAATGCATTTGGATAAGATTTTGATGGACATAATAAAGGAAATTTGCAAGGGAACATATTTTGCTCAAAGATATTTTTGTAATATTTAAAATCATTAGCATTGGAGAAAGAAATCAATGACAAATTCATGAGTTTAATCTTAGAGTTGTTAGATAAATTGACTTGGTATAGGTTTGCTCATTACATTTCATCTTAATGAATTTTATAAAATAAAAAAAAATCACTTTAAGAGCAAAAAAATATTCAACTTATGTTGCATTTCATATTCATGTAGTTTTGAAGTTTTTTCACATCTGAACATTTAGGCTAATCTAATCATGTAAAATTATCATGTTAAGTAAATACATCATTGACAGAAGGAATATTTGTTTGACTATCCACTATACTTCAATGATTCATTTGATCAAGTGTCTAATCAGACTATTTGAAGAAAATTGTATGGTATTAACACAATTTTAACCATCCATTTAGAATCTTCGTTATCAAGTTATCAGATCATCTCATAATTGGTTCAATGATATTTAGATCATCTAATATCTAAATGTGATAATAAGAAAGATTGGATAGTTGAAATAAGATGTTTGTTGAATGAACATTGAATCATCTACTATCAGTAAGATGCTACATAAATTAATGAGTCTCATGTTGGTTGGAGCATTTGATAAAATTAAGAGTAAAAAAAGGTTGTAGTAAAAAACCATTATATTGTTAAATTAATAATTTGATTGATATTAAATAGTACATAGTTTCATCAGACAAAAAAAACTAGCCTAATTATAAGATCAGTATATACCTCATTAGGCCATTTGATGGACCAATTAGATTACCCAATGTGTTTATAAAAGGAGATAATGGTTTGTCCAGTAACCAAATACTTAATTTTTCTAAACAAAGTTTTCCAAAAATGATTATGTCAATATTTAAGAATGATTAAGGATTAAAAATTCTAATAATTTGATTCTTTTTGAATTATAAATAGGCTACTAATTGCTTCAAAACACACCACAATTCAGGAAACTTTAGTTAAAAAATTACCCACTGCATTCATCTATATTTACTGAGCAAACTTTCTATCCTTTAAATCTTATGTTTCATTGCATACTCTACTCCATCCACTGATAATTCAATTCTTGTTGTAAGCTACTTGTTAGAATATAAGCTATCCAAATCTAGGTGTGGGAAGATGGAGGAATTGGACTTGTGTTTTTGCCTGGGTCAAAAGTGTAGTAGTAAGGGACTTCATTGCTTGTATTGTTAATGAAGAGTGAAAAGTAAAAGCTCAAACAAGTTTGAATAAAAGTGAATGTAGTCTTAAAGGAAATGGTCAAAACCATCCAAAAATTAGCTTATTTTTGTTTTCTCTTATTTATTTACTTTATATTCTCTCTTTATTGCATTGCATATTTTAATATGTGCAACAACATTTTAATTTCTCTATTACGTAATTCATTACCTCTCTAGTGTGCTAAGGACCAACATTATAAAGCCCTTACGAGTTTATTTTTTGATTTTCATGTTGAAAATAAGATTTCTTGATTTCTTGGTGAAGTGAATAGGTTTACTTTGGAGAAACGTTTCTCTTCCTACCATTCATTTTATGAATAAAGCTTGAATTCACTTCTTTATCGACACCAATTTTTGCTCTACATTATCTCACTCACTATATTCATTGCATATGCATATTTAGAACTTACTAATATGTAATAGAAACAAGTGAAAAATTAGTTGAAGCTCATATTTGACATCATGATGATATATATGTGAGTGCACTTTGATCCATACAAGTTCACTAAGAAAGCTAGACCAATGAAAGATTAGAGATGTTTGTCCAAACATGTTGTTGGATGCTTGTTAGTTAGTTCAAAGTTTTGAGTGTTCCTTAGATTACTTGATTTTATTGTGCATGTGTTACTATTAACAATTTGTAGTGAGCACTTGATCTATCTTTCCCTCCCTTAACTTATTATGTTTTTTATCCTATGCATGAGATGACCAAGAAGTCATAGTTATTATGAGTTAATCTTTTTTATTAAGAGCCATGGCTTCCTTTAGCAAGTATAATAATGGGTATTCCCTTCTTTCTCTAAGGTTTGAGATTAGGTTCGAATTTGCTCCATCATACTAGCTTTAGGAAGACATGCTAGTGCTTGCTCCTATTCTCATGAAATATGAGTTTCTTCCTACCTTGTGACACTACTTATTTAATTTTTCATGAAGTGTTATGTATTTTCCATTCCTAATTAGATTTCATTATGCTATCCATCATTAGCAGTTGTCAACCTTGTGTTTCATATTTTCATCTATGCATAAAGTATTAGTGGTATAATTGATTTTCTATCCATTTTATATTTTATCACATTTATTTGATTATATATTTGAATTATAGAAGTTAATTTTACTTACTAATGATATGTGCTTTAGTTTTGATTTGAATAAATCAACTACATGAACTTGCATGATGTGCTACTTCATTATGCTAGATTGTTGTATTATTATTATGCGAGTAATTGAAAAATTAAATCATTCTTTTCATTGCATCCTAGGAAGGAAAACATCAAAAATCTTGCAGGGGCAATACTTACAATACAAAAACATTAAATTAGTCATTATCTAATAGGCTAGTGAGGATAGCTATAACCATAAAAGTCTTATTATGAACCATGACTTTCATCATTTAATATGCAATGCATAGAAAATGATCAAGTATAAGAGATGATATGTGGTGGGTTATGGTGAAGTGAATGAGCGTGACCTTAATGAAGATCTCATGATTCTATAAACTTGTGTTACTTAATGGCTCTCTCATCTAGTAGTTAGAAAGCATAAATGTAAATGGTAAGCATTCCATTAAGAACTATGGGTTTCTTCTTCTATGGAAGTACATGTATGTGAGGGTTAAAAGTGATTTGATGTAGGTGCATGAATGGTTGTAGGGGAAATAGCTCTATTAAATTGCTTTTGAACTACAAAAATTGTGTTACCTTAGTGTATTATATTTGATTTTTTAGTTAGAATAATTCTGATTAGATGACTTATTGATATCAACAAAACTTAAAGCACTTCATCTTTTGATATGTTGAACTTACTAGTGACATATATTGGCCCCATGAGCCTAAAAGAAAATGTTTGATTTTGATGTTAGTAACCCTTTATTTGCTTCTTGTAATCATATAATTTGTGTGTAGAATGTTTTATAAGTTACATTTAAAATAGGTAGACTTGGTGATCACCCACCATGGTTGGCTTAAGATGTGCTCAAATTGATTAATTTTCATAAAGCTTTAGGGAAATGAATGATGAAGGAGCACCTCCATTGGTGTACATGAGCCCAAATCTTTTTAGAAAGAGATTCACTTTCTAAAGACTTTTGTAAAAAGATTAGTTAATTATTGTTTTAATTATCAAGAGAATGCTGTACAAATTCGCATTCATGCACAACATGCCTTAGGTTTGATTCTATAATCAGTGTTTAGCATGACAAGAAAATTGAAATCTACATGCACTATTAATTTTAGAATATAATGGTTACACCTTTTGTTAATGACTTGATTGTTACACTCCTTAGTCTTATTAGCTCATATAAGATCCTTGCAAACTTTAGGACAACTCATGGTATGCCTTTTTCTTCTAGTTAGCTATTTAAAACTTGAATGTTTAATGGAATTTAAAATCATTCTAAATTTACAAAGGTATTCTTTATGGATCACATGAATTCAGATGTTGAGAAATTTATTTGTAGGTTTTGTCCCCTTTGAGGTGTTGATCACAAAACCAAGACTAAGTATTTATTAATACCTTGTTAAGCTTAGTATTGTTGCAGTAATCCAAATTTGTTGGAGCAAAGACTGTTGCAATATAAATATTGTGCAATTTAATGGCTCAAGCCACTAACTTTGGAGCTAAAGACAATGATCTTTGTGGAGTGGCTACTCCAAAAAGAACTTTATTTCTATATCCTTATGGTTAGCATGTTAAACCTTTAAATTATTTATAATTGTGGCACATAAGACTATCATCCTTCATGCATACATGAATTTGGTTTAAGTTACATTTTATTTTGAAGGTATTTGAGTTTTTGAATATATAATTTTTTATTAAAGAATTTATTATTAAAAATAAATAAAAAATTCTTAAGCACCCACCACTAATCCCAAAAGGCTCATGTTGAGTGAACCGAAGCCAACATGGACCATGAGGACTAGCTGGCGAGGGACCCGCTAACTAGGGACCCAGCCAAAATCGAGACAAGTTAAGCCTGAGTATCGATTAAGTTAGGTCATTATTGCAATCATTGGCAGTGAACCAATATAGGGCATTACTTAATTGGATTAAGTAAAACGAGTCAGGATGGACTCATTATTTAATTTATGCAAATTTGGTCTTGTTGGACCTCGTGTGCATGTTGACAACTCAGGTCACGACATCCTGAGAATACCAGGGGGTAGCCAACCCCATTATGCTGATAACAATATGTAGTGCATGTATTATAAGTACAAAATAATTATAAAATTTTGTGATGTGGGACTAAAAATAAACTTTACTAAACTTGAGATTTTTTCATTGATCGATAGTGCATTTTCATGACCAAATGATCCAGATCATGCCCGCATTCATGAACAGACGTTTTTCTTCAGTCGTTCATATATAATGCTTGAACAAATAGTTCAGAATCTCTTTATCTTTGTGAATAGTAACCTCATCATCATTGTTGTCTATCTAGTTTTTGAATCCAACGCTCCAGATTTAATCTCGCTATGATTAGATCTAGCCCCATTATCATTTAAGTCGATCCAATAGCTATCACTCTATCTGTTCATGTAATCAGACAACATCTGTATTATCTTCTCCACTGTAATGGCTAGCTTTTTAAAAAGTAGATTATAGTCATTTAGGAAATTATTTTTAGTGTTTTTCATTTCAACTATAAATAAGAATTATTTATCAAACATAAGGACTATTGAATCAAGCTTAAAAATTTTCATACAAATCCATATGAAGTTCAAACAATGAGCAACAAATTTCTACACAATTACGAGATCTATAGATTTTTGTCAATCTTTATTCTTTATTTTCATTCATAATCTTTACTATATTTTTTGGTAACATGTACTTCATTCATTAGTAATGACACCCTTGTTTAAAAATTTAAAGGTGTAAGGATTTTTTAAAAGTGAAAAATTATAAAGATTCAAATTTTTTTGAATTACCTAAATTTATCTGATTTTGGTGAGTCATTGGAGCAGCGATGTATATTTGGTTTACCTCTATTAGCTTCGATAAAATGGAGTGGTTAGTTAAAGCTCGATCGGGGATCAAGGGATGTAGGCACCAATTTTGATTGAACCACCTAAAAAATCATGTGTACATTTCATTTATTATTGAGCAATTTTATTTAGTCGATAAAAGAAAATTATTTTAAGCTCAAGAAATGTTTCTACTAATTTTTGGAATCGAGAAAATTCTTTAAATGCACAATTCACCCCTCCCCTCTTGTTCATTTCTTCTTAAACATTTTACAACATTAGGGTCTTTGTTTTGCATGAAAACCATCAAGTTGTATAGGGATTATATATGTCATTACTAGTGTTGACTTATCTATGGAATAGTATCTCAATAAATTTTATTGGTAGATTACTAATAACTCAATGAGGACATACCTATCTATTCATGGTGGTAGAAACATTTTTGAAGATATTCATACTGATATCTTATAGATAGAGATTTCAAGTGAACAATTAGTTGCCATTTTCTTTCATAAGTCATATAGTGAATGTTTTAGCAAATTTTGGAAAGAACTATGAGGAATGATTAATATCACTTTAATAAAAAGTATAACCACAGATAGATAAACAAATTAAAGTGGGAAATAAGATAATTATTCATTTATTTATAGGATATAATACACATCTCTCAAAAACATAGGATGAGAGCATTACATATGTACAAGTTGCATACAACTATGTTGTGCATGGATCGATATCAATAAGTCTTTTCAAATCCTATATGGGATTCTTACCATAAAGCTTATTAAACTTCAAATTAAAGATATCAAAAATGGGAGATCTAAAAAGCAAGGCTTAAGAAAAAGCATAAGGATTTCTAAAAAGAACAGGAGAAATACATGCCAATATAAAAAGATAAGCTCAAATCACAGTGGAACTATAAGAAGTGATATGACCAACATAGAGTTGAAAATAAGTTCACAAATCAGTGACCTTGTTTGGCTTCATATTAGTAAGGAAAGATTGAAAAAGATAACAAGATGCTAAAATCAATATGATATGGTCCTTTTAAGATAATATGAAGGATTAATAATAATGACTTTCAACTTGAGCTATCAATATATATAAAAATATATTTAGTACTGAATGTTGATAACTTGAAGGAATTTGAGCCATCTATATTTGATGAAAAATCTTAAGAACACTTACCAATGAAATAACTTGGTCACCAATGATGACAAGATATTAGATAAAGATAATATCCTCTAAAAAAAGGTTATTACAATAAAGAGAAAGACCAAGACTTCATATCAAATTAGGAAGAAAGGAAAAAAATACTTACTACTAAAAAATAGCATTGCTTGGAGAAATTTTAATCATTATTCCCTCACCTTAGTTTCCAATAACATTGACAAAAAGAAGAGAAGACTAAGGGACCTAGTTAAGTTTGATTCAATGAAACTCAAATTATGAAAACATGAAGCCTATGATTACAAAATCTATTATAGATATAGACTTAAAAGAAGATTTTTAGTGTTCAAAAAGAAAAGTTGTTGCTCACACATGTCTTGCTTTGAGGGCTGCACATGAACGAAAGCACATGTAGCACTAACTTGGTTCACATGTGCTACACGTAACTAGTAGGTGTACTAACCCTCTCATGCATGAGATCATGCTGGTGGTCGACGATCACATTTTCCATGGGCATGATAGTTGCTACCTATCTTCCTTATCAATTTCCCTAGAATTTGCACACACAACAACAATAATGACTTGTGGAATCTGCATGCATGTAGGGCCTTCATGCATGGGTCATGTCTAGATGACTCAAAATGTGTGAAAATTTAAAGTTTGGTCAAAAGGGATGTGTCCTTTTGTAACTAATGCATTATACTATTTGTAATAAAGAATGATAATTAAATAATTTGAACTTTTTTCGGAGTATTTAATCTTCTTAAAAAGTTTTATTCTTTTTCTTTTTATTATTTAGTTTCTCTTCATTTTACTCATCAAATTTCATTTTTGAGACTATAAAAGAAGGTTAGTTGTCAAGAGCTTAAGGAGATAAAACCTCAATGACAAATTACTTTGGTACAAATGAATAGAGGTTTCTTGGACGATTACATACACTAAAGCAAGGCAATTGTATTATGGTTTTATATATGAATGCATTTGAATAGCAAGACCCTAGACTAATTTTCTCAATGTTTATTGGGAATTAGCAAATAGATTTGTCTTGGGATTTATGATCGAGATTATAAGGGAAGTTTAGTTATATGTTTAATATAACACTTGAGGATACAAATAACTTAGCTCAACTATTAAAAGGATGCTAAATGTCAAAGTTTACAAATTCTACATTTAAATCTCTAGGGTCATCCATAGGGACATCAAGGCCATTACTAAGCTTACCTTACTTTATTTTGAGCTAAGGTGGCCAAATGTACTTCTAGAAAATATCTCCAAAATAGAACTAAAATTTGTCCTAGATGTGAGAAGCATAATCATACAGTTATTAATGTATTGCTATCTTAAACATTTAAGAAAGAAAGATAAGAGAAACCATAGAATGAAATGGAAAAATAAAAAGATAGTCTCCTCACTAATTAAGAAGAAGCATGTGATGTGAATGATGAAAATACAGATGTTATAAGATGCACTCTTCATATACAAACAAAATCGAAAGATTGAAACAGAAGAAATATTTTTACTATCATGATAACTTATAATAAGAAAGAGTTGAAATTAGTTATAAGTTGTATGAGTGCAATGAACAAATTTCAACAAGTGTACTAAAGAGAACCAACCTCAAATCTATGTCTCATCTCCAATTATTTCATATGAGTTTAGTGAATTACACTTCTTTGTTATTTAGATTTAGGTGTCTTGCTCTACTAATAAAATTTGGTGTGATATCAAACCCATGACTATCTCTTATATTGTTAAGTAGGCCATGGTTTTTGCTCTCAACATAAAAAATTATGGGAAAGACAACACTTATGTGTTGAAACACAATGAGTAGAATATCATATCGCACCCACTTAAGCCAACTAAAAAAAGCTCAACCTTCTAAAACATCCTCTTAGTTGAAACCTATTACTTCTCAAAACAAAAGAAGTAACAATTAATTAATCTTCTAATTGTTGGATAAACAATAAGAAATCAATACAACTAGAGGTTTTCACTAAAAGTGGAACAATGTTGGAGATTAGAGTGGGTTGTATTTGAAAAAATGAGAAAAAAATTCCTTCAAAAGGAATTTTATATCTCCATATATCAAAGAGGTTCCAACTAATCAAACTGGGCCCTAAATTTCCTTACAAGCTCTATAGTTCACTATATTTCCCCAAAGGATTTACTATTTTATTTCCTTGTAATGAGGGAAATCTAGCATGCCATTATCTCATTATGTGTTCACAATTGCCAAATTTGTTGTACTATAGAACAAACTGCACTAAAGTACAAAGAATAAAGGACAAGTGGATAAACTCCATAGTGAATTATTTTCATAATAAGCTTAAAAGTTATGTCTACCTAAGTAATATTTGATTTTCACATAAATTTAGCACACAATTATGCATATACATACCAAAATTTCAATCTTTATAATCAAGCATTTATTTACAATCTAATAAAGATATTCTCATTCTTTTCATCAAAGTAATTATATAAGCAATGAAAGTAAAAGAAATGCAAGATCTTTTCATTCACCACATATTTTATACTAACTATTAAAATATTATGTTTTTATAATATAATTTTTCAAATATCAGCATGTTCATTAATAATATAATCTCCTTTCAACACTATTCTCTGTGTCATGTGGTGTGCACTATCCAAACCTACAAGTAGTTAACAAATCTTGAACCACCATAATAAGTTCAGAAGGCAAAATTGATATATCATCACATATAACATTTTAGTAAATAAAGTATACCATATACCAAGATATATGTAAAATAACTAAACAATTCACATGTTACAAAAATTTCTTTTGTGACCCACTAGCACTTTATAATACAACTTTCGTAATTCATTTCCACCCAGGTTATGTGACACCCTTTATGGCACATTATTACCTAAGCCATATCACATCTTATTATGACATCATCAGCACTTAAGCCTATATTGAAACCTAACGTGGAATCATCACCATTCAAGATCATGTTACACCTCATTATAGTATTATTATCACTCAATGTTATATTACACTTCATCATGGAATCATATCCACTTAAGATCATAATATACCTTATCATGACATCATCACCATTTAAGGCCATACTCATCGTGTCGTTATCACCACTCAAGACTGTAATACACTTCATCGTGACATCATATCACTCAAGTCCATATTATACCTAATCATAATATCATTCCCACTCAATACCATATTACATCTTATCATGGTATCATCACCACTCAAAGCAAGAACATGTTATTATACATATATCATTACCCATCATTTTTCTCTAAACAAGCAAAGAGACTATATTCAAAAAATTAAACATGCAAGCAACATTCAAAAGCTCAACATTAGTACTAAGCCATGGATTTGATTATTAACAGTCAATTATTCAATTCTTTTTCCTCTTTCTCCTTACTTTCTTGAAATTATACAAATTACATACATTACATTTCAATCTATTTATAATAGAGATGCCATATTATTTTTCTTGAATTATTTGAGCCTTATGGAACCCATTGAACCTTGGATGATTTACTTTAATTAAGCAATCTATATAAACCATCAAACTATTTGATTCTTATCAAATATGTATCTATAACATCATCTGATCACTTTTATGTCTCTATTAGACCATCCTTCCACTTCCATCAAACAATTAAATGGCAATTCAATGGACATCACATGTGTAAAGCTCAAAATATAATCCCTATATAACACTCTTTAGGTCTTCATTAAAGCATTCTCTCTTTTTCTCAGATCATTTGATGTTTACAAATCCAAAATCCAAGGACTCAAAACCATCTTTGTCTAATAATATATACCAAATGTTATTCGTTAATGTACTATATGTTGTTGTATCAATTAACTCAATTGTCCACCATCAAATCATCTTTTATGCTGAAGATGTAGAAAATATCCCTAGGGAAAAATAAAAAAATAAAAAAAAATAATAGTGTAGAAGACTTACCACACTTCACCAGATTCCACTGGAAAGCCACCATGCCGAATTAAAGAATGGAAGAGAAAACCCGACGTGGTCTTGGCTAAGCACCACTATAAATCCCCTTTCATACTAACTGCAAAGGGAAATGGGGATAAAAGGAAGCGAAAGCAGGGAGAGAGGGAGAAGGAGAGAAAGAACAATTAGCTTCAAGAAGTCCCTCTAATGTGGTTGAAACCTTTGTAGCTATTGTCAAAGACCGATCACAAGATGACAGAGCTTCATCTTCCTTCATCCACAATCCTGAGTTTGCTAGAAGTCTTACCGATTTCTTCTCCTCTACTATCGATCCCACATTCTCTTAGCTCCCCAAATCTTGAAACATCTCATAGTATGTCCTTTGTAGGAGAAGAATTTTGTCTTCCTGAACATTTGCAATGCAGTTTTGGGATTTAAATCTTCATTTGAATACAGCTTTTTAAAAGCTCCTTACGAACACTTGTGTCAACCCATGTCGACTCGCACTTACCAGTGTTGACTCTGAAAGACTCGCCTACCCGTGTAGACCAATGTCGACCCACAACAACCCACATTGAACCCACACACCTATGTCAACCCGAGTCGATGCACAACAAACCATATTGATCAGCACATCTGCGTCGCCCTGTGATGATCCGTGCAGACTTATGTTGATCCACAGCAAACCTCATCGACCAACATATCCACGTCCACCTGTGACGATTCGTTCAAACTAGTGTCGACCCATAGCAGCCAGTATTGATCCCACACCTCTGTCGACCCGTGTCAACCCACAATAAACTACAATGAACCATACAATTGTGTCGACATGCAACGACTAGTGTTGACCCATAGTAATTTACATTGACCCGTGGTAAATTTCACACCTATGCTTGCCCATGACAACTTATTAGGCAAAACCAACTGACGACAACCCACGCTGACTTATGCCAGCCTGAGCCAACTAGTGTGAGCCCAAGTTGACTCGTACCTTCCCAAGCAAAGTCGTGTTGGCCTATGTTGACTCTGAGCTCACCCAACAAGATTTCTTTTCACCCTTCATATGCTTATAGGAGATTAAATTAAAACAAGTTTTACCACTTTACCAAGGAAATGTTTGTCAAATATATCAAACATCTCTCCTTATAAAAAAGAGCCACTTGAGACCCTACCCAACACACCCAAACCTCTTTATATTACACCCATTTGAAAAACATTCCAATACACACCTCTTCATAATAGTATTCTACCAACTTTGAGTACCTTACTACACAAGACCCTCTAATTCATAAAAACTAAAGCTCTCTTTTATTCTCAACCTAATCTTATAATGTCATGGATCTTACTTTTGCTCAAAAACACCCATGTTCTTTTGATGATGAGCCTCACCTGTTTTGGTAATAGGGATATATCCCAAATATCATTGGAGATATTTTCTCATTTATTGAAGATATCTTTTTGACTCCATTACCTCTTAAACTTAAAATACTTAACTCCACTTTCTATTATGATAATTAAAATCTTTATATTTTCTTAAGATAATTTGAGATAATTCACTCATTAAATATAAAATTTTCTCTACTGATATTAAAGATGTAGCTTTAAAATGATTCTAAAAATTATCTCATAAGTTAATTTTCTCATTTGATCAACTTAAAAAATTATTCTTATCCTCCTTCGTTTATTGTGTTAGACCTAAAAAGGTCTCTCAATCTCTTTTTTATTTAAAATAATATCAATTAGAACCACTTCAAGCCTACCTCTAACATTTTAAAGAATCTTCTAAAGAGATCAATTAGAAGGACTCTCGATTTACCCAAGAAGCCCTCATCATATCTCTTTAATTAAGAGATTTTTAAAAAAACTTGGTCATGTTCTTATCAAAATTATTACAAAAACTCTTTGATAGTGCTATTTTTTCATCAATGTGGAGGAATTCTCTTTAGCACTATATGGCGGATCGAAAGAGAACGAATAATTTTCACCTCTAAGGTCCCTTGATGAAAGGCAATAAACTCCACAAGATGATAAAGATTACCCTTGAAGAACTCCCCATGATCAACAAGAATACTATTCTCAACATTTCAATACTCCCTTAAGTGCATCTCTGGAAGAAATTTTGGCAAATATTAAAAAAATTGATTATATGAAATGCCAATATCACTAATAGAAAATAATCAAAGCATAACAAAATTCTATAAACATCATAGGTGACATCACCACATAACTACTAAATTCAAGGCCTTCAAAATCTTAATCGAGAGATTATTGAAAGAAGATTTCCTCCAGGAGAATCAGGTAAAAGTCTATAATCTGAATTTTATTTTTAACAATCTTACAGGATAATGAATCGTCAAAAGAATCGAAAGATGATCAGACTCTTCAATGGCATTAAAAGACAAATGTAATACCCTATTAGGATTGTATGTCATCATCAAATAGAAGTAGTCCCACTGAGAGTGCTCTCACATATTTGGAGTGGAGACCACTTGAAAACATTTATCTTAAAAGATAAAGACATAAAAGGTATGAGTTAACTTATTTTATTAATTTTTATTTTTGACTCTATTAATTGACATGACTAATGACTACTTACAAAATCTACTAAAAATTCTAGCATCACTTAAAACTTGACTAGCATATTCTTGATATCTTGTGTTGCCACCAAAATATCAAAAACTATTGATAGAGATGACCTCTACCTCTTCTTTCTCTCATAACTCTCACACGAAGGATACGAGAGACAAGGTTTAGACTTCTTCTCTTCCTTCATTATTGCTCCATTGTATAAGGGCTTAAAGAAGCATACTCTTGTCTCCTCTCTCTCCTCATCACAATTGCATTACATGATGGATTTAAGAAGTGAGGTCTTGACCTCTCTCTCTTCTAACAATTATTAGTAGTATGGAAACCTCAAGAAATGTTAGTTCTACATCATGTCCCATCATCACTTTAACAAAAACTTGATCATCACTTTTCTATGCTTCAAATTATTATTGGATCATAATATCATTAATATATCTTTATTTTACAAAATCCTTTAAAAATTTAACAATTTGATGATTTTATTGATAAACCCTATTTCCAAAAAGATTACAAACAACTCTTCATTGTAACATAAATTATGATATGAAGAGTTGGGGGATCAAATAAAGATGTAAAAAATATCCCCAAGAAAAAAAAATAATAGTACAAAAGACCTATCATGCTTCATCAAATTCCCCATGAAAGCCATCATGTCAAATTAAAAAGTGAAAGAGAAAATCCACTGTGGTCTTGCCCGAACGCCACTATAACCCCTTTTCATGTAAATTGAAAAGGGAAGGGGGACCAGATGAAGTAGAAGTAGGGAGAGAGAGATAAGGAGAGAAAGAAGGATTAGCTTTGGGTAGCCCCTTCGTTGTTACAACCATGAAAGCCCCTTTATTGTTATCACTGAAAGCCTTGCCCATTTCTTCTCCTTTGTTGTCGATCCCATGTTTTCTTTGCTCCCTCAATCATGAAACCCCTCACTGTATGTCCTTTGTAGGATAAGACATTCATCTTCCCAAGCATCAGTGTTGCACTTAAGGGATTTCAATCTACATTTGAATGCAACTTTCTAAAAGCTACCTATGAAGACCTGTTTTGACCCATGTCAATTGGTGTCAAGACAACTCGCCACCAATCTTACTGATTCACAGTTAATCTACAATGATTAGCCATCGATTCAACAGATTAGTCGATGATGCAGCTTATTCACATTTAATTCTGACAGAGTCATCGTCAATCCTAGTGAGTCATCACCAATCCCAATCAAGTCATTATCAATCCTGACCAAGTTGTGACTAATTTGAGTCTTTTTGCAGCTAATCCTGGTTGAATTACCATTAATCTTGGCCGAGTTGCCATAAATCCAATTTAATTTGTTATTGCATCCTACGATACCATCTCAATATCAATCGCTTTTTATTCAATATCAACAAGACATCCCTTAATTGTGTCACACACTCGTAATTCAAGGCATCTTAATCAAAATTTTGTCACATCATGCCAACTTGTCATAAAGATGTACTCCAATCTTCTTCTAAATAAATTAGAAATTTCACCCATTCAAGCATCTTCTTTATTTCTCTACTTTTTTGTTTAAATTTTTTGAATCATTTTTTTGCATCAACATATGCATTGGATGACCTTCAAATCATTCAAAAAATCTTGGCCTAATCTTCAATGATACATGCTTTAGAATAGGTTCTATTAACAAATGGCGAAAACCAATGATATATTCACAATGTTTCCTCTTCCTTATGAAACCTGACTTCCTAAGGTCAAAAACAATTTTTCCACCATCGCAAAATCACATCCCTTTCACTCAGGACTCCCAATTTTTTAGCTTTAATAGGGAACACCTCACATTTCCTTTATTTGTAGATCCATCCTTTGCTAAAATAGGCCTTTTACATTGAAATTCCTATGTTACTGATCTACTCTTGATAAAACTTTGAAACTTACAAATATAACTAAATCTTTAAAAGTTCATAATTAATTGTTTAAGTCTTTAAAAATTTTTGTTTAAACTTATGTGATAATTTGGACTTACAAAATAAGATCTATCTATAAGGTGTTCTCAACCTAAACTCTTGACAGTATACCTTATTTTTAGGATTGTAGTATCGAAAGTGAAAGTGTGATAATGGAAAGGAGCGAAGGAAGAAGGAGAAAAAAGAAGAATTTTGTCATAAGGAGATTGAATTTTTTAAAGAAGTTTCCTGTCATAGAATTCTAAATTCATGAATTTCTAATTCTCAAAGTTCTAAATTACTTCAAATATCCTTCTCATCACTTAATAAGAGACTTGTATAACAAAAAACATATGGGTTTGAATAGAAATATAAGAATTCTCAAAATTCTACAAATTTTGTAGATCTTGTGCTTCACCACACATGCATACGACCATGTCAGGGCATTGTTCACTTGTACTACTACTATTACTATTAGCAGATAGGCCCTTCACATGCATGTTGACCATAATGACACAAAAGGTGGCTAAAAGGACACATGTGCTTCGACATAGCTATGGCTAGCCACCATGCATAGCAATTACTATTGCATGCTGCATCAAAGATTTTCATCTTTTTGTCTCTTTCATTTATTTTTTTTCATAATTTTCATTCAATCAGCATGGAATTTCTCTGGATCATTAGCCATTTATTTTGGAGGTTCAAGTTGTATCGAATCTTTTTTTTTAAACTGATTCTCTCTCAAATCTAACTTTGGTATCTCCTTTAAATGGTTAAGACTTTTTTATCTCCATTAAATAGTTTTTTAAACTTTGTTACTATAATAGATATTTTTTATGAGTGTTCACGGTCTCTTCATTTGGTAAACACTAACAAAGCCTTTTGTTAATGTTTCTTTGACTTGAGTTAAAAGGAAGTGCTGTCTACTCTTTATAAATCGATGTCATTATGCTCATCGACAGTAGACGATATCTCGATCCCATAAGTATGAATTCTCTATTGTAATTTAATAGACATCTAGAGGTACCACTTCATAGATAATCTCATCAATATAGTCTTTGGTGATGAAAAGCTTCACCTTGCATTATTTTTTAACTCACCTTAGAGTCATTATGAATTCATTCCAAAGAATAAGCTCTTAAATGTCACATAATCTCCAACTTTAGTCTTTTTATAAGACTTTTGGATATTAGTCTTCTTACTTTTAATGTCAATAATAGTAGTGGTAAGTTCTTTCTTCGCTGTATTTAAATGGTGAAGAGTTTTTCTCTATCTTATTTTATGAAAGGTGCCCTTTAAACATGCCATAACCAACAAGCTTTCATTCATTTATAAAGAAGTCTAAAGTACCTTGTCAAATCCAATTATATTAAGTACTTTATTTTTCTTGAATTTTTTTAAATAATTTAAGACATAGTTTCTAATATTTTCTTATGTCTTATTTTCTTACTATTATTATAATACTTATGAGTGCTATGAATAGAAGGAGTGTTGTTCGTTGTGATAGTCATATATTTTTTTGAAGAATGTTTTTTCTTATATCATCAATTTTTAAACTTATACTCAAACTTTTTAGTATTTTGCCTTTTCAGTTTTATCTCTTTGTATTTATTTTTCTTTTTTCATAGTAATTAGGAATGTATTAGCTCATTTTAATTAAGGAAAATTTTAATTTATTAACAATAAGATAGTATGGATATGTAATATATTTTGATAATGTCTGTATCTCTTTAATTAATATTTTTAATTTTAAGGCTATTCTTAAAATTATGTGATATATTCTTATATCATTTGTTTTTGTCATTATCATAAACTATGTCACTTTCTTCTCTCTTGATTTTTTTCATAATTTAGATTCAATAATCTTGGAATTGATCTCCTTATCAAAATCTAATTTTTTATTCAAACTATAAAACACTCCCTATAATAATCTAGAGTAGTATGAGAATACCTTGGCATATCTTAAAACTTTTTAATCAAATTAATCAATTTTGTTTTAAATTGATTAAATTCTAGAATAGTTTTTTAGAATGTAATGTAGTGGCCTACCAATTAGCTCAATTAGTTAGTAGCTATCATCATTCTGAGGTACTTGATATGCAAAAAATTCTAAAAGTTTGTAAAGCTTGAATTAAGCTTGATGAAAAGAGATTCTATTATATATGTATAAAGATTATGGAGAAAGTTGTTCAATCAATGCTTTCATTATTAGCTAAATGAACTGACTTCACATGGTTATTAAGGCAAATATGAGTTGGTTGATGTATCCAACAAATTCCAGTCAGGTCACTTCCTCCAAATTTGCAAAAAAAACATGTAAGTTAAAGTCATTCATCATAAAAAAAATTATACATTTAATTCTTTTGGGTTTAAGTGAAGTAATATATAAGAGAGTTGAACCTAAAAATTAAAAATTATATATTAATATTTAATATATAATATGTTTAGTCTAATTTAGATCATAATATACAATCCTTAAGACTTATGATATATTTAGTTCATTTATATGAGTAATGGTTAGCTTGGCTAGAATATAAAATTTTTTAATAAAGTTGTTAAAGGCTATTAGAGATGTCTAGAGCTATTAAAAATCATCTTAAAAAACTACAAAATACACTCAAACTTAGAGAAAAGACTAATAATCAATTTTAAATTCTTTAAGAAGCATTTCTACTTAAATATGCTTATATTCATCTAGCTTTATCTAAGAGAGGTAAGATAAAGTGAAAAAGATTAGCATGCATATTTATCTTCAACTTCAATCATGACATATTATGGCCTGGGAAGGATGGATCAGTAGTTTTATGTAATGTCAAGCATTACAATATGAGGCTCAAACTTCTATTCTCATAGGTGAAAGAAATTCATTAAAACCACTTCACAAACTATTACTTAAAAAATTGTCATCTTCTATTCTTGAAACCAACATGATAAGTCATGATAGCTATTAAACTTGTCTAACTAACATTCTAATACTAGCAAAATAATCCCAAATCAACATAACACACTAACTAAGAATAAGAAGTGAAGCTTCAACAAAGCGACATATTATCCTTTAATCAAACAAGAATACAAAATGTCAATGACATCCCATCTATAGCAGTTTTGTCAATGGCTTGCTTCATATTCCAATATTGTTTATTATAAGCAAACTAAAATTATTGATTACTTTCATAATTACTTTTTTTTTACTCTTTGTTCTTAAATGTTATCCAGTTCATGATATCAATGAACTTCAAGCACCCCTCTCACTTTCCCCATGAACTTCTCTTATCATGTACCAAAATCCTCACCATCGAATAACAATTTCTTCCTTAGCACTCTTAGATGACCCAATTGATTGGAGGACCATTGCAAGATGCCAACAAATGTTCCTAGATTGCTAGTCATGGAAAGTAATAGCAGTGCCTATTTTTATCTTCCCTCATGAAATATGTGCCAACTTAATGGCTTGGTAAATAAAACAGACTATTCACATTTATATTGTTAGCAAGTATTGCTCTCTCATTCTACAAAAACACAATCATTGTAATTCTCTATCTTAATGCAGAACAAGTATAATCCCAAAACTCTTATTATTTTAGTTCCTTATTATATAAATCAAACACAACATTAGAAATTTTAAAATAATAACTTACAAAATCTAAGTAAAGACATTAACAATTATCAAAACTTTCCTCAACATACTATATTAAGAATATTGGAATAATATATTACAAATGTTTCTTGTTATATTTTGTAGCAAGAAAATAAGAATTAAGATATAGAGCAAGAGAACAAAGGGAAAAAACGAATTATAAACAATCTTGAGAATGATTAGTTGTTGGGGGATTTTATTGTGATATATTCATTGTCTAAGCATCCATGCCAGTTGTTGCTTCTCATTTGTTGAAAATATGTATTGATCAATTGTAGATTGGCATTATGCATATTTGATAGTATCCAAATGCAAACATTCTCCCTTTGCTAATTAATTTTACACATGATACTTTTGAACGTTAACATTTGTTACATCTAATTGTCTTGATGTAAGTTAAGGCATAGGCTTTTTTTTTTATTTCAACAATTATAATTAGGTCATAGGAAGATAATAATATGAAGAAATATAGTAGTTTTTCGTGAAGGGTAACAATAATAATAATATGATTCTAAAAACTAAGATGTTATATATATATATATATTGAGTTTAGCTTATAAATTTTAGAAATAAAAGTTTTAAAAATGTATAATAATTATATAAAAACTAAACCAAATTTTAATAAAAATGAAAAAAAAATTAAAAAAAAAAAGCCAAAGACTCATCAGCTCACGTGAAAACTTAACCCTCAAATGGGGCTAGTCATAATTTTTTTAAAGAGTGGACATTTTAAATGGATTTGTTAAAAGTTGTTTTAGACAATATGCTTTTAGATTAATTTAATATAATGTTTTCTAAATTTTACGATAGCTTTTGAAGTATTATTATAGTGAAGTAACGAATTGGATATTTTTTTAAAGAGTTAGAAATATTTTTGAAAAACATATCATAACATAATTTATTGTATCCACGAGGTCATGAACAACTATTAAAAATATCCAACATGCGTAAATGGGGAAGCTAGTTGTTTTAACTGATAATAAATTTAAATTTATTACTTTTCATAAAAAAATATTCCTCACATTTCATTAAGTGCAAGATTTGATATTTTACTTTTTAATTCCCTCCTCACTAGGCAGACTTTTTTTTAATGAATTTTTATTATTTTATTTTCCATATTTATAATTTCAAAAAAAAATCAAAAATTAAAAATTAAAATTTTTTCAAGTATTTCTAAGAAAATTAACTTTTGTTAAAACTAGAATTAAAGATCAAAGTCAACTCTTGAACATAATAACTGATACTTAAATTTTGAGTTTTAAGATTATACTGGATACAATTTTTGTTATATATTAAGTTATTTGATAAATAAATATACTAAAAAATTATTATTTTAAAGTGACTATATTATTCAAGATCTAAAAAAATAATTGATTTATATGACGATAAACAATCTTTGATTTTTCATAGCAAATAGTAAAATAGCTATTCGATATTATTTTATTAACATAAAATTATTTTTATATTATTTATTAGCTTTTATATTAAAATATATTTTTTAAAATTTGATGAAAAACAACTATTTGAATTTAGAAAACATTTTTATAAAAAGCTGATTTTCGAAACGATATGGAGAACACAGCTTTTAAGTGTATATGCAACATTTTATATATTAATGGGAAATGTTTTAATTTAATTTAATGTTCGAGGTTTTTTATAAATTCATGCGATTATACTTTGGTAAGTGGAATTTTTTTAAAGAACTTTTTATCTAAAGTTCTTAGGATGAAATGGTCAACTACTTGCAAAAAGCGTCAGAACTCCAAAACCAGCAGCCGCGGCAGTGAGAGAGAGATAGAGGAGAGAGAAGTGAGAGAGTGACAGAAAGACAAGAGAATGGGGAAAACAGGCACGAGTTCTGACATCACAAAGGGAAACGAGAAGGTCAACGCTTATAATTTGATGGCGTCGTCGGTACGGAGGGTGCTGATGCACGCTGACACCGTCGACTTGTGTTTAATGGCTCTAGGGCTTTTCGATGCGGCCGGCGGTGGCCTATATTTGCCGGCGATTCTGGCCGTAATGAGAAATCTAATGAACGACCTCGGTGAAGGTCCCTCCGACCCCAGCTTCATCTACAACATCAATAAAAGCTCCCTCTACTTCGTCTACCTCGCCACGGTGTCGTTTGTCGCCTCCTTCCTCGGAGAGCAGCGTGTTAATGCAATTGTTCGCCGAACTTGGGATATGCTGGCCATCCGGTGGTCTTTTCTGCAGAAGGTTACTGTTGGACGAGGACCGGAGAGAGGCAAGCGTCGAGGATGAGGGCAACGTACCTCAGGGCGCTGCTGAGGCAAGACGTGGGGTATTTTGACCTTAGGGTGGCGTCTACCACCGAGGTTATTACCAGCGTCTCCAGCGATTCCCTTGTCATTTAGGACGTGCTGAGCGAGAAGGTGAGCATTTGGTTTTTTTTTTTTTTTTTTTTTTTTTTTTTTCTTCTTTCAAATTATTTTTGTATAAAATTATTGAGTTTTGAAAAAAAAATTAAATAAATTAAAATTGAGATGTGATCCATTAGTAAACTACAATCAAGTATGGTTCTCAATTGACATGTGCACGAATATAAACATTTATTAGCAATCCGGTCAAAAATTTTAAAATCTTCAGTCATACTTTTTTTATTTTTTTGTAGTGCGAACCGCATAATAATTCTAAAGCGAACCGCATAATAATTCTAAAACCTTTTGGGACCGACTAATGGGTCCTTTATTAATGGCATCTAAAATATCACGTCATGAATTCGCTTGGTTAATAGTATAAAAAAGATTTGAAAAAAATAAACATAAAATAAGTAAAAAAAATTTGATAGATAAATATTTTTGCCACTTAATTGTTAGCAAACTTTAAGTGTTTGTTATACATTTTTAAATATTCGTTAGTATTTTTAGGTATTTAAATATTTAAATAATTTTAAATTTTAAACAAAAAGGGGGATTAATTAGTTACTTTTGAAGAGGGTAATTTTAAATTTTAAATTATGAACAAAAAAAGGGGATTAGTTATTTTTGTTGCTTATAAAAAGGTGTAACTGTTGCTTTGTTGAAATGTATGAATGAAATAAAAATTCATCGTTTTTGTCTTCTCGCACTTTAGGATTTTTGCTATCACTTTCAAATTTCTCATAAATACTCTCAAATGTAAGTTTGTAGTTTGTAATTCGAGATCTATTTTATTTCAGTTTATTTCCATCAAAGTGGTATCAGAGCTTGAAGAAGAAGAAGAACAAACGTTGTAGTGTCGAAGGGAGAAGAGTAGAAACATATTTTTTGAAAGGGTGTTTTTATTTAAAATATCTGAAATTGTGCAACAAATCGTTCCCAGATTGACGAACGAAAATTATTATAATTGGTACATTCAATTGAAAGCCCTTATTGGCTCGCAAGACCTTTGAGAGATTGTTATTGATAACTTTGATGAATTAGATGCTACTGAAGCAGAGAAGAAACTATTGAAAAAAAATCAAAAAAAGACAAAAAGGCATTATGCTTGATATATCAAGGACTTGATGAAGCCACTTTTGAGAAAGTTGTAGAAGTGACTACAAGCAAAGAAGTTTCAAATAAACTTAATACAATCTTCAAATGTGTTGAACGTGTGAAGCGTGTACGTCTCCAAATCCTTATAGGTGATTTTGAGTAGTCAAATATAAATGAAAATGAGATTATCTCAAATTATGTCTCACGCTTGATTGTTATTGTGAATTTGATGAAGAGAAATGGAGAAAAAATTGACGATGTATGTGTGATCAAAAAGATACTTTGTTCTTTAATTTTTATGTTTGAACATATGGTAATAGTGATTGAAGAATCTAAAGATATAGGTAGATTATCTATTGAGGAGTTAATAGGTTCTTTATAAGTGCACAAGCAACGACAAAAAAAGAGTTAAAGTTTGACCTATTGATCAAGCATTAGAATTAAAACTGAATTTCAAAGAAGATGATACCTTGAAGAAAGAGAATTCAAATTCAAGGGGTAGAGAACGAGGTTCATATCAAGAACATGAAAGAGGTCATTTCTAAAATAGATTTCAATAAAAATTTAATCAATCTTACAATCAACAGGGGCATGGAAGAAATAATACTTCTCGAGGTCGTGGATAAGGAAGAAATATTGAATGTTATAATTGTTATAAGTTTGGTCATTATGCTTTTGATTGTTGGCATAAGAATAATCAATCAAATTATGTCAAAACATCACAAGAAGAGTGAATATCTTTATTGAATGAAAAAGAAGGTAACAAAAAAGAAGATGTATTATTTCTTAACTCATGAGCAAGTAACCATATGTGTGAAAATAGATATCTATTTGATACAATTATTGAAAATATACAAGTGTGAGTCTTGGAGACTCATCAAAATTAAAAATTGATGACAAAGGTAATATAAAATTTTATAAAGAGAATAAGTTTTCAATTATTATTTTAGATGCATATTTTATTCCTGATATGAAAAGTAATATTCTAAGCTTTGGCCAATTGATTGAGAAAGGATATATTATACATATGGAGAATGATTATCTTCTTTTGCAAGATTTAAAAAGAAGAAATATTACTAAAGTGAAAATGTCGACAAATCATGTGTTTCCTCTTCAATTAAAGTCAACAAGTTTGTTATCTTGGGCATCTTTCAAATGATTCTTTGAAATGGCATCTAAAAAATGGTCATCTTAACTTTGAAGGTTTGATGTTATTGGCAAAGGAAGGAATGGTGAAAGGCCTTCCTTTATTAGATGATCCAAATCATATATGTGAGGCTTATATATTTGGAAAACAACATCCTCTTCCATTTCAAAAAGATAATACTTGGAGAGCTAAAAGACCATTGCAGCTTATTCATATAGATATTTGTGATCCATTAGTGTCATTATCTAATGGAGATAATAAGTATTTTATTACTTTCATAGATGATTTTAGTAGAAAAATAAGAACATATTTTATTAAGAAAAATTTGTTACTATCTTTATATTTAAAAAGTTTAAATGTAAGGTTGAAAAGGAGAGTGGGCTATTCATTCAAAGCCTTAGATTTGATAGAGGTGGTGAGTATACATCAAATGAATTTATTCAATTGTGTAAACAAGAAGGTATCTGACATCAATTTACCACAAGTTATACTCCGCAACAAAATAAAGTGGCTGAACAAAGAAATCGTACTATCCTTAATATGACATGGACAATAATGAGAGAGAGGAATATGCTAAAATAAATTTGGGTAGAACAGTTGCATGTTCAACTTATTTGTTGAATTATTGTTCTACTAAAGCTGTGTGTTATATGACACTACAAAAAGCTTGAAGTGGATATACACCAAATGTTTCTTATTTTTGTATATTTGGTTGCATTGCATATGCACAGGTACCTAAAGCTTTAAAAAAGAAATTAGATGATAAAGATAAAAAATACATATTCATTGGATATATTGAGGTGTCAAAAGCCTAAAAACTCTATAATTCTTTAAACAAAAATGTGATTTATTAGTTGCAATGTTGTGTTTATAGAAAAAGATACTTAGAAGTAGAAAGAAGAGAGGGATGATAAAACTATCACACTTGGGCAAGAAGAAGAAATTCAAAATCAACAAACACATTATTTGAATTCTTTAACAAGTTCTCCTTAAAGAATAATTATTATGCAAAAGATAGCACATCCTATTGACTCAAGATGAACAATGAAAAGTCTACAAGAGATATATGAGAAAACTATTAAGTTTTCTTACTTATTCTATTATTTTGTTGATAATGATCTTTTGATGAAATAATCCAAGATATAAATTAACAAAAGGCTACGGGTGAAGAAATAAAATATATAGAAAAGAATGATGTATGAGAGTTAGTTGATCTCCCTTCTCAAAAGAAACCTATAGGAGTGAAATGGGTTTATAAGATCAAATATATAGTAGATTAAATAGTGGATAAATACAAGACAAGACTTGTGGCAAAAGACTTCAAGCAAAAATATGGTATAGACTACAATGAGATATTTGCTTTAGTTGTTCGATTTGATATAATGAAGTTTATTTTAGCACTTGCAGTGCATCATGGATAGAAGGTATGCCAACTTGATGTTTAATCTATATTTGTGAATGGAGTTTTAGAAGAAGTATATATTGATCAATCTGAAGGTTATAAAATTATGTATGATCTATATAAAATTTATCATTTGAAGAAGGCTTTATATGGATTAAAACAAGCACAAAGGGTATGGAATACCAAGAGCATGGAATGCCCTTTTGAGCATACACTTTATATTAAGACAACTAATAATGATATTTTTATAATTTGTCTTTATGTAGATGATGTGCTTTTTACAGGAATTGATTTTTGAATTGCTTCAAAAATTCAATAGAACTATGCAGCATGAATTTGACATAACAAATATTGGTGAAATGTCATACTTCCTTAACTTAGAAGTGAAGCAAATGACAAATAGAATCTAAATCTCTAAAAAGAAAGTTATGCTATTGAACTTCTAAAGAAGTTTAGAATGGAAGATTATAAATCAATGGCCACACTACTTGATGTGAGAATGAAAATAAGTAGAGAAGGAGAAGGAAAGGACATTAACTCTACTTTATTCGGAAGTTTTATTAGTAGTCTTCATTATCTCACTATCACAAGACCTAATATTCTATATTATGTTGGACTCATTAGTCAATATATGAAAAGTCCAAATGAAACATATTTGATGGTTGCAAAAAGAATACTTAGATATATTAAAAAAACACTTGATTATGGTTTGTATTTTGCTAAACAAAGTGAAATAGATTTATGTGGCTATTCTGACAGTGATTAGTGAGGTGATATAGATAAAAAAAGAGTATAACTAGTTATTGTTTCTTCATAAGTTCATCAATATTTATGTGAAGATCAACTAAACAAGATGTCATTGCTCTTTCATCTTATGAAACAGAGTATATTATAGCTTTATCAATTGTTTATGAAGTAATTTGATTACAAAATTTATTATAAGAGTTACATTATCAACAAGAAGAATCAATAACTATCTTTATTGACAATATATTAGTCATCAAATTAGCAAGAAATCTAGTTCAACATGTGAGAAGTAAACATATCGAGACAAGATATTATTGTCTTCGTGATCACGTCAACAAGAAGACTATAAGTTTGGCACGTTACAGAACTGAAGAACAAGTAACTGATATTTTTACTAAATCGTTTAGAGTGAAGAAGTTCCAAGAATTATTAAATCAATTAGGGTTGAAGATACTTCAAGTTTGAAGGAGAATAATATTAGCAAACTTTAAATATTTGCTATACACGTCTAAATGTTTGTTAGTATTTTTAGGTGTTTAAATATTTAAATAATTTTACATTTTAAACAAAAAGAGGGATTAGTTGCTTTTGAAAAGTTATAATTTTTAATTTTAAATTAAGAACAAAAAGTAGAGATTAGTTATTTTTATTGCTTATAAAAAGGGGTAAGTGTTGCTTTGTTGGTATGTATAAATGAAATAAAAATTCATCGCTTTTGTCTTCCCATACTTTAGGGGTTTCGCTACCATTTTCAAATTTATCGCAAATACTCTCGAATGTAAGTTTTTTTTGTAATTCGAGATCTATTTTATTTCACTTTATTTCTATCACTAATTAGTTAATATGTTGTCTAGCTTTTATTTGAAGATAAAAATTTGTTAAATAGTTGTGCATTACATTTTATCTTTGATGTTAGGTATTAGTAAAGAATATGTTTTTTTTTTCTTTTTGGTAATTTAAAATGCAGGTACCAAATTTCATGATGAGCTGCATGACCTTTCCTACATACTAGGTTTCATCCTGATGCGGCGGTTAGCTATGGTGGTTTTCCCCACGATTCTGCTACTCATCATCCCGGGCTTAGCCTACAGCCGGGTCTCGCTGGGCTTGGCTCGACGGATCCAAACAGAGTACAGCAAGGCCGGCGTGATCGCCGAGCCAAGCGATCTCCTCCGTCCGCGCCGTCTACTCCGCCGCTGAGCGCTGCACCATGTCGGCCTTCTCGTCCGCCCTCGAGAGCTCCGTCCGCTTTGGCCTAAGGCAGGGACTCGCCAAGGGCTTCGTTATCGGCAGCAATGGCCTCACCTTTGCTATCTGGGCCTTCGTTGTGTGGTACAGCAGCCGGCTCGTCATGTATCACGGCGCCAAGGGAGGCACCGTCTTCGCCGTCTGTACTGGAATCATCTTCGGTGGCCTCTCCCTCGGCTCCAGCCTCTCCAATTTGAAGTACTTCGGGGAGGCGATCGCAGCGGCGGAAAGGATAAGGGAAATTATCGAGAGGAAACAGGAGATCGATTCGGAGAGCTGGGAGGGGGAGGAATTGGAGTTAGTGGAGGGGGAAGTGGAGTTTAGGGAGGTCACATTTGTTAGCAAACGTTAAGCATTTGGTTAGCACTTTTTAATTGTGTTTAGAATATTTTAAATGTTTTGTTAGTTTGTTAGCATTTTTAGGAATTTAAATATTCAAATAATTTTAAATTTTAAATTAGGAGCAAATATTTGGAAGATTGGTTATTTTTTATTTGCTATAAATTGATGTAATTGTTATTTTATGAATATGAATTCATGAATGAAAAGTACATAGTTTTTGTCTTCCTCCAGTTTAAGCTTTTTGCTTTCATTTTCAAATTTCTTCCTACATTTTTACTTCTATCAAAGTGGTCTCAAAGCTAGAAGAAGAAGATCGAATGCTATAGCGTGGAAGGGAGAAGAGGAGAGGTATTTTTTTAAAAGATGTTTTTATTTAAAATGTCTGGAATTGTGCAACAAATCATTCCCAGATTGACGAACGACAACTATGATAATTGGTGCATCCAATTTAAAGCCCTTCTTTGCTTAAGACTTTTGAGAGATTGTTATCGATGGCTTTGATGAATCGGATGCTACTGAAGCAAAGAAGAAACTATTGAAAGAAAATAAAAAAAAGACAAAAAGGCATTGTTCTTGATATATCAAGGGATTGATTAAGTCACTTTTGAGAAAGTTGCAGAAATGACTACAAGTAAAGAAGTTTGGAAGAAACTAAACACAATCTTCAAAGGTGTTGAACGTATGAAGCGTGTACGTCTTCAAATCTTTAGAGGTGATTTTGTGCAATTAAAGATGAATGAAAATAAGACTATCTCAGATTATGTTTCACGCTTGATTGTTGCTGTGAATTTAATGAAGAGAAATAGAGAACAAATCGACGATGTACGTGTCATTGAAAAAGTACTTCATTCTTTAACTCTTATGTTTGAGCATGTGGTAACAGTAATTGAAGAATCTAAAGATATATGTAGTTTATCTATTGAAGAGCTAATGAGTTCTTTACAAGTGCATGAGCAACGACTAAAGAAAAGGGCTGAAGTTGCACCTATTGATCAACCATTAGAGTCAAAATTGAATTTGAAAGAAGACAATACCTTGAAGAAAGAGAATTCAACTTCAAAGGGAAGAGGACGAGGTTCATATCAAGGACGTGGAAGAGGTCATTTCCAAAACAGATCTCATCAAACATTTAATCAATCTTACACTCAACACGGGCATGGAAGAAATAATGCTTCTCGAGGTCGAGGACAAGGTAGAAATATTTAATGTTATAATTGTCATAAGTTTGGTCATTATGCTTTTGATTGTTGGCATAAAAATAATCAATCAAACTATATTAAAACATCACAAGAAGAGTTAATATCTTAATTGGTTGAAAAAGACGGTAAGGAAAGAGAAGATGTATGGTTTCTTGATTCAAGAGCAAGCAACCATATGTGTGAAAAAACACATCTATTTGATTCAATTAAAAATGTGCAAGCAAGTGCGACTCTTGGAGACTTATCAAAGTTGAAAGTTGAAGGCAAATGTCATATAAAACTTTATAAAGAGAATGAGATTTCAATTATTTTTTCAGATGCATATTTTATTCCTGATATAAAAAATAATATTCTTAGTCTTGAGCAATTGATTAAGAAGGGATATATTATACATATGGAGAATGGTTATCTTCTTTTGCAAGATTCAAAAGAAAGAAATATTACCAAAGTGAAGATGTCGACAAATAATATGTTTTCTCTTCAATTAAAGTCAACAAATGACATTTGTTATCTTGGACATCTTTTAAATGATTCTTTGAAATGGTATCTAAGATATGATCATCTTAACTTTGGAGGTTTAAAATTAATAGCAAAAGAAGGAATGATGAAAGGTCTTCCTTTATTGGATGATCCAAATCATATACGTGAAGCTTGTATACTTAAAACTACTATTTCAAAAGAATAATACTTGGAGAGATAAAAGACCATTGCAACTTGTTCATACAGATATTTGTGGTCCATTAGTGCCATTATCTAATGGAGGTAAAAAGTATTTTATTAATGTCAGACGATTTTAGTAGAAAAATGTGAACATATTTTATTAAGTAGAAATCTACTACTATCTCTATATTTAAAGAGTTCAAATATAAGGTTGAAATGAGAGTGGCCTATTCATTCAAAGCCTTAGATCTGATAGAGTTGGTGAGTACACTTGAAATGAATTTATTCAATTATGTAAGTAAGAAGGCATACGACTTCAATTTACCACAAGTTATACTCCACAACAAAATGAAGTGGCTGAAAGAAGAAACTGTATTATCCTTGATATGACAAAGACAATGATGAGAGAGAGGAATATGCTAAAAGAATTTTGGATAGAAGCAGTTGTATGTTCAACTTATTTGCTGAATCGATATCCTATTAAGGCTATGCATTATATGACTCCACAAGAAGCTTGGAGTAGATATACATCAAGTGTTTCTTATTTTCAAATATTTGGTTGTGTTGCATATGCACAGGTACCTAATAAATTAAGGAAGAAATTAGATGATAAAGGTGAAAAATATATATTCATTAGAAGTAGAAGGAAGAGAAGGATGATAAAACTATCAAACTTGGGCAAGAAGAAGAAATTCAAAATCAACAAACACATGATTTTAATTGTCCAATAAGCTCTCCCTCAAGAACAACTATTATGCAAAAGACAGCACATCTTATTGATTCAAGTAGAAAGATGAAAAGTCTACAAGAGATATATGAGCAAACATTTGAGTATTCTAACATATTCTGTTATTTTGCTGATAATGAACCCATTTCTTTTGATGAAGTAGTGCAGGATATAAATTGACAAAAGGCTATGGATGAAGAAATAACATCTATAGAAAAGAATAATACATGGGAGTTCGTTGATTTTTCTCTTCAAAAGAAACCCATAAGAGTGAAATGGTTTATAAGATCAAGCATAAAAGTAGATGGAATAGTGGATAGATACAAGGCAAGGCTTGTGGCAAAAGACTTTAAGCAAAAATATGGTATAAACTACAATGAGGTATTTGCTTCAGTTGTTCGATTTGATATAATGAAGTTGAGTTTAGCACTTGCAGTACGTCATGGATGGAAGGTTGTCAACTTGATATTAAATCTGTATTTTTGAATGGAGTTTTAGAAGAAGTTTATATTGATCAACCTGAAGGTTACAAAATTATGAGTGATCCACATAAAGTCTATCGTTTGATAAAGGCTTTATATGGATTGAAACAAGCACCAAGAGCATGGAATATCAAGATTGATGGATATCTTTAACAGCAAAGATTCCAAAAATATATATTTGAGCATGCAATTTATATTAAGACAACTCAAAATAATATTCTTATAGTTTGTCTTTTATGTAGGTGATATGCTTTATACAAGAAATCTTTTGAATTATTTCAAGAATTCAAAAGAACTATACAGCATGAATTTGACATGACAGATAATGGTGAAATAGCATACTTTCTTGGTTTGGAAGTAAAGCAAATGATAAATGAAATCCCAATCTCTCAAAGAAGATATGCTACTGAACTTCTAGAGAAGTTTAGAATGGAAGATTGTAGATCAGTGGTAATAGCACTAGATGTGAGAAAGAAAATAAGTAGAGAAGGAGAAGGATAAGATATTGACTCTACTTTGTTAAAAAGTCTTGTAGGTAGTCTTCGTTACCTCACTATCACAAGACCTAATATTCTATATTCTGTTGGACTCATTAGTCGATATATGGAAATCCAAAAAAAACATATTGGATGGTTACAAAAAGAATACTAAGGTATATTAAAGGAACACTTGATTATGATTTGTATTTCACAAACCAAAGCAAAATAGATTTATGCGGCTACTCTAACAGTGACTGGGGAGGTGATATAGATGAAAGAAAGAGTACAACTGGTTATTATGTTTTCTTAGGTTCATCAGCATTTATGTGGAAATTAACTAAACAAGATGTCATTACTCTTTCATCTTGTGAAGCAGAGTATATTGCAGCTTCATCAACAGTTTGTGAAGCAATTTGGTTACGAAATTTACTGCAGGAGTTACATCATCATAAAAAGAGACAACAACTATATTAATTGACAATATGTCAGCCATCAAATTAGCAAAAAATCCAATTCAACATGGGAGAAGCAAGCATATCGAGACAATGTATCATTTTCTTCGTGATCATGTCAACAAGAAGATTATAAGTCTGGTACATTACAGTTCTGAAGAACAAGTGGCTGATATTTTCACTAAATCGCTTAGAATGAAGAAGTTTAAAGAATTACGAAATCAATTAGGGTTGAAGATACTTCAAGTTTGAGGGTGAGTAATGTCAGCAAACTTTAAGCATTTGGTTAGTACTTTTTAAGTGTGTTTATCATATTTTAAGTGTTTTTTTAGTTTGTTAGTATTTTTAGGAATTAAATATTTAAATATTTTTAAATTTTAAATTAGGAACAAACTTTCAAATTATGAGCAAATATTTGGGAAATTAGTTTTTTCTTTACTATAAATTGATGTAATTGTTGTTTTGTGAATATGAATTCATGAATGAAAAGTTCATAGTTTTTGTCTTCCCCCACTTAAGTTTTCTGCTGTCATTTTCGAATTTCTCCCTACACTTTTATTTCCATCAATATTTGTGTATTCGACGAGATCGGAGGCCGAAGTGTTCAAGGGGTTCAGCATGATGGTACCGGCGGGCAAGACAGTGGCTTTGGTGGGAGGGAGCGGATCGGGAAAGTCGACGGCGGTTGCGCTGCGGCAAAGGTTCTACGACCCGGCCGGTGGGGAGGTGTTGCTTGATGGAGTGGACATAAGGAGGCTAAGGCTGAAGTGGCTAAGGGCGCAGATTGGGTTGGTGAGCCAGGAGTCCGCGCTCTTCGCGACCACAATAAGGGAGAACACACTGTTTGGGAAGGAAGACGCGACGTTAGAGGAGGTTGTGGAGGCGGCGACGGTGGCCAACGCGCATGGATTCATCTCCCAGCTGCCACAGGGATATGATACACAGGTAATTAAACATTTCTTCGTAATTCGAAATATGCTACCAGTATTACTTATCGTCATCATTAAGTGGTTGTGGGTCCTTAGATTTTAAATCACCACTGCTTCAACAAGACGCCACGTTAAGAAATAAATTTAATTAAAGAGCATTAAAAAACTTTACCAACTTCAAAAAAGTTGCCAATATCTGTTCTTGATAGGAGTAACAAAGTCAACGGTTCTCCTGATTATTAGTTTTGGAAATTGGAATCGTATATTCTTTAAATGAAGTTCAAAAGGCGATGCCAAAAGCTTTTTTTTTCCTAAAAATTTATGACATTACTTATTACAAATTTAAAATTAAAAATTATTTAAAATTAATCTTATTAATAAATATAAAAATTATTTATTTGTTTGTTAATATTTTATATTATTTTATGTTAGGGAGACATATTGATATTGAAAGACAATCATAATATGTGTGTAATCAAAACTCACATGCATTGTAGCGTATTACCTAAGTTCAATGATCAATGGATAATTGATGTAGTAGTATCATAGGAGATTATCAAGAGCATTTTTAATGACATCAAGATTTAGTTGCATAAAAGGTCATAAAGAGAAAAAAACTACAACTTTAAACAATTGAAAAGTAAGCTCTACCACGTCATTCAATTAAAATTAATGTGAGGAAAGACCTTGTCATTGTAGGGACTTAGGCCCGTGAAGGATAATTAGGAAAAAAAATACTTTAAAAATTATGTAAATTTAATTTTCCTTTTCCCTTAATTGTCCATGGTCATCTCCTTTGTAGTTGACCAAAGTTAGTTGTTATTTGAGAAATTAGCTTGGTAAGTCATATCAAGAGATTACCCAAAAGAGACTATTCACAAAAAAATAATCAAAGAATTATACAAGATTGATTTAAGTAGTTGTCCAATGATACAAAATGACTGATAGATCAACGATTTGTATAGTGAATGGGACAACAACTTCTACAAGGGCTAAGAAAGCAAGTTTTGGTAGTCTTATTGAGAGGCTAACATGAGATAATGCGGCTTTGACAAATTGAGCATGATCTTGAGCTTGGTGAAGGGTGAAACTTAAGGTTATTCTGAGTATAAAACTTTAATAAGGGCCAAATAACACATAAGTTAGGTGAAGAAGACTTTGTTAGTTATGTTGGTAGATAGATAAATAAGGGCTCTATTTGTCAAAACTCTAAATAACTAAGATAACAAAACAAGTATTAGGAAGGCTAGTTGAATGATGAAAATAATTGAGAGGACTATTGATATAGAGATCACTTAGTCTAAAGAGGAAAGACTGAGCCTCAACTTCATTAGTGATGAACTTGAGAGATGTAGGGCTTATAATCAACATGTGGTGTTTGGGGAATAAAGGGAAAATATTCTTATTAACACATCTTTCTAAATGAATTGGAGCCCAAATATTCATATAGGTTCATTGATTTGTAGCAAATATTATTATTGCCTTTCGGATGCAAATAAATAAAAACTAGTACAAACATGTCACCTTAATTGGGGTGTGTTGCCTTCCTTCTCACCACTGAAGATAGATCTTGGTTGACTAGTTAAAGCACTTCCTAATTAATCAGTTAAGGATAAGATGTAGAGAAAAAGTAAAATAATTCTCTTCAAAATGTATCGAAAGGATAGAGCCAGTTGTTAGGACTACAAAAAAGTTTATCTTAGAGAAGAACTGATTATCATGTCATTAGTAACATTGATAAGAGCCATAAGATGAGTCATCAATGGTGTAATTACTAAGAGAATGACCACTAGTATATGTGGGTGCATACTCTTAAGCTACCTTTATTATACTTATGGTCTATGCACCATTAGAAAGGAGGTTGATTGCTCTAGATCAAATTTTTTTCGTGCTTATCGAAAGTAAAGAAGCACTTGTCTATGTTAATTGGGAGGGCGAGAGAGGCAATTGTGAGTAGAACATCTAAATTTCAATGGGGCTTTATTATATAAATAGAATGACCATTTCTATACGATTGTTTTTCCTGCTTTGTTGAGAGGCCTTAAGTGAGGACAGGCGGCCCTTAATTGTTGAGCTTAATGGCCTTGCTAGAGCCTTTTTTGTGAACCTATTCTATTTTTTTGGACTATGAGTTCATGGAACATCTCAATTTCTAGCACAATATGAAATTATAATAGATAAATAGATTAGAGGAGGAGCTTTTAGAGGTTCAAAAATGAATGATTGAGCCAAAGGAAAGTTCTTAACTAGCTAAGGCTATTACAGATTATCTACAACAGACTCAATAGCTTTTGAGAGGATGTAGAGATCATAAGTGATTATAAATATCTTCATATGATTGAATTGAATAGTAAGTTATTATCTGAGAAGGTTGTCACTCTATAGGGTGAGATTGTAGAGCTTTTACAACATCAACGAACTCCAAAATTGGATTGGTAACTCTGCATGCATAATCAAGAGAGGAGGTAATAAGATGACACAAGTTAATGGTGTTTGTTGGGCTAATGTTTGAAACCATCTCAAGTTGTCAAGAGTTGGACTCTTCACTCTTAAGGTTGTAACAGAAAATCTCTGATGATGATTAGGATGAGATCAACCCTTGGGAGGAGTAAATTTTGAAATTTTGTATGTGGTTTTGTCATGAGTCAATTATATTTGCTTTTCTATTTCTAATTAGCTAGAATTCTTTGATAAGAATGTCTTACTCAAGAAAAGAAAGCTTAATCATGATCAGGACATTCATTTGGTTGAGTCAATGGAGGTTAAGACATAAAAACCATGGGACTGATTTTTTTATCATGAGTGCAGGTTTATCTTACACACTACCCTCTCCCCACCTTATTCCTTCTTATTGAGTGATAGTTATGAATGGAGCAAGATCTCCACATTAAGTCATATAATCTTTTTTCAACTGATAATTGGTCATTCAATGCTAACAGAGGGGCATTGATAGTTGCATCAAGAGATTTAACTATCTTGAGTATGTTTGGAGTAATGGAATATTTGAATTAGGTACAAATCAATAGAGTTTTAAGAGTAATTATATATTTTAGGCCAACATCTTAAAGTAAGACATAAATTTAGGTATAAAACCTATGTACTTTATTTTGTGACTATAACAATTCAATTTAAATACTTTTGTCATGAGCTTTAAATGAGTTTCTTATAGAATGATTAAGTGAGTAGGTTTGGTGCACCATTTTAGAAGATGCAAATAATTTTTGTTTGTAATGAGATGGGTTTGCTTAGTAACTTTGTTTCTTTTCTTGCCCATGAATTGTTAGGTAAGCACTCATGGAGGAGCACTCATGGCCTGAACTAAGAGACATAGTTGAGCTAAGGAGGAAATTAATGTCTCCTTGGATAGTGCATCAATGGAGTATAGAATCCTTGGTGATTGTGTTATTTATGATTTAAAAGATGAAATTGGTATGGTCAAACTCGATTATTATTGGGTGTGATGATAGGTTGTAAGATCTTATCCACCCTCTTATACTTTGTGAGTTGGATATTAAAAGAGAAAAAATGTAGCAAAGGAGCATAACACTTAAGACATTTTCACGGAGAATTAGTGTCATGGTAAGATTGGCCAAATTTAAAAAAGAGAAGTCCAATTTCAAGTATAAATCAATTTTAGGATAGGTAGGATTGCTTGTTGATTTCTTTCAAAAAAGCTTTCCTCTTGATGTCACTCTTTTAAAGGAAAATTTCTCCTTCCTTTTAGAAGCACTAAGCAATTAGGGACAAGATTTTCCCTTCTTTTTTAGGCTCTTCATGGTGGATGACTACAATGGGCCCTATCATAACATTCATTAGCATTAAGGAAAAGCCCAAAAATTCAAAGCTCAATGCATTTTGATGACATCATTTTAGATGAAGATGCCTTCTTCCTGTATCAAGGATTAAGATTTCTCAGTCAACAACTATAAGTATTAGACAAGTATCACCTCAAGATATCATTAGTGGGCTTAACTGATTAAATTGTCAATAAGAGTGTAAAATTAATCTCAGTACAGCTAAATGACATCAACACATATACAAATACTAATCTTGTTTATGTTTGTATTAGTGTGGTAGTTCTTAGGCTCATTTATCATGACATGATTGTGCATTGTTAGTAAAAAGAGAACATTGAGAACATTTATAAACAATATTGAGAATTGATAACAAGAAAAAGACTTCATTGAAAAACATGAATCAAAATAATAGGAAATAGAGCTTCATTATGTCTTTGAATAATAGTAAAAGGGAGAGTATGCCTCATCATTACATGAACATGTAGTGATGAAAAATCACTATCACAACTCTAGTATCTACATGAATTAATTTTTCTTTCTTTTACTGCATAGCTCATCTTCCAAACTTGAAATTGTAAAATGTTTTTTGGAAGGAAGCTATGTGATAGATCATATTAAGATAGGGTCTCTTGATGTTATGGTTGATAAAATGAGATATTTGACAAAAATTGTAAATTTAATGTGTGAGATAGTTGAGTAATAAATGCAAATTCATAATATATGGCTTAAATTGAGAGAATGAGGGAGTAACTTAGAGTCATGATAATAGAGTGAGCAAGTTAGGGCAAACCTTGTTGTGAATTAGTTTTCTTGTGTATTGAAATTTATACTTGTTGTAATTTAACTTATGTATTGAAAATTTACTTGATCTAAGCCTCAAAAAATTTTAGCCATAAGTTCGAAGGAGAAAATGAATAGTTTAAAACTTTTGTGGTGACCAAATTATTTGTCATATACTCCCTATTTGGTACATGACCACAACATGACTTTGTTTACTTTCTTGGCTTCCTTTGTGGATGTAGATCATCTATTTTATTTTTATTTGGGCTATTGTTTTGCCCATGACACTCCATTATCTTTTGCATGGTCACTTTTACTTAAGATTCTAAGACTATTTAGTTAGTCTCCACACTCATTTTGAGTATCTAAGATAATTTTTTATCTTCAATATTGTATGAACAATCTATCTTGTATAGACCCACTCTATCATTCAATGGAGCAAATTATTATATTTCATCAATTAAAAATCATTAGCTATCCTTTTTTATGCATTTGAAGCATAGGATTTGGATTGTTGTATATTGGGTGTTAAAGATGTTAATTAAAAACATAAAAAGTCAAATAAAAGAAGTAGTGAATCTGCTTGCATTACCATAACCAACCTATGCTTGATTGGTAACTCATCTTATTAGGATTGAGCTCCAAAACTCTCAAGTATTTCATGGGAAAATTAAATCTCTTGATTGCAACAATTAAAATCCTTCTTTAAGAACTAGTGAATTGATCATCAAGTAAGTAATGACTTTATCTCATAATTAAAAATCTCTTGCAAGCATTGCTCTTCTAAGTGAAGAGCAACAAGCTAGTATTCATTTTGTTTATATGAATTATTATATAAATAGCCACAATGAACTTCCCCTTTACTAATAAGCATTTTTGGCAATCACATCTTTGTTAGACTATGTGCTACATATGTCATCTCATATACGAGTATTAAGGGCTCTTGTTCCCTTCTTGTTCATCTAAATTATATTATTTTGAGTACTATTGAATGGAGCTTTTGATGATGAAATCTCGCTATCTACTCTTCTTATAAACTTGGAAGTTACCAGCTCATCATGACATAGTTTTTGGTCAATCTCTCATTATGCTTAACCAAACATTGGCTTAAATGATGAAGTTATTCTAATCTTCATCCTACATGAAATATCACTTTTTGGCCCCTAAAAAACATTGTCGCTGGATCCCTTTACTTTGTTGTATCTATTGAAGTGCATATTGACTACTAACAAAGGTAATTACACAAACTAGCACTATGGATCTAACATATCCCATTTTCTTATTGATTAGACTTGATGAATCTCTTAGTCATGATATTACATCATCTCTCTATTGAACTTTGTCATGAGTAAGATTGTCTTCTAATGCTCCATCCAAACAAGTCTTATTAACATAAATAGAAAAGCAAAAATAAAAGAGAATTTATGCTTAAATAAGAATGATTGATGTAAATCTCTAAAAACTTGGGCAAAGATTCCTTTATTCAAGGTACAAAATGAAAATTAAATAAGAAAAAATATGGATTCCTAATTATCTAGTTAGTCAAATACTAGTTTAATAGCACTAGTCAAAAGACAATTCTTTCATATATTGATCTTATGCTTTCCTTTTAATCTTTAAGAATGAATTAAGACTATCCTATTTTCTTTAGATAGTTCAAAGCATTAAGAAAAAAGCTTTTTTTCTTCTTTAATTGAGTCATACCACCTTTACTATTTAGGCCTTTAAATTAGCAAAAAAAACTTATTACTCTCAACTCATTCCTCCACCATAGTTGCCCAACTCTGAAGCTCCCAAGTTCCAACTCTTGTTACTTATCTTTCTTAAGATGATGTTAATGTACAATTACAAATTAATCTACAATCTCTTCAAATAAAATAAGGTGTCTTAAAAGGATTATAGTAAGATGCTAACCTTATAAATTACGACCCTCTCGCTTTGTCGAAGCACTTTTGGTAAGGCAGATGATGTGGTAACTTAAAAATTTGAAGATATAAAATGTGTCTCCAACACTCCAAAACAAAGCATTTATCAAGATCTAAATATTATGTTTCTAGTTGTCTCTCTTATCCTCTAAAATAATAATAAGAACTTCTACCTCCCCTTAACATCTATGAAATAGGTTTAAGCCAAGATGATTGATCTCCTTACTTAATGAAGGTCTCAACCTAGCAAATCATTCTAGCTTATTCATTATTCCACTATTGGTCCTTTTGTGTCTTGGCATCTTTGACAAATTTTATCCATCAAATGGTGATATTTCTCTAGCTTAGTCAAGTAGGCATTGGCAATAATATGCATGGTGTGAAACCACTTCTTAGGCATAATGGCTTCCCTTATTGTGCCCTTTCATGTTGTTAAAGAAGAGGGATGTTGCTTTGTGGAATCTCTTGTCATTGCATAAGTCTCTCATAGACACTTCTCTTGTCAACAGTTATTAAATTACTTGATTCTAGCACTAAGTTTTATTTTGATTCACTAGGGAGATACATCTTATCCCTTGGTTGTGATAAAAGTCAATGATCCATCTTTAAGCCATCATGTTAGGCTATCCCCCTCTACTTCTTTGAGATTGTAATGAAGAAACCTACTTAGAGTCTTCTTCCTAATGATTTAAGAGAATTAAAGAACCTTAATTTCTTACTAAATTTTAGTAGATGCCCTTCTCAACTTTCTAGGTTATGGTCAAGTAAATTGCACCCAAAAGACATCTAAATTTTAGCCTCAGTTGTGCTTCACAAGTACTCATCAGTTCATAAATCACCACCACAATGTTCAGTGTGATTTAAGTTTGGATAAAGCTAAGGAAGCAAAAGATGTCATCTTAAAGACTCTCATATTGGAGCCTTATCCTATTGCTAAGGCTCATCTTTAAGATGAGAAATTGGCCTTCCAAAATCTAGCCAATTAATAAAATTTTGGGATCTATATAGTTTATGGAATTCATCTACAAATTTTTTTTTACAATGCTCAAAAGCTTCATTGTTTGAGTAGAATCTCTCTAATAAAACGATTAATTTTATGATTAGGAATCTTTGGTATCATTATTGTTGCTTTTTGTTAGATAAAGAAGCTAAGGAAAGAGGAGTACGACTAGGTCATTAGAGCTGAAAAAAATAGAGAAGCACATGATACAAAGAGAAAAGTGTAATGACTAACCTCTTCTACTTATAAATGCATCTCTTTCTAGTTTGTTTCAACTAATCTAATTTTGTGATCCTTAAGCCACAAGTCTCATTTGACATCTCTTAAGAACAAACACATTTATAACTATAGAAGTCAACATACCTCCATTAGCACTTGAAAAAAGTATTTTATTGATTGCATCTTTATCACTTCACCAAAAAGCACCTTGTGCATAAATTAAGATCCATCACTTGAATTGTAAGGGATAATGTTACCCAGCTCTTCCAAATATTATAACATGGCTTATCATTCCCTTTATTTAACTCCTTGGGAATAATTATGTTAGTTACTTTCTAATAAAACAACATAATGTTCAGGTTTCACTAAAATAATGAAATTCCTTTAACAAAATTCTTTGTTCTTTGGTTCTTATTCACTACATGATGACCACATGGTGAGGTTTTCTTTGTTAGTTACCAACATAATTGTGGTCTACTCCCTCCACTTTAGTTTTGATTATTGTTAGTCCATGAACCTCTACACCATCTTTCTACTCTATTATTCTCACTCAAACATCCTTGGATGCTATGCTAGTTAACACCCTTGATCTAAGTAGTGGAACCAAATTTGTTGCTAAAAACCATAGGTAGTCATTCCTTTACCCTCACTAAGATTAGATCTATTATTTCTCACATGAAGTAATGGTGAGGTTTCCTATGCCATAACCCTAAATAGCCCTCATCAACATGCCAACTCAATTTACCCCTCTCTTGAATGGCATTCTATCACTTTCCAACTTGAAGAAGAGCTCTTCATTTTTTTAGTTAGATCACTTCCTCTACTTGATCCTATCTCTTAATTTGGAATCAATCGCCTAGCTTACATAAGATAGAGTGTATCTTCTTCAATTTATCTCATTTGATGTGTGTTTATGTCTTTTCATTTATTATTATATTATCATCAAAACAGCTTTCATAGGTTACACAATTTGTTTTGCCTTACCACCCATCCCATCTAAGTCCTTCAATTGGCCTGTCAAGTTGTGCTTTTTAATAAAATTTGAACTTGGTCTAGATTTTAAAATGCCATTAATGTCATGAATAAGGCATATGTTATGATTATATAGCTTTTCTTGGGGATTTAATGAGATAAGAAGAAAAAGATAAAAAAACTTATAATTGAAAAAGTGAGACCACTTCATACTACTACTTCATTATAATATCTAGAGACTGGTCTAATGATTATTAGTATCTCACTAATTGCTATTATAATAATGAAGAACCTTTCGTTTGTAATTTTTCATAATCGAGTTTTAGATATTTAGGTTCACACTTTTTCTCCTTTAAAGGATTTTCTATATTATCAAACTTAGGCACTTTTTTTTATAAAATTCAGAAATTTCTTAAAGAGAATCTTCTTAAAAAAATTATCTTTTATGATAAAAGTACTTTGCCTTTTCCTTCTTTCTTTGCTTTTAGTTATTTTTATGCTTCCACTTCTGTTGTGATTATTCTTAAAAATATTCTAATAAGGACTTGAGGTAACAAAATCCTTACAATAGATCAATCTTAGATCCCATTATTTATTGTTTTAGGTATAGTCTTTCATGTCTTTTGCTTTAAGAAACTTATGATGGTTACACTCATAGCACCATGCATAAAGTAAGATGGATGGTAGCTTCCTTTGGCTTTTAATAGCAACCATGCAAGAAGATGAAGGAATGAGGTGGAAGTGGGTCTCACGAGTAACTAATAAAGCTTCTATAGTTACCATTTCTTGAATCAATTAAATAATACTTGAGTAATTTGTAAAACTTTAATTACCATTTTCTAAAGCAATTAATTATTACCAAGATGACATAAGATCCATTTATATAGTCTACATGAATATATGGAAATTGCATTAGTTATTCTAGCTATTGTGATAGTTTAAATCATTGTTATTATAGGTATAATAATTAGTATTATTCTATAAGTGCTCATTAGTGTAAGAATTTTTATAATGTATTGTACAACTTTGGGGATAAGACCAAAACAATAAATTAAATTGTTGCGACTTTCTTATGTCTATATTATAAACTGATATTATAGATATATTTATGATAAGAATTATCATCATTGTCATATGTTTAAACTATTTTTGTCACTCAAACAATGACAATAATTTAAATAGTTATCATAATGCTTTATAAAAATTTAACTATTATGATAGTAGCTCAAATCAGTGCAAAAGGTCAAATAATTATTGCAATTTAAGCATTATCATTTTTTGTTCCCATAAATTTGGAATTGTTTAAACAATTTTATTAATTTTAAACTCATGTATATATATATATATATATATATATATATATATATATTAACTTTCTAAACACATTACTCAATATATTGTTCATAAGTTGTCCAACTTTGCAAGTTAATAACTATCCCAAATTTTATTTTAAACCAATAAAATGAACATAATATCATAAAATATATTTATAAAATTTTAATGATTCATTAATTATGGATTCATGAAATTTCGTTGTAACATTAATAAGAACTAAAAATCGATAAAAATTAGGATGAGATGCTTAGTTGTCTAGATTTTGGATGGCACCAAGAAAAGAAGAAATAGAAGATAAGTATTAAGAAATAAAAGACAAAATGTGAGATATATAAATGAAAAAAACATGCATTGTTGAGAAGATAAAATATGATCCTCAGTGTTGATCAAGTTAGGTTCTTTAAAGTTGGCCTTATGATTGTTCATGCTAAAATTTGAGCTTGAAAGGTTTAATTATAAGAAAATAATACAATGATGTGTATAGAGACTAACAACATTTACTTTATGTGTGAAACTAATAATTAAGTATAACTATGTAACTAAATAAAGCTTTTGTTGAACTTCATTCTCCTCCTTCAAGATGAACATCAATCACTGATTGATAATTAATGACTAATAATTTACAAAACATAGTTGACACTACTATAATTGTTAAGTTGTTGACTATTACTTTCTTCTTAATATCACAATTGCCAATTTTCTCTACTTTGCTATTCACCATAGTCATCTTACACAAACAATCAACATGTTATAACCAAGAATCTTCGATTTGCTTAGAACTAACCTTATTTTTTGTTCTTTTTTTTATTTTTAAAGAGATTTTCTCTAGCAACATTTCTTATTTTTTTTCATAAATTTATTTATGTGATTTTAGTTAATTTAAAAAATAAAATATAGTTTATTCTGTTCATGTTTATAACTTTTCAATCAAAATATATTTTTATTGATGTTCTTTTTCTCAACTAAAACCACTTTCCATAGCGCTAAACCTAAGTCCACAGCTACTTGCCCATGATGTAATGCATCTTGCTATCCACAAATCTGAACACTCTTTTTAGTTCTGGTTGAGTTGTGTTAAGTCATTCTTTCCTTAGCATTCAAAATCATGTTAACATCCACATTTTAAAAAACAATTTGTTATTTCAAGGCACTAAGTGGTGCTGTCGGCCACTAGAAATTGGTTGCTAATCATGGAATTTTGAAAAATAGATGTTTCCGATGCCCATCAATATTGGCTAATTGGCGCGCAGGTTGGGGAGGGAGGGGCTCAAATGTCCGGCAGGCAGAAACAAAGGATCGCCATTGCGCGAGTTATCATCCGATCACCCAACCTCCTACTCCTCGACAAGGCCACCAGCGCGCTCGACTCCCAGTCCGAGCGCACCGTGCAGGAGGCGCTTGAGGCTGCCGCCGTCGGCCGCACAACCATTGTCATCGCCCACCGCCTCTGCACCATTAGGCATGCCGATGCCATCGCCGTCCTCCAATCCGGCCGAATTATCGAGTCCGGCTCCCACGAAGACCTCATCTCTGACCCTGAAGGCCACTATTCCTCCCTCGTCCGCCTCCAGCAATCCCAGCGGCCTCCCGAAACGGCCGCGGCCATCTCCTCAGTGCAGTTGTGCCGCAGCAGTCACAGTATGAGCCATCGGTTCTCGGTCACGAACTCTGCTCAATCATTTCGCGAAGGCAAGGGAGGAGACACGGAAAAGGAGCTGAAAAAGGAGAAGCTGCCTGTGCCATCCTTCCGTCGGCTTTTGATGATTAACGCACCGGAGTGGTGGCAGGCGCTGCTTGGTGGCGCTGGGGCCATTGTTTTCGGTGCGGTACAGCCAGTTTATTGTTATGCCTTGGGAGGCCTGATCACGGTTTACTTCATCAAGGATCATAATGAGATGAAGGACAAGACTAGAACAGATGCTCTCATATTTGTGGGCTTGTCCGTCGTCTCCCTTGTTGTGAATATATTGCAGCATTATAACTTGGGCGTCATGGGCGAGAACCTGACAAGAAGGGTTAGGGAACGGATGCTGTCAAAGATCCTGACCTTCGAGGTCGGTTGGTTTGATGAGGAAGAGAACTCAACTGGAGCCATCTGTTCACGAATTGCTAACAATGCCACCGTGGTATGATGCTAGCAAATCTCTACCTCATCTCATTCTCTATTCAAAGCTATCAGATCAACAAAATTGGATAAATAATCTGCTTTATGTATTCGGTCCTGGTGGGAGACCGATAAGCTCTTCTGGTGCAAGCGACGTCCGCCGTAACAGTGGCTTTCACCATGGGTCTGGTGATCGCATGGCGGCTGGCGCTTGTGATGATTGGCGCTCAGCCGATGGTCATCCTTTGCTTCTACGTGCGTCGGGTGCTTCTTTAGAGCATATCGGAAAAGGCGATCAAAGCCCAGGTGCAGAGTCGCAAGCTCGCGGCTGAGGCCGTTGGCAATCTCCGCATCGTCCCCACTTTCTCCTCTCAAGACCGCATTCTTGGTCTTTTCGAGCTGGCTCAGGACGGCCCCCGTCGGGAAAGCATCCGCCAATCATGGATCGTCGGCATAGGCCTTGGTGCCTCGCAAGCCCTCACCACTTTCATATGGGCCCTCGACTTTGTTAGGGTTTCGGTTCTAAACCATAAGATAGAAGACGACGAAAACGGAACGGCGGAACAACAGAAAATAAAATAAACTGCTTAATTCATTCATTAAACCAGGAACTAATTACATGCTTAAATAGCCTAATACAGGCTTAACATACTTCATTAATGCACTAATAATCACGCCAACTCACTAACCCATTAACCCACAAACGCAGCTAACAAAACGCAAAATCTTTTGACACGGTTGACTGACACGTTTGACTCATTTGATTTGTTGACTGACCAGTGACACGTTTGACTGACACGTGTCAAGTTTGAATCAAATTTCCAACACTCCCCCTTGATTCAAACTTCACTACACCCAATAAGCTAACCCTAACTGAACTTCTAGAATCTTAGCACAAGTTGAATCCTAAGAGTAAATGAGACCGATCCTTTTGGTGAAGTCATCTTCTTTCTTATGTTCATTGGGGTCGACATCCATGCATCCCGTGATGTCATACTTCCACTTGTAATCCACCTCGTCTGGGCCTCACAACCACCATTTGTCGGATTAGAATACCAAGGTTCATTTTCATCTCCAATAGCATGATGCCCAGGAGTTATTCTGTCATCATCTGCATGATTCAAAGCTTCGTCTTTAGCACATGTTTCGTCCTTTGGTTGATCAACTCCAATCCGATCATAGTTTTCGAAATTTCCTTTGTGTGCATCCCTCCTTGAATGCAATCCTTCATTCTCTTCTATTCTGTTGTTGCTGGCAACCAAGATTTCTCCATTTTGAGGCCCAGCACCCCTTTTTCGCTTCAGAATACTAAGTGTCTTTGGACCTTCAAACGAAACAGAAACATTATAACCTGGAAGCTCTTCTTCCTTCAAGCACTTCTTGCTCTCAGGCTCTGGAGAGGAGATAGAATCAATATTCTTGGTTGCATCAGCTCTTGCTCCTTTCAGCTCTGCAAGGCTTCTTGGACCAGCAAAATCTAAAGGATTCACAGCATCTCTAGCCTTCTCTTTTCTACCCATCTTTCTTGCATTGTAATGGAAGTTCTCTGCAGCTCTTCCACCAAATCTCCCTCCAAGCCTTCCTTGAAATCCTGATGATATCATAGAAAAACACTTAACACGACTCTCCCAAGCAAAAGGCTTGAAAAGCTTTATTCGACCTCTCAACCAATTGCTAAACGTTCTTTCAGCAAGGCATCTTGTATCACCATAAGAGTTGTGGGTATGATACTTATTCCTATAGTTGTGATCATCACTTTTGATGCAAGATGAATCATTTAGCCTCTTTGTTTCGTAAGCCTATGACGAAGATCTGATGCATCCATTTCAACGAGACTTCTAAGCCTCAATAATGATCTTTTCTTGGAAAATTCTAACTCATCCAAGATCCTTTCTGATGCAGAGGAAGTCCAATGTCGATCTTCATTGACACTGTGTTGTAGTTTTCTATAATACTGGTAATCCACAGGCTCATTGTGTCCATCCATTTCCAATATGGAAGAAGATTCATATCCAGAACAAAGTGGGTCATAATTCTCTTCAAAATGCATGTTTCTTTCTTCTGGAATGAACCTATTACTGAAATCATCTGACTCAAGCAAGTAATCAGCATCCATTATGGCATTGTCAACAAGAACATCACATCTAGGAGATGACTCTATCAAGACCTCCTCAGCCTCTTTGCCAATCTAGAAAGGACTGCCAAAAAACTTGAAAAATTGATCTTGTGCCCTACTAAGTTCACTATAACCAATTTTAGAAGGTTTCTCCAAGATTATATCAGCAGACTGGGGTCCATGCATGAATGGGCACTTGTCACCTTTCAAACAAGCATCTTTTTAGAAGAAATAACAAGGAACATTGTTTCTGCATGAACTATTAGCGGGACTCCCCATGATCCTAGTCAAGAACAATGTCGGTTGATCATTTCTTTTTTCAATAAAACTGGCCTGCTCTTCATCACGTTGCTTCTTGTAACAATTGGCTTGCACATGCCCGTACTTGTGGCAATAGTGACATTCGATATTTTTCTTTGATTCATCTCTCTGCTTTTTATAACATTTGGCCTGTCTGTGACCAAATCGGTGACAGTAAAAACACTCGACATTTTTTTCCGGTTGTCCATCAAACTCTCTTTTATTTTCAACAATTCTCGATTTAAATTCTGCTGAACCGGGTTTAATTTCGGTCGAACTGAAATACTTCTTATTTTTGGTTGACCAATCCCGTCCGCGTTGATCAGTTGACCAATCCTGTCAGCATTGACTCCAATTCCATCCTCTTCCACGCTCGCTGCTGCATGCTCGGCCACCCGAAAAATTTCTGCTTGTGTAAAAAGCTTTCGGGTCTTCATTCTCTTCGTTTCGGCTGAGCTGTGACTCATGTGTCTGCAATGATCCCATGAGCTCATCGAATGTGTACATAGCAAGATCCTTCGACTCCTCAATTGCAGCCACCACGTGATCAAACTTTGACGTCAAGCTTCGCAGAATTTCGCCACCACGGTTTGCTCTATAAGCTTCTCTCCATATGCTCAAATTTGATTCATCATACCTGACGTTCGTGATAAAAAATCTTGGACTGTTTCACCGTGCTTCATGAAGAGAGTTTCGAAATCTCTGCGCAACCCTTGCAGCTTGATTGCAATCACCTGTGAACTCCCTTGAAACGCCATTTTCAGTGTGGTCCAAGCTTCATTTGCCGAATTCGCTGCTGCAATTTTTAAAAAAATGGTTTCATGCGTTGCTTGCTGGATGATGTACAGCGCCTTCGCATCTTTCTTCTGCGTATCATGCAGATTATTGTCTAGGTCAGGGACACCATTTTCTACTAGATCCCACAAACCTTGTGATTTAAACAAGGTTTTCATTTTGATGTTCCAGAACTCGTATTTTTCGACTTTAAAAACTGGAATTCCCGATGAAGACATGCTGTTTGTCATTGCGCAGCCATTGCTTCCTTGCTGTTTGCGTTTGTGTCTTCAAAAAAACCTTTACTCATTGCCATATGTTCTCGGTTTCTTTCCCGCCGGTGCGTTCTCTGCAGGATTCGATGTCCTCTTGCTCTTGGACTTCGTCGTTCTCCTTAGATTTCTCCTCACCGCCTTCTCAAACTGCTTCGCCTTCCTCGGTTTTATGGTCACACTAGCACTGTCATGGCCAACATTGTCACTTCCGTAAACTATCGCTCTTCGCATGAGAGACGTGAAAAAAAAACTGCTTCGTTGTTCTGCTTCTTCCTTCCCGAGTAGTCGTTGAAACAGAAACAAAACTCGAAACCTCGCTACCGTAAACTGGCTTAACTTGGCTTTGATACCAAATGTTAGGGTTTCGGTTCTAAATCCTAAGGTAGAAGACGACAAAAACGAAACGGCGGAACAATAGAAAATAAAGTAAACAGCTTAATTCATTCATTAACCCAGGAACTAATTACATGCTTAAATAGCCTAATACAGGCTTAACATACTTCATTAATGTGCCACTAATCACGCCAACTCACTAACCTATTAATCTACAAACGCAGCTGAAAAAACGCAAAATTGTTTGACACGGTTGACTGACACGTTTGATTCATTTGATTCGTTGACTGACCCTGACACGTTTGACTGACACGTGTCAAGTTTGAATCAAATTTCCAACAGACTTTTGGTACGGCAGCCTGCTAGTGCACCATGGAGACATCACCAGTAAGGCCCTCAGCCAGACAGTCATGATTGTTGTCAGCACAGGCAGGGTCATCGTCGACGCCGGCAGCACAACTAGCGACCTTGCAAAGGGCTTCCACTCTGTCGCGTCAGTCTTCGCCGTCCTCGATCGTGTCACCGCCATTGAGCCGGAGGACCCAGACGGCCACCAGCCCAAGTCATCGCTCTCTGGCGCAGTGGACCTCCGCGGCGTTGAGTTCGCTTACCCATCCCGTCCCGACGTTCCTGTCCTACGTGGCTTCTCGCTCTCTATCCAGGCCGGCTGCTCAGTAGCACTTGTCGGTTCGAGCGGGTCCGGCAAATCTACCATCATCGGTCTCATTGAGCGCTTCTTCGACCCGCAGCGTGGCGCGGTGCAGATCGACGGCCGAGACATTCGGACCTACCACTTGCGGTCGTTGCATCAGCAAATCGTGCTGTTGGGGCAGGAGCCGACGTTGTTCGCTGGGACGGTTAGGGAATACATAACCTACGGCGCGGACCAGTCGGTGAGCGACGCAGAGGTTGTAGCGGCACCGAGGGCTGCAAACGCGCATGACTTCGTCAGTGGGCTGCAGAATGGGTACGATACATGGTCTGGGGAGCGGGGCGTGCAGCTCTCTGGCGGGCAGAAGCAGAGGATAGCGATTGCGAGGGCGATATGGAGGAACCGGTCGATTCTGCTATTGGACGAGGCAACGAGCGCGCTGGACGGGCAATCGGAGAAGGTGGTTCATGAGGCACTGGAGAGGGTGATGGACGGGAGGACCACCGTGGTGGCGGCGCATAGGCTGAGCACAATAAGGAACTGCAATGAGATAGCTGTGCTCGCAAAGGGTGTTGTTGTGGAGAAGGGAAACCATGTGTCCCTCATGGCGAAGGGGTTATCAGGAAAGTACTATGCACTGGTCAGGCTCCAGCAGGGTCAACAGTCAACGTTGTATAATTAAAATATGACAGTGCTTTGTGTGAAATAATTACAACACATCTATAAATTAAAAAAAAATCTATATATGATGTTTTTATAGTTGAAAATAAAAAGAATCATTTAAAAAAACTTTTAAACAGAATACATGTAAATATTAATTTAATAAAAGATACTACGTCAAGGTGATTAGCAAAGCACAAAAATATCATTTAAAAAAAAATTTTCATATAAATTTAGTTTTCTTATCTCTTTCATAAAGTGAACTATGCAGAGCACAACAAATATCATGTCTCACAGTTGCCCACGCCCTATCCATCTATAAACACCAATGCAATGATAAACACTTACTTGATCGAAGAGTACTTGAGCTCCCTAAGGAAAATACTTGAGCTCCTTAAGGAACCAGAACACGAATGGAGACTAAATTTTCAACATTTTTCAATTAAATTTTTTGATGTGTTATATTATACAACTTAGTTTATTTTATAAGATAGATTATTTATTGGTTGATATAAACTCTTAGATGATTCCTAATATGTATATATCTTTTAGTTTTGAATTATGCAGGATTTTTTTAATATAATTAATTTCTTTATTTTGTTAGTCACAAGTTATGAAATTAATGATAGATTTTTTTAAAAATTATAGAGATAGATAGATAGATAGAGAGAGAGAGAGAGAGAGAGCGAAAGAGATATGATAACTAGACACAAAACTAATGTTTTGTCTTGTAAATTAATTTTTTTTATAATTAGATCTTCTTGTTTATATTCTTTCTTTGAATTTATATATATTTTTTTAGAAGATAAATTATAAGAATATGTTAGGATATTATTAAATTTTATCTAATAATTATGATCCTGTTCTAAGATATTATTTTTCTTCTAAATGAACATGCTATGTCCTCAAATTGCAAAAATTTATGTTGCTGATATCTCATATTTGCCTCCATAAAAAATTAAGGGATAGAACAACTTTAAATTATAAATAATCTTGATAAAAAAATTACTAATATAATGATAAATGGAATTAGTAAGAATTGTTTTTGGACTTTGTAAATAGTTATAAAGGGATCAGATTGGTTTTAACTTTCTTCTTTTTCATTTAGCCAATTCATTCATTTAAGATCATTAATTTTAAATTTCTTCTTCACCTAATGTTAATTATATCTATTTTTATATTTTTATTAAGTCTTTTTATGCTCCTCTTGAACTCAACTTGCACCTTCTTGAAGGAAGATTTCTATAAGCCCCCTTGAATCAAATATTTTAGATGAAGGTATACACTTTACTTGTTATTTAAATGATATTATGAATTTTACAAAAGACTCAATTGATAATGAACTTTTTGATTACTTCAACAAGTTTGCACTTGAGCACAACATGTTGATTCAAATTTATGCTACTTTGAAAATAATTGTGCTAAGCATGATGATAATATATATGAATTACAAAAACATTGTGATGTGTGTTGGAAAAAAATTATCTTCAATAGAAAACGTAAAATTTCATATTTCTAATTTAGGTAATTTTTATTTATATATAAGAAAATATGAGATTCATCAATTATTTTTCGTAATGGTTACCACTTAAATGTGGGCCTTTTAATCAATATTTGTTAGTACAATTTGATGGCTCATATTTATTTTAAATTTTTTTTCCAAATTTTTAAGGTTAGCCCAACCTTTCAAGGCTAAAAAAGAAGTAATAAGAAAAGTGCAAATAGAGAGGCAACAGATAAAGATTTTTAGTTGGGTTAGAGCCCTTGTTCAATGCCAAGACATCCGGGTGGATCGCTGCACACTCAATATCCTAAAACTAAGAAAAAAACTTATATGAAGCTTATGTGTACTCAGTGAGAACAAATATGCATGTATAAGCACAATCATTAGCAAATTGAAACATAAATTTACCAACAAACTCAAGAGACCATATGAGATGGAATGAGTGGATATTTTGAGATTGAATGCTATTCAGATTCTTGTATATGATTTAGAATACCATTGTTGATGTAAACTTGAATACCCATTCAATCTAACTCTCTTGAATAGATTTAGCAAGTAATGCTAATGGAATGTTCTGTTAATTAATGGTAGAGCATCAAACCTTTAATGATTCTTTCTCAAATCTTTACAACTCCTTCATCAATGCTTTATCAATCAAATTTAAAGGTTGAGAGATTTATATAGGTAGTAAAGGCTAAAGAAGACCTCACATACCTTAACATCAGTATGAGTCTTCTATTATTATTATAATCAATATTATGAAAAGGGTTGAGAGTTTACTTAAAAAAGATTGAGTGATCATATTTAGTTGTTGTGAAGCTATTTTTTTAGAATGATTTGCATATCATGTAAATCTATATTATTATTTTATAATATTCTATGATAGTGTTTTTGAATAATTTATCATATTTGTGTCATAATTTTGCATTCCTTATAGTATTTAGATTTAGGATAATGTTCTTAATTAGTTTATTAGATTTATTTATTACATGACATAATAATTATTGTTTAATGAGAATCTATTTATAACTATTATCATCCCTTTTGAGTGATTCCAAAAGAGGGAAGAGTTCAGATGCCAAAATTAAAAAGGCTCTTTCATTTAGTTGGTGCTTTTATTTGGTTGAACTCTTATTTGATTAAACTTTTTTTGTTTTAATTTTCATTGGTTGAGCTTGTATGAGTTTGTTATGATTAGGTGCTTAAACATCATTTATATACAACTTTAATTTCATATGATTTCATTTAAGAATTAGTTTTGTCATTATCAAAAGATGTAGATTGTTAACCCCAGACTTTAAGTAATTTTATGATTTCAAAATCATACACTTGTGGACTTAATTTGCATCATTAGCTTTGATATATAAGTATAGATTGAAAGAGAAGATTATACTGCTCATGCAAGCATGTCAAGGACTTTGGCGGCTCAACTTTTATATCACGAAGCCAAATAAACATAGCTTTGGGTTGAGTGGATATCTATCTAAAACTAATAATTTACTATATTATGAGTTAAAATCTATATTAAGATTCTTATGAAACCTAGGACACACATATTTACTTTTTATTTTTCATGCCCATGCACATCTTGACTAGTCCATAGAGTTTATTAATCATACTCATGCATCTTAGGGTTCTATTATTTAATTCTAAGTATGAAACTAGTTTGAAAGTAAAATGAACTTATAACTGAGTAAATTATTAGAAACATTACAACAAATAGTAAAAACAAGTTCTTATTGAAATCAACTCATTTTAAACATCTATACTCAAACTACATGCTAATTGTATAATGTGAATTTTCTATTATAATTGTATGGTTTGCTCATATATCTATTCAAATATGGGATTGGACTAAAAAATCCAAGGCTAATAAGTACTATTAGGCATTTTATTTTTGTATGATAACTTTATTGCACTAGTACTATTCTATTTTACTTAGGACCTTCTTAAGTTTTAACTTATTCGTATAACATGATATCCATTATCAGACTGTACTACTATGCCTTATATTCAAATGTCTTATAGAAATAATCGTTTTGCATAATTTAATATTTATTATTGTATGTGTCTACCTATTTTCATACAAAAAGTCTATGCTGGCTTAGCTACACTATTGAACTAGAATATGTCATACAATATGAATTATTTATCATGTATGAGACATATAGAATGAGGAATAACGAGACATAGAAATTGTCATACAACTATAATTGTTTATCATAGTTATACAACTTATATGAATGTAGATAACTAATGAAACTTGAAAGCCTCATAATATGACCTAGTTTATCATACTTATATAAAATTAATATAACCTAAAAGCAAAATTGTGACTCTGTTCTAAATTAATCATGCAAGTCAATGTGTTTCATCATACTTGGATGATTAGTTTTACAAAGGCTAATAAAGTAAGTTGGATAGACAACCAACTTAGTTAAGCAATATAATTGTGTATATCTTATAATATGATCTCTTGATCATACAAGTATGAATGGAAACAAAAATATTTAATGACTAATTAATCTTATTAAAAACAAAGCCTTACCTATTGAGAATTAGATAAAATAATATGTTAACCTATTAAAAACTATAAATAACATGAAATTCACTTGAGAATTGATTGAATGCAAATTTTTCTATCAATCACAAAGGCTAACTAAGCTTAAAATTTCATTAAATGTGCGTTGAAGCTTTCATTTAGAAATCTATGAGCTACATCTACGAAATTTCATTTAGCATTCTTCTCATTGCATTCTCATCTAGTAATATCTTTTTAGATTTGTTCATTACTCGTGCTTACTCAAATTTAAAATATTAGGATCCTTGTTAAAATTTAATATTTAAGTGTTGTGTTTCTTTTAAAGCACTTCATAGATCCTTTTGTAGATCTCCTTATAAAGAATGAATAATTGAGATTTTTATTGTAATTAAATAAACTAAAAAAGGAATGTTAACTAACTATCTTGAGAGGAAGAGAGAGGGAGAAGAAGGACTAGCCATCATAAGGTTTACTATAGTGAAAAAAAGCATTACTAAACAAAATCACATTATGAAAATGATTGAAATTATACTAAAGAATTGCATATGTTTTTTATTTCTTTTAGAGTTTGTAGCATGCTTTCTTTTTATAGCACATCATGTTCCTTGATTATGTTTCAAATTGAATAAGACCTTACTTGATTACATGATATGGTTAGTACCTGTGATTAGACCTTACATATGATTATTCTAAATTATTACTTATTTTCATATATTTATTTATTAATAGAAATAGTCTATTAAGCTAGTGATGGTTGGCTTAGCTTTTTTATTAGCACTATTATTTTAAGTACATTGGAATCAAAATGATTAGAGGATTATCTATAAAAATTATTTACAAAAAATATTTGAAACTATAGAGATTGGTTTTTTAAGAGTTTGTATTGAATAACTTGCTAATCACTTCATTTATTCAGTATTATATTTATATATGAAAATTAAACATAATAGCTAAAAGAAATTATGGAAATATGGGATGTGGCCATGTTGATTGTTTATTATTTAAAGTTTTGGTGATGAATATAAACTATATTGTTATTATAATTATAAATATATATGTTATATTGCTATATTTATAAATTAAAAAATAAATAAAATTTAGAGAAGATTTTATCTATTTGAGTTCTAAAGTTTGAGGAAAAAAAATAAAGGCTTATGAGAAAGAAATTAATTAAATTAAAAAAATAGACTATGTGCTGAGGAAGTGACAAATAAGTTTACCATATTGGTGGCATCATAGCATGATTTAAACTAAGAAATACTTGTAGTTTGTGCTAAATAAGGTTATCATATTGGTGGTATTAGAGCATGATTTAACTTAAAAATAATGAAGTTTGTAGCGTATAGGGTCTCCATAAAAATGTCGAACAAAATTTTTATTTATATGCTTTCTCTATTTTCTTTAATTAAAAGGTTATTGAAATGAAGACTTCTCTCTCTTAATAGAAACTCTCTTGGAAATTACATAGGTTACTATAGCAGTTTGGATATAGGATAAGAATAAACAATTAAACATGAGCATAAAAATCATAAAGTATATGAAAAACAAATGTTATTTGACCTTAAATTGCATGAAACAAGTGCTTATTATTGGCCCATCACATGATCTATGACAAACATAGCTAATTTTGACCTAAAAGAGCTAGTAATAATTAAGGAGAGAAAAATTAAGCATTCATGAAATATATTAATTCAACTTTTTTTCTAATCTAAAATGAAGCTTCTGGACTAATTAAAAAAATAAAGATATGAAGTCAAAGTGATGATAGATGGTTCATGATATGTGACTCATTATAAGTGATATAGTTAGGTGATAAATTAATGAAGGTGTCAAAAATATTCAAAGATATGATTGAAGGTCTTTAAGAAGTAGGTATGAAGCATACTTTTTTATTAATAATTATTTGAATATGAAATCAAGGCTTGATTATGGATACTTCATTATTTATTAAGCCTCACTTGAGCAAATGACAGCTAGAGTAACAAGAAAGGTACAAATTTAAAGCTTGTCAAATTTAGTGTAAAACTTTTTTTAAGTGATAATTCAATGGTGAGAAGAAATGCAAAGAGTATTGTAAATTTTTAATGATGAAATAAAAAATCAGAGCTCTCCAATATTTCATATAAAAGTTATTCAACAATTGAAAGAGGTTTAACTCGACGAGACTTATGCAGGTGATTCAAGAAAATAATTTTCATTGTTTATACAGCTAAAATATTTTGAAGAAGGTGATGTTCTCATTGATGAGATTTTGAGTTTGAATTATTAATATAAATTTATTAAAAGATGATTGAAAAAACTAACCATGAAGATACATGACCTACAAAGCATGAATATGTTAAGTCAACAACAAAGTTCATTGAAGATTACTTAGAATTTAAATTTGTGAAGCTTTCTTTTAGAGAGGAGGAAATAATGTAGTATAGAAACCACTAATTGAACATGAGCATAAAGAGTATGAAATGTATGAGAGCAAGTACAATTTTAGTTTAAATTGCATGAAATAAATGTTTACTATAGGACTATCATATGAACCATCATGAGGAGAGCTAGTCATAACCCAAAGGAGCTAGTCCTCATTAAGGAGGAATAAATTAAGTATTAATAAAATATATCAACTCAATTTGTTTCTAATCTTAAATAGAACTTTTAAAATAATTAGATAATTAGATGTATGAAGTCAAAGTAATGATAGGTGGCTTATGGTATGTAACTCATGATAGGTAAAACATGTTAAGTAATACATTAATAAAAGTATTAAAAATATTCAAAGATCTAGTTGAAGGTCTTCAAGAAGTTGGTATGAAGTATACTTTTTTATTAAATAATTATATGGACATGAAAGTCTTTAAGTAAGTTGAAAATTTATTTTTATGTTAAATAATTATTTATAATCTCTTATTTGAAAGACCTAAATGTATGAATAGAGAATTAGTCATGAATGGATGAATGGAGAATTGATTATGACTATAGAAAGCATATTATTTTGTGGCTTAAGTGTTTGAGTTGTCTTAGTTGCCTTCTCTTAGATTGACTTAATGAGTGAATTATTATTTATTTATTTATTCTCTCAACTATATTTTTACTTCATTTAAGATATTTTATCATATTTTTTATTTAATTTAACCCAAGCTATTACTTCATTCCATCCCATGGCTTAATCCTCCTCTGTCTACATCAAGTTTGCTTTCATAGCTTACCATTTTCTTTTATTTTTTTAGCATTTTCTTTACTATATTTTGTGAGATTTATTTATACTATGCAATGATTAGAGCCCTATAAGAAATGTTATAATGGATCTTTTTATGGGTAATTTTTTATTTAGGGCATGTTTGAGCAAGTCTTTATGTGACTTTTATTTCATTTGTCTTAGTGCGATAAGTGATTTGTATTGTATGATATATGCATAACAAACTGTTTATGCTATCTATTAGGATGATAATATGCTATACAAAGTAGTTGGATTTTTTATGTAATATTTAAGTTTTTTTAGATTATTGCATAGCTTATTAAATTATTAATCTATCATATGAAAGTTTTGGGATAGTGTAGTTGTAATGCATGACTTGATCATTATATATATTAAAATGTTTTTTTCTATGTGATGTCTCATATCATACATGTGATAGTCCAATTTAATTAATTATGATGTATATTATTAATTAAAATTTTAGTATTTCATGGGTTATGTAGATCCAAAAGTTGATAATCAAAATATTTTTGTGTTCTTTAAAAAGTGTGTTTTGCCACTCACATTTATATTTGAGATTTAAGTATACCCTTGTGAAGGTGTTGGCATGAGGATTGTGTTGATATATTATATGTAATTTTAAAAGTATGATTAGAATTTCTTTAAATTTTAAAAAGAGAAATTAAGAAAGAAATTATTATTATATTAAATCATTTTTATAAATATAAAATACATAACCATACGCTCCTTCCCATGTCATTTTGGTAATGACTTACATGCAAAGGAGATAAAGAAAAAGAGCAAGTAATTAAGGAGGGAGGAAAGTAAGAAAGGCTTGGAGAAGTGATTTGTAAGCAAAGAGAAGATTGAAAAGTAGCTCCTCGATTTTCGCTTTAGCCAGAAAAGGAAGAATGGAAAGGAAATGTTTTAGATCTTATTTGTGTCAAAAAGATTGAATAAAGTATCTTCTTATTGAAACCTTTTTCCTTCTTTGCAATGAGCTTGTTTTACCTTTTGTGCAATTTAAGTTTGATTTTGGTTTGGATGAAGTTTTTGGTCAAGATTTGTAAGTTGAGTTTTTCTATTCTAATCTTTCATATTGTGCAATCGAACTGATCATATCGTATGATGAGCTTAGATGGTTAATGCAAGGAGAACCCCAAATGGTTCAACTGGTTAAGACATTGAATAGACCCCCTTAGTTTAGAGGGTCAAATAGTATGATCATTTTAGATATACTATATGATTAGTTAAGTAGGTCCAGACCTTAGGTTTTTGATAAAATCATATGGCATAAGAATATTCTGCATACCATATGACTGTTTAGTAGTTACAAGCAATGAATAGCACAATCAAACTAATGAACATAGTGCCTATGAATATCAAACCATATGATAGTGTTATCAAAGCATACAATCAATTTAGTTGAAAGAAAGAGATTGAAGTATTTGATATTGATTTGCTCAATTGAGATTGGAGGGTCATACAATATGATGGGATCATTAGATGACTCAATTAGCTTCCAAAAGAAGCTAAGCTTTGATCATTTATTTGACTCAATGTCTAAATCATGATAAAATAATTAGTGTATAATATAATTTGAGGGATCTCATTGTATGATTTGAAGAATTTAATATTAAACTATAATAAATTCAAAGATTGATTATGCCATATGATATAGATAAAATAGGGATTGGGACATGGGATGTAATGATGTAATTACTTAGATTAAATAGAGTAAAAAGTATGACAAAAGAGATTAAACAAATAGGAATAGAGTTAAAGAGAATGAAGAAGAAAACAATGATTCGTTCACTAAAGTGAATCTAAGAGAAAGCAACCAAGCTAACTCAAGCACTTAACCTACAAAATAATACACTTTTTTTTGTCATAAATAATTCATCATTTATTTATTTATGAGAAATTCTTTAAATAGAAGATTATTAATAATTATTTAATATAAAATAAAAACTTCCTACCTTCTACTTAACGAATTTTATTCTCATATAATATTTTTAATACATCATTATGCTTCATACTTAACTTTTGAAGTCTTTCATATCCATATCACTCTTTAATACAAAGGCATTCTTTTTATGTACCTCTTGAATACTTTATCCTAAATAATAAAAGCATATTGTCTAACTATTTCTTAAAGACTTTCATATAAAATTTGAAAACCTTCAATAATGTAGTATCAACTATTCACTTATGATGATGTATAGTTGAACCATGATTTCTTAAGGTAATCATTTGCATGTTCTCTAAATTATCATACACCCATTAAATTTTGAGAGCTTTAGCTTGATTGATTCTAGTTTGAGAGCTTGTTATGAGCCTATATTATTACTTTGTCATCATTTCTTTGTTTTTTGTTATATCATTTTCTTTTAGTTGAACAAAACTCTACTTCATCAAGTTAAAGTTAAGGTAATCATCTACAAGTTATGGAACAATCTTTTCTAATTCTTTATGTCTCATCCAAGTATCTTTTGATGGTTATTGATTTTTACAAAAAACCTATGGGCATATCAATATTAAAGGAGTGCTTATCAATAATAGTTCTATTTACTTCAAAAAATTTGGCACTATTGGTATTAGTAATTGACCATCATGTTGATCTCTATAAGAGTTAAATTGCATCAAGTTATATACCTTAATAAGGAAAAAGGTCCTCAATATTAAAAATGGGACTAATAAATATTTCTAGAGGCAAATTAAGAACAAAAATATTTGTAATTGTTTTAGCAATTTTGAAGGGCCCACAAGCTATTGCATGCAATTTTTTTTATTTTGTAAAAGAGTAACCCTCTAGGTGAATGTGACTTAGAATAGGATCTCCTTCATTGAATTCTTTAAAAGATCTATTTTGATTATTAGCTTTGGCATACTTTGTATTGCTTGGTCCAATTTGTTCCTTGATCTCTCTATGCTTTGATTAAAAATCATCTGGAAGAGTAAAAGTTGAATTAGAAGATGTGTGTATAGGTATGTCAAGCAAGTCAATGGGACATTTTGAATTGTGACCATATATAATTTAAAAACTATTATCTTACTTATTTTAAAAATAATACTATTATATGAAAATTCTAATGTAAGTAAGTGCAAGTCTCAAGTTTTTAGGTTCATTCCTACATGACATTTTAAGATAATTTCTAATACATGATTAATAACTTATGTTTGTTTTTTATTTAGGGATGGAAGATTGAAGAGAATTGAAGTTATGTTTCAAATAATCTTTGAATTATTTTCTAAAAGTAAGAGACAAATATAACATTATGATTAGAGACATAATTGAAGGAAGCTATGTAAACAAACTATCTCTTAAAAGAATGTTTTGTAATATGTGAGGCATCATTTATTTTAAAACATGGTATGAAGTGTGCCATTTTTGAAAAATGATCTCCAACTACAAAAATGCTATCATGTTTTCATGGTTATTTTGGTAAGCCTAACAAGAAGTCCATGGAGAGGTCTTTCTAATGTCAATAAGGAATAGGTAATGCCATATATTGTTCTTCTTGTTGCTTATTTGTTTTTTCTTGTTTACATATGTGGCATTAAGAAATAATTTGATTGACATCTCATTTGATGGATAGCAAATAGAATCAAGATTCAACTAAGTGAATAGTTTTATCTCATTCCATGTGTTCTATGATTCTTGCAAAATGTACTTTTATAATTAGTAGATCTCTAAGTGATGTGCTTGGGATGCATGGTTATTTGCATCTAAATAAATAGTTTTTTATAATGACAAAGCTATTAATAATAGTAAAGGGTTTATCTTTTAGCTTATTATAAATATTATTGAAGTCTTTACAAACTAAGTAATCATCTTTAATCTTATAAAATATGAGGATTTGTGATTGCTAAAATTATTTTAGAAAATACATTAATAAGTTTGTTTTCTTTTCCTAGTTTATGTTTGAGAAAAAAAGAATAATCTTGTTAGAATTTTATCCACCTTACATGTCTATGATTCAACTTTCTCTATATATTGATATATTTTAAAACATTTTGGTCTATATTTAAAATAACTTTATTACATAATAAATAATGTCTCTAATTTTTTTAATGATTATATGATTATATAAAATTCTCTATCATATGTAGAATAACATTATCTAGTAGCATTTAGTTTTTCATGAAAGTAAATAATTGGGTGATTATCTTTACAGTATACCACCAATTCCAACCCAGGAGAATCACATTAGACTTCAAAGACTTTATGGAAATCAAGTGAACACAAAATAGTAGATGATGTCATGTGTTGTTTAGTTTGATCAAAGACTTTTGTGCACCAACACTCCACATAAATTTATCTTTTTTAAGGCATTAGTAATTAGAGTTACTATTGTATCAAAATATCTTATGAATCTTCTATGGAAATTTGCAAGACCATGAAAACTTATAATTTCTATCACTCTTTGCGATTGGCCAATCCAAAATGGCTTTAATTTTTTATGGGTCAGGATGGAGACCAAAAGATGATACTACAAATCTTAAGAAATTAACTTTTTTTGCATGAAAGATCACTTCTTTAAGTTGATATATAGCTTTTCATGTTTATGTTTCCTTAAAATAAGTTTAAGGTGTTCAAAATGGGTTGTCTCATTAAGGCAAAAGATTAAGATGCCATCAAAATACATGATAAAATTTTTTCCAATGATTGGTTTGAGAATAATGTTCATCAAATGCATGAATGTACTTGATACATTTGTGAGGCCAAAAGGCATTCATAAAGACCATGAAGAGTTTTAAAAGTATCTTTCCATTCATTACCAGGATGAATCCTAATTTGATGATAACCATTATAGAGGTCTATCTTTGAGAAGATGTTTGAATCAAAAATAAGATCTAATAAATCATCTTGTTATATGATTAGATATTTAGTTATAAGGATAAGATGATGAGCATTAACTACTAATGGCTTAAATGTCATAACTTGAAAACTTTTCTTTAGATTATGTAAAAATTTCATCAATCAATTATGTTCAAGAATTCTTTTATTTATAAACACTTTTTAATGACTAAAAATAGTTCTCAAGCATATAAATAGTCATTACTACTTTAATTAAAAAATGCCACTATATATTTTTTTAATTATAAAGTTAAAACAAATTTTAATGGATCAAAATAGTGACTAAAAGTGTTGTTACATAAATCATCTATCAATGTCATCTAATCAGAATTAGCATTAATGATAGCTATGCAATAAGAACGACTACTAGCTGTTAGATAAAAGAACTTACACAATCCCACAATGTAAGTAAAATTCATGAGTATTAGAAATGCAAAAAAGAATCATGATCATGCAATCTCAAATGAGATTAGATGGATGGGTTCATTTTTTTTGAGTAGATAAATTTTGAATCTTATGATTACAAAATTGTATGATCCAATGATTGATTGAATTAATGCTTAAAAATTAATGGGTGATGTTAAAACCATGCGATTACAACTTTGCATGAATGGATGGCTCATAACACTTGAAATTTTGAAGATAATTGTGCAAGGAGTATACTATAATTTAGTTAAATATTTCTTACTAAAGCTTGTTGTATATTTTTATAAGAGTTTTTCTACGCATCTAAGACAACCTTTACTTTGGGGTTCCCTACCCCTTAGTTTGTTCAGAATGTAATGACCCATTTGTTAGTAATTCTACTAATTGATTCATGATAGATTTAAGAATTATGACCTGATTTGATATTCTTGGATGGGGTTGGTAGTTATTTTCTTAACCTGATTACTACTGCTAATAGGTTTAGAAGTAATACCCTGAGTCGAGACTAGTAGTTTAAATCAAATAAATGGTGGTGGTAGTTTCCTAAGTAGGATTTAGGTTCTTATTTATTTAATTTTTTTATAGTTTCTTAATTAATTAATATTATGTAATATACTTTTTGTAATAAATTGATAAAAGACGATTTCAAAGATATGATCATGGTAAAAAATACTTATTAAGATGGTTAAGGTAAGTTAATCAAAGATATTAGAATCCTTTTTGTTTTTTAAGATGATTAATTTAAATAAAATTTAATTTATAACTTGTAACAGTGATTTCAAATAAGGTTATTATTCTAATCAAAATAATTAAAATAATAAAAATTAAATTCAAAATATATCACTTTATAGTTTATCACTCTAATTAAGATGATCTTCATGAGATTTGATATTTACTCATCTTCTTTTAAGTTGTCCAATGAATAAGAGCATTGGCTATCTAAAATCATAAAAATCACTCAAAAACTTTTATTGGAAATATTTAAGATTTTTTATCTTCATTCAAAACATTATAGCTTAAGGTTAACAATACATCAAAAACCTACTGGCCAAAATTTAGATTTATAACATTATGATAATTTCTTTATTAAAATTATGACTTATATAAGTGATCTTTTTTGAATTGTTAAGAATAAAAATATAAATTAAGATTTCTGATTAAGACCCTTTGTCATATACTTGAAAGTTTACTGATATATATAACATTGTTGGCTTCTTGAATTTTGATTCTAACTTGAATCCTTTTGATGTCATTTTTTTGGAGTTGTGAACTTTGCTACAAATTAAGAGTACCATGGTTTGTAAAACAAAAGAAAATATGTTATCATATTTGCATGGTTGATAAGTCTCTTGGAAGTATTGTTTTAAACATGAAACTAATATGGCTTGGAAAAAAATATAAGTATTAATTATTTATTGTATAAAATTAAACCAAAAATAATTTTAAATGTTTGTGAAAATCATTATATGATAATCTATGAATATTTTTATTTAACTATTCCATAAGACACTAACATAACTTAAGAAGAATTTCTTGTAAAACCTAAACCTAAGATTAGAATGTTTGTCACCAAATAGATTGCCTTGGATTAAGACTTGAGGTTAAGTGGAATGGCTTGAGTATAGGCTTAGGATGTATAAAGAGGCCTTCAAAGAGACCTTGGAATGGCTTTAGAGTAAGGAATAGCTTTTAAATTCTTTGTGAGGGCTTGGTAGTCTCTATTAAACTTTAAATGATGGCTAGGGACATGTGATAGGCTTGGTTGGGTTTAGTAAGAGAAAGAGTTTAATTTAAAAACCTTATGGTAAGTGCTTAAGGTTTTATTTTTAAACATTACTTAAGACTCATCAAATATTGTTTTACTTGAAAGGACAAACTTTTGTTGAGATTGGAGTTGCCAAAAAGAGGCTAGAAGCCATGGATTAATTGAATTAAGCAAGTGTTGGCTTCAACATGGACTTGAGAAATTAATTAATGACTTAAGAAAGAACCTTATATGGCTTCCATGGTAGGTGAGCTCTAGGGTTTCACTATGGTGAGTGTCAAGAGACTTGGGTTAGATTTGGAAGAAAGCTAAATATGGTTTAGGTCTTGGTTTTATGCAACAAAAAGGATTAGTTTTCATTAAGTGTAAGAAGCTAAGAAAGGACTCAACCCCAATAAATAGGCTCAACTGATTTACATTAGAGTTATGAAATTATTGGATTGATCAATAAAGGTTATGGTTTGGAATTTTAGAATGTTGAGAATTTGATATTTAAAAGCCTTATGTTTGAAATTTGAAAATCTAAAACTTAAAATTTAAATACCTTTGGTTTGAAAATTGAACTTTGATTAAGATCAACCCAATAACCCTACTCAAGGTTGTAAGTTAGAATTTGAATGGACTTTGGATACTTTTAAGGATAACTTTGGAATTACATGTGTGTAATTCCCTAGGAATGTAGATTTACATGAAGAAAACACTAAGATAGAAATTAGGTTTTGATTAAGAATACTGAGCATTTGATGAGACTTTAAGCATACTCTTTTTAGGCAATGATTTAATAAATTCCTTGATTAGACCTTTGATGAGGGTTGTTTGAGGTAGAAACCTTAGTTTTTGCATTATGAGTGGTGTTAGGATTAACTAAGAGGCTAAAGATCAGTTTGATTTGTGTTGAACCTTGATCTTATTTTGTTTGATAAGAAAGATAATGAGTAGCCTTGAATTAGGCACTTAGCCATGGATTGATGTACTAGATGTTGGTTTGGTTGTTGTATGTGATTCAATAGAGATTTTTTGAAAAGGGTTGATTGACTCAAGTTATCCTATGAGGCAAGTGGGAGTCATTAGTAAAACTTATGTGAACTTAAGTTCACATTTAAAAGATTATGGATAAGGACTTATAACTTGAGAGAGTGCTCAAGTGTTAAATTAGATAAGCTAAAGGATTCAAATAAGTCTCATAGATTAAGAAAAGGTAGCAACTAAACAAATTCATGGAAAGCTTACAAGGAGAAGAAAGCTCAAATTGGTAGATTATGGTTGAAAAAAAGTGTAAGTTATCCAAGGTAATAGTGCATGATTTTTATGAGACTTATATGACTTATTTAATGGATTAGGGTTTCAAAAAAATCTTAAGATCCTTTAGATGATGGATTAATGTCAGGTAACCATAGATAAATACAAGTAAATCCATATAGAAGATGAGTAAGAAAGATTATTTTATGATGACAGAGTAGGATGTAGTGGATCATAGTTGATGGATTGTTTTTAGCTAGTGCTCAATAGGTCAATGATGCCAGATGGTATGACTACCACTAGATATTGAAGTTGTGTGCCTCATTTCTTAGGACATTATGAGTGATATTGAGTGTGCTCAAGTTTGTGATGGTGAGCACTATGCAATATTAAGTGTCCTTGATCCCATTGGGGTGGTACACGTGACTGGTAGAGGCTAGGTTATAAAATATTAGATCATGTGTGGTGGATTCCTTGTTTGTTAAGTGCCATTATAAGATATTACAAGTGACTATAGATATGTTGGAGTGCCTATTAATGTGTCATATGGTTTATGAGGACTCTTATAACTTTATGAAGTGGCCCTATGTGATTGGATATTCTTGTGTAGAGAGTGTTGAGTCACTTTTGTGTTTGATGTGTTAAGCCATAAAAATTTAGCATTTTCTTCTAATAGACTTATTTAGTATGAAATAAGTTTACAAGTAAAGAACAAGTCATGTATTTTGAAGATGATGAACTAATGATCTTCAGAGTCCCTTGGAGTGTTTAGTAAGCTTCAAGGATTGAAGAAATGTATGTTAGCTTTGAAAAGATTTTCTTTTATTATAAAATAGAATGTCAGCTTATTGATTTTAAGGCATACTTTTTTCTATTAATTTTAAATCGTATTTAGGAATTCAAATTATTTAATCATCTATTTGATTTAACAAACAAATAAGATTCAATTTTTTAGTCTCTTAATTCTTTTCTTGATTCAAATTAATCCTTAAACTATTCATTGATTTAAAAAACATGATTCTATCTTTCAATTATTTTTCCATGATTAAATCATACTTTTATATTATTACTAAATTTTATGTTAAGTTGATTATTAACCTTGATTAAATCAAAATATAATTCTAAAATCATTTACAATTAAATAAAAAAATATTAGGTCACAACCCAAGCTGTGCCCAATTACAAAGCTCTTAGGCTGAGCTTTTAAGCTCGAGTGGGCATTTGCATGCATAAGGAACAGTGATAGGAGCCAAATTGGGTCAAGACCTGATCTTGGCCTAGAGTAGTCCTAAACCTAGTTAAGGTAAGGCATATTATGATTTGGGTCAAAATAAGACCTAAAATTAACCTGTAATCCTATATTCTTACAAGTGAACTGAGTGGTAAAATGTTGAGCACATAAGGGGAGCCAACCCCAATTTGGGTCATATTAGAAATAGACAAAATAATTTATAAAACACAAACTTGTTATCCATTATGTAATGTGGGACTAACTTCCATCCAGCTTTCACTGACTAAAGCATGAGTAATTTCTCATCATTCGATCATCGATCGGACAATACCTATTTGATCCATTATAAGCACTCGATCTTGGCTTGACATTGGATGTCCAAGATCATGTCTGACTTCATCAGATGGGTTTTGTCTTTTTCTAACTTTTAAAATAATCTATCCTGATCTGATGACCCAAATCTCTCCAGTTTGAATCCCAAAATCCAGATCTAATCGTTTCTTTTCCAGTTATAAATCGAACGATCTATATTTTATCTAACTTGATCAAATAGACCAGATTTAATCCTCTTTGATCCCACCATCTAAAACTCTTCTTTTATAGTTTGTGATCTAATTGTGAAGAACTTCTCTTATCGCATCCAATAGCTCTAATTGATTATGCATAATTGTTAATTAACTAACTATTACAAATGGATATATTGTAAGCAATTTTTGAAAAATATTTTAAGATCTGTTTAAGCTGTTTGGAAGCAACTTTTAAAACAGTTTTTTCTCACTTTTCAATGGCTATAATCAAATATCTTTTATATAAATCTGATCATTATTTATGAAATCTCTAATGAATGTGAACAAGATTTTAACATCTCAAACAAGGACTGTTTCATATTTTACTGGCACAAGTTTTCCCTTGTTTTAGTATGGCTTACGACTACTTGAAATTCTAAATTTTTCTAACTAAGCCTAATTCTTCTAAGATTTTGTCTCAATTCTTTTCATAATTTTCATATCTTTGTTTCTTTTTATAATCATCAACAAGCAAAGAAAAATTTGTATATTTTTATGAAAAATTTATTTTTTGTTGTATTTTTATTTTTTTAGGTTAGACAGCCATTTGCAAAAGCCTAAGTTTGATTTAATCTCAAAAATACTCAAGTTAGAGTTGAGCTCATAAAAGCCTAGGTTATTATTGAACCCACAACAACTAGTAGGTTAGAAGGTGAATTATAGAAAAAAATTTCAAATAGGTTAAAGGTGAATTGTAAGGATATACCTTAAGTTATAACTCTTTTACTAGTAGAGTTTTTCTTGACCTTGGTTGGTGGTGGACATAGATTCTAGTAAAATTATATTTATTGATATAAATTACTGGGTTGTGATATTATAGATATAACTATTGTATTATTGTACTTATAAATTAAAAAAAATTTAGGTGAGATTCTATCCATTTGAATTTTAAATTTTGGAGAATTAATTTAATATATGGAAAAAAAGGGATGTCATATTTATGGTTTCGTGGATTATTTAATTAGAAAAGAATTATAGTATAATGTAATGAGTAAATAATTTGAGTTAAAATTTGGGATAGAAAAAGAAGAGAGGTTGTCACATTGTTAGTATGAGAAGAGTTGAAATCCTTGAGACCAATGTTTAAATGACATAGTGCTTGAATAGTTGATTCACTGGAAGTATATCCAAATTCAAGAAATAATTACAAGTGAAGTAGGGTCATAATCTACTACAGCTCCTGTTAGACCATGAAGACCTAAATTGCTAATGGAGTTTGGTTGTATATTTTATTCTTTAAATGTTGAAGGAGAGAAATGAAGTCAATAGCTCAATGATGGAATGTAAGCTATCTAGGGATTTATAGTAGAACCTAGCAATGAACCTCAAAGCGCATATGGTACCAGTCAAGGATAGGCTTCTATATCTTCACAACAAACTGCACAACCCCGCATCTATGCCATCAAATAAAAAGAGAAACTTAAGCTGGAACTAAAATCTCTTGTACAAAGCAGTCTTCTTACAAATATGATGTAACTAAAAACTTAAGCTGTAGAGAAATAAAGAATGTGCGTACAAGGTTAATATCTTATATGAACAAATTTGTGTACTAAAGCTTTGCCCACAAGACAATCACACTAGTATGATGAAGCCATCATACTTGTACAATACTGACACAAGTTCAGATTTCAGTGGTAGCTTTAAGCTAGTAATAAGATTATATAAGTATGATGTTAGAGATCTTACTATATAACCAATAGATAATGAATAAACAAGCTTAATTTTAACATATTTTAAATTATAGTTTTCTATCTTAAGAATTGATTTTAATATAAAACAACATGTAATGATATTATTAATGTCTAACGTAGTTCTAAGGGCCTTAATCACACAAGATATGATTTAAGAAGGTGCTTAAGTGATAATGAAATGCAATGTAATCCTTATCATTCGACAAGACAAAATTTTAATTTTTTATAATCTAATTCTTAGAAGGAAATAAACATTCCCATGATTGTTGCCACATCATCTAGGAGCAAGTTCTCCATAGGTACTACATTGTTTGAAGCCATCAACCTTCAAGGTTCCTATGAGGATAGACACTAAGCTTAAACTTTTCTTACTTATAATCCACTTGATCCAATCTATATATGAAATGTACACTAAAACAAACTATTAAAAACATAATGCTTTCTTTTGGTATCATCAAACTCTTTCAAAGGCCATGGTTTTAGTAATTTCTCCCTTTTTATGATAGCAAAACTTCAACAAAGAATGAAAGGAAAGATCATGTAAATTTAGTTTTAAAGAGTAAAATCAATTGTATTAACAAGGACTATTACAGTAGATTTAAAATAACAAAACAAAAAATTAGCAAATAGTGTAGTAAATTAAGCTCTTACTAAATTCCAGCACCTCTTCTCCTAAATTCTAGAATCTTTACTATCTCTTCTCATTTTTGTTATCATTCAAAAGGGTTAATAGTACCATGAGACATCTTAGTTCTAGTAAGTGCTTCACATGATAATACTTTAGTAAAGATATCTACTAATTGAGTAACAAAGTGAAGAAAATCAAAGGTGACAACTTTTTTTTACTTGCACTCTAATAGAAATGAAATTAGATATGTATAAGCTTAGAGCATGAATGATGAATGGGGTTCATTGTAAAATATATGACATTAGAATTATTGCACAAAATAAGAATTTTTTTCTTTCCATGTGAACTTCATAATCTATTAGTAATTATTTAATCTTGAGACCTCGTATTACACAACTATTAACAACCATGTACCCAAATTCTATGGAGGATAGTGCAACATAGTTTTGTTTTATACTATCCCATGAAATGAGTGTCTTAAAAATAAGCAAATGTTAGAAGAGTTTTTATAATTTGATCACTTTCAACAAAGTTAGCATCTAAATAAGCAATAAGATCAATTTTTATTTCACTCGTATGATACAATAATCCTAAAGAAGATGTACTAATACAATATCTAAAGATATTCTTAATAGATTTAAGTAAGATTCCTTGCCACAAAATAAAATCTTGAACAAAAACAAACACTATACATGATATCTAGATGGCATATTGTAAGATACAGTAAAGATCATATCTTGCCTCTAAGCAACTTAAAGTCCATATGTTTTTCTTTCTTATCTTTTTCTAAGGATGTAGGTGTAATCAAGGTGGTAAGCTCTAGGTTTTTAGTTTTTTAACCCAAACTTTTTAAGTAATTCCAATGTATACTTTGTTTATGACATGAGAAATTCAATTTTCACTTGGTTTAGTTATAATTTTAAGGAAATAACAACTTACTTATCAAACACATTTCATATTTCTTTTTTAATAAATCTAAAAACACTTCACAAAATATAAACTATCTTGAACCGAACACTATATCATTCAGATAAACTTGACAAATAAGTTTATGTACATTTGTATTCTTAATAAACAATGTGTTATCAACCTTTTCTTACCTTAAACCTTTCAAAACTAAGAAGGTGCACAATTTCTCATACCATGCCCTTAGTGTTTACTTTAATCCATAAAGAGACTTTTTTAATTTGTATGCATAATCAAGTTTGCCATGGGTTTTAATTCCTAGAGGTTGTTTAACATAAACTTCCTTACTAAAGTATCCATGCAAAAATTCACTTTTTACAACCATTTGGTATAAGTTGAAATTCTTGTAATAAGAATATACTAATAAGATCCTAATTACTTTTAATCTTACTATTCGTGCAAAGGCTTATCAACATCTATCCCTTTTATTTAATAATAACCCTTGGCAACAAGTCTAGCCTTATTCCTAATCACATTACCACTCTCAACTAGCTTATTCTTGAATGCTCACTTAGCTCTTATGACTAATTAATCATTAGCCCATGGGATCAATTCCAAAACTTCATTTCCTTCAAATTGATTTAGGTCTTCATTCATGTCTAACATCCAAAGTTCATCACCAATTGCCTCCCCAACCAATTTATGTTCAAAATGAGAGATAAAAGCTGAGTGGTTGAGTTTAGCTCTTATTCTCACTCCATCCTTTACATATCATAACATCCTTTTCTATATTCAATTTAGTCAAACTTTGATCCTTATCTAACTTAAATTCATCCTTTACTATTAACATTTCAAATTTATCTAGATTCTCTTCCAAATTCTCATTTGGTTGAGTTTCATGAATTGTCATATGACTAGATTCCCAAATAAGTAGTCTTGTTGAATACTCTATAAGCTCTACTATGTTATAAATTTCCTAAGAAAATTCCTTCATCTTATCTTGTTCTAAAGTTTTCAAAATCTCTTATACTATTATTGAAAAAATAACACTTACAGTCAAAGACATGTAGATGAGAAACTAATCTTGGCAAAATTCAATTCAAAACATAGTAAGCAATATTCGCTACTTCAATTCAAAAAGATTTAGCCATATAATATTTGCTAGGAATACATCAATTTATGTTCTATTTACACTCTTTATTATGCCATTTTATTATGGAGTCCTAAGAGAAAAAGTTTTTTTTCCTTTATTTATTATATTACTCAATGAATTACACATTCTTGAATACACCACTATGATCACTCCTAATGGATATTAAGGAAACTCCATGCTCATTTTGCAATTTAGTGATCAAGTTTACAAATTTTTTAAATGCTTTGGACCTTTTCCTCAAAACTAGTACCAAGTAAACCTAATATAGACATTAATGATTACAAAGCTATATGTTTTACTTATTGGTGGTTCAATGGGCCCAAACAAGAATATATTGAAAATTTCTAAGGATCTCATACAAGATCTATCCTTCTTGATTCTAAATGTTGATTTAGTTTGCCTACCTAAAAGATAAGGTCTACAAAACTAATCATCTTCCATTTTGTATGTGGAGAATACTCTCACTAGGTTATGCCTAATCATTTTCTTAATTGTATCATAACCAACCTGACACAATCCTCCATGCCAAAGATAAAGATCATTGGCATGAGAAGCAGGATATTTTATGCCACTTTCTTGTACAAAAGCTATATCTAACATAGATGTATTGTTTCTTCTAGAAGCTAAGACTTGAAGAATATCATCTTCACTAATAATACAAGATTTTGTATTAAAGGTGATTATAAAGCCTAAGTTGTTAAGTTGACTTAAGCTAAAAATATTATATTTCAAATGTTCAACTAAAAGGACTTTGGCAATGGATGTAGAATAGTTACCAACTGTGCTAATGTTGATGACCCTCTTCATATAGTTATCTTATATGATGACTTCTCCTCTATCAATTACTTACACTTAGGAGTACAATAACGAATTTCTAGTCTTATTTTTAGAACACTCACTATCCAAGTACCACATGTCTTCCTCAACCCTTCTAAGAAGGCATGCATGTATATTTTGGGGACTAGATCTTTTTAAGTTTGATAAGACATATGGCAAACCTAAATAATTATGAAATATAATTCTTTTTTACCCATTTAAAATAAAAAAATATTGAATGCATATTCCTTCTAATTTTGTAAAAGAAATAGAAGTATGCTTGAGGCTCATGCAATAGTGACAAGTGAATCCTTTGTTAAATAAAGAAGATACATAAATAAAATATCTACTCTTTGCTTGGTGCATTATACAATGTGCGTGCAATTGTTTGAATTCATTGTATTCTTTAGTTAAAGTGCCATGTCAAGTAATATAACTAATAGTTTCACCTTTAGATACATGTAAGTCATGTAAGTATTTCTCAGCTCCCATGTTTTTTTGGAAAAAAAGTAGTTTTATTGTGAGTTAGAAGGTATAAGAGGTAAAGTTTTATTCTTAACCAAACATTAGTGACGAGACCACAAAGACTGCAACAAAGATTTGGAGGGATGATGAGCTTTCATTAACTTTTGATAAGTAGGTCCACAAGAACACCTTTTGTGATATGGCTACTAATGTGCACTATGAAGGGGTCCATAATAATAGATGTATGACTGAAAATATGCTGAGAACGTAATGCTTAAAGCTTGAAATAGTGTATAGTGATCTTGAATGATGCTTTCTAAATGATACACTAAGGTAATCTAATCACATTGAAGAGTTTAAAGGCTAACCATAATTTTAGGAATTACTATATAATATGAGGGGAACCATCACAGTGGATATTCAAACAAAAGATTGGTCTAATGATAAACTAAGCTGACTGAGGAATCGTACTATGCTAATGAAGACTATGTTCCCCAAGGGTTATTTGAATCATGTATTTATGTATAAGAGTAATAGAATAAAGTGGATACAAACTTGATGTACATCAAGTAAGAACTACTTCAGTTGACACAACTAATTGAAGATAGTCTTGTTGTAAAAATGATGTCATGTAGGGAGGACAAATGAGAGCCAATATATTTTCTAATCCATAAGGGTGATTGTCCATAAAAGAATGACCAAGATCTAAAGTGGTAGAACAATAGATCGATTTGATTGATCAACTCTATGTAGTATACTAAATCATTGATTATCTTTATTCAAACATAAGACTAAATTGATAAAAAAACCCATACTACTCAATTGTGCCTTATTGGGTAAGTCTGATCCATGTACTAAAATCTTTTCGTGTCTAAATGATACAAAAACCAATCAAAAGTATAGTGGATAAATTTGAATGATCTTGTTGGCTACTTAAGCCAAAGGCAAACTTGCTTTCAAGTAAGATATCATGCAATACGATGAAGAATTTCATAACTATATGATGCTTGAATAATCTATGAGCATCATCATGACCATCTAAGTCCTTATGCTTCTTTGGAACATTATGAGGATAAACTACTATCAATTCTATAATGATGTTTATCAAATCCAACTTGTCACATAAATTAAATCCAAATAGCACTACCATGGCTTCACCTTTGATATTTGTTTTAGACTTTATTGAATTTGAGAAAGCTTTGATGGCTTTACCTCAAAGGTCTCTGATTGCACGTCCACAACAAGCAATGCCAACGTTCCCAATTATTAATCCATCAATATTTAATTTGACATAATCCATTAGAGGGGTCCATTAAACCATTTTTATGACTTTGTATTTGATTTTCAAAAAAGTGGGAACTAACCCATTATTTACCAGTTGAAGATCTACTAAATTCTTCTACATGATTGGATTACATTAGAAAATGGTGTATATCACACTTAACTTGTTTTTCCAAAGCCACGAGTATAACCAAATCTAATAATCACACTATCAAAATGTGCACTTAATTTATAATATAATAATATGAAAAATGCTAACATTTTAAGAATCCAAAAATTTTTCTCATCCATAAAATCAAAAAATAAAATAAAATATCTACAGAAAGATAAGTCTCTCAAAGTAAATCAAATATAAAATAACATGATGAATAACTCTTAAAAGCTTGATAAAAATATAATAAACTGACAAGTCTAATATAATAATTTAATATAGTCTCATGTTTAATAAAATATAATTAATGATAAATAAATAAAAAATCTACTATTATTGATGATGAAATATAAGATGATAAATCATTTATCTAATGTGCTAACTCTGATTATCTTTATACTTGACTCTTGATTTTTAATTCTTTAATCCTTCAAAAATATATAATAATGGATCCTAGAGCTATACAATAAAACTAACATGTTATAATCAAGAAGTGTGTTTGTAACAACTAAATAAATCATGAAAATAAATGACATTAGTTTTTAATTATCATAAACATATCATCGTCTGTCAACTGAGTCAATATATATTATATAAGGTGACTAACTAGATACTTAGTGTCTCCTTTCTAATCTAATTCTCTTATTCAAGAGAACCATGACAAGACCTTTCACTTTTATCATATCGCATAATTTAAGACTCCACAAAATAATATCAATCACATAAGCTAACCCCTTAGGGTTCTTTGAGTTCTAAATAACTATATGTACTTCCCTTCATAATATAGCACATCATGTGATTCTCATTGAAACTAAATGTCTAATTATTCTTTCTTGAGACTACTATACAATGGTTTCCAGCCAATCTTATTGATACTTACCACTAGATCTAGCACTTCTCTTTTAAGCTAAGCTAACTACATGTAACTATCTACAAGTTAGGAGTATAAAGTAGCTAACCTGCTTATCTTTTGAGTGAGCATTCCTGTTCAAGGGTTCACTATATCTAATACTCATTTGATCAAAACCATAACCTTGATTGTAGCATCCTACTAACTTTAATCTATCACTACTTAGTGTTAGTTAGATTTTTCATATTTTAGAATCTAACATGTAAGAAGTTCTCATTATAAATAATAACTTAATTAGTTAAGGGTTTTCCTTAACTCTAAATTAAATATCTTAGATTCATTTGACTTGAATAAGTCACACTATGGTTTCCACCTTAAGTCCTTTTTTAATTACCCAAAGTTATCATCTAAATGTACTAAGGTTTTTAGTAAATCTTAATTAAATTATTTAGAATATCTTAGCTCATTTTTTTAATATTTAGTCTTATCCTAAGTTCATTTAGGACCTTACCTATCTAAAATAGCCTTTGTATTCATAGAGCCGTAGCTTTGACACTTATGTTCCATATATAATAAATTGTCATTACAATTAGTCTGGGTTCACATAAGCATCACTAAGGGCTCTTATGTCTCTAAGGCAATCTTGAGTCACCTAAGGCCTCTCCCAAGTAAACACACATCCCCCAAATCATCATCCAAGATGTCATCATATGACCTAATATCCTAAATAAGGTCACTCATGGTCTTATTTAAAGATCTTGGTTAACCAAAGGGTCTAGCTATAACGTCTTTATTTTATTACTTCCTTGGTTGAATTTAGTATATTCTTAAATCTTATTCCAAGTTCTTTTACCTTCTTCCAAGGTCTTTTCCAAAAGCATTAAAATCTAAAGATTTATTTGAAATATGTATAAAGGTTCACTAATGATATCTTCTTAATCTATCACTAAGACCTTCTTTTATGAGGTCTTTTTCTACAGAGTATTCTTATGTCTAAAATATTTTTGAATCTTATTAGTGATTATCCATAAGATCTTAAAGTATCACCTTAGCCTTTGCACTTCTAGCCAAAATGAAACTATTTGTTTACCAACTATATCCTTATGCGACCTAGCCTTCTTCTAAGGCCCCAAATGAGCCCTTTAAGGCTTCCTATGTTGACATCAAGAGCCATACAAGTCATAAAATCATCTAGGTTCACTTATAAGTTTAACTCATGCATCTCATGACTTAATCAAGCCATTGCTCCATGCTTCTCAAACATACTTAAGGTAAAGGATTACTTGGCTATAACATATTTTTTCTAAGGTTTTTATTATATTTCCAAGTTTCAAATCATGGTTCACCTTCTAATCTAAGATTTAAATTATTTATATACCATGTGGTATACTTTCATGCATAATTGTGTAGCACTTATGCATGTTCATATTGTGTCATGAAGTCAAATAACATATATCTTCTTGCTTGGTGAGATTTACTACTTGGAAAAGCATTTAAAAACAAAACTTGGGTTCATTTTCAACAAATAAATAATATGAAAATATAGATAACATTCCTTTATTGTGAGAGCCATATATATATCACAATTTTCTTTTTCATTGTTTAATAATTTTATAACATCATATTATACCTTACACATTACATGAATGTTTAGACGATCAAAGAGGAATAATGGCATACTTCATGTTCATTCCTTAGTTATGAGGTAGTTTTCATCCATAAATAATCATTAAAAGATCATATTATTCTTATTTCAACAAACAAAGCCAAACATGCAAGCAAATGAACATGAATTGTACTTGCATTCTTGGTTTAATTAATATCACACATACTTGCATGGTTCCTTTAGCAAAATTACACAATAAAGAAATGATAAAAAGCTTTTATAAGCTAATAAAGTTTCGTTTAGTCATGGGTATAAAAGTTTCACTCTTTTTTTAAACAAGATTCATGGAAGAAGAGCAACCAGCTTTTAACCAAATCATTTTCCAAAGGTTTCACAAGCAATTTTAAGAAGAAAATTCCTTTTTGTTCTTCCTTAGATCATAGCTAAATTTATTTTATGTATTCAACAGTCAAACTAACTAAAACGTCATGTAGAAGACTTCTCGTTGGTTAGATTTTTTCTTGCTTCAATCCCTGAACCTTCTTTCTACATCAACCTCATGGCTTGTGTTGCTTTTTTCCTTAGTATTCACTTAGTTTGCCTCCCCAAATCTCCTTTTGCCATAAGGGCTTTCTAAAACTCCTATAAGAACATCTTAATGGCTTAAATAGCCTTGGTCACACCTTCTTAATCTAAGGATTTGCTTAAGGAAAAATTAGCTAGGGTTGGTTTAAGTCATGATTTACCCATTCTAATTAAACCTCTTTTTATTAGCCCCTTTACTAATTGCATATAATTCCTAAACTTCAAGTATCTAAGTAAGATATGGATAAAATATAGTGTAGTATTTATTTTTTTTCTTTTCTATATAATTTTTCATAAGATATTCCTACATGCATCATATATTTTTTTTGTTTTAGTTCTCTTATTTTCATCTAGTAATTAACTCCTAATTTTTATGAATTCTATCTATATCTTCATTATAAATTCATGGTTAAATAATAATAAGGATAAGGGATAAGCTTAATAATATAAATAAAATTATGAGTATGTTTTTTAATGCATTAAGCCTTATCCTATCAAAGCTCATGTAATGCAGCTCAACTTTTGTCATTCAACCAGGTCTTCCAATTTCGTGACTTCAAATTTTAAAATTCAAAATTTAATTTACCAATATTCAAAAAACAAACACATTCAACTTAAATTTCAAATTTTAAATCATAAGAAATCATATACATTAGTTAATTAAATTATAATTATATTGCCTAAGAATAAAAGGTGTGACAATATAGCTATTATTATGAATGCTATTAACCAAAGTGAAATAAAATGAGTGTATGTGAATCTCATAAAAGAGGGCATGAACTGTGTATTTTAAAATAATTTTTCTAATTTTTAGATCATATTTAGTTTTAAAAAAGTTTTTATAAAATCAATTTTAAGATTGTAGAAAATTTTAGATTATATATATATATATATATATATATATATATTTAATTTTTATGATTAAGAAAACTAAAAATAAAAATTAAATAGTACACCTCCAATCTACTAGCTTTTGTAGGTTCAACTATAACTCAAGCTTTTATAAGCTCAACTGCAAGTTGATTTTCTATGAGATCAAATTGAATTGAGGCTTTTACAAATGCCTAGTCATGCCACCCATAAGAAAAAACAAAAATACAATATGAAATAAAGTTTTGATAAAAGTATGCAAACTTTCTTATGTTTATTGATGAATATAGCATGACACAAAAACTCAAAAATACGAAAACAAGTAGAAAAATGAAATTTTATAAGATTTAGGTTTAATTGAAAGAATTTAAAATTTTGAATAAAATGAAGTCATAATTGTCTCTAAGAGATTTTATACTAATGGAATTTCACACAGTGTTTCTTTATGATCTCAAAATCTTATCCATATTAATTAGACATTTCTTGAATAATATTTTGATTTTATAAAAAAGTTTTGATCACTCATTAGAAACTTTAGAAAAAGTTATTTTGAAAATTTTTACTAATAACTTAAAAAAAATCTTCCAAATAGCTTAAAATATTTCTTCCAATATGGCTAACATAGTGGCTCAAATAATGGCTAGGGAATTAGATGTTAGGTGGGATCGACTAGAGCTATTGGATCTGATCAAAGAAGTTCTAGACCATGAGAACAAAGACTATAAAAGAGAATGATTTCTATATGGTTGGATCAAAGTATATTAGATCTAGGTCATCTGATCAAGTAGGATGAGATTTAGATCATTTAATTTATTAACAATTCAAGAGTGAACAATTGTGGTTGTAGGATTCAAATTGGGGTGATCTAGACCATCTAATTCAATAATAGATTATTTTAAAACATAAAAACAACAAAGGTTATCCAATCAAGTTAGATGTGATCTTCATCATCCAATCAAAGCTTTGAAGCAAAGCTTATAAGAGGGTAAGATTTTAATCATCTGATCAATGATCTGATAACAAGGATTTACACATGCTTTAGGTGTGGCAAATATAGAGGAAATTAGTCCCATATTATAGAAAAGCAAATTCCTTTTCTCTTTATGTTACTTTTGTGTATAACTATTGTGAGCCAAAATTAAGGTTGACTCTTCCCTTATGTGCTTGGGATTTTGTCATCTAGGCCACTTTTATTGTAGGTCCAACTTGACCAACTTGCATACATGGTTCAAGTTTAGCTCAATCCTTGTTATGTCTTACTCTAATTGAGCTCAAGATTGCACCGCAACCAATTTTGGGCTTGACCTGACTTGGTTCCAACTACTCCCTTGACCCGAGGCTTCCCAAGCCTACTTAGGCTTCGTCTACTAAACTTATTTTTACTTAGCACATGCTTGGGATGTGGCTTAAGATAATTTCTTTCTTTTTTTAATTATGAAATTTTTAATAATTTTTTTAATTTAACCAACATTTCGTAAAGATGAATAATTAGGATCTAATCAAGAAAAGATTAAAGGACTGAAAAAATGAAATGTTATATGCTTCTAAATTAAGAAGATTAAATATTCAACTACTTGAGTAAGATTTGTAGTTTATATGAATAGAGAGATGTGTCTTATAATTAATAATCAATAAGCTAATGTCCTATTTCATAATAAGAAGAAAATATTTTCAAATTTGATGTGCATGTATTAAATCTTTGAAAGTTATTGAACACTCTAAAGGTACTTTAAAAACTATTAATTTATTATCTACAAATGTTTCTAACATGTTTTTTTCATGTAAATCTATTTCATATTAAATAAGTCCATTAAAATAAAATGATAAAAATTTATGATTTGACTTATCAAACTCGAGGGTGACCTAACACAAAGTACGTATTATGATTAGTTGCTCATCACATAGTTTAGAATTTCTCACCTTCTAGATAGTCTAACAAATAAGAGATAGAAGGATTAATAAATCTCTCTAGTTACAAAGTTTTTGAGATTGTAATTCCATTAATGCTAGAGAATTTGACGAATAGTATCAAGTTAGATGTGTGAGATGACAAGCATCATAATAAAGTGGTTCCATACATGTGTGAACCTAAGACATTCCATAAAGGAATGAAATTGAGAATCTCTGTATGTGTAGAAAAGACATTTGTCTATAACTTATAAGTTCAACTTCCTAATGTTAATAAGGAAAGGTGGTAGGTTATTTAGGAACCTCCAAATTAGTAAGGAGATTTAGAAAGACAAGTAGGTACTCCATATAATTTTTCTTTATTTCTAGATAAAACTTTTGCTTTTGAGTTGTTCTTAGGCTAAGTTGATCGTGAATTTATCATCCTTGATGAGAGTCTAGTAACTACAACCATGAAAGTCAATTTTGTTTATTGAAGTGCAATATAGTGGTCATGATTTTCTATATACGAATCCATGTACCTAAGATTGCTACTACAAATTTTATTTTATGGTATTTGACTCTTATGAATTTAGCTTAGATGGTGTTTGAGGTGTAAACCATCCAATAAAGCTTGACATTATATGCTTTCTTTAACTCTTTTAGGTCTTTGACCCTAATCCATTTTTTTTAGGGTTGTTAAACCTTTTTAAGCTAGCCCAATGATTCTCGCTCACTTGATCACAATCCCATCAAAGGAAACCAATCATCACATTTTCAACAAATTTGGTAATCTTATTTGTGGAGATTACATTATTAACGAAAATATTGGTATTGATTACAAACATGTCTTACCAACACTAATTTACCATCCATTGAGAGTAATTTTTCCATCCAGCCATCCATTTTTTTACAAATTTGGGATTTATTGATAACTTTATTCTCTTCTCATGAGGTCATAATCATTCCTTTAAAAACATAAAATAATTTCTCATTGAACTTCATGATGTGTTAGGTCTATAGATGAATGACAAAAGAGCTTCTTTATATGAAGTACAAATATGTAGCTCAAGCAAAGGAATAGCATCAAGGATCTCCTAGGATTCAACAGACACTATCTTCTTATCCCTTATCTAAGAATCACCTTGTTGAATGGAAGGAATAAGGCTTCCCAACTTTCTCATTTAAATATTCACATAAACTTAAATAATCTACATGTTCCTTTTCAATGCCTTATATTTATGCAGTAAATTATTTTGTCTCATAAACAAAAAGTAATTTTGTTCTAATTCTTTGTTAGATAAATAACATAACTAAAATTTGAACTAGATGAATGATCATCCATCTTCACTTCATCATGATGAACCATAAGATAAATCAATCCTTAGTTGTGATTGTTTACATTGGAAGCTGACTCTTCAAAATCACTCTAAGCTACCTTCATTGTTGTCTTCTTTTTACTTGTTTTGCTTATCTCTCCCTTTTCTAGAATGGTTGGGCAATAAGCATGTAGGTGTCCATATTTGTCACATTCATGATAAACAATTTTCTCCTTGCTCTTTGTTTATCTTTTTGACCTCCATTCCTTTGCTCTTGAACTTCTTACACAATATTTTTTAAAGAGTTGGGTTAGTCATACTAATAAAGCTATTTTAGCATCACCTCAACCTTGAAATGTGTAGGGCTCATCAACATTTAGGTTGATTGATTCTTCGCTCTTTTTTCCTTTACCCTTTTCTATTGCATTCTCCTCAATGCTTTTCTTCTCCATTTTCATCTCATTGGTCACAAGTTCTCCAAGCAAATGATCAAGAAAGAAAGCTAAAAGGCACCTTGTAGCTTTTATTATTGTAACTAAAGGATCATACTCCTATGGAACTACATGCAAGATCTTTCGATCCTATTCATCATTGGAGAAAACTTTTCCAAGACTTGCCAAGCCACTAGATATGTTAATAAAGCATATAAACATAGACTTAATAGATTCATCATAAGTTATTCTAAATAGTTCAAAGTTATGTGTCAACATATTTATCTTATTTTTCATTGCTAGGGAAGTTCCTTCATAGGTCACCTCCAACTTAGACCAAATCTTGTTCCTAGTTACAAGGTTCATATTTAGTTGAACTTAGTGGCATTGAGACAATGGTGAAGGATATTCACTACAAGGGCATTCAATTATACCCAATGCTTTTCCTTAGGACTTAATTCGTAAGTTTCTTTATGATAATGTTATTTACCATTTTGGTAAGGAAGACAAAAGTTTGTTGTATAACATCCCATATGTCAATATTAATAGAAAGTAATTGTATTCTTAATAAATTCTTACAATATAGATAGCATTCTCCACAAAATAAGAGAGGCTAATGAGAAGAAGCATCTTCCTCCAAAGTGGTGATTACATTAACAAAGTTATGAGTCAAAGATCCTATCTAAAAGAATTTCTACTTTAGATCTTAATCGGCTCTAATACCAATTAAAAGCGAAATGCCAATCATAACAGGGAGTGAAATTTTTTGATTTAGAAGACTTTTGTAATAATAAAAATAATGCAACTTAAAAAATATACTAAAAACTATTGTTTATAGAAAATCTTTATTTAAATTTCAAATAACTTATTGATAAATAAGAAACAAATAAAGCTAATAGAAGTAAATAGAAAGAATGCATAACAAGTGGCTTGATAAAGCTTTTGCCAACATCCACCTATGGTAGACCCAATAAAGATTCCTCTAAAATAAATGTCCTTTGTCCAATTTGAAAGTAAGCCACAAAACTCTCACAACTCGCGATCAAACTAATCAGATCCAAGCTCCACTAAGCTTAGAACAATAGGCCTATCACGTCCACACAACATCAACCAACATCAATAACAAATGGAAAGATCTATTAGAGAAAGATAATAAATATTTTTATAATAAACCCATAACCAAACAATGTCCAAGTGACATAAGATCTAGAATGATAGTGACAAAGAAATTAGATTGAAAATCGATAGATAAAGATACAAAATGGTGAGAGTGATGTACAACAAAAACTCCAATGGAGTGTTAAGGAACTTCATTTCTAAATTAAACTCAGAAAGCTTTTATTGTTTAGATGTAACAATAGAACCATTGACCCTTTTTAAGTCAAAAGAACTTCTATTAATACCTTAGAATGTTTTCATGTAATTTAGAGAAGCTTTAAAAGAATTATATTCTTTTCTTTACGTGTACTAGATTTAGATCATATAAGTACATTAGAGACATCATATTCAAATAATTTAAAAAAAAGACTTGGATGGTCCCAAGGTCCAATGATATGATTATCACCAACTAACTCAAAATAGTGTATTATATAAATCCAAGATAATCCTCATATTATACAACACCAATTCATAGAATAATACATAGAGTTTCAAAAATATCATGCTAGAGATCTCAAAAACATACTAAGATAAAGAAGAACAACTACTCTATAAATAGATCATAAATCTTTGATAAAAAATTATCACTATATAATATATGCTTTATCAAATGAACTCTCTATTAAGATTTATTGTGTATATGATAAGACTATTATAGTAATATAATAGTTTAAATTTATTTACATTTTGTATTCTACTAGACTGAGTTATACAAATGTGACATCATTGTATGACAGTAATAATATTTTAAAAGTTTTTTTTGAAGAGGATATAATATCTATTATATCAAGGCCAAGCCCAAATTACAAAAGGATCCTCAAAGGGGATCGAAAGTGAAATCAGATAACATGAGGTCGAGCAGGGGCTTAGGAATGGGATCCTTGGGGCCCCAGATGAAGTTGTTAAGGCACGCTGCCCGAGCAGCACAGTCAGCAGGCGCATTCCTGTCTCTGAGAATGTGTGAGAAACGAACGGCCTCAAGAGTCGAAGCGTACTGGATAGTTATCGCAAAGACACCCGACCCCGGGAGGAGGGACACCATCTCGCGCACCTCCTGAATAGCCAGCATTGAGTCAGATTGGAGTTCCACAGCCCAGTGTAGGGGAAGAAGATCCCTAACCATGTCAAGCGCCATAAGCAAGGCCTAGGTCTCCATCATGTCAACCGCCTGGGATAACAACCTCTTGCCAGCCACTAGGAGAGGTTTGCCCAAGCAATCCCGCACAACCATGCCCAACCCGGCCATCGAATCACCAACTGCGGCATCGCAATTCACTCTGATCCAACCTGCTGGGGGGGAATCCAACTGTGCGTAACAAGCAAGTCCGTGGATTTGCCAGGGTTCCCGCTGGACAGGGAGGAGAGGGAGAGATGTCGGTTGAGGGACGAGTGAACCTCAAGCAAGATAATCCGGATAGTAGAGCCAGGTGGAGGCACCGGGGTGTTATGTTTGGCTGCATTCCTCCTCGACCAAATATAGTACAGCGTAGTCGTATTGGTGGCTGCAACCAATTGCCCAGCAACCTGGCGAGCAACAGGAGACCCGACGAACCGGAGGACCTGATCAATGGATGGTAGATCGGCCCCGGTTGACTGGTCCAAGCTGGTCAACGCTGCCTGAACAGTGCAGTCAGCCCAAACCTCTTCGGCTCTCGGGCAGCGCCAAAAGATGTGCTGCAAGGACTCGTCTTCCGTGCAGCCCTGCTGGCAAGAGGGAGAGTTGCTAAGCTTTCGGCGGGCCAACCACACCGCCGACGGAAGGTGATCACCGGCGACCCTCCACATGAAGACGCGGACCCTGGGAGTGACCTTTAACTTCCATATGCCACGGAATTCCTCCAAGGACCTACTGCCATTACCGCCCTTCCAAGCATTGCAGACGATGCTCAAGCAGATCTGGCCGCTGGCAGCCCGGGGCTTCTCCGTAAGGGAAAGAAGCAATACGTCCTGTGAGGACCGTAAGGCTCTCGAAAGATGCGAGATGTGGTCCTGAAGCTCCCCATCTGCCCAAGTGCTGATAACATCCCAATTCCAATTCCCGTCGGGCAGGAGACATTCAGCGACGTTGGCCGGCTAGTGGGTGTTCATATTGATGAAAGTAGGCCAGCAACTCAAAGGAAGGACTCCCAGCCAGTTATCTTCCAAAAATCTCGTTGTCCACCCATCCTCAATACGCCAAACAAAGAGGGAAATGGCCTTCGGCATTGCCCCTAGCACCATTTTGCAGACCGGGGACGCATTGCGGGGGACCTTCATCAGTGGATCCTCAATAGCATATCTTCTCTGCATCAAATCCACCCAGAGGCTAGGCTCCCGATTAAGAAGACGTCTACAGCCCTCCATGTGAAGAACGCGATGCCAAACACGGAGGTCCCGGAGGCCCAAACCACCTACAGATTTTGGCAGCGTGATGCACTCCCAAGCCGCATAATGTATAGCCTTCGCGCTGCTAGTCCCGCCCTACAGAAATCTCCTGATGCGCTGCTCCATGGCCTTAATAATCCCCACAGGCACAACACAATGCCTCAGCACGTGGCAGGGGATGGCACTGAGGACCGACGATGCCAGAACGGCCCTGCCCGCTACAAAAGAGGCCAGACTCTCCAATTGATCAGCATGGCATCCAACCGCTGAAGCAAGAAGCTGAGGTCAGTCTTGGAAAGGCGCTTGGCAGTGATGGGGATCCCCAGGTATGTAAAAGAACTTCTTCCTCCATGCTAAGCTTCCTGAGGATCAACCTGGACTTCTTCTTGCAGAGGTTAGAGCTAAAGAAGACCCTGGATTTTGCGAGATTCACCTGCAGACCAGCGGCCTTCCCAAACTCACGGATAATCCTCCTGATGGCACGGCCAGCGATACGGGAGGCAGGAGCGAAAAGGATGACATCGTCGACGAAGAGGAGGTGCGAGATGCAAGGTGCATGCATCCCCGGTCGGAACCCCAAAAGCTGTTGGGATTCATGGTTCCTCACCAAGCACGAGAGATATTCGAATGCCATGACATAGAGATACGGGGAGAGCGGGCAGCCCTATTGGAGACCCTTCTGAGCAACCACCCACGGGAGGCGAATTCCATTGAAGAGGATACTGAATCTTGGGCTACTGATGCAAGCAACAATCCAGTCCCTCCAGATGGGAGGAAATCCCATAGCCATCAAAATCTCAAGAATGAAGTCCCAACAGACACGGTCATAGGCTTGTTCCATATCGAGCTTCACTGCCATGAGTCCAGCTGCGCCCTTGCAAGTCCTCATCCTAGCAACCATCTCCTGCGCGATGTTGATATTATCAGAAATGCTGCGGCCAGGGATAAACGCCGCATGTCCCCGCGAAATGAGGTCAAGCAAAACGGGCTTCAACCTCCTGGCAAGGACCCGAGCCACCACCTTGTACACAGTGTTGTAGAGACTAATAGGCCTGTAATGCTTCAGCTTGCTTGCGCCCTGCTTCTTTGGAATCAGGATGATAATGGTGTCCTTCCACTTATTTGGGAGCTTGCAGTCCTCAAAAATAGCCAGCACAGCTTTAATGACATCATGACGCGCAATGGTCTAGTAGCCGTGCAAGAATTCAACCGAGATCCCGTCACATCCCGGCGCCCTATTCCTCTTGATGCCCCACATAGCCTCGATGAACTCTTCCTCGGTGACCTTAGCTCCCAGCCTGAAAGCCACATCAGAATTCACAACTACCGGGGGAGAGATGACTTACGGCAAATCGCTGGAAATGTTGCAACGCCACTTACACTCAAAATACTCTATTAAGTCCTGCCCGATGCTGTCCAGGGAATCCGCCACCTGGTCATCATCTCCCTGGAGCATAGATATGTGGTTCATACGGGCCTGAGACGAAGCCATATTGTGAAAAAAGTGCGTGTTGGCGTCCTCGACTTGTGCCTAGTGGACCTTGGCATGCTGCCACCACCACTGCTCCTCATGGGAACAACCCTTATGGAAGGCGGTGATCAATTCCGCGAGACGCCCATGGTCCTCCTCAGTGAGTCCCACCATCGATTCTCTTGCCTGCAGCTCCTCAATGTCACGTAAAAGCACTTGGTTGCAGTTGATCAAACTCCCCAGCTCTTTGCGGCTCCAACTACGCAACGCCATAAGTGAACGCTTGAACTTCATCGAAACAATCTCCATAGGGTCCCCATTTGCATGCCTACTCCAGGCCTGCTGCACCACACGGTAAGACTGGGGATAATGGAGCCAAATGCTCTCAAATAAGTGCCTGGTGGATTTCAGCCATATCCTGTTGCCACCCAGATTGATTAACAGCGGGCAGTGGTCCGAGCCAAGGCGACCCAGGTGATGTACCGAACTGTTTGGAAAAGCAATCAGGCCGGCAGAATTGAGCAGGGCACGATCAAGCCGCTCCAGAATACACGCGCCCCCTTCTTCCCATTACACCAGGTAAATTGGTTGCCAGAAAAACCCATGTCAGCGAGCTGAAGGTCCTGCATAAAATCAGCAAAGCACTGCTGCTCACTGCCGTAGATGAAAGCCTGACCTCCCCGCTTCTCCTCCTGGCCCATAATCAAGTTAAAATCACCAGCAACCAGGAGAGGGGAGTTATCACAGTATGATGTGCAGATAGCGTCCCAGATCGTGCGAAGTCACTGAGAAACCCTTGGACCATAAACAAAGCAGCAGTTGAGGGTGCAATCCTGCCAAGGGGTAATCGAACAAGCCACCATAAAGGCCGAGGCCTCCGTGAGTGCTAGCTTGATCTCTTTCTTCCACAGCAAAATAATTCCAGCTGACATACCCAAAGATAGTTAAATCACAAAATCCCATTCCTTCCCAAGAATCCAATTAGCATTGTGCCGGGAGAAAGACTGCATCTTGATTTCCAGTAGCACAATGACCTCCACGTTCCACTCGCGTACTAGACGCTGCAAATAGGCCCTCGATTTGCTCTTCTTGGCACCTCTTATGTTCCACGTGATGATCCACATAGTAGTCATATAGTGATTTGCTTCCTACATCCCCACACAAACTAAGAGCAGCTCATCAGCAATCGGCTTGTTGGCCTCCGTGCCCCACGAAGCACGGACAGTAAGAAATCCTGATTAAGGGTCACCCCCATCCGGGATGGAGGCTCCATCATCCACTGAAACCCTCTATAGAAATGGAGAATTCACATGGCCACCTTTAGCAAATTTCCCAGGATTCGAAAGCTTTGCCGGCGGAGGACTCTGTGCCCCAGCCTTGACCGTTCCCCAGACTCTGCTTCTTCCCCGAACCTTGGGAGGACTCTTGCTGCCCTGAGATGTGCTGGCCCCCTCATATCCCCGAGCTGTGCGGCTATGAACTTTTCCTGGAGGCCGCTTGATTAATCCCCCAGGGCCCTTGCGATTGTTTTTCCTCTGCTGCACCATCATCCAAGGGCCCAAGCCGTGCCCCTCGCCGTGTACATCCCGCCTACCTGACCGGGGGTCATCCCCAGGTTCCTCAGGAAAATTTTGGCCGAGAGCGGTAGTGACCCCTGGGCGTTCCTCCTGCGCCACAGCCGTGGTCGGGGTCTCGTTAATGTCAGCTTCTTCAGCTTTGGCAGACTTGTATTAGTTTTCCAAATGTCCGACGTGGCCGCAGGCGAAGCATATGGAGGCAGCCCTTCGCATTCGAAGGGTTGATAGACCCTCCCATAGTCCCCGGTGATCCAGATACCTGACTTGAGAGGTTTCGCGAAGTCCACTCGAACACAAACTCGCGCAAAAGATGAGCGCTCTAAGCCCGCCGTCCAGTCGTCGAGAAGAAACGGTTCACCAATGGCTTTAGCAATTCGAAGAATATTATCTACATCCTGATGTAAATCGTGTGAGAACAACGCACAAGAGGGGAGGGGTGAATTGTGCTTTTCACTAAAATTTTAGATTTTTGAAAATTCTTTCAATTAAAAACGTTTGTAAATAAATTGTGAAATAAAAACGAAAAATGCAATAATAAGACAAGCAAACAAAAGACAAAGATTTTTAGGTGGTTCGGCCAAACCCGTGCCTACATCCACCCCCAATCAACCCGATCGGGCTTCCACTAACCACTCCCTTTTGCCGAAGCTGGTAGGGGTAAACCAAGTACAACCGGTGCTCCAACGAGACACCAAAAATCCGAACAAATCCGGCTACAATAATGCATACAATTTTTTCAATAGCAATGCATACAAAAATCCTACACCTTTAATTTCTCAAAGCAAAGTGGCACAACTAAATGTTACCGAATGATGCAACGAAATGTGGAAGAAAGCTGTTGAAATTTGAGAAGAAGGTTGAGCCCGTAGCTCCCACAAGTATGCCAATTGTTGATCTCGGTTTTGGCCTTTTTCCTTAGTTTTTGAAGACTTTTGCAAGTGGATTCATCAATCTATAAATTGTAAGATGTCCTATATATATAGTCCACCAAAAAGCAATTCCAAACGGCTAGAAAAACGGTAAAAAAGAAACCAGAAAATAGCCGTTGCCTGAAGCCCGAAAAGGAGAGCAGCAGCCGTCCGATCCCACTTCAAGAATGGACGGCTGGATGGACTTCTCGGCTTGATCATCTCCAGACCGTCTGATCCGGGCGGACTTGATCTGAACCATTGGATCCCACGCGCTGAACGAACGGCTCTGATTAAACAGCCGTTCGAAATTACTCTCGCCCGTTGGATCTGGGCGGGCTTGATCTGCGCCTTTGGATCCTGCTCGCTGAACGAACGGCGCTGATTAAACATCCGTTCGAGATTACTCTCGCCCGTTGGATCTGGGCGGGCATGATCTGCGCCTTTGGATCCTGCCGAAGTTATAAGGTGGGATTTTTAGTCCCACACTGCAGAATGCAATTTTGCACAGCGCTTTATAATAGATTTGCGCCGTTTAACCTGCGAGCCACTTTGGGGCTGGCTCCCCCCCTCCTTGACCGGGATTTCATCACCCGGTTCAGGTTGACTTAGCCATGCATTGTTCTTTGACCGTTGACCGTGCCGAAGTTAGACTTGGCCGAGCTCCTCTCGGCAGGCTTGGCTTAGCCAGGCACTGTTCCGTTGACCGTTGACCAGCGCTAGCCGAGCTGCGCTCGGCGGTCTTTGGGCGGGCTTTGCAAGCCCCTTTCGGGTCAACCAAATTTTTATATTTTTTATTTCTAAAAGGCCTGGACGGGCTATTTTGACGCCGGGTCGACCTGCCCATGCTACAGTGCTTTTTCCCGAGACTTTTGCTGTTTTAGGGTATTTTTGACGAATTTTTTAGCCACAAATTTGAATATAAGTGTATAAAAATAATTTTATATTCTTATAGTATTATAAGTTAATTAAGTGGCTATGAAAAGAAATTCGTAAAAAACGATTCCATAATAATATTAAAAAATCAAATACCCATGTCTATACATTTTGTCAAATATGCTTGGCCCAAAAATGAAAATTCATTATTAAATAATTTTATAATATTTTTAAATGTTAATACTACTAGTGTGCCACATAATCTCAAGGTTTTAACATATCAAATTCAAGAGAAATAAAAAGACATTTAATTATAAAACATCTTGCGCATGTCTCAAAAATTCCTTCAGTAATAAATAGCTTGGTTTTGTAATTATCACATCAAAGGGTACAACACATCCTAGTGGATAAGTGGGAGATCGGGGAGCCTTACCCAGACAGGAGTGTGCATCACTTATGTGGAATTGGGGTTGAATTCCGGCGACCACAGATCGAGTCCCATGGCTTGGCCGGCGATCTGCCAAGGCTCGCCCAACCAGATGTCGTTCCGCTCACTCATCACCTCAAAATGCAAGCAAAAATAGTTGGCCGTGAGATCAAAAATCTTGAAGTTGTTAATATGGCCCCAACGCTTGAGTAGAACCCTCTCAATGACATGGAAAGGAAGGATGTTCCCGTAGAGACGGCCAACCAGGTCAAACTTGTGGTAGTCAAGGCGCCTCAAGCAAGCTTCTGATGACATAACCACATCCCCGCCCTCCATATACTCAGGGATATCTGCCACGCGCAATTTGACATCAATATTCGTTGGCCTCACGTGCAAAATCACCTTGTCACTATATCTGGGAGCGCTGTTGGTAGTTAAGGCCTCCCGGAAACTCACCTTGTTCACAGTGGCTGGATGAACCTCCTCAGGGAAAATAGGATCCCCAGCACCAGTCCTGACCCCATGGACCTCCTCCCCTTTATGCTCAAACTACTCCTACACAGTCTTACTCACCGAGTCTCCATCCTGGTCATCCCCAACAGCCAAGCCTTGCACTTCGGATGCACGGGCGGGTTGCTTCAGGGCCGACAAGCCACCAACAGAAGAAGAACAACCCTCGTGTGTAGGAGAGTCGCTCTGGGGAGTTCGGGCTCTTCTACTGCTCCTCCGGGTAGTTCCTCCCGCTATTAGGATTACAGGTGACGCAGCCTGGCTTCCTCCTCGCCTCCACGCTGGGGCCAGAAAGGACCCAGCGAAAAGCCTACGGCGATGACTCCGTCAGCCACACTAATCCTTCAATACGTTGCTCTGCAACCCCTTCAGACCGCTTCTACACCGCCACTTCCGAACGCTGCACGCCGCTGCTTCAGAATGCTTCACGCCGCCGCTTCAGAACCCTCATTCAAAAGTTTACTCATTAGAAGTTAATCATTACTAACATAATCATGTGACACCAATGTAATTATTTTTATTCTAAGTGTGTTGACTAATAGTAAATCATACACGACTGATGCATAAACATTCTTATTTGTTAAATGACATCAATTATATTAGTTCATTGACTCATACATATAGGTATTATATTCATATAATATTGTAAGGGCATTAATATTTTAAGCTATTAATATTAAATGAGTTTGACCAATTGTACAACTATGACACTTTAATTTGTACTATATAGTATACAAGTTTTTAAACACATAAGTCATAGCTTGGTGATCATATAAAGATTATCTTGCATACAACTAAGATAATAGTGATCATATAAGGTCATACTAGTATGATATAGTAATCATGCATATTCTAATACTAGGATTATACAAATGATGGACCCTAAGAGGAAATATAGTGCTTACTCACACAAAGGAATCTTCATACAAATACAACACAAAAAAATCAACCCACAGAGAAACAAACAATGTACAAGGTCAATTTCTTTTACGATAGAATTTGTGCTTGCTACCTAAATATAAGTGGTGGTTACACTTATGTGATGAATCTATCATACCTATTATTCATATTATACAAGTATGATATTTGATGTCATACTTCATGATCATCAAGCAATTAATAATATCACTTAATTTAAATTTTAAACTTGATTTTACTATCTTGAGAATTGGTTTGAATAAAGAACATGTAATGATATTACAAATGTCTTGGTGAAATTATAAGGATCATAGTCAAACAAGAAATGATTTAACAAGAAAGTGATAAGTCATAATAAAATGCTATGTAATTCTAATTATGCCACAATAGAACATTATATATTTTAACAATCTAGTTCTTAAAATGAAGTAAAACTGTCCATGATAGTTGTGTAACTTTTAATTTTATTTTAAACATGTTAACTTTTTATAAAAATTATATAATAAAAAATCAATAATAATTTAAAATATACATCGATCATTTTTTGTGGTTTGGCTTAAAAACAAGCTTACATAAACCCACAATAAAAACTAAGTAAAAATAAATACTCAATGTAAATCTTTCGCCAAAATACGAGTAGGCTAAATCCACACAATAATGAAGTAAAAGAAAGAGGCTACTACAATCCTACAAACAAAAAATGGTAATAAAAAAAATTTGATTACATAAAATTAAAATTAATACAAACAAACTATACTTGATGATGAAATGATTAATGAGACATAAGTATTTTAATAAAATTAATTATGAATAATGAAAATTAATAACTTACAAAATTTGAGAAGAAAATAAAATTTCACAAGTTTGACGAGTAAATGATGCAATGTATGGAGGTGACATTGTGCATGAGTTGCTAATAGCTTGATGTTTGTAGCTTGAAAAGTTTTCTTTAGATTGCATAAAAATTAATCCATCAATTTTTTTCAATAATTTATATATTTATAGACATTTTTAAGGGCTAAAACACTTACTAAAAAGTCAAATTAGTCTGTATAGCTTCCATAAGATTACATTATTTTGATTAAAAAATTATTATTTAATTAAAAATTGTAATGGCTCCAAATAAGAACTAAAAGAGCCACTGCATAGGATTTACTTGTTCAGAAGCATCAAGGATCACTCGATCGTGAAAACTACATGATCAAATGGATGTCATTCGATTGGTGATGTTTAGAACTATGATTTGATTAGAATCATCAAATCTAAATCATGATCAGATGATTGAATTTTGATCTTACACATCAAATAAAAATGGACCATTCAATTGCAAAATAACGTGATCGAATGGAGAATATAATCAAGCATTATAAAAAGGTTAATGAGATCAATATCATTTGATCATAAAATTATGCTATCAGATGGCTCCCATAATTCCTACAATTCAAAAGCTAGTCATGTAGATAAAGCCTTTTATGTCAGACCCACACGTATTTTGATTTTTATTTTCACTTTATAAGATATTTTGTGTGCTTTAGTGATAACCGTATTTTTTGGGTTGGCTACCCCTTAGTTAATTCGAGAAGTGATTACCCATGCTGCTATAATGCATTATAATTGATTTATGGATTTGGGAGTAATAAACCATTTGATAGTCTTATAAAACAAATAGGTTAAGAGTTATATCTCACATCTAAATTAGCCAATGAGTTTGAGAAATTATGTTCCCAAAGAAATAACCATATGCAACGATGTTTAAGGCATGCTAACTAGAGACTTTTGGTTCTTATTAATAGAAAGTTATTCTTTTTTAATATTATTTTAATTATTATTATCTTTACTTTATTAAAATAATACTAATTAATTCTCAAGATAATCAAGAAAAATTGATTAAGTTTTTAGAAATAAAATATTTTCTAAGATTATTAAATAAAATAAAATTTAATTTTTATGTCTTATAAGATTGCTTTCAATTAAGCTTAATATTCTAATAAAAATAAATTTAAAATACCTAAAACTAAATTTAAAATATATCTCTTGGTATTTTGTCACTCCAACCATGATGATCTTCATAAAAATTAACATTTGCATATCTTCTTTTTAAATTTTCTCACAAATATGAGTATTTCTTATTTAAAATTTAAAACTTTACTCAAATAGATTTATTAGAAATACTTAAGATTTGTTATCATCAAACAAAGTACAAACTAGAGATCAATAATATAATAATCTCTCCTTTTTAAGGAAATAAAAACTTTAATAAAATTGATAAAAATATATTTTATTTATAAAATGAATATTCAAAACTACAAAAGATAAGCTCCTCTTGTATACATGTCATGACTAGATCAATACTCTCTCTTAATGTATGTTTGTTTCTTTCAATTTTTATTCTCTTCTCTTTTTGTTTATCATTCAAAGGGATCCAATCTAAATTTTATGAATTATTCATGTCCTTAATGTTTTGTGAAATTACCAACCAATTGATCAACTAGTTTAATTTGTTTTTTGAAACCACTTTATTTCAATTATACTTTTATTGAATGGCCTTGGGATCAACTCACATAATTCCTTTCAAATTTATTTAATTCATTTTTATAGATTTTACTTAAAACATATTATCTAAGGTATATTGTATTAAGGTTCAACACAAAAGCTTAATAGTTAAGATCAAGTTTCAACACAAATTATAATTTTATCTATAACTTGCTCTTTAAGATGGCCCTAAATAAGTTTTAAAGTTTTAAGATTTTTTCAACTAAATCATTTTTTCCTATTTTTTTCAATTGAATGTTTTAAACTTAATTTCTCAAATATTATTTATTCTTTATTTATGTTTATAATAATTTTTAGTTAAAATTATTCATCAAAATTTACATGCATAATGTTTGATTTTAATTATTAAATTTAAGAACACAAGCTATTTTAGGTTCAATAGAATTAAGTGTAATTAAGCTACTATTTATTTTCATTATCTATGTAAAACTAAGAAATTTGGATAAATATTTGCTCTAATCCTACATGTATATGAAGTGTGACTAGGTTGCATGCAATAATGACATGTAAGCTTATGATTACAATAATAGAAAATATCAACATGTCTATACATATGAGATCTTCTAACAATTGTGACAAAAACTTCTCTACTAATTGATTTTATTTTTAAAATTAGCAAGTAGAGTTCAGAGATCTAAAATCACTCAATTGTTAAATTAAAGATATAAGTTTTTTTAATTTTTTTACTTTAAATCATCATTAGTCTTCACCATATTTTTAAAATAAATGTTAGAATTTTCTCTGATTTGATCAAAATAACTTAGATGTTTATTATGTTTTCTTTTAATTTTTTGTATTTTTTATTCAAATTTTCATATTTTTTGGAAAACTAAAATAATAATTTAGCTAATTTTTCTTTAGAGTAATTTACCTTGTCCTCACTTTAGAATGTATTATCTTCTTCTTTCTTTTTTTCATTAATAATCATGCAAAAAAACCATTCATTGTTTTCTTCTTTTTCACTTGTATTGTTCTCTTTTGAATCACTCCAAACTACTTTTAAAGTTTTTTTCTTATTCTTCTTCTTCTTCTTTTTTTCTTTTCCAAATCATTCTTTTATAACATGACACATTGGCCTTGTATATATTGATTTATCATATTTATGACAAATAATCTCCTCTTTTTTTCTCTCCTATTGGACCCTTGATTTCTATGTCTACCTATAATATCAAAAATTTTAGACAAATCTTTTGAGATTAAAATAACATCATATTCATCAATAAACTTCTTTTCAAAAGTATTTTCTCTATCTTTGATGTTATTATTCATTTCTTCTTCTTTGTTTTGTTCTTCTTAATTAATTTTTCTTCTTTTCTCTACTATATTTCTAGCTCATTAGTCATAAGCTCATCTATCAAGTCATCTAATGTTGTAGTAGAAATGTTCTTAATTATCTTGACGGTGATGGTCAATGAATCATACTCATTTAGATAAAATTCAAAATATCTTCTTCATCTATTCATTCATAAAAATTAGCTTTCTCAAATTAGAAAGTATATTAATAAAATTAGTAAATCTTATAAACATACTTCAAATGAATTTATTTGAACATATCCTAAATAACTCATAGTAATGCATCATTATATTTATTTTATTTTTTAACTAAAGACATACATTTATATGTTACCTCTAATTTATGTCAAATTTTATAAGTCATTTCTAAATTCAAAATTTTATTAAATTTAGTATCATTCAAAATATAATGTAAAATATTTATTATCATATCATTTAATTATACTTTATGTTTTTTACTTTCATCAATTTCATAAAATTATTTAGATATAAAAGCAACTCTTGCATTTTTTATAGTAAAAAACACAAATAGAGCTTATATTAAATCTCACTTTTCTTTATCAATAGATTTTAAATGACAAGTCATTCTTAGTCTTTCAATATAGATAATAATCATCATAAAAGATTGATTTCCTATAGAACCTTACCCAAGCTCATTGAAGTATCAATTTAAGTAATAGATCTTTCAAATAATTTCTTCTTAACAGAAAGATGCCTCTTTCTAATACTAATTAAAGTGTGATTCAACAAGAGGAGAGTAAATTATTATGTGTAACAACCTTAATTTATTACAAAATATTTTAAGAAAATATTTTAAAATAAATTTTAATAAGACTTGGTAAATCTCTAAAAGTGATTTTATGTAACTTTTAATTTTATTTTAAAACATATTAATTATTTATAAAAAGTAAGTAATAAAAAATTAATAATAATTAAAAATATATACCAATAATTTTTAGGTGGTTTAGCTTAAAAATAAGCCTACGTCCACTATTGGTAAAAGATAAGTAAAAATAAATACTCAATTTGCCTTTCATCAAAAGATAAGTTGGTTAAACCCTTATAATAGTGAAATAAAAGAAATAGACAATTAAAATCTTATAATAAAATAAAATGATAATAAAAAAATATTTGAAGACATATAACCAAATTTAATATAAGAAAAATCTTATACTTGATTGAATGATTAATGAGATACAAGTATTTTATTGTAATCAATTAGGAGTAAAAAAAATTAATAACTTAATTGATTTAAGAAAAAACTAAAATTTTAAGAGTTTGATGACTAAAGACCAAAACATATGAAAGGGATTATGTGTACAGACTGCTAACAACTTGATGTCATGGCTTGAAAATATTTCTTTAGATTATATAAAAATGCATCAATCAATTTTGTTCAAGAATTCACTTATTTATAGACATTTTTAATTACTAAAAGTACTTACCAAATAGTCAAATTAATTATTAAAAATTTTGTTGATGTATATTAGTTTAATTAAAATTTTTATATTAAATTAAAAATTCTAAGATCTCAAAATAATAGCTCAAAGAGCTATTATATAAGCATTGCTCCATCAGAATCGTCTGGGATAGCTTGATCGTAAAAACTATATGATTGGATGGATGACATTCAACTGGAGCTTTTGTGAAATATGATTTGATCAGGACCATTAAATCTAACTTATGATCAGATGATTGGATTTAGATCTTACACGTGAAATAAATTTGGATCATGCAATCACGAAATGGTGCAATCGAACAAAGGATATAATCAGGAATTACAAAAATGTAGATGAGACCAGAATTGTCTAATCATGAAATTGTGTGATCAGACAAATTTTGTAACTCCTACAATTCATAAGCTAGTTGTATAGAAAAAGATTTTTATGTCAGTCACACATGTTTTTTTTATTTCTATTTTCGCCCTATAAGATATTTTGTGTGCTTTAGAGATAACCTCATTTCAGGGTTGATAGTTCCTTATTCACTAACGAACTGACTGCTTGTGCGGTCAATAATGTTGTATAATTGATTTATGGATTCGATAGTAATAACCTATTTTGATAGCCTTTTAAAACAAACATGTTTGGAGTTATACCTTTTACCTAAACTGGCCAATGGGTTTGGGACTTAAGTTCTTGACCTGGTAAATACAGCTAATTATGTTTAAGGTGTGTTAACTTTAGACTTTTGGCTTTTATTAGCAATAAGTTATTACATATTATTATTTTTTTAATTATTATTATTTTTATTTTATTGAATCAATATTAATTTATTTTTAAGATAGTCAAGAAAGATGAAGTAAGTTTTTGAAAACTTAATATTTTTTTAAGATGATTAAATTAAATAAAATTTAATTTTTGTAGATAGATTTTAATCAATTTTAATGTTCTAATTAGAATAAAATTAAGATATCTAAAATTAAATTTAAAATATATCTTTTAGTAATTTATCACTCTAACTAAAATGATCTTCATTAGATTCAAATTGAAAATTTAAAACTTCATTCAAACAAATTTATTAGAACTACTTAAGATTTTTTATCATCAAACAAAGTACCATGTTTAGCGATCAATAATATAATAGTCCTAAGTTATGAGCTATTTCTTAATAGATGGATGCTCCTTCAAGATAGAGCCTAAACCATTATTATTTTGGCAAGTCTACATGATCAAAGCCTCTAAGCAATAATCATAAAGAATTTTTATTATCCATCAAAGCCTAAAGTAGGTTTATTTGAAAGGATGCTTTAATATAATCATTTTCATCTCAAACAACTAATCTAAATATGAAGCCTTGATACTTTGCCTACAATTCACATTGGAGGTTCAAATCATGCACCTTATTGTCTTCAATAATTCCTAATTAATTGTTAACCAAGTTAATGGTTTCTTATAGACTAATGGCACAATTCTTAAATCATATAAAATAATGTCTCAGTCTCTCCTTCACAAGTTAGACCTAGAAAACCTTACTCAAATTCCTTGAGAGTGTAATCAAGAAGTTGACCAATTGACCAAAAGTGGAGATCCTTATTATCTCACCTAATTTTTTGTAAAAATCATGAGTTTAGATAATCCAAAGATCATATTATCAAATGTACTTGTACTTTATCATATAATTTCATACAAAATATGATAATGCTAAAATTCCAACAATTTCCAATGGCATACCACAAATTCAATAATCCACTCAATTCTAATATAATCCAAAGTTACATCATAAGTGACTACAAAAAAATCTAATAAAAAACATAATAAATAGATAATCCAATGTGCTCTCATGCATAATAAATATAATTAAAATAAATAATATCAATTCTATTATTATTGAAGATGAAATGAAGAAAATAAATCAATTTTAACTATTACATTAGCTCTAATAATTTCTAGCTTGACTCTAACTTCTTAATCTTATAAAAATATAAAAGAGTGAGTTAGGAGCCTTAATAGGATATCTTTTAGCTATATAATAAAACTAACACACAATGGTCAAGAAATATATATAATAACCAAAGCCAAACGAGCAATATGTGATCATAGAGTCTTCTTTGTATTCAGAGATAAAATATTGATATATATTTTTCACATAGCTCCATTAGAAATATTGTATTAAAAAGAATGTTAAATGACCCCATAATTTATTGAAATAAATCTCCCTTAGTCATAGATAGAGAAATATTCATTCTTCTTAAGCAAAATTCATAAGGAGGAATGACTAGTTATTAATTTTTTTAAGATTTTAATAAAATAATTCTTTATTCATCTTTTTTTAGATCTTAGAGAGATATATCATATGAACTTGAGTGTCATTCTACCTAAAAAAGTTATGTAAAGGACTTCTTCTTCATCAGACCATCTCTTGCTTCAAATCTTGAGCCCTTATTCTTCACAGTTTGTCTTAATTTTTTTCTTTGGTATCCTCTAATTTCATATCTCCAAATATCGCTTTTAGGGCTAAGTTTTTTAAAACCCTTAAAAGCATATCTTAGGGGATTATATAGCCTTGGCCACACCTACTTAAACTAAGAATTTATCTTAGGTTAAACTGGTTTTGGTTGGGTGTAGCCATGGTTCATGTTTTTAAACTAACCCTCTCTTATTCTACCCCTTTATGGATAGCCAAATCAAATTTCTTAAAATTAGAAATTTAAAAAACTTATGGCTAATAGATACCTTCATTATTTTTTCTCACATATTTATTTAATATCTTAATATATTCTTAAATGTATTATATTTATATTTTTTATTTGATCCTTTTATCTTCAGCCCCCAAGTCCTAAATTTTAGGAATCTTATTCATATCTTATCATATATTCATAATGATTTATTTACAAGGTGTTCTATCCTCAAGCTCTCTTTAGTAGACCCTTTTTTTTTAGAATAGTAATAGTGAAAGTGGAAGCATAGGAAATGGCTAGGAGTAAAGAAAGAATGAAAGGGGAATAAGGTTTTATTACAAGAAAATTAAATTTGTCAAGAAGATTTTCTTCAAAGGGTTTTAAATTCACAAATGTTTGATTTTCAAAGTTTTCTGCATTGTCTCGTACATCATTCTTATCCATTTTATATAAAAATTTGGATACAATATTTAATCATAAAATAAAAAAAATATGTGATTTTGATCAGAAATTTAAAATTCTCATAATTGTTTCAATTTCTACAAAATTATACAGCTATTCGTGCAATCATGTCACACATCTGTACAATTATGCTAAGAAGACTATCCATGCACTTAGGTACTGTTTTCGTTTGCTCATTAACTATAGCAGCACGATAAAAATACCTAACACTTTGATACTTGCCTCAGAAGCACTTTGGATTAGACTCAAACGATTGAATCGATGCAGATATCTAACAATGTAAGCTAGTGGTCTGAGTCCAAGTATGAATATGGTGCATTATTCATTTGAGCTCCTTCACATATCAAGATGATCACATTATCGTGCTACAACAACAAAAATCTTTACTGTTCAAATAAATGTTTTGTCGTTCTGGTATGATGTAGAGTTAGTAACTCATCATGCAAATATGTCAGTACATAGTTAGTTTCATATTATTGTCCTTGTGCAATATTACTCTATTGTGGGATTGGCATAGTATGATTAAATGTCTATCTTTATTTGGTGTAGTATGCCGTGTCAATCATTAACAGTATTTTGCATATGTTTTAGGATACAAAATGTACTTCCCTCAAGTAATAAAATTGCCTTTATAAATATATATTTATATAGACCAAAATATCTCTTAGTCTAAAAATAATAATAAAATGATAATAAAAAATAATAAGAATAAAAATGTATGAGTTGATATGTAATAAAAAAAATAATTTGTATCTAAAAATTAATCTGCTATAATACAAAAAAAACTTAAAGAAACCATAATTTTTGACAATTTTATGATTTTTATTTAAGATTTTGTCTAAGACTTATGATAAATTTGAGCATTTTTCATCTTTTTCAGATTCTTTTGATTTGCTACATCATTAGCTATAACCTAGAGTGACAAAAAATAGGAAAAAGAGAAGTTACACCTCCTAGAATAGTGATTCGCATGTGATGCATGAGCTATTAGACGATAATGATAAGATATTAAGGTACAAAATGAAATTAGTCTAAGGGGGAGCAAGTCAACTGCATTGACACCTTTTCCAGATGATGATTACCATTGTAGATAATGCATAAAAAGACTAACGTTTTGGCATGAACTTTCTTGCAAAGACCTCTTCTAAGGCAATAAATTATTGCAAAAGCCTTTTTTTTTTATTTTTTTCAACCTTTAGCTGAATAACATCATTATAGAAACTTTGATCAGGGCTATATACAATAATTACTAATAGATATCACAAAGTTAATTCCTTCTAATTAATACGTTATTTTTGTTACCAGACTTTATGGCAAAAATCCTCCCATTATGCCTGTTTGTGATGGTTATATTTCTTCTTCAGAATGTTAGGCTTAACCATCATATGTAATACTTTATGTGATAAAATATTTTTCTATACTAAAAAACTTTTTTCAAAAATAATTATTTCCATAGAAAATATCAACCATTTTAATATAATTACTCTTCTCATATCCATACCTCTATTGTGTCTGATGCATTACAAGGCGACGGAGAACAGCTGCATGCAATTTCAATTCGACCCGATGTGAGAAAAAAAAATTGCAATATGCAGTAGATGAAAACCAGGACTCCGGTCCTTCGTTTGGAAAGTGTGGCCCATAACTCTTACTGATTTGAAATATTAGTTTCTGCGGTTTGGAGACTAACTAAGTTGTAGTATTTTCCCGTGGACCCCATTGCCATGAGGGAAGCATGTTTTCCTTTCTCCACCACGACCCCCTGTTCCAGCACAGCAATTCGATCACATTTCCTTACTGTGCTCAGCCTGTGCGCCACCAACACGGTAGTTCTTCCCACCATCACCCTCTCCAGTGCCTCCTGCACCACCTTCTCTGATTTCCCATCAAGCGCGCTTGTCGCCTCGTCTAATAACAGGATCGCCGGATTCCTGACTATTGCCCTCGCAATCGCTATCCTCTGCTTCTGCCCCCCTGAAAGCTGAGCCCCTCGCTCTCCGAGTGATGTGTGGTACCCATTAGTCAGGCCACTGATGAAACCGTGGGCATTGGCAGCCCTCGCAGCCGCCTCTACCTCTGCGTCAGTAACTCCAACCTCTGCACCGTAGGTGATGCACTCCCGCACAGTGCTGCCTAGTAACGCCGGCTCTTGATCCACAAGCGCGATGTGCCTCCGCAAAGATCTGAGATTGTAGGTCTTTATATTCCTTCCATCGATGCGGACTTCACCAGCGATCGGATCGTAGAAGCGCTCGATTAGGCAGATGATTGTGGACTTTCCCGACCCGCTCGGTCCAACGAGAGCTGTGGAACGACCCGCTTTGATGGCGAGAGTGAAGCTCCGCAGAACGGTCACGTTAGACCTTGTTGGGTAGGCGAAGTTGACTTTGGAAAATACAATATCACCATTGATTGATTTTTCTTGGAGACCATTTTGGCCATTGGGCTCAATATTGGTGGCGCGATCGAAGATATCAATTACGGAAGCAACTGTTTCGGCACCCTTAGTGAGGTCCGAAGTCATGGCGCAGGCATCAGCAACAACGCGAGCAGTGCCCAAGACGATAGAAAGGACTCGAAAATAGTCTTTAGAGGTTATTTGGCCATGAAGAACTAGATATCCACCATACCAGAAGGCGAGGCCAGCGCAGCTATGGGTGATGCACTGCGACAATCCGAGGCCAATACCAGCTAACCAAGACTGGCGAATGCCCTCTTGGCGGGGGGCCGCTTGGGTGAGCTCGAAGTGCCGGAGGATGCGGTTCTTTGAGTAGAAAGCGGTGACCGTACGATGGTTGTTGATGGCCTCAGCGGCCACCTTGCTACTCTCCGACTGAGCTTTGAGAGCCATTTTGGAAAACTTTTTCAGTAGCACGATCTTCGCGTAAAAGGACAATATCAGCACTGGATGCATGGAAATTATGACAGCCGCCAGGCGCCAGGCGAGGAGCAACCCCATGGTTAAGGAGATGGTCACTGCCGATATTGCTTGAATTATAAGTCCCATTCGATCTCCAACCAAAGAACGCACCTTTAAAACCAATTAACTAGTGTCTAAGACTTCAAGAGATTTCTAATGCTAATGTAAACATTTATTTGTACTTGAGTTTGACGCTTACCACACTAGCATCTTTGGCGAGCTTAGAGCAGATGGCGCCGCTAGAGTTCTCAGCTTGATCGAACCAACCCAGCTCGAATGTTAACACCTTTGAAAGCATCCGCTCCCGTACCCTTTTTGTTAAATACTCGCCCATTGCGGCCAAGTTGTAGTGCCGCAGTACATTGGCCAGAAAGCTATAGATTGCCAAAGCGATCATAAACATGGAATACCTATTCAACTTCTTCATCATCTCTTCATGGTCCTTGAGAAAGTAAATGGGTACAATGCTTCCCATTAAATACCCATAAAGTGTCTGAACCGCACCCACTAGCAGGCAGCCTGTGAAGCCGAGCACTGCTTGGGGCCATTCTGGAGCGTTAAGCATCAACAGCCGAAGGAACGACGGCCGTGCTTGCCTTACCTTTTTACATTCGAGGCCTTGCTCACCGTTGTCGAAGGCAGACTCGCCTTCGGAGAAGGATCGGGCGTTTGGCGTTGAACTGAAACTTTGGCCTGTTACAGGACTCAAAATGGAGCTGTGGTTCATGTTTACGTCGGCGGTGTTTTTGTTGAGGCTGGCGAGGAAGGAGTATCGACTGTTGGGATTAGCAAGGAGCTCGTCATGAGTGCCTGACTCTATGACTTGTCCTTCGTAGACGAAGGCGATGGTATCTGCGTTGCGGACTGTGGAAAGACGGTGGGCGATTACAATGGTGGTGCAGCCGGCAGCTGCCGCATCGATGGCTCCCTGAACGATGCGCTCAGACTCTGAGTCAAGCGCGCTGGTAGCCTCGTCAAGAAGAAGGATCTTTGGGCACCGGATGATGGCTCTGGCGATGGCAATCCTCTGCTTCTGCCCCCCGGACAATTGACCTCCTTGCTCACCTACCTGCTCGGGGCACCCACGTTTCCGAAGTTTTTTTTCAAGTTATTGTTAATGTGTACAAAATATGTTTCTATAAAAAATAAGGAATTTGAACATTTTTAAACAACTCATATCCCAAATAATTTTGTTTATAACGAAAATTAAATAATTTAGAGCTCTTTACTACAGAGTTTTGAGAATTACGGTAAACTAGTTTTTTCCTTAATGTTTTTTAAAAGAAAAACCATCACAATTTCAACAAATAGTTTTTTTTGTCATCCACCAATCCTTTAGAACAAATTGATCTAATCATTAAATTAAATATCATTGAACTTCATAACTACTAATCATAATCTAATCAAAAGTGTTCTTGACCAAAAGTCTTTATAGTAAAAATGATTGAACTATTACGCCATAAGTATTAAACATATCTCCATTGATACAAAGAAATAACCTAATTTGTTATGTCTAGCAAAATGATGTAATACATAGTTTCTTTTTATTTCTTGTTGAAGTGGTTCACCAATGTTACGTTATAGGTTTGTTGTAATGTTGTATATTTTTATTATATGTTCATATATTTTTACATTAGTTGTATATTTTTTTATATTTAGAACACTTTGGGACTAATCTAATAGAATTTTAGATTTTTTTTTGCTCATCATCACAGTCCTTATCTCTAATCATAATCTTATATCCTCCAAACACACTCTATGACGATGGTATATGTTCCTATGACTATATTCTACTATCATTTTGATTACAATGCATGATATTGTCATGAAGAATTCATTGATAACAAAATACAAACAACAATGGCTTTGGTGGCAAAGGTTGGATAAGGGGGAGAATGCACACCTCAATTATAATATAATGACAAGAACTTCGATTGTGGGGTATAGATTCTCATGATTGGAAATAGTAAGGTAGATGACGAGCATAAAAATAAAGTAGCATATTAGTTTTATAACATTTTGGTCAATAAATTAAATCCAATAAAATTTGTATCACAAAAGTTGAAAAATAAGTCAACTTTTATTTTAAGATATATTTAGGGTAAAGCATCAACATCAAACTTAAATCTATCAAAAGTTTTGTTACAAAAAGTGGAAAAATAAATTAATAGTTCTCATGAATCTTATTGTTGATATAATCCTAAAATAAAACATATGCCAAAATTAATATGATAGTAACTTTTATTGTACAAAGTGGAAAAGTGACAAATTGCCAACTTTTTTTACTTGGATGATTCTAACACAAAGCATTTGTGATAAATAAGTTCTATCACAAATGGATGAGCTTTTTAATAATGGATATGCATGCTATTGTAAATAAAATTATGCAAAGTTCTTCTAACATATTTTCTATAATTGAACTTATAACCCATTACGAAAGAGAGTTAAATTGATAAATTACCATGATGAGCATCAACTGTTGCTACAAATAAAGCTTAACTATTATGTATTGTAAAACTTTTACCTTTTTTTCATTATATAATGTTATTTCTTATAGTGAAAATCTAGTAGTGGATTATAAGTAATTTAGCATATTTTTATTCTATGATTTAAGTATTATTTTTTTATATCCTTCTTTAGTGAGTAACCCTAAAGAGTAGTCCATGAAAAAAATAACTAAGACACTCTAAAGTTTTAAAGAATCTATTAAATTCATTTAATCACATACACTCTATAAACAAAATAGTGAATTACTTAAATATTTTATTTATTATTTTTGATAATATATTGTTGATATATATTGATTGTCTATAAATAAGTCAAAATTATGATCTTTTACTCTCTTAAAGTATCATGTGAATTTCTATTTATTTTATTCAATATGATTCATATATCTCATTTTTTTAAAAAACCTAATACTTTAAAGCAAAAACTTGGTATAAGAAAACCAAATAGGGTGATATTTATGAAAACTCAATAAAAGAAATATCAAATATTTAACACTATTATAAATAAGTAATTACTCAAGTTACCCAATAATGATAATTCAAATGCTTTTAACCCAATAATCAAGATCTTATGCGTACTGTTCATACAGCATTTCATAACACTTTTCACTTACATATTTCTCGAACTTTTCTTAAGTTCTTTTTGTCAAGTCTGTTGATCATTTTTCTTTGAGTTTCTTCTTAATTTCTTATGCTAAATCACTTTTGGATGCAATATTCTCAATCCTAATTGCGTCTATCTCAAGAAGAAAAAATGGACCTTAACATAAGTTACACCTTTCCAACAATTCTTATTGGACTAAAATTGATTAAGAAAAAATTTTCCATTTTGGCAACTCATTTTACTTTGATTGAAGATGACCCTCTTGGGAACTTAAATAAAGAGGTTTGTGATTTCCCCTTCATATTGTTAAGTATTATTCATGTGTATCAACACTATGAATACTTTCTTGTCAAGAAGTTTAGAGCATAATGAACATATTTTAAGATATGTTAATATTGAAGCTCTTAGTTTCAATAGTCAACTTGAATCCAAACCATATTTGGTTGAGTTAGTTAGTATGAAACGTTATTTTGATTATAAAGATATGTTAGAGAATAAAAAAGGCTGTTTCACTAAGATCAAACTTGAAGCTTGACATGAATCTTGGGAAATCTAAATATGCACAAGAAAGTTGGATTATTACATGTAACGATTAGCATCTAGTTTGTAGTTGTTCAAAGATTAGATCAACTCATGAGATAGATCAATTATGCTAGTCAATTCCTATCAACTATATGTGCTTAATGCGTGTTTTAGATATTTATTTATTGTATAATCTATATATGGTTTGATTGTATATTTTGGATACGATAGTGATGTATATGTGGTGGCAGCCAATAATTATAGGACTTGTTGCACATGGTGTTTGTTCAGGGATTAGTACCATGCATGTTCCTTAGATGTGTATATATATTTATTGTAATAATTGAGTAAATTTCTTTTTGTTCTTATAAAAGATAAATAGAACCTAAATTCATCTAATTAGTGCTACACTTATTTTGAATAGTTATTTGTCATGTACTGAAAGATCTATCCTATACATGTTGGTATGGGGTTTGTTTCTTTATGTCATTTTTATTTTATTTGTGACTTTCAATTTAAAAAAATTTAATTATGATTTAGAGATTTTTGTTTGTTTACCTCATGCCACTTTCATAAGAATTCTTGAAATTATCATGATGTATACTTGAACATATTTTTTTCAATTGATTAAAATTTGAAGGAAACATGTCATTTTGATGCCCTCATTCTCATTTATCAACACTACTTTGTGTGAGAGTATTTTTGTTATTTAAATTTTTCTATATCTTAGATTCTTTGAGTATTCTTTTTGTATATTGTCTATGTATTTCTTTATTCTTGTGTTAATTCCATTATTTCACACTTGTGAGACTAGATATATGTAACTCACTTAAAATCATTTTAATTATATTAACTAGAATGTTCATTCTAATAGTCAAATCTAGCTTTATCATCAAGGTTTTCAAAATTAAATTAATTATGTCTAAATTTCAAATTGTAATTATATATTGTACTTTTTAAAAATCAAAATGTCTTCCAAAGCATCATTGTTATAAGAAGTTTAAGATGAAAACCTATGCTAGAAGCTTTAAACCTTCAATTTGTACCTATGCTAGAAGCTTTAAACCTTCAATTTGTTGATTTTCTTTCATGTTTTACATTTTAGGTACCATTGTCACGTTAAAGACCTAACATCATTATAATTACATGTCATGAATTGACAACTTCAAGATATAATATATGAGTCAATAACAATGTCAGATGAACAGAAGGGCAAACTTTAGGCCTAAGTACATGTCTACTTTTCATCAAGGTCTATTAGAGAAATAATAGCATATTTTTCAAAGCACTAATTTATCACAAAAGAAATTAGATAATTTAATGATTATCGATTTTGTTTGCTAATGCTATTAAAAACTCATTTCCTTTCATTAACTCCTTAGTGGGAATCATCAGCTTTAACATGCCCATGAATATTACTAACCACACGAGAACACTTTCCACCGTTACTTGGCCATGTTTAAAGACAAATGAAAATCCTTAGCAACCAAAAATGACTTTTATAATGCTTCAAAGGCTATGGTTGAAATCATTTGGTTTTTTCTTAATCAAATAATGTATTATAATTTTAGCCTTCTATGAGAAGAATCTAATTCAAGTGAGATTGATGAAAACATTAACCATGAGAAAGGATTGAAGAAGAAAATATAGTACAACGATAACTTCCTTTAGCAATATTATCAAGGCCCTCTTGGTTGATCAACAACTCACCCTTATGTGCTAAACTATAACTGAATCAAGCAACAATGAAGCTTGAAAGAAAACTTCTATGTCCACTGCTTCCATAAGAGTAAAGACAAGGTGTGTAAGGAAATAATTGATAGTTAGTGATGCTAATGTTATATTAAATGATATTATCAAGGACTTAAGTAGTCTAGCTAAATAATATGAACTCTAGCATGAAACATGGATGGATCTGTCTTGAAAGATGTTAGGCACAAATGTCTAATGGGAAGAAGATTTCATTATAAGACTTATGGCAAAAACTCAACACTTGCATCACCTATATCCTTAACAAAAAATTATACAAACAAAGGCTTTCACATGATAAACCTTGAATGAACGCGAACATGCAATTTTAAAAATATAAATATACTCAAAGATCTAATATACAAAACAGATTTAGCAAAACAAATGATGTAGGACATCCAAATTCGCTAAAAATCATGAAACTTATGAAGAAAAAGAACCTTAAAAAAGGTGAAAAAAGTGACTTAATATGTTTGTTTATATTATTAGTTGTGATATATTATTTATGAGAACAAATATTATTTTAAATTTTGTTGTAATATATCTATTGATTATTTTATTTTTATTTTATTAATTTTAAAAAATGAAGAATATTTGATCATTTTTTGGACTTCTTGCTTATACTTTATTTAAATTATTATAATAGAGTAAAAGAAATAGTTTTGATTTGTTGTCATTCATATTAAAAATATTTCGTAAGAATTATACCATATTTCTTCAACTAAGATATATAATAACTACATTCCAATCAGTTATGATCTATATTTATCCCATTATATCATCATTGATTTGGTCATTACTAACTATCCTTGATGCCTATTACCCCCAACTCAACTTATATTTCTTTGACATATTGTTATCAATGAGTTTGTTCCCTTGTATTTTTTTGATTAGTTTATTTAGCATAACATTACCAATCACATATACAACATATCTAGATTCTTGATTTTTTTAACCACATTGTCATTTCAAATCCTCTTTCAATCTGTCCTATTGTGTCAATCCTTTTGCTACAATATTGACTTAGTGCCCGAATCCCTTGTGTATCCACTCCATCAACCATGATTGTGCATTGATCTTTATATGACACTAAGGATTTTTGTCAAAGACCTAGATTGGATATATATTGAATCCTATCATTTACTTGTGCCTACTTGTCCAAATAGTTCATTTGATCCTAATGCAATCACCCCTCACACTCAAATATGATCCTCCTAGTTGCTATCTATCATTGTGCAGCTTTTGCCATTATTAACATCAAGCTTGCTAACCTTTTTGGTTGCCAACTTGACACTTCGGCCTAATAATCATTGCCTTAGATTCTGTCTTAGTCATTCACCATTGCTCAATAGAAAATGTGTCAAAACACTAGCCAAAAACGTTGTGAATATTATCATTCTTATGCTCTTATATTACTTTAACTTCTTACTCTCCACCTTATTAACATAGCTAACTCACTTTTAAAAACTCTAATAAATCTTATTATTGAATAAACTTCACAAAATACATAAAATTTATGCAATAATTGAATGATTTGTTTGATAGTCTTAGCATTGCATTGGCATGACTCTTTTCAAAGAAAAAGTTCATTGTGGACAAACATATATAATAAAATTTTAAAATAAAATAATAAATCAAATATCATTTTTGATCCCTTAATTAAATATATATTATATTGAATATCTATATTATTATCTTGTCCAGGATGTTCAACAAAAAAAATGACAATTGATATGATATGACATATTAGTAGTTTGAATTGATGTTTATATAACTACTCATTAATTGATAATATAGTGACCATTATACAGTGATAATTCACATCTTTGTAAATTGAAGTGCAAGCAAAGATTGATCTTTTATCCATAGCGCAGATTAAGGAGAAGAGTTCTAAAAGAAAAACAAATCAATTACCTGCGTATCATATCCCCATGGCAGGTGGGAGATGAAATCGTGGGCGTTGGCTACCTTCGTGGCCGCAATTACCTCCTCCAGCGTCGCATCTTCCTTCCCGAACAGTATGTTCTCCTTAATGGTGGTGGCAAAGAGCGCTGGTTCCTGGCTCACCAATCCCATCTGTTCCCTTAGCCACTTCAACCTCAGTCTACTTATCTCCACTCCGTCAAGTAATATCTTCCCGCCGGTTGGGTCATAGAATCTCTGCAACAATGCAATTGCCGTTGACTTCCCCGATCCGCTCTCTCCGACCAACGCCACTGTCTTACATGCCAGCACCTTCATACTGAAGCCCTTGAGCACCTCGGTCTCGGCCCTCGCCGGATATGAAAACCTCACCTCCCGAAACTCCACCTCGCCCTTCAAACTCTCCATTTCTTCCCCTTCTCTGTTCTCCAAATCGATTGCAGGCTTCCTGTCAATCACCTCCTTCATCCTCTCCGCCGCAGCGATCGCCTCAACGAAGTATTTCACGTTGGAGAGCCCTGAACCGAGGGTAATTCCGCCATTGATAATGGCAATGCCGCAGCATACAGGTTTCCACCTTTGGAGCCTTTATTTGCGGTGAGATGGCCGCCGTACCACACCATGAAGGCCCACATGACGAACATGATGCCTGTACTGCCGATGGCGAAGCCCTTAGTTAGTCCCTGGCGGAGCCCGTAACGGACCGTTCCCTTCAGGGCAGAGGAGTAGGCCGCTAGGGTGCGTTGCTCTGCTGTAAACGCATACACCGTACGGATGGCGAAGACGGCCTGCTCGGCGATTTCATTGGCTTTATTGTACTCCATCAGGGTTTTGCGTGCAAATCCAAGCAGCACGCGACCGTAGATTATGCCGGGGATGAAGAGGAGGGCCGCCATCGGGAAGGAAACCAATGCAAGCCTCCAATCAAGGATGAAAGCAACAATGTAACCCGCAACGAAATGCGAACAGCTCATTAAGAAGTTTGGCACCTGCGCTGCAGGCAAGAATAAACTTAGCCGGTTTGTTTGGCGTATAACGGGTTGGACATGAGCCGGTTTTTGAATGTTCGAACCAAACGTTTCCAAAAGCAGGTACAAGTAGTTATTTCTGTTTTGTACTAATTTCAAATTAAAATAAAAATATTATTTTATTTATGAAAAAATCATATTATTTATTCGTCTAATTTTTTTTAAAGATTAGAAAGAACATTGGCCAGCACTTTAAAATTTAATTCTAGAAGTAATTTTTAACTTCGTATTTTCTTTTGAGTAAGCGCAGCTTGGAAATTAACGATGTAGAGCCAAATCAATGGGAAAATCAAAACATTATCTTTTTTGTAAATGAGTTCCAAAAAGACAATATTGATTAAAAAATAATTATTAATAAATAGAGAAAACAAATGGCATCAAATGGTCAATTAATGTAGTTCCTCCATTGGAATGGACATTCAAATGAGTTTAAAATCATTTTTCTTCTATTGAAAATTATTCAAAAATTAACAGATTTGTTTTTATCAAAATCATATCTCTTTGACATAATTTTTTAAATACGTATTTTTTTGAAAATAAATTAATTATCATTTCTAAATTCGCTTTGAGACAAGAAATGTGCCTATCTCAAATCCTATTTCTTATAGTAATTTTTATAAGTTTCATTTTCTTTCATAAAAATTTAGTTCAAACAATTTTTTAATGGATATAAAATTTGCCTTGCATGTGAAATTTATTTCCATGTGCATATTGAATTATTTTAAAAAATTCCTATGTACCAAATTTAAAGGAATGATTGAGACAATTTTTATTTAGATTTTTTTTTTTGGAAATTGTTGAAACAAAAAAAAGCTTTTTATTTTTTTTAAAAAGAATTAGTCATTGTTTATTTCAAAAATGATTCTAAAATTTTCTTTATTATTTTTACTGTTCTCTTAAACATAAACAATAAATGTATAAATTATTGTTATAATTTTTTCTCATATAATTGGTGTGAATAGAATAAAAAAGTATCAATTTAAATAATAATGATAAATAAGAGTAAGCAAATAAAGACATTAAATTTATATGATTTGACTTAAGCTAAATTTACACTCTTAGAAAAAAATGAAAAATATATTATATTCAAATCCAAAAATATAAAGTGTGAATTTATATAAAAATAAAATAAATTCATGCTGATACAGTTAATCTCAGAAATATGAAAAAATATTAAATTTTTTCATAAATAAGAATAATACTATTTAATCTTTTACATAAAAACAAAACTCAAAAGAGCAAAATATTTACTCTTATTCTTTTTTTTATTCATATTTATAATACTCAATGCGAAAGTTTTGAAAGTGTAATTGCATTCATACCTAATATATTACAATCATAATTTTTTAGTCATAATTATATAATTTCATATTTAAATGTTTAGAATAAAAAAAATTAAATTTGATATTTATAAATGAATGTAAATTTAAATTGAAATTCAATAATTACCTTCTCGCTAAGCACATCTTGGATGGCAAGGGAGTCACTAGAAACGCTGTTAACGATCTCGGAGGTGGAAGGCCCCTTGAGATCAAAATACGCCACTTCCTGCCGTAGAAGCGATCCAAGATACCGGACCCGCATCCTCGACCCTTGTCGCTCTGCAGTTCGTGTCCAGCAATACGCTTCTGCGAGTTCCATCCAAAATATAATTATCATTTGGAAGATGAAATTAATCATCTTAATAATATTTATAAATATTTAACATTTCTCCTGGGCCTGAGCTGGCAAGAAACAAATAAGCATGAAGATGAATTAGATAAGTTAAGCTAATTACCGAGAAAGGAAGCTCCAAGGGACGCCGCAGCTGTGTAGAGGAACAGGCTTAAGGTGCGGTTGATGCTGTTGATGGTGAGGCTTCGGTAAGTGGTGTTTGATCCAATATCATTGAAAAACATGGTGCAGAAGAAGAAAATCATGGGCATTTGGACGCCATCCGCTATGGCGCCGGCGCATCCGAGAGCCATCAAACAGTAATCGATGGCGTCGGCCTGTGAGAAGATGCTAAAGATGGGTCGCGAAGTGGAAGTTTTACCAACATTCACCTTCTCCTTTGATCCATGCTCTTCAATTTCCACCATTTTCTCCGTTTTGATGTTACTGTCATGCGGCAATTTATTCTTGTTTCAATTTGTTTACTTCAAAGTTTTTTATGGTTAATAATTATAAATATTTGATTCCATTTAAAAAGAAAGCAATGAAATTACATTCCATTGTTATTTTATTATTGAATTTGAATTTTCAATGCAAAACAAGTATTTATTTATTTTAAAGATAGGCATTCCTTTAAAATTATATACGAAAAGCTCTTATTGAGAAATCTCACAAATAAAAAATAAATTAAAATTAGTTAAATTTTTTTACTCATATAAAGTTGTTAAATTAAATTTATATATTATATATTAAAAAAAATAAATTTTCTTCCGCAGTTCAAAGCATTTAAATAAATTAAATTTAGTGGTTTTTATTTTATTTATATTTTTTCATTCGTTTTAATCTAATGAAAAATAGTTTTAAGATATAAATGCGAGATGCTTTCATGCCAGCATAAATATGGGCGAAAATAATTTTAAAATTTGGTATTGATAAAGTGGTATTAAAAAATTATGATTTAATAATAATTTACCAGAATATATATCATTTACAAATTTTACAGCATTTACCTGGTCATATATATGTATATATATATATATATATGTATATATACTAAATATTCATAAATTTGGTTTGATTTAGAAAAGCCACTTGTCCTGTTTTGGAGACGTGCAAAAATATTAGTTTACTACGGAAATACAAATATATATTTTTTTTATTTAAAAAAAAAAATACAAATCGGCAGCCGCCAATCGGTGCAGCTATCGTTGCGTCGAAACAAGAATCCCCCGATCTGATGGTTTTATGCAGGGCACATTTGAACCAGAGGCAACTTAAGCTTTTTTTTTAACTATTATGGGTAATTTAATTAATTTAAATAAGGCACATTTGATAACAGAGGCAACTTAAGTTTTTTTAACTATTATGTTGAATTTAATTAATTTAAATAATAGTTTTGTAAATTATCATGAGATAAATAAAATAACTTGAAACAAATTATAATGATAATATTGTTCATCTAATATTGTTCATCTAAATGGCTTTAAGAAAGGATTGTTGTCTACTTATCCATAGTAATATAAATTAATAACACATCATCTTGGTTGTTAATGTAGAGTTTATTATGCACACAAAAATTTTTCCTTCTATTATGAAAACATAACTTATAATAAAAATAATTTATTTTTTATAGTACGATGCTAATATGCAAACCATAATGATATTTGATTATCCTAGAAATTAAATATAAATTTATGACAACTCTTCATATCTTATAACAATGAAACATGAAAAATATATATTTAATGGTCATGTTAATAAAATTATAGATTGAGGTGATAAAAAAATAAAAAAAAATCAAAATTTATTTCATATTTTGAAGTTGATTAATTACTAATTTGGATGTTTGAAAAATCTTATTGCCAATTGTAAAAGGAGGCACTTAACATGAAGGAAGAGGGCATTAGAAGAGAGGCAAGTGTACAAAAATTATGTAAAGATCACTTTGTAACTATAGAGATTTAATTTCTTTTTTTCTTTAATCAAAGCTCTATTCAAATACTTTATAAATCATAAGAAAACAAGGAGTTTTGAGTTTTTTTTGCATTCAATAGGTTTTTAAAGAAATTTTGCATCTAAAAAAAAAAAAATAAAAATAAAGAACACACACACAGAGATATATATATATATATATATATATATATGTATATATATATATATGTATGTATATATATATATGTATATATATATATATATATGTATGTATATATATATATGTATATATATATATATATATATGTATGTATATATATATATGTATATATATATATGTATGTATATATATGTATGTATATATATATCTGTATATATATATATATATATGTATATATGTATATATATATGTATATATATATATATATATCACATTATTCTATAAGAGATAATGTAGTTGTCTCAAATATTTGGTAATAACTCTCATCAATTTGATACATGTGATTTGTTTATGTTTCATGTGGTGAAAATAGTAGTAGATATATCATAATATTTTGAGAAAAAAAAAATAAAAATTTGTGTCATCATTATTTTTTAACCTATAATAATATAACAATATACATTCTACTATTAGAAAGTATTTAGGACTTAAACGTGCCAAGATCATACATTTTTAGCAAATTATAACTCACAACAAATTTAATCTTGATCACATTTTTTAGTAGATTAAGAGATTAGGACAATTACATTATCCTTAATAGGTCCAATAGCTATTCTAGTAAAGGAATGATACACTAAGTAGCTAAGTTGAGTCTTCAACATAATTAGGGATTTTTGAGTTATTCTAAGAGAAATCACATTAACATTATCAATAGCCTCATACATGCAAACACAATCATATAGAATAAAACTTATATATATGAAGCCACCAAATCAAGAGATCTTATTTGATAATATTTGTGACCCAAATTATATAGTTTAGAAATGATGATAGAGAAATAACTTCAACAATATGATTACCATGTTTAATGTTAATGTATTGATTCAAGAATGAATTCTTTGTCTTAGAAATTGTAAAATCTTTAGAAAAAAAGTGTGCCAATTGAGGGAAACTTTTATGAATTCTTTTATTGAACATAGAGTCAGATTTTAGGATAACTTTTTTGTCATAACTTGCAACACTAAATTCTTGAAGCAATGACCACACTCAACTTAAGGTAGCAAAGTTATTAGAGAGTTTTTGAATTATTTCATAGATTATATTGGGCATAAAGATTTTAATAGATTACTCATTAATATTATTTCAAAGTTTCATATTATATTGAAAGTTTATATTTAAATGAGTTGGATTAGAAAAATGTTCATTCTATAAAGAAAGTTATAAAGCAGAGTGATCTTGGTACACAGATCACCATACTCCTAACCCTACTTCATGCACAAGTTCTTGGCTTTTATACTCATCATAATTCTTTCACAAGCACTACTTTATGGGTCCTACTTTCTTCTATGATAGTTTATCATACACCAATTATTTGAGTATTTATAAGCTTACCCATCTAATACTACAAATGTTATAAGCACGAGCATGCCTTGATTTGGCATCCCTTAACAAGTAGTAACATAGTTCACACCATGCCATTAAACACACATTTAAGACTTGTAAAACGGGCTATTCTTCTAAAAGAGGGTGTAAAAAATGAATTAAAAGCCTTAAGTGAAATTGATTATCTTCCACATAACCCTTAGACATCTTCAAGGGTCACTCATACTTAAAAATGCATCCACTTCATGAGCAAAAGATCATTTGCCTTTATCTCATCCATCCCTTAGGGATCCTATTATGGAGATTTTCTAGTCTCTTCCCTTATATGACTTTGTCGTTTATTTGGAATCAACATGTTCTATAGATGCCACATTATATTAGATTATCATGTTGAATAGAAGAGCAAAATATTATATTCTCTTTTTTATTTTGATGTTTGTTTCTCATTGTTAGCATTTGGTTCCATCCATCCAATTACTTCCCTTATCTAATTTCTCTATTTTAAATGAGAGAATTTCAATTGAGCACTATGAGTCTTTGGAGAACCCTTGGGCTATTCTATGTTTATGGACAAACTGGATCACTTTCTTGCTTGTTATGATGCACCCATTAGTGATAACTTCAACATTGATTCACTTATATTTGTAGGGTTCATTGATTTGGCATTCATGACTATGAAAGATATATTAGAGGTCATCATTCAAATAAATGAAGATCTAAAAACCATTCCATTTATCATGACAAAGTATTTTTTTGATTATATCATAATGCATATGTATGAAGATACTTTTGCCAAATTTTGAAGATTGACCTTTACAAATTAGGTCCTCTATGCACCTTATACCATAGTAACATGATGTTAACACTTATAGGGTATATGACCACCATGAGTTCAAGGTCTTCATTCATATTTTAATGACTATAGTCATTTGGGAGTCCTACATATACATACAATAAGGGTACAATGTCACAAACTGATTATAACTAAATGTCATATGCTAGCCATATAAGCTTAATATGGTTCAGCTATTACTTTGATAATAATAATATTATCTTGAGAGGATCTAAAAGTTATCTAATGCATTTGGATAATATTTTTATGGACATAATAAGGTAATTTGCAAGGGAACATATTTTGCTCAAAGATATTGTTGTAATATTTAACATCATTAGCATTGGAGAAAGAAATCAATGACAAATTCATGAGTTTAATCTTTGAGTTATTAGATGAATTGACTTGGTAGAGGTTGGTTCATTACATTTCATCCTGCATTTTATAAAATAAAAAAAATCACATTTAAAAGCAAGAAAATCTTGAACTTATGTTGCATTTCATATTTATGTAGTTTTGAAATATTTCACATATGAATATTTAGGCTAATCTAATCATGTAAACTTACCATGTTAAGTAAATACATCATTGAAAGAAGGAATTTTTGTTTGATTATCCACTATACTCCAATGATTCATTTGATCTAGTGTCTAATTAGACCATTTGAAGAAAATTTAATGGTGTCAAATCAATTTTAACCATTCATTTAGAATCTTTGTTATCAGGTTATCAGATCATGTCATGATTGGTCCAATGATATTTAGATCATCTAATATCTAAATATGATAATAAGAAAGACTGGGTATCTGAAATAAGATTTTTGTTGAATGAACATTGAATCATCTAGTAACAATAAGATGCTACATACATGAATAAGTCTGATGTCGGTTGGAGCATTTGTAAAATTAAGAGTAAAAAAAGGTTGTAGTAGAAACCCATTAGATTGTTAAATTAATAGTTTGATTGATATTAAATAATACATTGTTTCATTAAACAAAAAATCTAACATAATTATTGGATTAGTATATACCTCATTAGACCATTTGATGGACCAATTAGATTATCCAATGTGTTTATAAAAGGAGATAATGGTTTGTCTAGTAAACAAATACTTAATTTTTCTAAACAAAGTTTTCAAAAATGATTATGTAAATATTTAAGAATGATTTAGGATTAAAAATTCTAATAATTTGATTCTTTTTGAATTATAAATAGGCTATTAATTGCTTCAAAACACACTACAATTCAAGAAACTTTAGTTAATCAATTACTCACTACATTCATCTACATTTACTGAGCAAACTTTCTATCCTTTGAATCTTAGGCTTCATTGCATACTCTATTCCATCCACTGATAATTCAATTCTTGTTGTAAGCTACTTGTTGGAATGTAAGCTATCCAAATCTTGGTGTGGGATTCAGGGGCTACCTTCTTCTGGGCTTTTGATGAAGGGATTGGACTTGTGCTTTTGCTTGGGTCAAAGTGGTAATCGTAAGGGGCTTCATTGCTAGTATTTGCAATGGAGAGTGAGGAGTGAAAGCTCAAGAAAGTTTGAATGAGAGTGGATGTAGTCTTAAAGGTAATGACCTAAACCCCCTAAATTAGCTTGTTTTTGTTTTCTCTTATTTATTTACTTTATATTTTCTCTTTATTGCATTGCATGTTTTAATATGTGCAACAACATTTTAATTTCTCTATTATGTAATTCATTACCTCTCGAGTGTGCTAAGGACCAACATAATAAAACCCTTACTTGTTTATTTTTTAATTTTTGTATTGAAAATAAGATTTCTTGATTTCTTGGTGAAGTAAATAGATTTATTTTGGAGAAATGTTTCTTTTCCTACCTTTCATTTTATGAATAAAACTTAAATTCATTTATTTATCTTCACTAATTTGTAATCTACACTATCTCATTCACTATATTCATTACATATGCATGTTTAGCACTTACTAAGATGTAATAGAAACAAGTGAAAAATTAGTTGAAGTTCATATTTGACATCATGATGATATATACGTAAGTACATTTTGATTGATACAAGTTCACTAAGAAAGCTAGACCAATGAGAGATTAGAGATGTTTGTATGCTTGTCAGTTAGTTCAAAGTTTTGAGTCTTCCTTAGATTACTTGATTTTAATATGCATGAGGCACTACTAATAATATGTAGTGAGCACTTGATCTATCTTTTCCCTCCCTTTTGAGCTTAACTTTTTATGTTCTTTATCCTATTTATGAGATGACCAAGAAATCATAGTTATAGTGAGTTAATCTTTTTTATTAAGAGCCATGGCTTTCTTTAGCAAGTATAATAATGGGTATTCCCTTCTTTCTCTAAGGTTTGGGATTAGTCTAGGATTTGATCCATCATACTAGCTTTAGGAAGACATATGCTAGTGCTTGCTCCTACTCTCATGAAAGATGAGTTTCTTCCTACCATGTGACACTACTCCTCACTTAATTTGTCATGAAGTGTTATGTGTTTTCAATTCCTAATTAGATTTCATTATGTTATCCATTGTTTGCACTTGTCAAACTTGTGTTTCATATTTTTATCTATGCATAAACTATTAGTGGTATACTTGATTTACTATCCATGTTGCATTTTATCACATTTATTTAATTATTTATTTTAATTGTAGAAGTTATTTTTACTAACTAATGGTATGTGCTTCAGTTTTGAATTGAGTCAATCAACTACATGAACTTGCATGATGTGCTACTTCATTGTGCAAGATTGCTTTGTTATTATTATGTGAGTAATTGACAAATTAAATCATTCCTTTCATTGCATCCTAAAAAGAAAAACATCAAGCATCTTGTAGGGGCATTACTTGCACAACAAACACATTAAATAAATCATTATAGAGTAAGCTAGTGTGGAAAGCTATAACTATAAAAATCTTATTACGAATCATAACTTTCATCATTTAATACACAATGCATAGAAAATGATCAAGTGTAAGAGATGATATGTGGTGGCTAGTGGTGAAGTGAATGAGCATGACCTTAATGAAGATCTCATGGTTCTATAAACCTATGCTGCTTAATGGATCTCTCATATAGTAGTTAGAGAGCATAAATGTAAATGATAAGCATTCCATTGAGAACTATGGGTTTCTTCTTTTCAGGCACTACATGTATGTGAGGGTTAAACGTGATTTAATGTAGGTGCATGAATTGTTGAAGAAGAAATAACTCTATTAAAAAGCTTTTGAGCAGCAAAACTTATGTTACCTTTGTGTTTTACGTTTGATATTTGAGTTAGAATGAGTCTAATTAGATGACTTATTGATATCAATAAAACTTAAAGCACTTCATCCTTTGATATGTTGAACTTAACTAGTGACAATATATTGGCCTTATGAGCCTAAAACGAAATATTTGATTTTTATTTTAGTAACCCTTTATGTGCTACTTGTAATCATAAAATATGTTTGCTTAGAATGTTTTATAAGCTACATTTAAAATAGGTAGACTTGGTGATCACCTACCATGGGGTGTTTTAGGATGTGCTAAAATTGACTAATTTTCATAAAGCTTTAGGAAAATGAATGATTAAGGAGCACCTCCATTGGTGTACATGAGAATAATTATTGAAAATTGGAATAAAAATTATAATTGTCAAATAATTAATTTTTTATAAAGAAAAGTATTTGATGTCTCATTCATTAGTGTATGAAATGAATTGTCATTTTATAAAGAAAGTTTGATACATTGAATTTATAACCTTAGAAGTTTAAAATCAATGCATACCTTGTTGAATTATTTTATTGAGAATCAACTTAAAATTAATTGAAGATTTTCTATTTTGTAAAAGCCATTTTATTTGAAACTCATTAAGGAATTAATGTTTTTTCTTGTTAAAAAATTGAATTATTTGGAAAGCTCAATTGATGTTATGATCATCTATATTAAATTCTTTCTTAGTTCATGACCATTGTAAATTGATTAAGATTAAACCCTTATATTAAATCATCATTTATAAGTGCAAAGGGATAAAGCTTAATTTGAATAGTTTTCTTAAATCCTGCAAGAACCTTATATATCGAGCTTTACATTCTATATCTTAACAAAACACATTTTAGCAAATGAGAATTCATTAATTTGTTAGTGCTCTTAAGTTACATTAGAATTAGTGTCAATTTGTTATGTGGGCTTACTTGACAACTATATCTTCCATTAGTGTATATATTACTCATATAAAATGCATCAAATTTTATGATTGTTAGGCTTGTGAAGTAAAATTTTCAAATCATATTGCCTTTTAATCTTTATTGATTGCATATTCAACCATAGTAGATATTAAAAATCTTAACCTTACATAAATTATAGATAAAAATCTTGAGCTAAAGGTTACTTTGAGGAGATTTGTATGCTTATGGTTGTAAAGATCATATTATGTAATTTAGCATATCTTTGTGTTGGACTTCATTGGTAGTGGTATTTTTCTTCTTTTTTTTACTTTATTTGGTATCCAATAATTTTTATTTTGAACCAACTATTTGTATCATTTCATATAATTAAGCATTATCCAACAGATGATATCACTTTGTCAACAAGGCTTTTTAAATAAGTGGCACAAAACTAAATAATAGTGTATCAAACAGTAAAGAAATATATAGTGATATCAAAAATTTTGATGATGGCTAACTATTTTAGTAATGATATGAATAGTCATTTATTCAACAATTGGTATCTTCACATTTAAACATGTTGGCATCAATCTTAGCTTGCTTATATTTGATCACTTAATTCAAAGTTATCTATCTATCTATATGTGTGTATATATATATATATATATATATATATATATATATATATATATATATATATATATATGTATACATTATGACTTCAACAAATCCTTTGATGAATTTAATATGGACTATGTTTTATAAATCCCTTTGTATGAAGTTTGATTGGGTTATATTAGGATTGCTTACATACTAAATATATCATATGTGGTATCATGCTTGATACTAATTTCATAGATCTTGACTCCTAATACTTAACATGTTATATCTTGTCACATTATTTTTACAAGCCTCCAATTATTTTAATGCAAATATTTTGGGAATTTTTTTTTTACTTTGTCTTACTTTAACAATGATTCTATTAAAATTTGAATAATAAATTATTGATAAGTGATGTATCATTTATACAATATTTTTTATTATTTAAAATAATCACTAGCTTATGGTTTCCCTCCATAATTAAAAAATTGTATTAGTTTCAGAGCCTTCATTTATTAAATTGCAATCATAATTAGGCTAATATTATAATTAGCTCCTTTGGGGAATTCTTCTCATGAATATGCTATTTTGATGCATTTGAGATTTGAATTTGATTATGAATTACTTAGTTTCATCTTTTTTTTCTTTTGATGCATGACATCAAAGGGGAGAGAAGTGAGAAATAAATAGTATTCCATGTATCTTAATGCCTTTTTTATTAACTGTTTGAATTGCATGCTTTGAGGAGGAGCATCAATGTTAGGGGAGCATTTCTATACTTATTTGAATTAATATCTTTCATTTCAATCATTGTTTAATGGTTTTGTCAGCATTAAAAAGAAGAGATTGTTGGACCATTATCCTTTGTACCACTTAGTTGATGAAAAAAATATTGTGTTATTTTATTAATACTTTTTCTTAGTTGTTGTTAGATCATGGATCTCAATATCAAATATGTTAATCATGTATAGAGTTTGATCACGTAGATAGAGAAGTCAGATAATTTATTTTGTATGAGTGGGATCAACTTATAATATGACGATACTCATTTTCTGGGAAAGTTTTGTTTGGGACTTAAACATTTAGTGAGTTGATTTGTGTCATATATGTGAGAATGAGTGTATGATAAGAAAATATTTATATTAATACATTCTATATTAGACAAGAAAAACTTGAGAATTATGAAAAATTGGATTTAAGAGTGTTGTGTTATTCATACATATACGATTTACTCACAAAAGTATGATCCTTTATGAGCCAAATAAATGAACTACTTAGATAGGTCTAATATGTGAAATGATGCACTTAGTGTTGTATTTTACTTGTATGATCCCTTGGATTAGACAACAAGATTAGTTCAAAACTGTGAGTAAAGCTAATTTGATTGAGTTTTAGGAAAATTGATTATAACCATTTAAGGGTATTGCAGAGGTTTGAAAATGACTATGTAAAGGGGTCTAAATATTATTTTAAAGGTTAATGATCATTTGCATAACTTTGTGAAAAGAATCACTTGAAATCTTCATTTCATAAGAAGAGGTGATAACAAGGTCAAGGCTTTTAGCTTTGATCATTTTTCATAACCTTCCTTCATATCTTGTGAACTAGTTGTATATCATTTTAAATTATTTCTTACTACACTATTTTGTGAGAATATTGAACTTAAATTCATTATCATTATTATATTTAGCAAATATTGAATATCTCTTTTATATTATTTTATCATGTTTTGTGTGCCTCTTTCTTAATTGATTTGGGTTGTAAGACTTTATATTTAAGAGTTGTAATTCATTTTTTGGTCTTCTTATTAGAAATTTATATTTTCTTTTTGTATTAGTTCTTTGGTTGGTTGTAGGGTCTTTTAGCCTAATGTTTTTGTTGGGTCCTTTCACCTAGTATTATAGACTTCCCTTTTTTAATGCTATAGAGTTTTTTTGGCTCAGTATTATTAACTCTTTTAAACTAATGGAGTCTTTTGGCTAGGTGCTTTATGGATTCTCTAGCTATTATTTAGGTTGATCCTTACTTGGTTGTGGCAAAAAGTGAATGGATTAGTGTAAGGCAAACTATTGAACTGGAAGTAGATGTAGATTTGTGTTTGGATCAAATCACTTAAAAGTTCTATCAAATTTTTACTTTATTTGCATTTTGACATAACAAGCTTTCATAGTAAATGATAATTTATAATTTTTTTAATATGAGTTATTAATATAAACAAAAATATTTTATTATGAAATTATTTGAAATTTAAATTAACTTCAAATTTTTATTTGAATAATTCACACTTCTTTTGGACATCATGCTCTTACAATCTCAATAAAATACTATAGAATAATTAATTATAAAAGTATTATTAGATTGTCCAAATGAGTATTTTATATGATACTACTAATAAAATAGATATAATTTCAAATAAAAAATTACGCCTAAAAGATCTTTAAAATTTCTTATAGTATAGTAATGTTTTTCATACAGTACGATCAGTTAAGAGTACTAGTTCACAATAGATGATAGAAAACCTAGTAGCTCCTTATGGTATGTTAATATTCTAATAGATAATATGGTTAAGTCATCCTATGTTTATCGTACAATGTGATTCATCTATTATACAACACAAATGGAAGTGAAAGTTGGGAAATGACTACTTTAGACATTCTTTAAATAGGAAATTAGCTATTAATGTTTTAATAAGAGGGGTCTATGCATTGTAAACACTTTATAAACTACTCTAATCATAGGAAACAAATTATTTAAATAGATGAGAGTTTGAGAGATTAATTGATAATGATTAGAAAGGGAGAGTACTCGTTATAGTAATGCTTTGTCATGTCTCATCCTTTGATCATAGTGTCAATGTTAAAAGCATTGAGTTTTAATACCAATTCAATTGATAGAGAGTAGAAATCCTTTTATTGTAACATGATCTAGCATTTACATCACACAAGCTCTTGTTCCAAGGTATATCTTTATTTTTATAACTTGTACATTTATTTCACATTTAAGAGAGCTTTTGAATTATATTTAGTTCTTGTATTTTACTTTTCTTAGTTATGCTCTTAACTGTTTAGTATGGAGTGGTTGTCTGAAGTCTTTGTCATAGAGTGTGGACTAAATTTGGGTTGTAGTTAACCCTAGAAATACCACAATCTATACTTTGATTTCTCCATTGGCTATGATAAACATGTAATTTTGTTTAGTAATTATTAAGTTTGTTGTTTGATGTGGAAATAAGCTTGAGGATAAGTTGTTCTATTTGATACAATGTGGTCTTTTACATTTGACACATAAGTTAAAGTGAATCACTTAGCACTATCTTGTATATATGTGATGCCAGCACACTATGCAATCGTTTTGTACGTCATGGTGTCTTATCTCAGGAACGATATGCCATGCACTCCTGATCACTTTTTTATGCATTTCAAAATGCAATCCTTCTATTTCATGTAATTAATAAAATAGGTTTTTTTAATAAAATGCATGAGGATATGGTAAACTGCCTAAAAATCTTATCTCCTTTGAATTTTTTTCAATTTCTCTTATATAACATGATACGTAGGTGTATCAATACAATTATTGAAATATCATATAAAAATTGACAAAGGGATTTAGCTCATTCATTGTAAGCTGTTAGTGTTTCATGAAGCTCACTGATTAGCAAAAGGTTAATATAATAACTCACAAAACCAATTCACCCCCATGCTTGGTGTGCTTCACATCCTTTACAACTTTAATCCATGTCTTGGGCATTTATGTTATGTTGCATTTGAAAGTTGAGCTATTTTGAAAAAAATATTACTTTTAAGATATCCATGAGTCTATTAATATTAAAATTGCCTTCTTGAATTCTCAAATATCCTTTGAAGTCCTTTGAATTCATTACATACAAAAGACTTTTTAAAGTTATATATGTACTAGGAATGCATCATATAAAATCCTAAAAAATTAAACATAGCATATGGTATGTGCTTTGGTTATCTTGTATGGTATTATTTGGGCTCCAACTACTGTATGTGGATCTTAATGTGTGGTACATATTGAAAGAGGCTTTTGCATATTATTTTTCTAAGGATAACATATGGTACATCATTGTGACATCCCTTCATCATGCTCTTCTAAATTCCCTTATATGTTTTTTAAGCTTAATTTATTTCTTTCTCTAATTTGACTTTGATGACATTTTCTCCTCCTTGTCACGAAACCTAGAATCTAACTTTATGATCCTAACTAATTTAATATGCTTTGATCAAATTTCTAGACTCTAAATCAATAATCTCCCATTTATTTTGTACATTTTTTCATACACATATAAATGAAAAAACATAGTTCTACCTATTAGCTAATGTTGTGAGTTGAGATTATTGATGATAACTTTTTTTGGTGATTCCTTGCTTGGATGAATTTAGTCTTAGACCTACAAGACTCATGGCTAGCCTTTCACTTAAGCTTATGTGGTGGAGAAGACTTTAAATTTACTTTCCTTGGAGAAGTATCCACCAATGCAACTTTATTTCATCAAGAGCATTTTTGATTTATTAAAATGGAAGCATTCTCAATGAGGACTTATTGGTTGGCCATTTTAAGTGATGAGAGTTAAATTTTAAGTGGTAGCATTAATTTGACCTTAAGCACAAGTGATTATATTATTTTATCTCTTGGCACTCTAAACATCATTTGGATGGCCCACATTGCTTCTATTAGCTTATGGTGCAACTTTATTTCATTGTTCATGAGTGTCATTTTAAAAACTTTGATAAGTACCATGTTAAAAGTTTTTATAAATCATTTATCTCTTAGATTAAATTCTAAGAAATATTGACAATTGATCTTGTTATGAATGAAAAATTTAGAAATACAAAATTCTTAAAGACATTTTTGTTATCTCACATAACCTTTATTGAAATTTGAAGTGGTGAACTATGTTGACCCTTGTATTTGATTAGTCAAGCTTTTAGTATTTTATTATAATGAGTTTGTTTAGTGTGAAAAAGATTTATATATAAAGAACAAGTCATGTGCTTTTAAAAATAGTGAACTAGTGATATTCAAAGTACATTAGAGCGTTTAGTAAGATTAAAAGATTGAAGACATGTGCACTAGCTTTAATGAGGTTTCTTTTACTATAAAATAGAATGCCAGTTTGTTGATTTTAAGACACTCTTCTTTCATGTCAATTTTAAATTATATTTAGGTATCTAAACTATTTAATCATTTTCTCGATTTAGCAAATGAATAGGATTTAATTTTTTAATCTCTTAATTCTTTTCTTGGTTCAAATCTTACCTAAGCCGTTCATTGATTTAAGTAACATAATATTATTTTCAAATCATTCTTTTTTTGGTTAAATCATACTTTTGTATTTTTCCAAATTCTATTTTAGGTTGATTGTTAAATATTGATTACATCAAAAAATAATTCTATTAAAATTTTCAAAATTAAATAAATAAAAAAAAATTTATGCTACATCCTAAGCTGTGCCTGAATGCAAAGGTCTTAGGCTGAGCTTAAGCTTGAGCACTGGGTAAGGAAACAAAGTTGGAACCAAATCGGGTTGACGAGTTTTGAGCTTACAGTGAATTCTTAAATAGGATGGGGTAAGGCATAGAATCAAACTGAAAAATGGTTGAAATAAACCCATATGTTACGATTACGCCCAAGTGATTAAATCTCGAACACATAAGGGGGGAGCTAATGCTAATTAGTATTTACATATTAATCCCACATGAATGGTTATAAAGTGCAAATACTTGTTATTTCCTACAATATGGGACTAACTCCCTTTTACCTATCTCCATCCAAAACCGACATTCCTCAGCGAAGTCCAATCGCTCATATTTGTGATCGCATGGTGGAGATTACCTTTGCCTTTTAGCAATGATCTTATCAATTCAACTATCCATTTGATAAGCTAATAGGATAGTTAATACTTCATCCTTTGTAACTAATTAATCCATCTAACAATCGTGATCTCGTCTGACTTCATCAGACTAATATTTTTATTTATATTGTTTAAAATAATCTATCATTGATCTGATTTCACAGATATTTCCTATTTGAATCCTAAGATCTAGAACTAATCCTGATTTTATCACTGATTAATCAAATGATCCAAATCTCATTCGACTTAATCGTATGGTTTTGATCTAATCTAGCATGATTCAACATCTAAAACTCATCTGCCTTTATAGTATTTAATTATATGGTCAAGATCTCCTCTGTGATGATCTAATAACTTTAGTCTCTCATCTAATGGCTTTGATCAATTATTCTTAATGGCTAATTAACTAGTCATTACATGTGCTGTTGTAGTTAGCCATTTTGGAAGAATATTTTAAGATCTTTTTAGGCAATTTAGTAGTAGTTTTATTTTATCTTTTTAATGCTTATGATCAAATGTTTTCTGTAAATACCTAACAATTATGAATGAAATGACTAATGAATGTGAAAAAGATTTTAACATCTCAAAGAAGGGCTGCATCATATTCTGTTAGTATAAATTTTCCTTGGTAGCACCTACAGCTTATGACTACTTGAAATTCTAAATTCTTTCAGTTAAGACTGATTCTTTTAAGATTTTATTTTTCTTAATTTTCTTTATAATTTTGAACTTCTTGTGCCTTTTTTACATTCATAAAATAGCATAAGAAAATTTTTACATTTTTATCAAAAATTTATTTCTTACTATATTTTTGTTTTTCTTTGGGTTGGGAAGCCTTGTATTTGTAAAACCCTGAGTTTGATTTGATCTTGTAAAAAATCAAGTTCAGATTGAGCTCATAAAAGCTTAGGTTATAATTTAATCTATAAAAGCTAATAGAGGTGAATCATAAGAAAAAAAATCTTAAGTTATTACCCTTTTATTAGTGACATTTTTTCTCGACCTTAGTTGGGGGTGAACGTAGGTTCTAGTTTGAATCGAACCACTAAAAACTTTTGACATACTATTTTAACTTTATTTCTATTTTTCTTAATCATAAAAATGATAAATTAATATATTTATAAATCAATATTTTCAACTAATATAAAATTATTTTTATAAAGAATATTTAAAAAATAATTATATTTTTTATTAACAAAAATTATTTTAGAACCTATATTAACCCTCCTCTCATGTGATTCACATATTAGTTTTTTACTTCAAACTATATTTTTCCTAAAGAGTTTTACTCTATTTTTCACTTTAATTCCCTTCACAGAAATGACATTTGCTTATTTTGAGAAGTAATTTGCTATAACCAAAAATAGGCATATGCCATTGAAAAAAGCTATATTAATAGAACTTATTATATCTTTAACAAAAAATTGAAATAATAATGATGTCATTATAAGATTTAATTGGTTAGATTATAATGTCTAAGGTGCATGAGAATTTAATATCTTAGATAATTAAATATAATTGTAATATAAATTTATGAGTGAATCATAATAGGAGAGAGAAGAACTTGTAAATTTACCCACTAGAATATTTGTTTTTATTTTAACATTTGATCACATTTGGACAATTTATTTAATTGGTAAAATTAGTGACAATGTTTTAGAAAGGGCTATGAAAATTTGAGGGAGTAAAAAGTATTAGGAAGTCAATGATATTAAGTCAATCAAAATTTGAGCTATGTTGATCATGAAACAAATGATCAAAGATTTTGAAAAATTAAATAATAATTTGTTTATAGGATTTAAACATTCTATAAATGAAAATAAATACCATATTAAGTCAAAAATTATAAATATGGCACAAAAATAAAGTGTCATGAGGGATGAACAATAAAAATAAGAAATAATAAAGATAAAAATATAAAGATTTTAGGTTTTTGAAATGATTAAAATTACAAAATTAGTTAACAAATTTTTTTTGATCTTATTTTTAAAAGAATATTTTTAAAATATCATAAAGAGTTCTAAAAATTTTCAAAACTTATATTATATCTTTCATCTCTTAATTCATTCATAAGTTGATGAAATGCATTATCATTTTATAAAGAAAAATTGATATCTTGAGTTTACAACCTTAGAATTTTAAAATCAATACAAATATTGTTTAATTAGTTTATTGAGATTAAATTTAATATTATTTTAAGATTTTCTATATTGTAAGAACCATTTTTATTTAAACATCATTAAGGAATTAATGTTCTATCTTTTTAAAAATTTGAATTATTTGGAAAGCTCAATTGACCTTATGATCATTTATATTAAAAGCTTTTTATGTTCATGATCATAGCAAATTGATTAAGAGTGATCCCTTATATTAAATCATCATCTCTAAGTGCAAAAGAATAATGTTAAACTTGAACAGTTTTCTTAAATTCTACAAGAACCTTATATATTGAGCTTTATATTCTATATCTCAACAAACTGCAATTCAACAAGTGAGAGTACATTGATTTGCTATGGCTCTTAAGTTACACTAGAATTAGTGTCAAGTTGTTAGGTAGGCTTATTTAGCAACTATTCCTTCCATTAATAGCATAAAATACCCATTCAAAATGCATCAAATTTTATGATAGGCTTGTGTAGTAATCTTTATTGAAAACATATTCAACCATAATAGATATTGGTAATCTTAACCTTACATAAATTACAAGTTAAACTCTAAATGAGCTAAAGGTTACCTTGAGGAGATATGTATGATAGTGGTTCTAAAGCTCATATTTTGAAATTTAGCATATCTCCTTATTGAGCTTCATTAGAAATTAATGATTACTTAACCCTAAATTCATAACTATGCTTAACTTAACAAATGACCTAACCATAGCATCTAAGTGATTAACCATGTCATTATAAAACTCTATTTCAAAGCAATAGAAATTGAATTATAAGTGACCAAATATTTATGGATCAATCTCTTACTCAACAAATAATGTCAGTTTATCTAACAATTAGTATTTAAGCAATCATTGACAGCTTTCACACTAGATATTGACACATGTTAACATGATTTGGACTATGAGTATAATTTAATTAAAAGTAGAACCCATAAGCTTTAAAGTTTTTAAAGATTAATGGTTGTATTTTACTCCCCTTTTTTTTACTTAATTTTAATATCCATTAATTTGTATTTTGGACCAACTAGTTGTATCATTTCACATAATTCACCATTTCCAACAAATGTATCACTTTTCCAACAAAGCTTTTTAAATAAGTGGAACAAAACTAGATATCATTATATCAAATAATAAAAATACATATAGTGGTATTAATAAGTGTAATGATGAATAACTTTTTTAAATAATGATATAAATTCTCTTTTATTTAACAATTGGTATCTTAACATTTTATCATGTTGGCATCAATCTTAGCTTGCTTATCTTTGATCACTTATTTCAAAGTTACATATATATGTCCAAAATTTTATTTTTAGGCCCAATGTTTTTATGTTAGTTTAAGAGGAGTGATAGTTAGGTGTTTGAGGTGTTAGGAGGAAGGAAGAGATGTGGGAGAATTTATTATAAGGGGGTCCAAGTACTATCATAGGTTTTTAGAAACTTAGAGGATTTTCTCTTGAGTAGTAGCCAAGTAATAAATAGAGAAGCAAGGAAAGGTTTTAACCATGGGAGGAATGGAATTAATCCTATGGATTGTTATAAATGAGATGGAATTTCTTAAAAAAGTGTTGATGTGACCAAGAAAAATATGATGAGATTTCATTTTTGGAAATCATTGAAAGAGAGCAAGCAAATCAAGTTCCATTAACTGGTGGGACTATTACAAATTAGATTAAGATAGGAATAGTATTTATTCTTTGTGCATAAGCATGATAATGGTTGTAATTTTGTTGGTGGCTAGTATTTTACAAAAAAAAACTACATGTTAAGATGATTAGTTACATGGCTAATGATTGCTTTGATGCAAATAAAATCATAGTATATTTTTATTAACTTTTTTTGAAAATCAGCATGGTTTGTTGACATGCTTACTTTTTTGAAATTGACTTATGTTTATTTCTTTGCATTGTTTAAGATTTTTCATGCATCAGTTTTTGATATAAACACTAGCATAAATATGAAAATCATTAGAGTTACGGAAAGTTTAATATGATTTCTTAAAGAAATTAGTTTCATAGTTAAATCATATTAGAAAATGATTGAAAGGTGTTACTCTGCTAGAAGGAGCTATGAGAATGCATCATATGCTTTAATGATGTAACATAAGGTGTTAAGAAGAAAGAGCCCACTTGTGTGCATCCTATGATATGATGGGTTAAAAGTGAACATAAAGAAATTCAAAAAGGATAAATGGGCTAACATGAATTAAAAATTTTGAAAGGACAAAGAATTAATATAATGGGTTCCAATATATTGTTTCCTTAACATTTGATGGGTATGTTATTTTATTGTTATGTAATGTATTTTTTTGTGTGTGGATATATTAATGGACTAGCATAACTTCAAATGTGTAATGTTTGACATTGAGATATATATAATTTTTTCATACTTAATTATTATTAGTTGGCTTAATCTATGTTATAGCTTAATAACTTTAGAATATGAGGATGCACATCATAGGATTCTATGGTATATGTGAGGGAGAGTTATCAACTTTTAATTTCTTTACTTCTACATATATAATTGCAATCGATGTTGGCATATATGGTACATTAGAAGCTATTGTGATAGCTCAAGATCTAATTAGCATTTGGCATTATTCTTTTAAATTTTCATTGTAAGGACAATATTATGTTTGCTTATTAAAAACATGTATGATTTCTATTTAATATGGTTACTTATTTTTATTTTAAAAATGCATCACTTGAATGACTAAAAAATGATCATAAAAAAAAGTGGCACCAAAAAAGTGGATCATTGTCAAAGTGGTATATGACAAGCTAAAGTTCAAGGGTGAAGAACCACAGCAAAATGGACAACCTATGATGAAAAACTTGGAAAGAAATGAATCTAAGATGAAACCTAGAATGGAGAAGTTTAGGAAAATAGAACCTAGGGTGGACACATTAACAAAATAAGATAACTTAGGTAAGTAAGTATGGGCAATCATCATAATTTGAAACATGCACTCATTTTACCATAGATTATTGCTATATGTCTATTGATTTTTTAACCAAGTGAACTGTAAAACAAAAAAAATTTAGAAACATCAAAATAAAATGTGCTGAAGTTAGGTTTAACATATGATTTCTTACTCACAATGTATGATATATCAAGCATGAATAGAATAAAAATGAACTAACATAGAGATTGAGAAATAGTATCGTATATTGACATATGGTGTGTTGGGGACTCACATATAATTTTTAGGCACTTCATATGATATGTGAAGGCTAATAAGAGAAAACTCAAGACTAAAGTGTTATACATTGATCATAATATATGATAGATTAGCCTCAAATTAATAGAGAGTATATAAGTTGAAATAAATTTAAGACTAATATATGATACATTAAAATTAACAAATGATATGTCATGCTCACATGCAAAGTAAAGAAGAAAAACTAAAACTAACATATACATCCAAAATTGATATGTAATACATTGGTTTGCATAGATAGTTCAAACTATCATTTGCTCAGCTTGTCCACTAAGCTATATCAAGGAGTGAGAGTGGATGTCTGATACAATAAAGGTCACATATGTGAGTTGAGTTAGTTAGACTATTTTTGCATCATTGGATTAGATAGTCTACCTAAGGTTACAATCTTATAATACATTAAGGGGAAACTTTGAGTGAATTATCAAAATAATAATTTAAATTCTTGGAGGATTTTATTTTTTACTAAGAGTCAAAGCATTATTTATGGATTAAATTTTTAAATGATTTAAAACTTTTATTATTTTAATAGTTGGGAATATTTGTAATAATATATTTCTAAATGGACAGTTCAATAAAAGAATTTTGATTAAGGAATTAATAATTAAATGGTTAGGAAACAGATATCTACATATTCAAAAGATTTGGACTTATTGAAAAGAATTTATTGGCAAGGAAAATATTAAGAGGAATCCTTTGGTGATTTGAAAGAGAATTGGATGGTTAGAAAAGTAAAAAATTTAAAATGGAAGTTTAAACAATTTTTGGGGATATTGAAAGAAACTTGAATTTAAGGAAAAAAATAAATTTTTGAATGCTTTAATTTGCACCTTGTTATGAAAACTATATAAATTTTAAAAATACAAATATGGAATGCATGATCAAATGGAATAGGGAGGGTAGAACATGTATGAGAAAGAATCAAATTGCTTAACTTATTAAAGAGATATAATTTCTCAAGGGGCTATAGATCAAGTAAGAAGAGTGGGTACTTTGGAAATATAATCCATAATTGTTGTTATGCTAATTGAACATGAATTAAGTAAATCATTTGTTGAAATAATTTAAGGTTATTATCACTTCACATGAGAAACATTGTAGATCATTTTCATGCAAAGAACTATCTAGAGAATATGAAAGTGTTATCTAATAGTATATAATATGTGTTCATTACAAAAGAGTCTCCTTGGTGTTGTTAGTGTTGGATAGTCTTATTGACCATTGGTGGAAGGGACAACAAAGTTTGTAGTTTGGGGTAAACTCAACTCAAACATTTCTTGGAAGGAGTTCCACAAAGCATTTTAGAATGGTGTTATAGTGTTCATATTTTGTATTTTGGATTAATCACCTTGTATTTTGGTTGAGCATAGGGACAACAAAGTTTGTAGTTTGGGGTAAACTCAACTCAAACATTTCTTGGAAGGAGTTCCACAAAGCATTTTTAGAATGGTATTATAGTGTTCATATTTTGTATTTTGGATTAATCACCTTGTATTTTGGCTGAGCATATAATTAGACATTTTTGATATAATAATGTTTATATGTTAAGAATAAATAATATAATAGTATTTTGGCCTTATTTCGAAAAACATGTAATTTTGCAAAGAATCTTGGAATGCCAAATTAAGCGTACTGATGTGTAAAGCCTATTGAAAGGAATGCAATAAGTTCTAATTTGCAATTTTTGAGGATCAATTGGATTTGTTGTGGATAAAGAAATTTGAATGGATAGTTGTGAATATATATATATATGTTACTAAGTTGGAATAGTTAGATTTCTTAAAGCTTGGAACTTAAGGTAATGCTAATCACCAAGGTAGTTTTTGGATAAAGAATAGCGAAAAAAGCTTGATGCTTTAGGAGGAAAGAAAAGGGGAGAAAATAGCTAGAACTCTCTAGCATAGTAAGAGGAAATAGAATTAGAGCTTATGGGAGATGTGAACTTAATGCAAGCAATTACAGTGTCTATATTTCTTACCTAGTTCAGGAAGGAGCTTCATGCAAGTGTTATTTATGTTTTTGACAAAGCGAAGATTAGTGGAATGAGAAACCAAAGGAAAAGCTTCAAGTGAGGGAACTAGGAGCTGTCAAAAATAAAAATGATACATGATTTTGGGTGTAGTATTTGATTTCTTTATTCTTTTCCTCTTTCCCATCATATTAAACAAAGATACAATGTTAAGGGCTGAAGTTATAAATAAGTGTGAGAGCTTTGAGGAATTTTGAAGGAGATATTAATGCTTGTTGTGATCTCATATACTTCACTTGTTGTTTAAGTGAGGTTAAGGTTAGTAAAAGAAAATGGTTAAATTGTGATTCTAATAACGAATTTTGAAAGCTAATGTATGGTTGGTTAAATTCAAGAGAAGAAAAAACCTTCTTTCTTCTGAAAAATAAATCATATGTAAATATTTGATGTATGATAGAGTGTGATAAGTGAGATGTAAATAGAACAAATGGTTCCAGATCTTTGCATAATGTACATCAATTAAAATGGATGTTATGCTTATTTCAAGGAATGGTGTGATAGGAATAAAGAATAATCTATTAAGCTAAAAATTGGTTTCTTGAGCACAGCATATGACATATCATAAATCATGTTATGTCAAGTGTGTTTGGGTGGTTGTGAGTAGTGTAGAAGAGCTATAGTATGGTGCTAAACAAAGGAGGTTATGGTAGATGATCTTGAAGATTCCATACATTGAGAAGAAAAATTTTAATTATCTAGTTTATGGAAGATCCCAAGTGGTCACATGTAGTATATTAAAAGGAATGCACTAGGTGAGCACTACACAATGAAAGATAAAAGGGAAAGCATTGTTGAATAAATATTTATTAAATTATATCTAGTTTATGTTATAAGGATCAAAAGGGAATAAAGAATGGAATGACTAGTAGATAAATAATATAATGTTAATGTAGGAAAAAAGGGTGATTGTTTCCAAAAAAATTACATTGGAATGAGTATAAGCATGGAATCATGACTCATCAATTTTTCGTGAAACTTGACATGCTGTAATATCTGAATAGTATTATTTTAAAAGAATGATTATAGGCATCTGAATCAAATATGAAAATCTCATACTACATTTGATGGAATATACAAAATATAATGTATGTGTAAATTAATTAATAGGTTAGGTGGGCTAAATGAGCTGCATGACTATGATAGGCCATAAAAATGTTATGAAAATATATATGTATGTAAGTATATATCAGTGCACGTATAGATATATAATTACTTCAAAAAATATGGATATAAAAAGGAAAGAAAATAAGAATAAGAGTAAAGGTAGGAATAAAAGTTAAAGTATACTAAATGAGCCTTATTATATCTCATTACTAGATATGGCAAGAGTTAATAAAAAGATATGAAACAAAGTGTGGTTTTTCCTAATATACTACCTTGTAGTTAATGATAAAATAGAATAGAACCTTGGGACAAGATGTAGGGCATGATGAAGCACTAATTGTGTGCTAAGTCATGAGTTGACAATAGAGACCTTATTCTCTTTCATCACTTGCTCTTTGTGTAAGGCTTTGATATATGAAAATGATGGGTTTGTGATATTACAAATCATCCATACTTTATATAAGGTATGGATATACTGATACCTATCATTGCTAACACTTTGTATAGGGACTTGATGTGTAGATGTGATATGATGTGATAATTAATTATTAACTGTTATATGCCTTTGGTTATAAGTTAAGATATTTTGACGTAATGACTAATGGAAATGGAATTAGAAATGGTATGAGATAAGAACCCATAGAATAAGAAAGTAGTTTTAAGGGAAACACAGGTTATATTAGGTAAACAATATATTAGATTATATATATATATACAAAAATTTTAGGCATGCGACTCTATTTTATTTTGGTAGACTAGTAGTCACTCCTATTGTTTATATACTGAACATTATTTATTAGGATTGGATATTATTCCATTATCAACCTTATTCATACTAAAATATTGTTTATTATTTGGATTTATTTGTTAGAAATTATGATTTTATGTATTTCTACTTATGTTATTGAGAATACCACTAAGAGACTAAGAGGGACAAACTGGGGTGGCAATGAAGATGAGTAGCAACTCATCTAGTTTTCTTTAGTGTTTCATCTTTGTGTAGTTTAAGATATTTTAGATATTAGAGTTTGATATAAAAAAGCACATTTGTTGGTAGAGTGAAGAAACTAGCATAACATGCACATTATATACATTTATAGAAGAATAAATTTTCATGTTTTTGGTTTGGTTATGTAATAATAAAAATATTGATCTAGGAAAGGATTACTAAATGAGATTAAAAAAAAGTTGAGTGTCATATTTGGTAGAGGCAAAGAATTGGGACAAAATGGTGAAAATCTTAATTCTCTTGTACACTAGGCCATTTCATTCATAATATCAACTATTGAGAATAAGCAGGAATATGATATGGGTAAAATTATCAATTCATTCTAACTCTAAGGGTGTATTTAATCCTTTAGTAGTAGAATGATGGATTGAAAAAATGAGTAGAAATTTAAATGACATGGTCTATCCAGAATGTAGAAATGGTTAACCTACAAGAGGGGTGAACTAAGTCTTCTAAAGAGAATTTTCATTATTTTGTAAAGAATTTTGTAAAGTGAACAAGTAAAGTAAATGTTGCTAAAAAGTTAATTCCAAATTTTTTTAGGTGGTTCGAATGAATCTTAGATATACGTCAACATATTGTTTCATGACTTGGCTTACTCCACTAAAACATCTTTTATCAATGACTAAATCATGAAAACCCTTACAATGGTGATCCATAAGGGATTAATGAGGCATAAATGAGGGGCCCAAAGGTACCACAAAAAACCAAGACTTTGATGAGTCAATTACAAGGATGTTTGGAATAGAAATATAAGATCTTTACATTGAAAGCTTTATAAAGAACCTGCAACTTTTTCCAAGTTATCAAGTGACACAATCTATTTGAAAATAACTATGAAACAATATTAACCAATGAACGAAATGAGATAGGATGAAGAGCCTAAAATCTTCATTATGATAGCTTTATCACTATTACAATGCTTAAACATAGAGGATAATAGTAAAGAAGCTAGTTGAAGCATAAACACCTCTTTCAATCAATGTGAAAACTTGCATTAGTTTTTTTTGAAGGTTTTTTGGGTCATATTTATAATGTAAGGATGCATAACAAGCATCTTAAGGTAACATTAATTGTTAATGGTTAAGTTTTGATTTTTGAGGTGATTAATTATTGCATTAATCTGTCTAACTTTTTCTTCCTTTTTCATAGTTCTAACAAAGGATCATATTATATGATAGGTATTTCTCATGCTATATGATATTTGTGTTTAGTTCATTCAATACATAATCTCTCTATTGGTGGGATCATATTTATATGATGGGTGACATCATAGTATATGATATTCCTTGTTTAAATTGTTCAATTCTTGATCTCTTTATTAGATAAGATCATACTTGCTTGATGGATCACAACAAATTATACAAAGTATTCTTATGTTTCATTCCTTTTTGGCTACTAAACTTTCTAAACTATCATAGTTATGATACATATGCAAAATAGTATATGAGACTTCTCTAGTTCACTTATTTACTTAGGTTACTTAGTTCTTATGTGGATCCTAATTTCATGACACCTTTGTATCAACTATACAAATATTTCTACTTATACTCTCTTTGATTGTGATTAGCCTTATTTCCCAGTCATATTGTATGATAGGAAATGTTGTACCATAAAATTCACTTACAACACTAATTTAGGCAAGGATAATAGACTACAATTAACTCTTCAATATGTTGAATGATATAGTCATATTAAATGATAACAATCTCACACTATATGATTAGGATATAGTTTAGCACTTTATTCTCATTTCAATTTCTAATTGATGATGGCATGAATCATGATACTTTTAATGCATATCACCTAATGTGGAAGTTGAATTAATTTTTTAACTTATGTAAATTCATGAATGAAGAGAAAGCAACAAAGCATGCATTAGGTTTGCACGTGAAGGTTGTAAGAGAATAACATGATTCATGAACATATATGCTACAACATTTTTTATATGGTTTTGATATTCGATCAACATAAAACAAGTCAATATTTGCTCAAGAAGGATTCCACCTATCTTGAGTAGTAACAACATGGCTACAATATCATAAAAGTTGCTTGCTAGTCCAGATCAACACACTCAAAAGACATACTAGCAATTAATATAGTAATTTATTATAATCAATTTCCTACATAGAAGTATAAGTGAATAGTCTCTCTTTTTTGATGATGACAAAATATGTTACAAAATAAATCAATATGAAACTGTATATACAAAAGCTATTTAATCATGAGTGTAATAACTTAATTAAATGTAAAATAACTCTCCATATATCTTAGCACCCCTTAAATCATATCATATTATTCTCCTCATTTTTGTAATTTCTTAATAGGGTTGGTAATTACTAGTCATTATAATCCTAGTGAAAGCTTTCAATGATAGGGTGTGTTAAGCTTGCCCACCTTTCATAGGATTAGTGCCATGTCATTTATTTCCTTTTCCTTTATTTTTAAAAGACTTTTTTTATAAGTAGAACTATATTAAAATAATGGAAATTTCATGCTCAAAATTTGAAATTTATTTCAAATCATAGCAAAAGCATTTTAAAAACTTTATTTTTTCTTTAATTCTTAACTAAAGCACTTAACGTTGTTTAAAGCACATTATTCATACAATGTTAGGAGAAAAGCTAAACATGTGCAAACAAAGTACAATAGTAAACTAACATATTTAGTGTAAAACAAGTAGATGTTTAATTGATTTAGTAATTGATATGATGAAAATAAAAGTGAAACCATATTTGTGCTAAGTATACTTAATGTTATCTCTCACTACCCTTCAATAGTCATGTATTAGGTCTTATCTCTACCTAAAAATGCTTGGCCAAAAGAAGATTGAGTCAATTGTCACTAGTTCAATGGCAAAATTGTGTATAAATAAGTAAAATATAATAACTTTGGGTTATGTAGCATGCAAGATCAATATTATAAATTAACATTACATAACATATGCATGAAAAGATAAATGAAATACCAAATTTACATAAAATCTTTTAAAATATTTTATCTTAGAATTAGCTTATGAAAAGGACTTTTTCATAACATATTGGATATTTTTTCCAAAACATATAATTTTGAATAAATAACCCTAATGAATGTCTCTTCTGAATCATCTTCAATGCACATCATTCTTGAATGGTAGTTTTCAATTTGGACTACCATTCATCTTTCACTTTTGAATCTTATAATACTTTTACAAACTTTTGTTCTTACATATTTTTCTTTTTTTTTTTCCCATTTTTATTACTCAAGCATTAACCAATTCCTTATCTTTTTCCTTCAGTTACCATCATCACGAGATTTATATTTTTTATAGCAAGCTATATTTAATCATTTATCATATAACTATAACACTTACATACGGAGACAATGATAAACAATGACATACTAGATTAGTCATATGCAAATATCATGTTGAGGCACAGGAAAAAAAGAATCAAAATAAGTGTAACAACTATCCTCAAGCCAAATAATTTTAATTTATTTCATAATGGGGTGGTATGCGTTGTACCCTTTGATGTGATGATCACAAAACCAAGGCTAAGTGTTTTCTAATACATTGTTGAGCTTAGTGGTGTTTTAGTTAAATTTCAAGTAGTATTTTAGTGGTTTAGATTTGTTGGAGCAAGAACTACAGTATAAATAGTCAAAACAATTTGATGGCTCAACCTACTAACATTAGACCCAAGGATATGATCTTTGTGGAGCGGCTAATTCACAAGAAAAATTTATTTTTAAATCTTTATGGTTAGCAAGTTAAAGTTTTAAATTCTTCATAATTATGATAAATAGAACTATCACCTTTCATGTATATGTGAATTTAGTTCAAGTTGTATTTTATTTGATTTGAAAGGATTTAAGTTTTTAAAAAACTTATAAATATTCAAATATTTTTATATAAAAATTAAATTATTATAAAAACAAAAAGTTTTTTTTTGCCTAAGTATCATCACATCCTATTGGTAAGCCGATTGGGCTCGAGTCAAGTGGCCCATAGTAGTGGGAGCACGAGCCTTGGGAATCCACAGGCAAGGACCTCGACCAAAACTGAGATGGGTCAAGCCTGAGTATCGATCAAGTCAAGGTTACTGTCACAATCTTTGGGTCAATCAGTTCAGAACATTACTTATAAATGGCTTAGGAAAAATGAGTCAGGGTAGACTTATTAATTAGTTTTTATAAATCGTGTTAGATCGAACCTATAGATGCACATTTGTGACCCAGATAATAACTTCTCGAGAACACCAGGGTGTAGAAAACCTTATTGGACTAATTATAATACATAGTGGATGCATTATAAGCATAAAATACTTGAGTTATTTCACAATATGGGACTAAACCAAAGTATTACCAAACTTGAGATTTATGTACTAATCAATCACACATTTTCATGATCGAATAATCCAGATCATGCCCACATTTATGAACAATTTCTTTTTTAAGCCATTCATCTAGAATGGTTGATTGAATGACTAAGAGTCTCTCCAACTTTCGAATCCAATGCTCAAGATCTTATCTCATTGTGATTAGATCTAGGCCCTTTATCATTTAATTTGATCTGATGGTTAGTGCTCTATTTGCTTAATCAAATGACACCTATATTATCTTCTCCATTAGTAATGGCTTGCTTTTTGAAAAGCAAATTCTAGCCATTGGGAGAGTTATTTTTAGAGTTTTTTATTTGAATTATAAATGAGATTCATTTACCAAACATTTATATTATTGAATAAAACTTGAAAATTTTTTTTCATAAAATTCTAAATGAAGTTTAAACCATGAGTGATAAATTTCTATGCAATTATAGAAGCTATAGATTTTGATTAACTTTTATTTCTCCTACTTTTATTTATAATCATTTCGATATTTTTTTGGTAACATGTACTTCATTTATTAATAGTGTCACTCTTGTCTAAAAAAATAAAGAGATAGAGATTTTTGTAAGCAAAAATTGTAAAGTTTTGAAATTTTATATATCACTTAAATTTCTTAACTTTGGTGTCTCATTAAAGCATCGATAGGTATTCAGTTTATCTCTATTAGTTTCGACAAAAGGGAATGGTTAGTGGAAGCCTGTTCGGAGATCGGGAGTGGATGTAGACATGGGTTTTGGTTGAATCACCTAATAAGTTTTTGTGTATTTTATTTATTATTGGGTTATTTTATTTTATTGATAATTTTCATAAAAGAAAACTTTATTTCAAGCTCAAAAGTTTTCTTCTAATTTTTTGGGATCAAAATATTTTTAAAATGCATAATTCACCTCTCTTCACTTGTTCATTTTACCTTACACATTTTACAATAAGTGGTATCAAAGTGATGTTTCTATCAAAAGAAAGAAATTTCTAAGAAAAAGTTATCATGGCTCTCACTTGTGTTGAGGAAAATATGATCTTATCTAAGGGAGCTTCATCACATCAACCACCTTTATTTATAGGTGAGTTTTATCTTTATTAAAAAAATTATATACATTTATGTTTAGGATCTATTGATTTAAAAATTTAAAATGTTATTACAAATATGTTTGAGATTCTGACTAAGATTGTTGATGAAGAAAAAAATGAAAAAACCTTTAAGTGAACTCACCTTTGAAGAAAAACATTGAGTACAACTTTATTCTCATACTGTGAATATTTTATGTTATGGTTTGGGTACCTCTGAATATAATTAGATCATGAACTTGAAAAAATCATATGAGATTTTGTATAAACTTGAAGTTACCTATGAGTATGAATTATTTTGAATGAATATGGATGAGAGTATTAAGGAGAGAGAAGAAAAGTTTTAAAAATAGAAGAAAAATGCTATGAAGATATCTTGGGATGATTCAGATAGCCTTTTCCCTAGTGATGAAGATAAGAGAGTTTGATTTCTCTTATGGCCAATGATGTATTTTAGTTACAACATTAGAAGATGAGATATGTTTCTCTTCCTCCTCTTCATCATTTTTTTATTATTAATTACAAAGAATAATATATTAGTGTTTGCACAAAGTATATTAGCTTCTAAATACTTTAAATTGAAAGAAGAGCATGAAAACTATTTAGATTTATGTGAACATTTGAATTGAGTTAAATACTAATTACTTACATCAGATTAAAATTGAAAGAGATGAAAAAACTTTTATTATTATAAAAAACACATTCTTAGTTAAGAGCTAAGTGATTTAAAAAAATTAGATGATGATTGTAAGAATTCATTTGGATATGTTAAAAATACTATATATTTTTTATTACAAATATAATTTATAATTATTACATGAGAATGAGACACAACTCTACTTATTATAAATTTAGAAATATTATTGATAATAAGTTCCCAAGATTTGTTTGAATTAGAAAGGATAGTTCAATGAACAATCAAGTTAAAACATGTGGATCCAAAAAGGTTTGGGTTCCAAAAACTAAAGCTTGATTTCTTTTGTAGGCATGGTTTCCTCTAAGGATTGAGGGAGGTATGTAGTACTTGGATAGTAGATGTTCAAGACATATGACTAAAGATACATCTTATTCATCCACTTGAATTCTTATGATAGTAGTGACATTATTCTTGACAACTCAAAAATAAAGTTATTTGAATTGGATTCGAGGGCAACTCACACACTTCTATAAGAAAAATAATTCTTGTTCAAGACTTAAGGTATAATCTTCTTAGTATTAGTTGATTATGTGATTCAAATTTTAATATTTTATTTAATAAAAATAAGTGTATTTTTAGTAAAGATTGTGTTTCATGTATCTTTAAAAGTGAAAAAGATAATACATATATTCTATTTTAGCACATGTTAAGGACAATGGTTTAGAATGCCTTACAACACATGATAATAATTCTACATTATGACATAGGAGATTTTATCACTTAGGAAAATCTTTTTTGAAAAGCTTTTAAAGTTTAATCTAGTTAGAGATTTACCAACCCTTAGTTATCAAATGATGAACTATGTGTTGCATGCCACTTAGGAAAATAAACAAAACAGAGTTTTAAATCACTTAAAGATATTACAACTAAAAACCATTAGAACTTATTCATTTAGACCTATTTGGTCCTATTCATCCAGAGAGTCTTATTAGAAGTAAATATAAGTTGATAGTTGTAGATGACTACACTAGATTTACATGGGTTCTTCTTTCTAAAAAGAAAGTATTTGAAAAATTTATAAGATTGATTACTATGATTGAAAAGACCATGAAATTAAGTTAGCTTATATTAAAGGTGATAATGGATGAGAATATAAGAATAAGTTATTTGATAATTTCTATGGAAAAATTGGAGTGAAGTATACATTTTTCTTCACTTAGAACTCCTTAACAAAATAGTGTAGTTGAGAGAAAGAATAAAACTTTGCTAGACATCGTAAGATGTATGCTTAATGAGTATGGTATTTTCAAGTATTTTTGGGTGGAGATAGTCAATACTATATGTTATATATTTAATAGAATAACATGAAGCTATTTATCAAAAATCTTTCCTCTTTTGAGTTACTTTATGATAAGAAGCTTAATGTATCTTATTTTCATTTGTTTGAATGCAAATATTTTATTTTAAATAATAAAAGAAAAGATCTAGCTAAATTCAATGCTAAGTCTGATAAAAGATTTTTTTAGGATACTCACCTACTAATAAAGCATTTATAGTAGACAATAAGAGATCTCTAGTTGTGAAAGAAATAATTCATGTAAAGTTTGATGAATTTCTTAATGAAGCATCTAGTGGTCATCATCAAAATGATCATGTTGATGAATTAGAAGATTTAAGTTTTAGAGAGAAAGATTTGAAGATATAGGTGAAGGTATTTAATCAATAAAAAAAGAAAATTAGATTAAAAACTAATTGAGATGTTTTAAGGATCGTCTTAGTGAGTTGATCATAAGAGATGTAAAAGAGAAACTTAGGACTAGAAGTATTTTTAATTATGTAGCATTTGTATCTAATGTTGAACCTAATTCTATAGAAAATGTTTTGAAGATGAGTCTTAGATTGTTTTAATGAATAAAGAATTAGAATAATTTGAAAGAAATTAAATTTGAGATCTTATAATAAAACAATCATTGGTACAAAATTGGTGTTCAAAAATGAGTTCAATAAAAATGGCAAAGTTATAAAGAATAAAGTTAGACTAGTAGCCAAAGGTTATTATGAAGTTGAAGGAGTAAATGTGGATGAGACATATGCTCTTGTAGTTAGACTTGAAGCAACTAGGATCTTACTTTCTTATGCATGTCATAAAGGGTTTAGATTATACAAAATGGAGGTTAAGAGTATATTTTGTATGGATAAATCAATGAAGTGTCTAGAGCAACTCCTAGGATTTGAGATGTATGATAAAATGGATCATGTATGCAAATTTAATAAGACACTCTATGATTTAAAGTAAGCTCCAAGAGCTTGGTATGAAAGATTATATATTTTTCTTACAATAAATGATTTTTAAAGACAAGATAGATGATACTTTATTTATTCAAAATTTATCAAAAGCTTAGCTAATATGTCAAGTTTATGTCAACTATATAATTTTTGGAGCTTTAAAATAAAGAAATATGTATGAAGGTTTCTAATCTAATAAAAAAAGTTTGAAATGTGTATGATAGGAGAGTTAACCTTCTTCCTAGGACTTGAGATCAAACAAGCAAGTGAAAGAATATTTATTTTTAAAACCAAGTATTTAATTGAGTAGTTAAAGAAATTGGATTATGAGAAGATGAATATATGACGACTCTCATTAGTATAAGTACAATCATAGATAAAGAAAAAGTTGAAAACCTGTTAACACAAAATCTTATAAAAGAATAATTAGATCATTATTATATCTTACTATGAGTAGGCTAGATTTTGTGTTTAGTATAGTGAGATTTAAGACTAGTCTTAAAGAGTCATACCTAGTCAAGCGTATATTTAAATATCTTATTAGGACTAAGACTCTAGGGTTATGGTATCCTCGGTGTGAGTCTAGATTTGTTTTAATTGGGCTACATAGATGTTGATTTTGTTGGTTGTAAGACTAATGGAAAGAGAACATCTAGTATCTATCAATTGATTGTTGGTTCATTAATTTCCTATGCTAGTAGAAAACAAAATTATGCGACAATTTCAACAATAGTCAAGTATATTACTACAAGCAGTTGTGTTGCTCACGTTCTATGGATTAAACAACTTTTAGATTATGTCTTAGAATTTAAATAAATTCTAATCTTTTATGATAATTTAAGTGTTATTTATTTAGATAAAAATCTTATTCAATACTCAAGAATAAAACATATAGAATTAAGATATCACTTTATTAGAGAGCTTGTGAAAAATAAAATAATTTAGTTTCATTTCTACCTTTGTCTACCTAATTAGCTAATATTTTTATTAATCTATTAGCTACCAAAGTCCTTAATAGACTTAGATTAAGTTTAGATGTCATTAACTCCTTTAAAAGATTATAAAAAAAAGGAGAACTTAGTGCTAGAATTAAGGAGAAGAGTAAGCTAAACTTTAGGAAGAGTATAGGTTATCAAACAAGGTATGCTAAATATTGAATATTAAAATACTTGGTTTATTCATTAATGTTATATTTTCTTTTAGCATTAGTTTCTATAATCCTCAAGAGGGAGATTATTATATCCTTTGATGTGATGATCACCAAATCAAAACTAAGTATTTACTAATATCTTATTGAGCTTAGTGATGTTTCAATTAAATTTTTAGTATTCTAGTAGTCTCGAGTTGTTGGAGGAAGAATTTTGTCATACTTAGTGAATATAATTTGATGGCTCCACACTGACTTTAGAGTAAAGGATAATTATCTTTATAGGGTGGCTAATCTATAAAGAACTTTATTTCTAAATCTTTATGGTTAGCATATTAAACCTTTAAATTCTTCACAATTATGGCATATAAGACTATTATATTTCATGTATATGTAAATTTTGTTAAAATTATTTTTTATTTGATTTGATGGTATTTGATTTCTTAAAACACTTATAAATATTTAAATAGTTTTTATATAAAAATTTATTATAATAAAAACAAAAACTTTTTTGCCTAAGCACCATTACACCCCACTACTGAGCCTAAAGGGCTCGGGTAAAGTGGCCCATAATAATGAAGGGAATGGACCTTGGTGACTCAATGGCTAAGAACCTAACTAAAATTGAGATGGGTCAAGCTCGAGTATTGATCAAGTTAAGGTTACTATTGTATTCTTTGGATCAATTTAGAACATTACTTTTGAATTGACTTAAGTGAAACAAGTATAAGTGGACTTGTTATTTTGTTTTTGTAAATCAGGTCATACTAGACTCATAAATATGCATTAGTGACCCAGGTAATGACTTTTTGAGAACACTAGAGGGTAACAGACCCTATTTGGTTGATTATAATGTGAAGAAGATATATTTTAAGAACAAAATACTTGATTTGTTTCAAAATATGGGACTAAACAAAACCTATTATCAGACTTGAGATTTTTACATTGACTGATCATGTATTTTCATGATCGGATGGTTCAAATTGTGCCCACATTTGTGAAAAGCTATCTTTCTTCAATCGGTCATCTAGAATGGTTGTTCGAACGACTTAGAGTTCCTCCACCTATGTGAATAGTAACCTAATCATCATTTTCGTCCATCAAACTTTTGAATCTAATGCTCTAGATTTTGTCTTACAGTGATTAGATATGGACCCTTTATCATTTAATTCAATTCGATAATTATTGCTCTGTTCATTTAATTGGAGGGTAGCTGTACTGTCTTCTTCATTAATAATGGATAACTTTTTAAAAAGCAGAGTCCAACCTTTAGGAGAGTTATTTTTAGAGTTTTTCTTTTCAACTATAACTAAGATTCATTTACCAAATATTTAAATTATTAAATCAAACATAAAATTTTCATATTAGTCTAAGTGAAGTTCAAACTATGAGTAATGAATTCTATATAATTATAAGAGCTATAGATTTCCATTAGTCTTTATTTTTCTTACTTTTGTCCCTAATCATTTATATATTTGATGGTAACTTCTGCTTCATTCATTAGCAGTGCTACGCTTGTTTAAAGAATTAGAGGTATAGAGATATTTGTAAGCAAAAATTGTAAAATTTTAAATTTTTTTGTATTGCCTAAATTTCTTTGATTTTGCTATTTCATTGAAGCACTAGTGTGTATCTAGTTACTCATATTGGCTTTGACAAAAGGGAGTGGTTAGTGAAAGCCCAATTAGGGATCAGTGGTAGATGTAGGCGTGGGTTTTGGCCGAATCACCTAAAAAGTTTTTGTACAATTCATTTTTCATTGAGTAATTTTATTTTGTTAAAAAGTTTTATTAAAGAAAAATTTATTTCAAGTTAAAAAATTTTTCTTCTAATTTTTGGATTAAAAGAATTTGTAAAATGTACAATTCACCCTCCCCTCTTGTTCATTTTGCCTCACATGTTTTACAACACTATGTATCATTACACATTAGATCGTCTGGATACTTATAAATCCAAGAATTCTTACATTTGTTTTTTACTGTAATGTTCATGCTCTGAAATGGATCTCGATATACATGTTTTTATTCTTCACCTTCTCAATTTCTTTAGTGCTACTAACATACACTATAATGCCTGCAATAATCTTTTCCCCAAATAGTTGGATTTTCTTTCTCGATTATGTTACTATTTTTCCAAAATTCATCAAAACTATTTTTTCCTTTTCTTTCAAACACTCATCTATAGCTTGATCATCTAATTTTCTTAAAAAATCCCCATAAAGTCATAACCTTCTTCTCTTTTATAGTCAAATAATACATATTGGCATTACTGGCTTCTCATCTCCTTTAAAGGGATATGTTCTTTCAAAGGATACCCTCTTGTTTTTTATTAATGGTTTTGCTTTCATTTTATCTATAATCTCATTTTTATCTTATTTATTTTTAATTCTCTATTTAATGCCAATCATGGTTTGATCTGTTGGTCTAAGAACTAATTCATATACTTCATTTATACATGGTTAATTTTTGTTATTTTCTTAACCATATCACCTCTGTTATAACTAATTCCTTAGGATGATAACTATCTTACATTTTAACTAATTTTTCAACATTTCCTTCTATCTCATTATTAAGAGGTTCATCATCGAAACATAGTTCATCAAGCTTCTCATTTTGATCAAGCTGTGATTGACCACTACAACGACAAGGAGACTCATCAAAGCTCACATGAATGGATTCCTCCACAATTTGAGTTCCCTTATTAAAATACCTTATATTAATTTTTATTCATAGAGTGTCCTAAGAAACTTTCCTCAAAAGAATTTGTATTAAACTTTCTTAAATCACTTTTTCTAATAAGTAAGATGAATCATTTATAACTAAATAATGCATGTGAGATATTTTTGATTTTTTATTATATAATAATTCATATAGAGAAATGGGAAGTAAAGGCCTTATGCGAGTCCTACTTCAGCATAAAAAATACAATATATTATATTCTTTCAACATAAACCATGTTATGCTTAGGAAGATTCAGTTCCTTCTTTGAACTGTACCATTTGATTAAGAGTTCTAGATGAAGAAAACAATATGTGATATTCCATTATGATTGCAATATCCTATGGATAATTTATTTTTGAATTCATCTTTTTGGGTCAGTTGTAGTGGGAATTGGGATGATTCGTATTCTTTTTATAATTTGGTGCATAATTCTATAAAGTAATAAAAAGTTTTACTTTTCTTCCTAATGAACAACTAAATCGAACCTTGTATAGTTATTGAAGTCTACGAGGTGTTCTCAACCCATGCACTCAATAGTAGACCTTCTGGTTAGAGTAGCAACAAAATAAATGAGAGCATGATAATACTGAGAAGTAAAGGAAGGAAGAGAGAAGTGGGTCTTTGTTGCCACGAGATTGAATTATTCAAGAAATTTACCATAAAGAGGCTCTAATTTCATGAAGTTCTAATTCCCAAATATCTAAATTTTAAAGTTTTGACTTATTTCATATATCCTTCTCATGCCTTTATTTAAAGATTTGAATATAATATTTAATTATAAAATAAAAATAAATGTGATTTTGACTAAAAATATAAAAATTTCCAAAATGATGTACATTCTTCAAGATTAGTTTGGCCGACACCTATCCACACGCATGCTCTATACCTTCACTTGTGCATGGTCATAATAGAGGGATTATTCAAGAATGTGGGTACTATTCCCATGCATGGGAAGTGCTTTGCATATGCATTGACCAAGGTATAATAGTAGGTGCACCTATCTTGCTTGCATGAAATGCATGGGCAATAGGTGGTAGATAGGCAAACATGTGCCCACCCCACACAATTTTGCACAATAGCACACATGAGTATTTGATGCACTATATGGTTCTATGTAAGCACCTATACCTTTGCATGTAGTGTACATTCTGGCATGTGGCTTTTTTAATTTTATACTGCATTGATTTTTTTCATTGTTTTGTCTTATCCCTTAATTTATTTCATAATTTTACTTTCAATGAGGTTGGAATTGATCTCTTGTTTATAGATCCATTCTTGATAAGGTTTGTGTCCCATTGAATTTCCTTTTCTAAAATGATTCTTTGGCAGTTCTAGTTTGGTTGTTTTCTTCACGAGCTTGAGATTTCTATTGATCGCATCAAGAAGTTTTTTAAATTTTGTTAATGCTTCTTTATCTTGAGTTAGAATGTGTTATCCATCCTTCATGAATGATTGTCACTATGCTCATTAATAGTAATAGCATCTTGATTCTATAAGTATGGATTTCTTAGTATAATTTGCCAGACATGTAGAGGCATTTCATAAAAAAATCTTATCAATGCAATCATTAGTGATGACAAACTTTACATTGTATTATTTTTCAACTCTTGCCTCATAATTTTTATGAATCCATCCCAAGAATAGGGTCTTGGATGTTGTGTAATCTCTAGCTTTAGCTTTTTCATAATATTTTTTGATATTAATTTTTTTCACTTCCAGTGTTAACGATAACACTAATAAGGTCTTTCTTCAATTGTATTCAGATAGTGAAGAGTACTTATCTTTATTTTACTTCATATAATATCTTCTTTGAATCATCCTAAGTGATAAGTTTTCATCAAATTAAAGAAGAGTTTCAAGTACTTTTTTAGTCACAATTGTAGTAAGTACTTTGTCTTTAATTTTTTTCATGAAAAAGTTTAGGTTATAATCTCTAGAATTATTGTTGTATGTGTTTTATCTTGTTATAGTGATCACTATCATTCTAATTTTTGTTGGTAAAAAGAATTTTTTTAGTTTTGGTCACAATATATTTTGCTGAAGAATAATCTCCCTTTTGTTGCCAATATTTAGACTTATACTTAAGACCTTTTGGGTTTGTCCATTTATATTTATTCTTCTTTTTGAAATACATAATAAATGTAATAGCTTTCTTTAAAGATTTAGTAGTAAAAAGAGATAATTCTATTATAATAAGATAATATGGACTTGTATGTATAATGTTTGCATCTTTTTAATAAATATTCCAAACTTATGTCTTGCAAACATTCTATGATATATTCCTACATCATTTGTTCTTATTAGTGTAATAAATCATGCCACTTTCTCCACCTTTCCTCCATGTAATCCATAGGATAAAAGTTTTCTTCAATTAATTTCTTAAATTTGTAGCATGCCACATTTATAACTATCATTTCTTAGGTAACTTTTCGTCATGCTAATGTACAAGTCAACATTTTCAATCAAGCATACACTACATTATCAGTTGATGAGTAGTCATATAGAGAAAAATATCTTTAGTTTCTCTAATTTCTTTACTTCTATTATACCATCATAATTTGGTAAATCAAATATAGCATATACCTTAAGTGGACGATGTTAATTCCTGCGTGTCAAAAGAATGAGTTTGATACTACCCTTATCCTTATCTTGAATTATCTTAGGATTACTACTTAATGTATAATTTTTTTAAATAAGAATGTTTTCTTTTGACAAAATATCTTTTGGATCCATCATAAGAAAGGTTTGGAATTTTAGAAACATCTCTATTAGTACTTAAATTTGTTAGGCTAATAAAGTTATGTGCGCCTCCAAGCTTGATGGTGAAATAATCGGTATGATAATCACCTTAATTGAAGCCTCATCAATCTCTTGATTCACTTTTGTGGCTTACTTTTAAACTATCTTCTTCTTTGTGCTTATCATTAACATAAAATCAAAGTGCTCTAATAAAAAAATAATATAATATATCTGTGAGATTTTTTCGAATCGAGCTCTTGATAATAGAACTTCTTTTCAAAGCCATAATAGTGGAATTTGAAGCTTGTTAATGGTGAGGAGCAAAGAAAGGATGAAGCGAGAGGAATCTTATTTTTCACAAGGAGATTAAATTCTATAATAAATTTTCTTTGAAGAGATTTTGAATTCATGAAGTTTTAATTCCTAGAATTAAGAATTTTAAATTTCTAACTTATTTTGTACATCTTTCTTACTACTTTATATAAAGGTTTGGACACAATATTGTTTTATAAGACAAAAATAACATTGATTTATACCAAAAATTTCAAAATTTCCCAAATTCTATAAGTTTTGCAAGATCGGCTTGATCTCACACCTTTTTGCAAGTGCTCATGCCCCCACCAAAAATAACCTTTGGTTGCTCGATGAACATGGTGGCATAGTAAATGCACTTACTACCCATGAAAGGAATGGATGCATGTTAGATGGCCAATAAGGTACATGTATAGCACATGTGCCCTTATCCCATGTGATTACACTACCAATGCACATGAGTGCCTATCTCATTACGCTATTCTATTTGTGCACTCATGCCATTATGCACTGTAGTTGACGAGTGTGCTCTAATGCACACTCTGATGCTTCTATAGCAAGCTTTGGTTTTGGTTCATGGCAGCTCCTACTCCTTCGTGCTATGTAGATATTTTTTATCTTTTGGTCCCCTTGATTTTTTTTCAATGAGCTTGGAATTGATGTCCTAATTAGTTATCAATAATTACAAAACCATACTTCTTTCCTCCTCAACTAGATGGGTCCAAACAAATTTAAGTGTAGTAACTCGAGTGGTCTTCTAGTAATCACATCCTTTTTAGATTAGAATGTGGCTTTGGGATATTTTCTTAATTGGCAAGGTCGACACACATACTCATCATTCCAGTGTTGGTTAGGTTGACCTCTAACTAAATAAAATTTAATGATCATCCTTAGTGTTGATGAATTAAGATGATATGACCTTTTATGCCATAATGCTAAACTATTCACCAAGGATGTAAGACACTCAAACCCACTAGCTTTAATCGTCTTCAAATCGTTTACATATGTATTATTCTTTATATGACCTGTAATGATTGGTTTATTATATTTTCAAATAAGTATTCTCTAGAATTAGAAATAATTTAAAAATTAAAAACACACCATGACTAATGCTTAGAAGATTGTATTTGAAATCTTACACAAAAGACCTTTTTTATAGATGAGTGAGAGTGACCAATTGTTTAAATTCCAATGATCCTCTTCTTGGAGATGTATCCAAGTGAAACTTCACCACTATCATAATGCTTCAAGTGGATGAATAAAGAAGAGTCACCACTCATGTGCCTTGAGCATCTAGTATCAAGATACTATACACCCTTTGAAGGGATGCATGCAACATTCAATCACTTATTTGATGTTTGGATCCATACCTTTTTTGTCTACTTATGTTAACATGAATAAGATTTAAAATATATTTTCTATCTTAGACATGTCTTTAAAACAAGGAAGGAATATTTTTTTTAACATTACATTAAGATGTAATGTGCCCTTGTTTCAAATGATAATTACATTTGATATGACTACTATATTAATCAACACGTGAATTGATGGCATAAGATCTTTGAAATGACATGCAAAAATACTTTAGATTCTCTTCAGTTCATTAAGTTGATGAGTTAGAATAATGTTTTGAATTATTACACTAGCTAAGTCATCTCTAACAATTTTTTACTTCAAACAAATAATTAATATTTTATCATTTAAGCGTTCACATAAGCCCAAATATTTTGCATGATCTTCTTTCAATTTACAATACTTAGAGACAAAGTTTTTAGAATTAGGAAAAAAATCTATGTATTTCTCTTTATAATAAAAAATAGAAGAAGAAGAAGAAGAATTAGAAGAGTGTGCCTCATCACCATCAAAGTTAGACATAACATCGCAATCTCATGCCATAAGGGAAATAAGGCTTTCTTTCCTCTCTTCATTACTGGAAGAGGATTGATTAGTCACTCCATGTAACCTTCATGTGCTCTACTTTCTCTTTTGATTATAAAATGTTTTATTTTCTCTATATAAGGGGTTGTCAGGATGAATGTGTCTAGGCATTTGCATTCATAGCACATTAAATCATCTTTTTGTGGTATCTTTCATTTCATTTTCTTATCTTTATTGAATCTTCTACCTACAACACAGTTTTGAAGTTAAAATGACACTCCTTTAGAAATTAAGGCTACCTTATTAGTAGAAGAAGAATAGAACAAAGAAGTTGAGTTTGTCACCAAGGCTAGTGGTTATTCTATTTTTTTCACCTTTTCTATTGACATCTCTTTTGATTTTTCAATAAGCTCCACTTCATATTTGAGGAGCTCGTCCATGAGTTCATAAAGTGAGAATGTAGATACATTATTTGTATACTTGTTTTGATTAAAAACATTTTTACTCATTTGTTATGACCCAGTAATAGTATTTTTAAATCTTATGGACATAGACTTAATAAAATTCATCAAATGACATACAAAACTATTTATAATCATGAATCAACAAACTAATCTTTCTCTATTTTACATGGGAAAAACCTTTATAGTAAACCTCCAACTTGTTCCAAAATAATTTGAATAAAAATAATTTGAACAAATTGTTTAAAAATATTTTTAAAAGACATGAGTAAATCTCTTAAAGTATTTAGTCCAAATTGTAATTTTATTTTAAAATATGTTAATTTTTTTTAATAATAAAGTTTTAGAGAAATTATGAAATAGAATGATATAACAATTTAAAAGTGTACAAAAGTAATTTTTGGGTGATTTGACTTAAATTTAAGCCAATATCCGCCTTCAATAAAATCTAGGCCCAAAAAATACTATGTATGCCTTTCGTCAAAAGACAAGTAGACTAAATCCTCATAATATTGAAACAAAAGACAAGCTACATTGGCCTCGAAATAAAATAAAATTGATAGACAAAGGGAAGGAAGGCAATGATAAGAATTTGTACAAACTAATTCCTATACTTAATGAAATGTTCAATAAAACACAATTATTTTAACTAAATTAGTTAAAATTTAAGAAAATGAAAGCTGAAAATATTTGAAGAAGAAAAAGAAATTCAAAGTTTGATGAAGAAAGATGCAATGGAAGAAGGTGACATTAACCACTGGTTGCAAATGGCTTTAATGTCATGACTTGAGAATGTTTCTTCAAAATTTTTGTAAAAGTTTTATTAACTAATTTTGTTTAAGAATTCCTCTATTTATAGACATTTTATAATGGAAAAAACTACTTTCCAAATTGACTAATTGGATATTATTACTTTCATCGATAAATATTTCTTTTAAGTAAAAAATACTATTTAAATAAAAATTCTAATTATTCGAATAATTAAAATTGCTCTTGTGTAGGAGCTAGATCATTGGAACAAAACTGGATGATTTGATGATGAAACTATGTGATCGGACAGCTGACATTAAATGGGGTATATTTAGAAATTTTGATTTAATATGGATCGTCAAATTTTACTCATGATCTGACTACTACATTTAACTTTGAATGTAGATTAAATGTAGCTTATGTGGTTGCAAAAATTACATAAATGGATGATTAATGAAATTAAAACTTGTCATAGGTGAATGAGAAAGTGATTGGATCACTTATGCCACTCCTGTTATTTGGAAGTTAATCACACAAAAAATGCTTTTTTTTGTAGTCCTTCTTGGTGGATTTGTCCTTTTTTATAATACATCTGCCATGCTTTAATGGTAATCTAGCTTTGGAGTTGGCTATCCCCTTGTTTGCTTAGGAGTAAGACACCAGCACTACCAGTGCAATGATTAATTGATTTAGTTATATGAGAATAATGCCTCAAATCTAATTTACTTACATCTGGGTTTTGGAGTGATATCGTGACCCAATTATTATAGTGAATAGGTTTGGTAGTTTAGGAAGTTTAGGTGAAGTGGAATTATTTTTTTAATTTTTTAATTAATTGTTATTGAAATAAAAATTTCAATGATATTAGAAAAATAATTCTTAAGATGATCAAGGTATGATGATAAAAAAATTTGAAGCCAAAATAGTTTTTTAAGATTATTAATTTAAATGAAATTTATTTTTTTACATGTTGTGAAGAAATAGTTTTCATTAATCTTAACATTCTATTCAAAAATAATATTAAAATATTTAAAAATAAAGTCAAAATATATCTCTTGATGTTTTATCACTAAAACCAGGATGATCTTCATGGGATCTAACATTTGCTCATTTTTTCTTTAATTTCTCCTATGAACAAACACGTAAGTTATCTAAAATTTGAAAATTCTTTGAACCAAATTTATTATAAATAATTAGCATTTATTATCGTCAAATAAAGACTTATGATTAGGGATCAATACTACAATAATATCCCCTTTTTGATGATAACAAAATTTCTAATAAAATTGATAAAAATATGAGCTACTTATAAAAAGATTATACAAGACAAATAATTGTGAACTCCCCCTATGTGTTTGTCATGACTAGATTAGGGTTGTCCATTAATTTATGGTTCTATCTTTAAATTTTTATTCTCTCCTTTTTGTTATCACTTAAATAAATTTAATACTCCTAAACTCAATCTAAGTCTTTTAAATTTTTCATAACCTAAGGTTTTTATAAAACTTTTGACAACTCGATCATTAGTAGGCATAAATTCTAATGAAATATGACTATGTTCACTGTGCTGTCTTATAAAATGATATTTAATATCATTATAGTTTTCTCTAAAATGATTTGTTATTTTTGTTTAAACATATTGTACTTGAATTATCATAATAAATAAGAACTTATTCTAACATAACATCACAATTTTCTAGTTATTGATTTATGCAAAAGACTTTTGCAACACAACTACTTGTAGCTATTTATTTTGATTTTGTAGTGGATAATACAATACAATTTTTTTCTTACTATATGAAAGTAGAGAATTTCTTAGAAATTGGTTTATTCACTTATGCTTTTTTTATATGTTCTACTACCAACAAAGTTTACATTTAAGAATACTCTTAATTGAAAATTTAGATCATCTTTTGAATACCAAAGTTCTAATTTACTTATTCTAGCTATATATCTAGATATGTGTTTTATCGCTCTTAAATGAGATTCTTTAGGACAAGCTTAAAACCTAGTACATACACAAATACTATAGATTATATTGTGTTTACTTGTTGAAAGGTATGAAAATAAACTAATTAGACCTCTATATAGTTTAGTATCTATTAGTTTTTTTTATCTTTATTTAAATGTGTTAGTGGCCATAGGTGTGTTTTTGGATTTGATATTCATCAAACCATGGTTCTTTAATAATTCTAAAGTGTATTTAGTTTGTGATATAAATTTGTTTTATAGTTTATTTAACTTGAATACCTAAAAAGGTGGTTAACTTACCCAATAAACTCATTTCAAATTTGTTTTTCATTAAATCCAAAAAATATTGGTACAAGTCTTCATTACTATCTTTAAACACTATATTATCTCCATATATTTGACATATAACTTGACCTTCTTCATTGTTCTTAATAAATAATATGTTACCTATTATTTCTCTTATAAAAGTATTTGAAATTGAAAAGAAAAGGGGTTGAAACTATTTAAACAATTTGTGAACTCTTCATTGCTCCTAAGGAAGGGGTTGAAACTCCCTTGTATTCATTCATAGATGTAATTAAATTGAAGTCTCCCATTACTAACCATAGGTTCATCTAATTTACCATAATATTTATTAGTTTACTCTATAATCTTCTTCTTTGAGCCCTTATACATTTGGCATGCACATAAGTGTAGTTTGAGGATAGTTGATTTCCATCTCTTATACATACAAGTGGATACATTAACTATCCACATATAGACTATCGCAATGGATACTATTTTTCCATAGTATTAGATAGATTACTATTAAAGTGAGAAAATCTCATAGTAGTTGCTAGATTGGATAGTTTTTCTTCTTGATTCACTTGTTCAAGTACTGTTATTAAAAGTGTGTTATTGATCCTAATTATGTGTTTAGAGAAAGAAATTGACTTAATATTGAAAGCCCCTTTGATGTTCCTTATCAATGTATTATCTAGTTATTAAAATGTGGTCTAAAATTTGTGCTTTTTTTGCTGTTCTATTTCCTTTTAGACTAGTTTGATACGCAGTGCATTTCTTGACTCTCCTTTTTTATCTTCTTGTTGCACATTGGTGAAGTCATCTTATTTAAGTGAGATTAGTTCTAAGTTGGTTACTCCTTCATGAAATTCATTGTCGAAGGCCTTTAACACCTGAAGGTCTAGTATGCACAGTGTTTTTTTGTTATAAGTTGCTTCAAAATCTAACATTTATCCATTTTTTCTAGTTGTAAACTTTCTTAATAATTGTATGATCATTTTCAAATTTTTTTTGACATTATTCTTTTCACATTGCCTAACATTTTGAATTTAGCATCATCCTTTTCCAAATTCCTCTTTTTAAGCATGTATAGCCTATCGTATTCCCCTTTTTAGATTTAGAAAGATTTTAAGATTGAGAGCCATTCTTCAGCTTCCTTCAACAAGCAAGACCCTCAAGCTTGAGTGATGAGTAATTTAGAATTTAATTAGAGTTTTTTCTTTCCTTAGTTGGTCCTTTTGCTTAGTAGAAAAATGGCTTTAATTTTTTGTGTTTTCTTGAGTGTCAATTTTTTGTTTTATCATATTTACTTGAAATCATGTGTACTTGTTTGCAACAATAATTTTGATAGAGTGGTAAATTTTCATACTCAATATTTTGCAAAAATCCATTCAAACTACTACCCTTCTATGTGATTCAAATTTTCTTAGGCATTTCCTTTAGTAAGTGAATTTCCATGCATACTCTAGCATCACTTGGGTTAAGTTTAATGTTGTGGAATTTGCCTTAAGTGGTGTTCCAATTACCAATGCTATTGAGCATAAATTTGTCTTGGTAAATAAGTGAATGGATAGATGTTGTGAAGATGATTAGATGATGCAAGCAATGGTTCTATGTCAAGATAAAATTCAAGTTGCCTTTTAAAACTCACATTTGTAAGTCTCTTCCTAATCGAATCTAAGTAGAACATGTTTTCTATTTAGAGATTTGATCTTAACCACACTCAAAAAGTTGATTACTTTTTTAATGGATTCCATATTGGGTCTCTCATATGGAACGTTTCCTATTATCATTAATATAAATACTTTAGCAATTTTCCTTATTTGGTCTTGCTCAAAGATGATATTTGGTTTCCCTTTATATGTGGATGGTTACTTAATTCTAATCAAACGTTGCTCAATTGGATCACCCAACACCTTAGCATAAGAGAAATTATGAGGAGGTGTTTCTCCCATACCTACAATTGCACATAGTCACATAGCATGAACAACTAAGTACCAATAATTAAGTTTTGAACATACCCATGGGAAAGTTTCATGTTGTGATTAATTGTTGAAAACATTACTATTGATACCTTTTGATATGTTTGATTATTCCTAGTAAATTGATTTGTGATGTCCTTGTTTGATCAAACACCCATCTCCTAATTAGAGATCCATTGCTAGATATTAATGCTCATCATCAAATGATCATTTTGTTTCATGCATTGACCTATTGCAATCACTCATCATGTCATCATTAATTATCTATCATGTACTAATTTAGGTTTTTATTCATAGGTTTGGCTATGAATTTGGGTATGGTTTTATATGTAATGTTGGTCTTAGTGTTATTTTCAATTCTAAAAATTCATATTGTTCCACTTCTATGTCCATCTATGAGAAATTGAGGTTGTTTAAGTCTAGATGTAGTCATCATTGATGGTGAACTTATCTTTTTTAAAGAAATCTTAACTAGATTTAGAGTAACTTTGATTAATTACACTTATCAATTCCTCTCATCTCGCTTCTCTCTTCTATTTCGATTTCTAGAAAGTCAAGTTTCTCGACTGAAAGGAAGGATGTTCTTAGATGGTGTTTGCATGTCAAAGGAAGAATGCTTGGTAGTAGTGGGCTGGATGTGAGGTATAGAAAGAGGTTATCTAGGAGGTTGAGAGTGAAATTTATCATAAATCTTAAGGACTATTTTTTAGATTTAAGAGATAAATCCCACATAGGGTGGAGAGATTATAAGAACTCTTTTTAGGTTATCTCAAGGTATAACCTTTATTCTTGATTTTATTAGTTAAATACTGATAAATTGAATTGATTAAGATGGTTTGTTTATTAATCATGCATATAATAATTGAACTTAGTTAACCAAACAATATTGACCTTACATGTTAGTTAACCCAAATGTTGAGTTATTATTCTGTGAGGCATGATAATTACTATAATTAAGGAATCTTAGGTGGCAATTATGCTAAGGAAGTTGAAGCTTAACGTTTTTCCTTGAGTGCATGAAATTTAAGAATCGACTTTTGGAGCTTAATCCCAAGCCATGCATGCTTAAAGAATGGAAAGCAAAAGCTTGGTTTTCTTTATGGAATTCAAAAGCACAACTTTGGTTTCCTTAAGGGATTTTAAAAGGATAATCATGGTTCCTTAAGAGAATTTGAAAGGATAACCATGGTTTTCTTAAGGGAAGTCTAAGGAAAACCTTGGTTATCTTAAGGTAACTTAAAGGGACCAACTTGGTTCTCTTAATGGAAGTTGAAAGAACAACTTTGCTTTCTTAATGGATGTTGAAAGGAAAATCTTAATTTTCTTAAGGATAATTGAATATGTTTTTAAAAATCATTTAATAGTAGTTGGGATTTGATCATGATTTGTAAGAGTATACTCCTTGCATATGAAACCATGAACTAGTTAAATTAATTTGATGTTGGTATAACTTAATATGTGTGACAAGAAGTTCTGATTAAAACCATGCTTATGATGTTGTATTTATGTTCTTTATATGTATATTGGATTTATACCTATGGAAGATATTCATGTGGCCCAAATACGTACTTGTTGTTATGAGTTAATGCATGCCTAAGTATAGATTCAATTAATATCTTGATTTATTGTTTGATGATGTGAAATTTTCTTGATTAATGTTAAGCATTTATCATACCCAAGACTAATGCTCCTTGATGTGACTATTCTCATGCAAAATTGATGGCTTAGGTCGTGATATAATTCATGACTTTGTAGATCAAATCTTACATAAGGTGAATCACAAACATTAAGGTTTTAGGTTATGATCTAAAAGAAGAAGCTTTAAAAATAAAGATTTTGATTGATAACATAATTTTATTTCATTCTCATATCACCAAGAACTCTTGCTTATTAATCTTGAGAATAAACCATGAATAAGGTAGTCTATTTGATGTTGAAAAGAAAGGAATCATGATGCCATGACTACCATAATCTTTTTCAAGACATCATAATTCATTTTATGTTGTGGTGCTTAGAACTCATGCTTAAGATTAAATGTTTTAAGGTTACGTTATGGAGAACTCATAAATACCAAGAGCATCATTAAGTTTTTCCATGTGATAGCTTAGTCCAATTATGATGAATTTAAGTTGCCAACATTAGTGCTATAACATGATGTAATTACTAATGATGATCATGAGAATGATAGGAAAACATTTGTTTTATTCTTGTTCAATTAGTTCTAAGTTTAGGTCATGAACCCTTAGGTTGAGTTGTGCTTTTTTAGCCTAATCAAGGATGTTTCTTGTGGACAACATTAGTTTAATGCCTCAGTTATGTTCATATAGCTTGGTTACATGGCTTTGTTAAGGCCATATGAGTCATGGTAAAGGGCTTAAGAGGACTTAGATGGCCATTATGGTGCTTAAAGCTCTCCATTCTAGATGGGAAGATTGAAAGGCTTGGTTTGAAGCTTAAAAGGAGGCTAAGTTAGGTGAAGCTCTTATTTAGGCTAGCAAGATTGGTTAGGAGTTGGTTATGTATCATTAATTTGAGGTTAGAATAGGTTTAGCAAGGTACAAAGATTGCAATTGCTATGTATATCTATGGATGATAGATGATGTTTTTGTTATTTGTGATTTAGGGTTAGTAGATGATATTCTTGTCCATGCATGATTAGAGTAGGAGATGGTAGTCATGTATATGCCTGTTTAGATTGAGGATGATGATCTTAATATTGCATGATTTAATTTGGAGGTTGCAAATTTAGAACACTTACAACATCTAAGGATAAAGAGTTGTCAAAATTTAGCAATAGGTATGATTCTTTATGTACTTGATGTATAAGAATTGGATTCTAATGGATGATGAAGCTAAGCTTATGTGTAGTGCTAGGTTAACTTTAATTAGACTAGTAGTTCTCTTAAAATGTTTAGTTAATACCTAAGGCACTTAGATGAGATATTTAAGGTTTTAATGAAACTCTAAGATACCTTATATAAGACATTTAAGGTTTAAATGATGCTAAGGTAAACTAAATATGACATTTAGGATTTTGAGGAAACCTTAGGGTGCTTAGATATGCATTTAAGGTTTAGAAAAACTCTAAGATATTCCAAATAAGAAACTAAGATTAGACCAAAAACCCAAGCACTTAAAAATTCTTGAGCTTTTCATGGTTAAGGCTTTAAATTTGCGAGGCTTTTATTAAAACTATAGATGAAGGCTAGTTGAGATAGAGATCTTAGTTTTAATATTAGGAGTGATGTTAGGATTAGCCAAGGGGTTGGTTGTTCTTATAGATGTTGTTTAATCATTTAGCATTGCTTGGATTATTTGGGCAAGACTAAAGTAGCTCTTATTTAAGCTCTTAGGTGATAGGTTCGACACAATAGACTATGATTTAGGGTTTGCATATAGCTAAACAATGTGCTTTGGCTATAATGTAATGTCTTAGGTTTATTAATAGGGCATAAGAGTTTGAAAAGATTAAGGTTGACTTTAAAAATGTTCCCAAAGGTTGTAGTCTGGGTTTTAGACTTGAATGGAAACTCAAGTGGTATCCAAATAGGTGAAATGATTGTAAAGAGGATTCTAGATGTTGTTAGACATAAGTCTTTTGACAAAGACTAATTTATAGATGTGATATTTAGATAGGTTAAAGTATTTTAGATAATTAAGTTAGGATTTAAAAGTAATGTTAGGGTACCCTAAATAGCATTTAATAATCCCATATAGTTAGTTAATGTTAATAAAAAAAATCTTTGAATGTCTAGATAGTTGATCAAGGTTTATAAAGAAACCCTATAATTCTAGTTAACTTTTTTGAGGTTTGAAAAAACACTAAGATCATCCAAGATAGTAGATTAAGGTTGAAAGAATAATTTAGATGATCCTAGACTCTTATTAGAATTTGTGATGTGGATAAGTGTTGCTTGGGCATCTCATTAATTAAGGGATGTGTTGGTTTATATGGTGCAAATGAGTGCCAACTGACTACCGTAAGCACCAGAGGAGTCCATGTATGTGGTTGTACACGTGGAGTAGTTGTGTGCCGCTAGGGCATTCTACTAATTTGGGATTGTTACAAATCATATTGTGTTGTTGAGTTCCACTAGCTTACACTGTACACTATAGGAGATCATAAATGTAGCCATATATGTGGCGTGGTTGAGTGCCACTAAGATATTCTTTTAAGGAATGTGTAGATTTTATGTTTTGATTGAGTGCCACTAGGTTATTCTAGACAGCATGGGAAACTATGGATGTGTCCTAGCATATGGTGGTGGAGTGTTGCATGCTTATTATAGACCCTTAAACCTTGTGGGATTGAACAATGTGATTGGTCTTCCTTATTATGGAGTAGCAGATCATGTATGTGACTAAAGTACCTACTTCATTATTATTGAGGATTCTTTGAGCCCTATAAGGGGATTTCACTATGTGAGTGGACTTTCTTATTAGTCCTTATGCCATGATTTTTTTTGGGGGGTGGGGGGCTTGAAGCAGGTTAGATCATTGGTGTGACATTGAGCATCTAATTAAGAAAACTTTATGATTAAAATTGTGATTATGATCATTAATATGATAAAGATTTGAGATGTCACTAATGAATATTAAATAAATGATATTTCTTAGAATTCTATTATTGAGACCACAAATTTACATGGTATCTTTGTAATAAGTTAGCTATGTAGTTGAGATAGTCCAAGATGATATTCTCAATCATAATATTAATTATACTTTGCTTATAAACATTTGATATAGCACCTTGTCATTGCACGCTTATATTTATAGTATGACTTAAAGATTCATTATTTAGCTAGCTCTATAGGATTAAGAAGATAAGAGCTTACATAGGAGCTAGAGTTGGGGCTTTCATGATGTGCATATAATATTTTTAAAGTTTTTGCCTACATCTTTGATTTTATTGGTAATGTTATTTCATTATGATTTCAATATTTATACTTTGTTGTACTTAGGATGCATTAGACTTTTATTCATGGACTAAAATATTAGCATATTTTGTATTGCTTCATTTATGCTAGATTATATATTTCTGAATTATCCATGATCTATGATGCTTTATTAGCATATCATGTATGAATTGTATTATAGGTTTACAGATTGCTTTGGTGCCATGTACAAACAATTTGGTTAGTGGGTTACCTAAATTATGAAGTAGTTCAGTATTAGCTGGTTGACTAGTTGGTAAAGGGCATGGCTCATTTTGGTTTCCACACCATGTTCCTGATGATCAAACTAGATGATCGTGACTCCTAATTCGCATGTTAAGCTAAGTGAGTGGAAAGCAGATTGCCAAGTATATTGATTAGTGCATTCATTTTATTGCACTTTGAGATTTAATAATAAAACATTTTGTTATTGAAAGTTTTGGTGTGATAATTAATATATAAGGAATTTCCACTTAATGAGGAATGTATAATATATTCTTATAATTTATAAGCCCATTCTCAAGGTTAAGATAAAAATCTCTCTTACCCTTCTAAAATTTTTACTTTTTGATTTTCTAAACCTATATCTTTGCCTTGAAATTGTTTTAAATCTTAAAGATATTTTCTTAATATTATAACTTAACTAAAGCTTCTCTAATTAGCAACTAATATTGCATGAAGTTGTAACATATTCATCTTATTGCATAACTTTGCCTCTTCTAATAAAAAGTTGTAATTATTCAAACTTGCCCTTTTGCTTAAGGCATCTGCCATGATATTGGCCTTTCCTAGATTACATATAATTTCTATGTGATGGTTTTTTATTAATTCCAACCAATGTCACTATCATAGGTTAAGTTCCTTTTGTGCTAAGAAATATTAAAATCTCTGATGATCTGAATAAATTTGATCTTTCATTCTTAACATGTAATGCCCCAAAAACTTTAAGGAAAAAAATAATTGTTAGATCTATTTCATGCACAAAATAATTCTTTTCATGAGGCCTATGTTATCTAGAAGCATAAGCTATGATTCCATTTTTTTATTAGTACTACACCTAATCCTTGTTATTGTGCATTTGTATATACTCAAAATTCATCTTGTATCAGTAATGTTGTACTAGTATGGTAGTTAACTTCTACATTAACAGTTTAAACTCACATTTTTATCCCCATTTGAATGGAATTGCTTTTTATGTGAGTCTTATTAAGTTGAAGCAATTTGAGAGTACCCTTTAGTAAAGTTTTGATAATATCTAGCCAATCTCAAGAAGTAGTAAATTTAAGTGACTTTAGTAGTCCTAGCTAATTTGTTGCCACTACCATCTTCTGATTATCCATTATTAATCCTTCCATGCTAATGAACTTGTCTAAGAATGAGACACTTTATAACCAAAAGCTCTATTTCAAAACCCTTAGCTTGTAGTAGTGTATAGATGTGATAGCCACAAGAGGGGTGAATTTTGCCCTTTTTAAAAACTTTAATGCAATAAAGAAGATATATAGCAACAATTTAACTCACTATTATATGTGACAATTGAAGTTTTCTTTTTATAAGTAGTAGAATAATTTTCTAAAAACCTTAGATAGTTCTTCACAACTAAAGCCTACAATGACCCCTAATCGAATGACTTGCTATGCAAAACTACTCCTTTTTACCATAGCCAATAGGGATAAACCTTACAAAAGAATGTCCACAGAGGATCTATGCCATGCATAAAGGAGTCATAAAATAAAGTAAGAAGAGTTAGTATTATAACAATTATAAAACATTATTTTAACACTTTAAACAACATAATAATCACAAATCATATACCTTTCACTTATTAATCAATATATCATAGATTCTAGATGTTATGGAAAGATGGAACCAAGCAATAGGTGAGTTTGTTTTGAAAATTATAATTTTATTGCACTTTAAAAGGTTGCAACTTGGAGACTTTTTTACATTTATGAAAATAAAATAGACATAAAGTCCATTCCACCACATGAAATTGTTGTAATGCAACCTGAAGTAGTCTTAATCATTAATTATGTAGAATGCAACAAATTAAAATGGTGTAACAAATTACAATTAATGGATTTGTAGTGTTCAAACTAGCTTTCCCTCATCTTTCTATACATCTTTGAGCAAAGAAAAACTAATATTTCATAATAAATTGTGTGTTACCATCCCAAAAATTCTAAAGGTGATAATTGCATCATACGATTAATAGTTTCATACTATATTATATGTCGATACTACCTCTCATATATAATCACTATTGAGTTTTCATACAAGGCTGATTATGTGGTTGGTTGAAATTGATATGGTCTAATAAGGAGTTAAGAGTAGTAACAAAGGGTGATTCTAAGCAATGGTGGTCAAACATAAGAGCATACAATGCAAAAATATATTTCATATTGGATGAGTGATGATCGAATAGAATAGATGAAATAAATAAGGCCATTAATGTAGTTGTATTGAATTGATGAACCACTAATACAGGGCATTCAAAGTGATGGAAAGCTACACATAGTTAGATAATATCTTATATGAAGCTAGGGATCATAGAGAATGATTCAAAATAGTAGACGATTTGGGAAGGAGATTGAGTTGAATAGATTAGTATGAGAAAATTTTATGTGGCCTTGTAAAGTTGAAGCAATTTGAGAGTACGCTTTGATAAACTTTTAATAATTTCTAGACAATCACAAGAAGAATAAAATTTAAGAGAATTTAGTAGTGCTGGCTAATTTGCTACCATTGTCACCTTTTGATTATCCACTATTACACCTTCCATACTAATGACATGCTCTAAGAATGAGACACTTTATAACCAAAATTTTCATTTAAAAAACATATCATATAATTGTGTTGAGATATGGTAGTCACAATAGGGGTGAAGGTGAATTATGTGCCCTTTTTAAAAACTTTAATGCAATAAAGAAGATATATAATGACCATTTGATTCACTATTATATGTAACAATTGAAGTTTTTTGTAAGTAGTAGAATAATTTTCTAAAAACCTTTGTGTGATAAGAAAGCTAAGGAAATTTAGATAAAAAAAATAAAAACTATAGAATTTTAGGTTGTTCATCATAACAAAGGCATACATTGACCCCTACTATAATGATTAAGCTTACAATAAGCAAAAGCAATCCCTTGTATTCTACAAAATAGGGGTAAACTTTACAAAGGGATATTCATAGAGGATCTATGCCATACATAAGGAGCCACAAAACAAACTAAGAAGAGTTAATGTAATAATAATTATAAAACACTATTTTAACACTTTGGACAACATAATAATCACAAATCATATGCCATTCACTTATTGAACAATATACCATAGATTCTTGATGATATGGAAAGATGTTACCAAGCAAAAGGTACGTTTTATATGAAAATTATAAATTTTGTTCCACTTTGAAAGGTTTACAACTTATGGTGTTTGCTATATTTATGAAAATAACTTAGACATAAAGTCGGCTACATCACATGGAATTATTGCAATGCAGCCTGAAATAGTCCTAATCATTTATTTTGTAGAATGAAGCATTGAAGAGCTGTAATAAATTATAATTAATGGGTTTATAGTGATTAAATGTATTTTCCCCTTATCCTTCTATACATCTTTGAGTAAAGAATGACTAATGTTTCATAATTATATAAACAATTATTTTTTGAGTTGGATTACTTGATAAGGTTTTCTATTGGCATCCTATGAATGCTGAAGGTGATAATTGCATCATACAATGAATATTGTCATACAATATGATTCGTCAATACTACATCTTTTACATAATCACTATTGAGTTTTCATACAATGTTGACTATGTGGTTGGATGAAAGTGATATAGTCTAATAAGAGGTTAGGAGAAGTAGCATAAGGGTCATGAGTAGTGGTGCTCAAGCACAAGAGCATATAGTGCAAAGATATGTTTCGTATTTGATGAGTGATGATTTAGTAGAATAGATGAAATAAAAAAGATCACTAAGTAATTGTATTGAATGGATGAACCACAAATATAGAACATTCAAAGTGAAAAACAACACATAGGTAGATAACGTCTTAGATGAAGCAAGAGATCATAGAGAATGTTTTAGAATAGTTGAGGAGTTGGGAAGGCAATTAAGCTGAATGGACCAATAGAGGAATCATTTCATATGGTATGATCATTACTCTATTAAGAAATAAGATTGTGTGTGCGTGTGTGGGGGGGGGGGGGGGGGGGTTGGATGAGATGACTATAACTATGATCACTATGATTGTATTGCTCAATTTAAACAAAGCAAGAATCTTTTATGAATGCAAGAGGGGTGGCAAAATTTAAAAGCTTCTTCGTTTTAGATTTACTTGAATGTTTGATTTATTTTGTGACTTGCTCCTTATACAAAGGTGTAAGGGAGTTTCCAAGGTGTCTCAATGACTCTAGTTGAACTAGTATTGTCATTTATATTGCTTTAGATAACAATAATAAATCGTATCTAGTTTGATGAGATCTTTGCATAGTTTCAATGTTATCTATCAATAAAAAGTATTTTATTGAAGACTAATGCTAACCAATTGAGCTAGATGATTTGCTGGTGCTTTTCCCTCCCTATAAATCTCCTCAAATTTAGTACTTGTGAAGTTAGCTATTTGATTTGATTGATGTAACTCAGTATCTTTTAAGGAGTAGTCACACTACCTCGCATCTTGTTGAGTACAACTTTGTAGTCCAATTACACAATGATGTCTAGAATTCCCAATTCTTGACAAAGTTGTAATCCTAGTATTACAATCATTCCATCCACTTGAATGTTTTATTAGTGACTAGCAAATGTGGAGAAAGCTTTGATTGCTTTTCTTGCATGATCACGAATAATCCCACCACATGTTGCACTAAGGTTACCACGTGCTAACCCATTGACTTTTGATTTCATAACATTAGTGGGAGGAGGTGAACATTGTGCAATTTATTTATTTTTTAATTTAATCTTTGAAAAGGTAGGATAAAACCCACATTACACCAGTTGAAGGTCTAATTGGGAGGCTTGGGTTAAAGGAAAGCATTGGAATATATTGTAACTACTTGATATGGTTTGTTTAATCAAACGACTTACTAATCTACTTAAATAATTTTTAATTATGCACCTTGCATATATTTCAACAAATAATTGAGGGCAACAAACATACATCACCTCTCCTAACGTTTGTATACCTAGTTGTCCACAGTGCTCTAGCTTTTGATGAATAGTGTTTGATTCGCATCTTGAATTTCCAAGTGTCCTGGAAAAATGCTCCATAATATGTTTGACTAAGCACAACACACAAAAATATGATCCAATGTTTAGATTGTGTAAGGTCTCTAGGAAAGGTAACATATTGTTAAGAATCTTCCACATTAATATGAAACTCATTAGTAGAGTATTGCTATTCCAAATAATTTTTTTTAATTTTAAGATTAAAATTTTTATTCTTAGTTCTTCCCATGCCAATTTAATGATAAAATTTCCATCCTTGGTAAGCATTCAATAGATGTGGTAGATTGCTTCAATTTGCATCATGTGTTTTTTAGTAATTTATTCAATCTCTTCCATGTGGTTCTAAGTTATTGCTAATGCATTGCTACTTGTCCACAATAAGTTGAAAGTTGGATGTTCCAAAGTTTTATGCTGAATGCTATCATAATCTCTTCAAGTTACTTCAAAACTAGACCATTTTCCTTAAGAGGGAAAGTCAATTTATTATAACTAACCTAGTGGTGTTTGTGAGTATGATCTATGTTACCCCACATATAAGAATTCATAATTCTTTCAATTCTTTGTAAATTCTTTTGTGGTGGGCTAGGTACCATCAAGAAATATATTGGAATTGTCTCTAGCATGTGTTTAACTAAAATAAGCATTTTGCTCCATGGATGGCATCCCTTTCTTCCAACTAGCTATTTTTTTTTGCTAATCTTGTCTACCAAGTTTGGAAAATGCATAAATCTTTTTTCTTTTCCTTGATTAAGATACTTCCAAGGTGAATTATATGGAGACATTTCCTTTTGAATCCTATGACCTTATTAAGAGTTTTTTCCTTCCTTAGTTTGTTATTTTTATTGCCTATAAAAAAACACTTTTACACATTGATTTGTGGGCTTAACTTACCTTGGAACTATAGAAGGAATTTTGTAGTGTTTGTGATCAACTCTTATCTCCCCTAGTGAAAATAAAAAAGTCACCAACATAACTCAATGAGCAATTATCCAATAACCTTTTAATAAAAAATAATTTCATACTTTTCCTTAACTATGAAGATTGTTCAATTCACTACCGAAGACTTCTACAACAAGAATGAATGACATTTGAGATAATGGGTTACCTTGCTTTGGTCCACGAGTTTGCTAGAAAAGCTATTCCATTGCCATTAATTTTGATAGAAAAGCTAGTTGTTACTAAAGATTTCATGATAGGATCGATAAATCTATCATGAAAACTGAACCCATGAAGAAGGTATCTTAGGAATTCTTAAGAAAAGTAATTGAACATCCTTTTGAAATCAAGTTTGATTATGTAATTGTTAGTTCTTATTTATTTCCTGATTTCTTTAACCAATTCATGTGCAAGATGTATGTTCTCAATGATATCACTATTTGTTAGTAATCTTGATTGTTCTGATGAGAATAAGAATGTAAGAGGTTTTTGTAATCTCAATGCCAATAATTTAAAACATATTTTCCATGTTAAGTTACACAAACACATGAGTTTAAAATCATTAAACATTGTTGGGTTCTCAATTTTAGGTTTTAGGGTTAAGTTGGCATTGGTTTCTTCTCTTCGAATTAGACATCCCACAAAAAAGTTCCTAGTTTCTTATAACATAACATTTATTATTATTAAACATCAATGTTTGAAAAAGAACCTATTGAATCCATCATGACCCAAAGCACTATGAGGATCTAAAACACATTATGTTGGAATTTCTCCATGGTTACTTCATGTAATAATGTCTGCTTATTCTCACAAGATACAAAGGGAGGGAATGAGTTAATCATTGAATCATTATGCCTCTTAGGAACTTCTAATAAAAGACACTGAAAGTGTTTTATTGTCACCTTCATAATTTGGCCTTCCTTAGCTATCTAATTGCCTAATGGGTCTTTCATTCTTTGAATCTTTTACTTTGTTTGTTCGTCACAATCACATGAAAAAATTTGATGTTTTAATTGGTTTTAGTTATCCATCTAACACCTACATTCTAGCACCAAAATTCTTCCTATACTTTAACAACTATGAGTAACTAGTCTTGAGCTTTCAATGAATCTGAGCAGGAGGGCTCAGTTTGCATTAGTTTTGATTACCACTCTTTCTCCCTGACTTGCTCTTCATATGACTATATTGTATAAAATGTGTTAGCAAATTTCAATTTGTTCCAATCTTTGATATATCATTTGGGCATTTAAGATTGTATGCCAATGATGTCATGCCCATACCTACTAGTAGAAGGTTCTAGATTTGCTTCACATTAAGTAAAATGTCATTGCACCTAGTACATGCATTTTGGAGTTTGAATTTATCTAGGGGTCAAGATAGTTTCTAAGGGGAAATGAAGAAGTAGATTAGAATGATTAGATGTGCCTTTGTTAAGATGCTGAATGGTAGTTAAAGAAAATGAGTTTTCGCTAATCTTGATTCACAAGTACATATTCTAGTCTTTTCCATAACAATTTACCTTATTACACCCTCGATGAAGTGAATCTATTACTTAAGAATGAAAGCTCTTTGACAACACAATAGTCAATACAATTTTTAAACCCTATAATGAGACAAAAGTTGAGGATGAAGTGAATTTCATATTCTCCTAAAATGGAAATTGCATTAAAATCTCCAAAAACAAACTAACGAAGATTGATGACATTAGCCATTATTTTGAGTTGATTCCATAGACTTTAAGAAATAGATAAAGAAAGGTGATCATGATGGTGAATGGAATGGTGACATAGAAAGCATTTTAGGACATGAGAGAAGCTCTTTCTATGCATTAAGAAAATCTACCATGGACTCAAAAACAAGGGCAAGTTAAAATCCTTGATTTAGCTAATCAATTATAATATCAATTTTGCCATTGGGATCAATAAGGGATGGGGAGTATGGGGGTTCATCTCTAAATCATTTTTTTGTAGAGCTTTAGAATGGCACAAATCTGTGTTAGCCAATTAAAATTAAGTCCCTAATAATCTTTAAAGGGGTGCTAAAAATTATTTTTTAACAAGGAAGTAATTAGAAAAATTGAAGCTAAGTAAAACTTCATACTAATCAAAAACATTTCTTATAGAAAGTGGACACGACCACTTCAAACATGATGTGGCTAAGTGCTTTAAGAGTCTATGTTGAGATTGACTTGTTTAAAGATCTTCCTAAATGTATTCACATGAATCAAAGAAATTGTAATTCAAGTGGATTCTAGCGAATGATACAATATAATAATATTTTGCTCTACTTGAACATTGTAGTAAGGACATACCAACCATAGTTGCAAAGACAACTCAATAAATTTAAAGTTTCAAAAGAAACCAGCCAATAGCAACACATGTATTTCGTCGTAGGTCCAAGAAAGGGAAGATAATATTCATGTACATGATAAGAATAAAACACCTATGGAATTGGAAGAATTAACTGGCCAATCATTCAATAAAATCATCTTTCATTTAAAGAATTAATTTTGGTTATAGCTAGAGCAAGGAGAAATAATGAAAATGAAAATGGAAATGGTTTAGCCCACTACGACAAGTAATATGTAGAGAATGCTACAAACCAAAATTGTATATGATCAAATAGTTATCAACAAAGATCCTTAAGTTGATAGATGGTTCTTGTTGAATTCAAAAGCCACAATAAAACATAAAGCTCAATTCCCCTTGGATGTTGAGGTTCTAAAAGACTTTGGGTTGGTATTTCATTAAAATGATAAGAAAGTAGTTTGATTCCTATGGAACTGGTTGATTTTAGTTCTATCTAAACAAGAAGTTTTGAGAAAGGATAAAAAAGATCATTGAGGATTGTATTAGTCTAAAAGGGAATCATAAAAATGCCAGATCAATATAGATTGTTTAAATAGATGTGTCCAATGGATAACATGCTAATTTGGAATATTAGTGGTGTTGCAAATCATAAAACTATTAATATCCTAAATAAGTTACCAAAAATAAAAAATAATGTTACTAGCCATGTTGGAACCTTAACACAAGCAAAAAAAATGAATTAGTTGGCTTTTAATATGGGGTATGATCACTATACCAATAAATATAAATCAAATAAAATTTTAATACTTTGGAAGAATGATATGTAATGTTTGACTATCTATGAAGGCAGCCAACTAATTCATCTAAAGTTTGTTAGGAATGGGTTAGTATCTAATTATACACTTGTGTATGCTTAAAGGTAAAAAAACACTAAGGTGTGAGCTTTGGTGCAAGGTCACTAAAATTGTTGGAAGTTAGAACACATCATGGCTAATAGGGATGACTTCAATGTTATAGCTTCAATAGCAGAATATATAGCTACATCGTCTCCTAACATCATAGGAATAAATTATTTTAAGGCCTACATTAGCAATCGTGAACAATCTAAGATTCCATTGAAGGGGTCTCCATTCACTTGGGTAGGTAAAAGAATGGGTAAATGGGTTTGGATAAGGTATTGGTAAACAAATAGTGATGGATAGTTGCCTAACTACAATTGTCGAACATTTGTGTCGAATAGGATTCTACCATTCTCCCTTATTATTTCAAAATGCAATTGAGCAATTATTTGGTCAAGGAATTCAAATTAAAAATATGTACCTCACATCCTTATCTTTATAACCTGATTAAAAGTAATTTGGACAACTCTTATTCACTTGATTGGTTTATAGGCATTCACTTTCAAGCTCTGGATGCTTAAGATTGTCTAAAGAAATGGAATAGGAGTACTATTGGAAATAAATTTTGGATTATTAGAAAGGTTGAAGAGGAAGTTATGGATTATGAAAAATAATTATTAGAAAGTGCATTACAATAAGATAGTATTAAATTGAATGGAACTAATCAACTTCTCTTGGATGAGTTTAGCAAAAAAGAAACCTTCTAATGTTAGAAAGGAAGGGCCAACTAGTTAATTGATGGTGAAATAAAACAAAATTTGTTTCTTGCCCTTGCAAAAATAGATGTTCAAAACTGCACATGCTTAAGACTAAAGGAAAAGATGGCAACAAGATTTTCGATTAGAAACAATTATTGTGTGCATTACACAATATTTTAGTGAACATTTGGCAAAAAAATGAGACCTTTATCTATGAGGATGAGCTAAAATGTATTCTTGAACTTATTATATTAGAAGATAAGCTAGGTCTTATAAACGTAATGGAACTAGAGAAGTTAGTCAAGTAGTACTCTAGTTGAACAAGAACAGTGCCATGACTCTGAATGGTTTTAATGGTGCATTTTCACTAACTACTAGAACATTATTTCTTTTACATGTCAATAATATAGTACAAGATTTCACAGCAAGTGGTGCTATCCCCAAAGGTATTGTCAGCTTACATATTATTCTCATTCCAAAAGCTAACAATCTAGTCACCATTAAAAACTTCAGCCTATTTGTATCACCAATTTTGTTAGAATTATTCTAAGCAAATTCTTGGCTAATAGATTACAACATCTTCTAAGAAAAAAATTTCTTATTAGAAAAGGTAGTTTTTTTAAAAGTTAAGGAAAGTATTGACAATATTTTGATTTCTTATGAGTTAAGTGGAACAAGAAAACTAAAGGGAGGAATTCTAAAATAAAGTTGGACATTAAAAATGTATTTAATTATTTATCATCAAAATTTCTTTTTAAAGTGATTAAAAAAATTATTTTTCAACAAAGTTTAACACTTGGGTAAGGAGTCTTACCAACAGCTCATGACTTTATGTTATAGTTAAAAGCTATGCATGCCGATATTTCCAGCCACAATGGTGGTTTTTACAAGGCAACTCTATGTCCTTGTTAATCTTTATTATTACAATGGAATACTTCTATAGAAGTTTAAATATGAGTATCCACAAGAAAGTAATATTGTATTTTGCTACAACCAATGGTACACCATTGATTGCACATCTTAGCTATGGTAATAACAACATACTTTTTAGTAGAGAGGATTTAAGGTCCTTAAATGGTATTCACATGCTACTTTAAATTTTGAAATATAACTTCTCTTTTTATTAAATAAGAAAAATATGCAAACGTCTCAACAATTTTAAAACTAGTTGCATGTAAAAAATTGAGAAAATTCTAGGATTCAAGCAAGGATTTATGCTTATAACTTATTTGGGATTGCTAATGTTCAATGGTAAAAACAAATATCTATTTTTCTATTGATTAGTCAAAAACTTGCAAAATAAAAGAGCTAGTTGGAATTAGAAGATCCTATCAATGGCTGATAGATTAATACTCAATAAGCATGTATGCAACTCAGTTCAAACTCATACATTAATGACCATGCTCCAAAGTACATAGATTATAATAAGGCTAGAAAAGGTTCTGAATGCTTTCTTATGGGATGATATTTAGAGTAATAAAAAATGTAATTTGATCAAGTGACAAAAATCAAGTTAACCATGTGAGGAGAATGGACTTGGTATATCAAAGTTAAATGATATTGCTTTGGCTTTTTCAACTAAGAAAAACTTTAAACTGCTATTAGATTAAACTTTTTGGGTGGAAATTATTAGGTCCAAATACATGAATGGGAAGCACACACAAATGTCATATGATATATGGAGACATATAGGAAAAATAAGGGAGTTGGACTCAAATTTAGTGTGTAAATCTCATATGGATGGCAAAGTCTACTAGATCGTAAATGCAAATGACACCTTAAAATCACCCCAGAATGCTATTAGATACAAGAGTTTTAAAAGGGCCTCTAGGAAAAGTTTCCAGAATGAGAAACTTCCCTTCAAGATTTTAATCCTAGATTAGCAAATTCTCAACCATGCTCTCCTCTTTTCAACTCAGCTAAAACGATTACAAGTTTAGCATGCTTCCAAGTGCCCACATTGTTGCAATAGCGACACTCTAGACCATGCTTTTACCAAATTCTATATTACATAGTATCTTTTGGAATTTGTATGGGATGTCTTTGTATAATGAAGTCAATATAGATCAATCAATTACATCTCTATTAAATCAATGGTGGCAAGGTATAAATGGTAGCCTAGCTAATAGGGATGTAATGACACTCATTTTGCTTCTAAAATGCTAACATATATAAAAAGTCAAAAATGGAAGGTGATATGAAGAGGCAACTAAATCATAATGACAAATAATTATTAATATTAATTGGTGATGTATATATAGTTTTATGGCTTATCTATTGATATAAGCATTACAAATAAACTTTGATTTGTTGTAGCTTGGCTTACTATTCCCCTTTTCAATTTAGGAAAGTTAAATACATTGAAATAATCTCATGGACTCCTCTCCTAACACAAGTTTTTAAAATGAATGTTTATGGACTTTATAAATATAAGAAAACAAATATGGCGGTCCTCATTCATGATAAAGATTCAAAGGCACTCCATTCCTTTGATGGACTAGTTCATGTGAATTTAGAATTGGAAGCCACTATTTGGCATTATAAAGAGTCTTCAATGGTGTAGGGATTGGCAACTTGCTTAGGTGATCATTGATCTTGAATTCCCAAATCTTATCAAGATGACTTTAGGAATTAAAGTCCTACACTAGTCTATTATGGAGAGCCTCCAATAGTTAAGCAAATGAATGAATGTCCTTAAATTACATACAACAACATTAAAATATAGGAAAACAAAGTTGCAAGGGCACTTGCTAAATTGGTATGCTAACAAGCTAATGAAGGAATAACCCTAATTGACAAATTTAAGACTATCATCATTATGAAGGTAGTTGGAATTTCCTACATATATTTCATATAAGGTACTCAATCTGCATGCAAGACGAATTGAAAGATGACATTCAAAACCAATGATTGAGCACAGTTGGATCTTCCTTCATCTTGCACGTTGGTGCACATCTTATTGTTCATTTTTTAATTTAGGTTATCACACTTATACTCTTTACTAGTATCATCTTAGGCAAACTACAAATCATATCACTACATAATCTCTTCATTTGATATTGTTCATTTCAAGGAGTCATCAGATGATGCTACCTTCCTTTCTTGAACTGGTATGCTCAGTAGAAGTTATTATTTCTTAGTGCATTTAATAAACCTTATAATGTTCTTAAGCATTATCGATCAGATGTAGGGAGCAAATACTCTATTGTTCACTTTTTTGCACCATCAAACTTGGATGATTACCTATGCAATTATTCAATGATATTTACTTGGCACTATTCAAAAAATTGCTCCTCATTAATAAGTGTGGCTTCTTGGACTGGTATGTCATACCTAAATATTTTGTGCATCATAATACAAATATGACATTAATTTGCACTTAGTCAATATTGTTACGACCATATCAACATATGTTGAGTGCTTCATATACTCAATCCTAGTATTATCTAAACACATTTAATTAGTCAATTTTTATTTGAGGGTCTCATTGAACTCAGACGATCACTTCATCATCCAACAATGTCGACTCTTTTATACTATTCAAAATAATTGCTTGCGAGGCTACAATGATGTTAGACAACTTTTTTATTGGATATGTATGTGGAATAAAATTCTTTGCACCTTCTCATATTTGTACATTGAAGGTAGCTTGCATAATTGTTATAATATGTTAAATGTCATTATCTTGACTTGGTATGTTAATGGGATCTTGATCATTTATCTTATGTGTTTTATAACATAAACAAAAACACTTTATGCTATCAATACAATTAGCCTTCTAAAAATAAAATGTTCATTCCATAGACTTCTTCTATTAGTAAATAGGTACATTGTGTACACAAAGTAATAATATAATTAAATTTTAAACTTTTCATGCTTGGTTATCATGTTCATGAATTGTTCTTCACTCATAACCATTTGATAAGAGAATTTATTTTCTATAACAACAAAAATTTGTTCAATGAATCATATTCATAGAAGTTTAAATTAAGTTTCCTTTTATGTGGTTCTTGTTGCATTTTACTTGCCACAAGTTTTAGTAAGGCAAGTGAAGATTTATAAGACATTTAAGGTGACGAATTGCTTCTTTATGAACTACTCCCTAAAAGAAGGAAGTTATTCTTTGTAATTCAAAATTTTCACAAATCTTCTAGCTCAATAGCTTCTTCTTAAGGCTTTGGGACTGTTTGTTTTTTGTGAATTCCTTTTGCATTTTTGGTCATGTTTTATAATTGTTAGTGGAAATGTATGGCCCTCTTGATTAACACCTTTTTCTTAGTTCATCATTTAAGTTTTGAGTGAATATTTGAAATTTTAATGTATTTAAATTTTAAATTTTGAATTGTGTTTGGTAAGGATAATAAATTGGATTCTATCTTATAAATATCTTGTGGTATATGATAAGGGAGCTTTGGATTGGTGCTTTAGATGTTAAATAAGTAATTAGAGTCTTTTTAATCAAAATATATATTAAAGAGTGCATGAGAAGCCTTACACATAGAAACAAGACCAGCGAGATAAAGGATAACTTGAATGTGGAAGCCATAGCGAAGGATAAGATAGAATTATCCTAATTGGCCTAACAAGATTTAAGGAAATGTTAGTTAGCGATATAAGGCTGTAGGGTTAGACATTTTCCACAACTTCTAGCTATGACTTACCTAAGGAGATCTAAACATGGATGACAAAAAAAAAGCTAAGAGCAAGTTATAAAAGGGAGAACTTACAAGCTTGGTTCTTAAGTGGAGAAACTTTTATTTTAGTGTATACCACTGCTCCATTAAGATGGTAGGTAGATCCTCATGTCATGCACTTAAATATAGGTACATGATAGGAGCCTAAATCATGTACTTTGCTAGATTGCATGTTATAACTTTTAGGCTAATTAAAGGAATTGAGATTTATTCAAACCTAATATTTATTTCCCATGACTTCATTCATATCTTGCCAATCTAATTTTATGTTATATAAATTTTTGAAAAGATCTTATTATATTTGGTTTGCAATATTTAACTTGGGAATACATTGAATTTACCCTTGTTCAAATTTTGTCTGCTAAAACTTAGACCTAAACTATTGTCATGAAAATCATAGTTTAGTTCTTCCTTTGTTGATGTAATCTTTTAAGGCTTATTAAGAATAAAAATTTTAATTATGTAAACTTAAAAAGATAGCATGATCTTTTGTTGAGATGACTTATCATATGTTGTGATGATCTTTGTGATATAGTCACATTGGTTCTTAATTTATTACTTGCTAAGATGAATTCTTAAATTTTTTTTTTGTAAAATTTGATTTTTAACATTCTAAGTATGAATTCTCAAGAATGATATTTTGTTGAATTTACAACCATATTTTATAAGAAGGAAATAATATTTCTTAGACATGTAAACGAAATGTTTCAATTATGATTATACTTGTTGTGATAAGAATGTTATATATATTCCTTATTAAGAACTCAATTTTAGCCATGAATTTGTGGTTTAGAATCAAATTAATATTGTTCTATATTACTTGGTAAAATTCTAGTATGTTAACTTAAGCATTATTTTGAAACTGTCATAAGACATTGTTATGAATCATAAGAAAGATTTCTTCCATTAAAAAACAAACATAGGGATAAGCTTTTGTATTCAAATGGGGCTTTTTTCCTTGGGTGAATCCCTAGGGCTGAGTAGAAGGGCTCTACCATAGGCTTAGGATGCATGAAGAGGCCTTGGAAGGAAACTTAGATGGCTTTAGAGTTGGAAGAGCTCTTAGGTTCCATGTGAAAAGTACTTGTGATTCTTAATTGATCCTCAGAAGAAGGCTAGGGTCATGTGTGGGTCTTAGTTAGGTTTGGTAAACTAATGAATCTTGCTCAAAACCTTTAATAAGCATCTTTAGTTTTCACTATAAAACATCACCTAAAACATGTGGCATTTGTTGTACTTAAAAAACTAAACCTTAGTTATAATTTGTGTTACCAAGAGGGGATTGAAGCCTCGGGTTAGACAAGACAACTAAGTGTATGGCTCACTCATTGTTTTAGAATGCAATAAAAGACATTTAAAAGGTCTTAGTTGGCTTTCAATGTAAGTAAAGCTCACAAGTGTTATTGTGGAGAGTATTAAGAGGCTTGGGTTGGCCTTAGAAGAAGGCTAATGGAAGTTTAAGTCTTGATTTGGTGTAGTAAAAAGGGTTGATGTTTTGTTAAGTAGCTAAAGGATATAGAGAAAATGGCTTAGCATAGCTAATAAACTTAGTTGGGCTTATGAAATTATTGGATTGATTAAGAGAACTAGGATTTAGAATTTGATTATAGAGGATTTAAAATTTAATGACTTAGATTTAAAATTTTAATATTTTAAATCTAAAATTGAAATATCTTGGATTTGAAAATTAAATACTTAAAGTTTGAATTTTTAACCTTAGTAAGGTTATGCACTTAAGTAAGCATAGTTAGGGTTGGAAATAATTCTAAACTGAATAGACTTTAGATGACGCTAAGAATTACTTAGTAACTAAACATATTTTAAGATCAAGTAATTTTTAAGGACTACAATGCTTGCACAAAGAAAGCTTGAAGATAGAAATTATGATTGGAATTAGGACATCAAATACTTGGTGAAACCTTATGCACACTTAAGATAAGAGTAAAATTTAATAAAGTAATTATACTTAGGAAGAGGTTTAGTTGAGATGGAAAGCTAAATTTTATCCATAAGAGTGGTGCTACGATTGACAAAGAGGACAAATATTCTTTTAGATTTTGGAAAAACCCTAATTTAGCTTAGTTTATGTGTTAATATTATGTGTCATCTTAAATTAGGCTCTTGGACTACAGACTGACACCTTAGAGGTCTGAGAGGTACATGTGACTCAAGAGTGGGAAACCCAAATGGCTCAGTTAATGGTTTAATGTTTTGAAGAAGCCTTAAGAACATTTAGATGATAGATTAAGATTGCTCAGCTAACCTTAAATAAAGATAAATAAAACCATATAGATTGATGTCATAAGAAAGTCTATTTGATGATGACATGGACTAGAATGTAGCGGGCTAAAGTTATTAGCCAGAGTTAGATGTGTTGGATATACCAAATAGTATGACTCATACTAGGTTTGGAGTTGTTATGCCTCAATTCTTAGAACATAAGAGAATCATGGGCGTTGTCGAGCTTATAGAGGTGGAGTGCTATGTGTTTTTTAAGAGTTCTTGAGCCTCATAGGGTGGTCCATGTGATTGACATAACCCTTGTACATAGATTGCCAACTTATTCATGGATGATTCATGGATGGTTGAGTACTATTATATGACATTAAAAAGGACCAAGGATGTGTATGAGCACTTTTTATAGTGCCACATGGTGATGAGAACTCTTATAGCCCTTAGGTATCCCCATATGACTGCATTTTCTTGTGAAAGAGTGTTAGGTTATGTGATGAGATATGAGTGCCAAACTTACACCAAAGATCCAATGAGCTTGGAGGGAGTGCTAGATTATTGGTATGTCATTTTTCATTCTATGGATTGATTATGGTTTAATTAAGACTCACTAGGCTCTGATAGATATGAGATAAGACAAGTGGCTATAGTTTCATAAATTAGCTAAATTTTGTATGATATGACATTTTATTTATTCCTTTATTATACTGATGATTTTAATCTATTGTATACTATTATACATATATTTTATTAGTAGGACTTAAGTATTTTTTATTGAGTTTGATTCACCTTATTATATCATTTATAGGTATTAGGAGTTAGTAGTTGATATAGTATCTAGAGTGGAGGTATCAATGTTAGTATCTTAGTAGATTGTTCTTCAATCAACATCTTATGATGACATAGTTGTAGTCTTATTTATTTTTAATGTTGTTATTTAAAATTTTGAACATTTGATTGTATGGAACAATTTATGTTGATTTTAGATTTTTGAAATTTATTTTGTATGATAGACTTGTTTCTTAGATGACTTTTGGATCATATAGCTATTTATCCATTATATAGATTATGTGGACATGCTTTTTTTATAGGTTGTAGGTTTCTTTGGTGCCGTATATAGTCTAATGTATATTTTTAGGTTACTTAGCCTAAGGTGAATCAATTTTTGTAATAGTTAGGTGACTAATTGAGATAGAGACATGACTCATTTAAGAGGCATGCCATGAGCATGATGATTAGATTAGGAGATTGTGACTTTATTTGAATATCAAGTTGAGGAAATGAAAGGTGATAATCTAAATACTCTGATTAGTGCATTTGTTTGGCTGCAACTAAGTGAATAAATAATACAAAAAGTAGGCATGACAAAATTATTTTGATTCCTTCTTGGTATAGCTATAAAAGATTAGAAGGAAAGGCTCTTTCATGCAAATCATCACTAAAGCTTTTAAATGACTGAATGCCATTTTGTTACATTGATGGTTTTCCTACATAGCTTTTGAATTAGATTAATAATTCTGCTTCTCTGCTATTCCTTACTTTAAACCATGCAGTCTTTTGAAATTCATTAAGTGAGGTGGCTATGTTTCAATTCCTAAATTTTTTAATTGGTGAACAACTGGGGAATGTTAATGTTCGCTTTGTCCTATGTAGTTGTTGCCTTCTGCATGAGATTGGGAGAGCTGATAGATTGATCCTTATCCTTCCTAATATTAGTAGATTGAATTTCCAATTTGTGCACGATAAACAAAGTTTGATGTGTCTCACAAGCCTATTCATTTGTGAATTTTTTGAGGAGTTTGCTGCAAGAGGTACCTAGTGCATTGATTTCTCTCCTAGGTTATGAATGGAAGATTCATTGTGTTTGCTTTGTTTTCATTCTTATAAGGAGTTTCTTTGTTTGCTACAACTTTTACTATAGCTTGGCAAGTTTTCATTCATTAATTTTTGTGAAAAGGAATTATTTTTTTCATATTTTTTTGATATTTCAATTTGAATAGGAAGCTCCTTTGCCAAATCTAATTGAACACAAACTTGGCTGACAAGTAGTCAAAATTTAACATTATAGGTGTAGCATCTAACTTTATTGGAGTACCAATTACTAAAGCGATTTAGTTGAGTGCCTATTTACAGAACTACTAAATAGGATGATGATTTAGTAAAATCCATACTAAAGCTTGTTATGGTTCTATATTCAACTTAAAATTAGAATGTTGTTCTGGTACATGCATTTGGAATTTAGCTATTTTCTATAGTCAGTGCATTAAACATACCAAGCAGTTTTTTTTTCAAGTAGAATCAGTGAGCACATCTCTTTTGTCTAAGAAGCCACCAAAAAGGCACTTGAAAATCCAATTTCTTGGAACTCCACATGAATGGTATTCTTGCTAGGTCCACTATAAGAAAATATCTCAATCAAGGTAAGTATAAAATGTGTGACCATCTTTAAAATATTGTAGTATTCAAAAATGATTTTAGACTTATTCTTGAAAACCATCATAAGTTTTATTTTTATTGGAGTGTCTTTTTCTGCCTAACCAAGAACGTTTGCGAAGGAACAATTAGGAGAGGTATTCACTCTCAACAATGCCATATGAAATTATTCTTGAGGCCAACTAGCTTAAGAGCTAACATCCAAGTAGAACCAAATGGAAGAAAACATACACCTGGTATAGATTTCTTTGCCACGAAACTAGTTCAGATACAGAAAATCTCACCTACTCAAATCGTCCTCAAATTACTCCCACGGTTCTCATGGACTAGCATGTTCCATTTACTTTGCATATTTTTCTTGTAACATAAGTGCGATGTAATGGTCATAAATTAGAGATCAAACAATAGCATAATTAACATTATTAATAATTGAAAAAGATGTTCCAATTATTCCAAATTGTTTTAGTAAGTTTAGGACTTTGATCTTTTTTCTTGTGATATTCAAGTGGGATCATTAAATGCCTTTAGTCTCTTTTTAAACAAGCTTCTTTTTACTTATATTGCCTATGTGATAAAACAAAACTTTAGGAAGTTCTAATGGCTCAAAATTATATTTCCAAAGAGATTAAATAGCTGTTAAAGATCATAAGTTATGTTCAAATAATTTTGATTAAGGTGTCGTATAAAGGCATGCATGAATAAAATAAACTACTCAATGAAGTGAAATGAATGCATTTTAATATTTCGTAATGCATTAAGTGAAGGTTTGGCATTATAACCATTTTTAGTAGTAATTAATAAACTCTGGATGGACAACCACTTCACTTAGAGCTAAATCCAATGGCTCCTTGGTATGAAAATTGAGCCACCTTCTTTAACCAATGCCATCATCAATCTTAGCTTTTCTTAACATGTGGACTCCTTAATTTCTACACTCTTCAAGCATCTATTTGTTGTTTACAACAACTTACACAAAAGATTAGTTGATATTTTTTATGGTTTTATTATCATCAAATCGCATAAGATATATGATCAATGATCTCCCCCTTTTTATTACAAAATTATTACTATAAAAAACAAAATCAACCATGATTAGAAAATACATATAAGCAACCAACTAGAATAATTTTTAGCATTAATTAATCAACAAAAGATATAGTAAGTTAAGTAAGTATGCAGTACATCTTTTAGCAATACTATAGCTTCCAACTCATGGAATGATCCACCTAAATGAAAGAAACCCCTCAAATCTACCATGATTCTTCTCCTACATTTTGAAATATTCAAAGGGGTTAAGAACACTTATGGTCATGCTAATTCTAGTGTAGGTGGTTGATGGTAAAGGTTTTGTAAAGATGTTTGCAAATGGAGCATTAAATAGAATAAGAAGTGGAGTGATATCCATCTTTTTTACATCATCTTGAGTGAAGAGGTACCTAATGTCATTATGATTAGCTTAAGAATGTTTAATTAGATTATTTTCAAGCATATGAAATCCTCATTGTCATAATAGACTAGTACAGTAGTGAAGTGTATGCCATAATGTTCAAGTTTTTATTTAATGAAAAGCATTTGAGCTACAAAACTTCCTATTAATATGCATTTGAATTCAATTATAGAGCAATAAAATTTTTCTTGGGGCTAAGAGTGATTTTTAGGTAGCTAACATGTATTAGATGTAATCTTCTTACCAATCCTACATGTAGCAAAGTTAGCATTGGTGTAGAGAATTCAGTCAAAATCTACTTCACATTTATGATTCAACAAATCTAGTGTTTTGATTCCAATAAGATATCTAAAGATACCATAACTAACTTATTTAACTTAAATACTTAATAATCGCTTCAAGGTCTTATCAAATTCTTTTTTCATTAATTCAATAATTTTTTTCACAAAAATCCTCATTTGTTGAGCCAAAAACAATTTCATCAATATAAACTTGGCATACCAATTGATCTTCATTTCAATACATGAAAAATAGAGTATTATCAACTCTCCCTTGGAGAAACCATTTGATGCATAAAGATTATAGTCTTTCATACCAATCTCAAGATGTCTGCTTTAATGCATTTAATGTCTTCTACAATTTTAACACATGGTCTAGCTTATCATGTGCTTCAAAGTCTAGGCATAGTTCATGTATACACTTCTTCATTGATTTATCTATTTAAAAATGTAACTTTGACATCCATTTCACAAAGCTTATAATATTTATAGCAAGAATACACTAGAGAAATATAAGTGCTTCTAATCTAGCCATAGGAGCAAAGGTCACTTCTACATCAATACATTTTATTTTACTGTATTGTTTGGCCAATAAGAATGCTTTATTCCTAGCTAATATGTCTTTTTATTCAAATCTATTTTTAAAAATCAATTTATTACCAATCCTGGGTTGCTATGTTGGTTTAAGAACTTGTTCCCACACATCATTTCTAGCAAATTGATTCAATTCCACATTCATAGGAGCTATTTAAAGCTCATCATTCAATGCTTCAACTATATAATTGTGCTTAATACGAGATACAAAGGCTACATGGCTAATTCTTGCTCTTTCTTTTACGATCACTTACCTCTCCTATATGTAATTTCTTGGAATATCTTTAACAAACTTCCCTCTTGTAATTTCTTTATCATTTTCTTTTATAGCTTTTTCTTTCATCTTGTTATAAAGAGGTTCATCATCAAGTCTTAGTTTAGCAAGTTTCTCAATTTGATCAAGTTGTGTTTGATCACTAGAAGAATTGCAAGGTGATGCATCAAAGCTTACATTAAATGATTCCTCTACAATTTGAGTTATCTTATTAAATATTCTAAATGACTGATTTATTATCCATGGAGTATTCTATGAAAATTTTCTCATTGGAGTTTTTATTAAACTTAGCTAAATAAATTTTTTTCATTAGTTAAGATGAAACATTTACATTCAAACAAATAAGTGACATAATTTTTTTATATCATATAAGCTCATAAAGAGAAACATGAAACAAATGCCTTCTAAAAATATATTAATTACATAACAAGAAGTATTAATTACTTTAGCCCAAAAATAACTTGGCACATTATATTCATTTAACATACACCTAGTCTTGTCTAGCATGGCTCTATTAATTCTCTAATCTATGCCATTTTGTGGATGGATTCTAGATGAAGAAAAAGTGTGTCATATTCTGTTGTGATTGCAATATTTTATGAATAATTCATTTTTGAATTCACTTTCTTAGTTACTTTGAATGGACACTAGGAAAAATTAATGTTCTTCTTGGAATGTTGTGATTAACTATGTAAATTGTTAAAAAATCTCACTCTTTTTCCTAATAAACAGCATCCAAGTACACCTTGAATAGTCATCAACATTCATAAAACAATAAATCTTTCCTAGCAATGTGGTTGAATGGGTTCAAACAAATCTAAGTATAGTAACTCCAACGGTCTTCTAGTCGTCACATCTTTCTTAGATTTGAGTGAGGCTTTGGGCTAGTTACTTAATTAGCATGGTCCACACATATGCTCATCAATCAAATATAGATAAAGTAAATCCTTAAGTCATACTTAATATATTGACCTAATCTCTTATGCCATAAGTTCACACTATTCATTTAGGACGTAAGTCATTCTAATCCATTAGCTTCTACCATCTTCAAATTTAATACACATGTATTATTCCTTCTAAGTTTTTTTTCTTAATAGATCAACCAATTTCCTAGTACTTAAAAGATTGTATTTCAAACCTTACACCAAAAAGACTTTTTTGATAGATGTGTGAGAGTTACTAATTATTTTGTTTTCATTGATTCTCTTATTAGAGTTTTCTCCTACTATAACTTCACCACTTTTAAACACATTCAAGTGGATGAATAGAGAAGAGTTACTAGTCATATTCCATGAGCATCCACTATGTTGAAACCTCTCACCCTCCTTTACCTTAGAAGGAAAACATGCCTATAAAATTTGATCACTTATTTAGGGACCCATATTCTTTTGGGTCCATTTATCTTAAAATCATAAGATTTAAACTATTTTTTATTACCAAAATATATCTTAAAAACTTGGAATAAATATTATTGTTAATCTTACATTAAAATGCCATGTGGATACTTTTCAAGTAATAGTTACATTTCATATGGCTAACATGTGAATCACTATGTGAATTATGAAAGGAACTTAGTAACCCATAAAAAGGGGGGTATAGGGTGAATTGTGCCTTTTTAAATTTTCTTATAAAAATAATAATTAATTTCTACAAACTCAAAGTTAGGTTAGCATTACCAAATTTGATTTAAGCCTTACAATTAATACTTTAACCAAATTTATACTTATTTTTGTATAAGTATTAAGATAATTTAACCAAGTAATTGTAATTTTTGAAAATCCTTTCTTACCTTTGATAGAACTTTATAATTGAATATAAAATGAAAAGGAATATGTAAGGGCAGATAATAAAGCAAACTAGAACTTTAAGTGGTTAAGCAATCAACTCTTAGCCTACATCTACCCTTGGTTGACCCAACAAGGATTCCACTAACTAATAAACTTTATCAATATGAGTGTAGGCTACAAATCCTCATAGTAGTTTGATAACACATTAATTGAATACAAGCATCATTAAGCTCATGATAGAAGGTTAGGCTTCCCCATGTAATAACAACTAGTCCAAACATCAAATGATAAGAATTTCAAGAAAAATAATAGCAAATGTTCATACAATAGACGTATAACAAAGAAACTCACTAGTAGAACAATAACTTGAATGCTTTTAAGGATGTTACCAAATAAGAATTTTGAGAAAGAAAGTCAAAATCAAGAATGCAATGTAGCAAAAGTTCCAACAATGCTTATTTTACTTGTTTGCAAATCGAGCATGAGAATCTTATCTTGTGAGGATGTAACAATGGAATCATTAGCTATTTCTAAGTTAAAAGAATATTTGTTATACCCCTTAATAGATTTCTAATAGTTTAAGGATGCTCCAATAGCATTATTTTGTTTACCAAAATGATTAGAAGTTGCCATTATGTTTTATGACAAATTGATCATAAAAGTGCATCTCAAAAATCATTTCAAGACAATAAGCTTAAAATTCGGATCATTCGATAATACTAGGATTTATTAGACAATCAGACTATACTAATAGTGCAAATTGTCACTAAATGATGTCTCATACATGTATTAAAATCATCTTTATATTATATGGCTCCAAATGTTAATGTAGTGCTTAAGTTCTTATATACACATACTAGACAATCATACAAGTATAATACAATTCATATTTATAATTTAAATAAATTGTATATATATATATATATATATATATATATATAATTGATAGTAGATGTTCATTGTTAACTATTTACTTTTACTAAGAATTGCATTTTTCAGAAAATGCTGTACAATGTGAATATATAAGACTTAACATGTAGCATTAAGTTTAACTAAACTTAAATAGATACTCATGCATATACAATAAATCTATTGTAGTAGTACAACTGTTTTTCCATGCTTGTTCTATGGTTTTTAAGAAAGATACCATACAAGTATGATACATAGATTTTTGTTTACCATAATGTAGATAATTCAAAATTCAATCTTATTGGATGATTATCACACTCATATAATATAATTATCATATTCTTAGGAAATGATTAATGAATTTCTTTACTTAAGTAGTTTTATTTATCCATCATAAAGATCATGCTAATATGATATTTTACTTTATACTATACAATAGACATTACAAGCACATAGAATGAAGCTTGATGATCGTATAAGGACATTTTTGTGTATGACCAAGGTTAGAACAACAAATTAAGGTCATATTAGTATGATATAGTATTTGCATGTCTGATGACAACTAAGCTTATATTTTACAAATTTTGATAAGAAATAAGTTACATTATACAAGTATGATATCAAAAATCATGTTATTTGATCATTAGACAATGAAAATAAAGCTTATTTGAAGGTTATCATTTGTGACTTAGAGCATATGTTTTTCTTCTAGAGGACTTACGAGGATACTACATTAATTTTAATGCAACATTAAATGGTTAATGTCTAAAGAACTAATTGTTTTACTTGATTAAATACTTAAGTATGCAATGCAATCCTAATGTCCTGCAAGTGAAAATTATCAATTTTAATAATTAAATACATTGAATAAAGCACAAATACCCATGATATTTCCACACAATCAAGAGTAAACTTTGTCGATTCCAAGATCTAAAAGTTGAGCTATGCATTCAACAGTAATGTTCTTCTCACTTCGTTCCATGTCAATGTGCCTTTCTCCTTTTTAATCATTCATTGCATACAATGTTTAATATTTACATACAAAACACTTAATTTATTAGTAATCAAAAATGTTGTTTTTTTATCTTCAATGTCAAAGGTACAACATATTGATGGCACAAGATCTTTAAGATGATATGTGGTGACATGCATGGATTCGTTTAATTTCATTCAAGTAATGGGTTAGAATTGTTTTTAATTGTTACACTAGCTAGCTCTTCCTTAAATTTTTTATTTCAAGTAAATAATTAGCATTTTCATCATTCAAGTGTTCACATAAACCTAAACAAAATTTGCATGTTCTTCTATTAATTCACTATACTTAGAGGCTAATTTTTTTTTATATTTAAGACAACCATCTATGCATTGCTCTTCATAATCAATATTAAAATAAGAAGTGGAAAGGCATTTTTCTATTCAATTTTCTATCTTTACAAGATTTTGTAATTGAAACACATCTTTTAAATAAGTTAGATAATCCTTTAGAATTCAATGAAAGAGTAGCCTAATTCTAATGTTTAGTCCACTATTAAGGCTAGTGCTTATTTCTTCCTTTTATTGTTCTCCTTTTCTACTAACTTCTCTTTTGATTTATATTGTGTTTAGCTTTCTTATAATATCAAGATGGCTATAGTATGGTTTTTGACTTACTAGTGTGGCTTATGATATAATTTACTCATATGGTTTATCATCATGCATATATTTGTATGTTTTTTATATTTTTTAACTTATGAATTTATCTACTACGATTTATAAATCTCATTAGTACTTATATCAAATGTCATGTATCCATTACGTCGTGGTTTGGAGATTCAGAAGCCACAATAGTGGACCACACCTCTAAAATTTGAGAGTGGGTCATGCTTAGTGTGAGTTAGGTGTTGATCGTATAATGGAACAATGGTTTGAGATCTATACATATCTTTGTATACATAGTTTTCTATTCAAATATTTTATTATATTGGTATTTTATTTTCATTTAGTGGCTTTATTTTTCTAAAATTAAAAAATTATTTTTACCACTATTAGTTTTCTATCTTCACCTATTGATTTAATTGTGCTTTACCTCTAATTCTATTTTTTGCCTATTTGATGGTGAGGTGGGGCCACGACATTCTTGCTTATTGCTTTTTTAAATTATGTTATAAGATTTTCTTTCTTTATTTCTCTAAACTAATTTATGTTCTTTCTTAAGCTATTGTATTATACATTTTTTTACTATCATATTATATGATTTTCTCAAATTTTCCTAACACTGATCATTTATTTTTATTGTATTGTATGAGTTTGTTATCATATTATATAGTCATATCAATTGTATTATTATTTAGCTTAAACAATACTATATTATCTTCTCTATTATAGTTTATGTGTCTCTTCTTATACGTATCATATTATATGATTTTTTGTTGTACTATACAATAAGGAATTTTGAGAGCTACAATATTACAAATTTTTATGCCCAGTGTAGGTTACTTGTAATATGTATTAAATGTAAAACAAGAAATAAATAACATGCAATATTGGTGCAAAATGTGTGTTCACTCTCCTAAAACATCTACCCAAGCTCACTACCACGGTTGTCCAATTTTATTAATATTTTGCATCCATGGTTATAAACATGTCTAGGATGTCTTTGTAGACATTTCAAACCCAGTTTTCCATCCTAGTTCTATTCTTTCTAAGTTTGACATCTTAGGTTATTCATTGTCTATAGTTCTTTGCCCCAAGACTTCAACTATACTACTACAACTCCTTTAATGACCTTGCCTACTTTTGTTGGTGGATTGATTCCACATCATTGCTTTTCCTTTTCTTTAAATTTTGAAAAGGTTCTTTTATAAGCAAAACCTTAGTAAAACATTTCAAAAGAAATTTCATGCTCAAATTTAAAAATTATTTTAAGATATAGTTTAAGAATTTTAAAGCTTTTACTATTTTTCTTTAAATCTCAACAATAACATTTAGGATTTTGAACACATTGTCCATACAATGATAAAAAGAAAAATTATATCAGTCCAATCCAATTATAATAGAAAACTAACATATTTAAATTAAAGAAGTTGATGTAATTGATTAAAAATTATTAGTCTTTTACTAGGTCTCAACTTGACCTGAATGTGTTAGGCCAAAAAGGTGTTGAGTTAACTGTCACTTACACACCAAAAAAACATGCATAACCAGTACAACATTGTTGTGACGTTTTAAAAGAGGGGGTAATTATTTAGATAATTATTTTAAGTATTTTAAATTATTGGATACTTAAATTAACAAAAATTTGTATCGCAGTGGTTGACCAAGATTATATTGAAACAAACTATGTACCATTCAAAATGTAAAACAATGAGTTTTATAGTTTTTTTAATTATTTAGAAATTTAAATATTTTTGAGAATATTTAGAAAATTAATTTATTTTTTTGAAAAATCATAAATCATTAAATATAAAGTTTCAGATTATTTGAAGTCATATGACACACTTTTTGGAGAATTTAAATTTGAATCAATCATATAATAGAAATTATAGTTATAAGAAGAAAAATAGGATGAATATTTTTTAAAAAATTATTAAATTATTAGATGATGTTAAAAAGTTTTAAAATAGTTATAGAAAATAATACATTTTATTTGAGTGTAATGATACATTTTATAGAAATTTAATATGTATAGAAGTTTTTATTTATGGTAAAAGGTATTATTTAAATTCTTTTTAAAGAAAAAAAATATTAAAAATGCTAAAATTGTAGGAGGGCATTTGGATTAAAAGATTTTAGAAATTAAATTTATGCTATAATTTGAATGAAAAATACAATATTTTTTTAATTTTGAAAGTATCATTTATCTTTGAAATTAACTGATAAATGAAACATCCAAAACAACCACAAGTAAACCATCGACTGGTAGAGAGATTTGAAAAGAATATTAAGTATGGTGTATCCTCTGCTCCCTTGCAATGTTGTTCATCAAGGTGGAGTGAATCAACATTTTTATCAATTTTGGGAAACCAATAGGGCATGAGAATGAATGGGAATATAAATGGTCCCAATTAAAAACTATAAAATAGAGGATTTGGCAATGGAAAAAGGCTTTTAAAATTTCACTAAGGAATTGGTAAGGATTGTAGGTTTTTATGAGAAGATATAAAGGATTTCATGACCAAGTTTTCACAAAATCTCTAATTTGGGTCTTTTTTAATTTGAATATTTCAGTAAGTGGAATCAAGGTGAGAAAAACAAATTTAGTTGCAGCTTGTGGGAGGCCTTACAACAATTCAACTCTAGGTGTAACCACAATATCAAATTTTGAGCTAGTGGATATCAATCATATGATAAATTTGCTTGATGTTTGGTTCTTGTAAATTATGAGGCTTTGGAGATAGATTTAATGAACTCATAAAAATTTCGTCTTAGTGATGTTGGATGTAATATTTGAGTGTAAATCTCATGCTCTAAATAGAACCTATATTTTATTACTCACGTGTTTAATGTTTACTTATCCTTTTTGTTATGGTCCTATATTTCACTCTACAAAATAATGTTCACGTGTCAATTAGCTTGTGGGATGGAGATTTCATTAAATCTTAAAAATGATTAAAGGCATGAAAAATAATCTTAAATGTGTGAAAAAAAGGAATTTATAGTTGTTAAAAAAATATTTGAAAATGAGCTAAAATCATTATTATGAAAGAGGAGCTAGGTCCACAAGGATTCTAGATATGCCAAGAAATTCATGGAAAGTGTAACCCAAAGAGAAAAGATTCCTTAATGATGCAACCAAAGTGTAATTAAAGAAAGAAAAGATATAGAAGGATATAACCCTAATTATAGAAATTTTCCTTCTAATCTCAATGTAGTGATGTAATTTTTAAACCTTATTAAATTAAAAAGGCTTCAAGGGATCTATATTACAAAATAAAGGTTAAAAAAATTTTAATTGGATTTTTAATTAAATAGCTATTTGTATTTTTATATTGTGATTAATTATATGTTATTTTTATATTAATTTGAAAAAGTAATGACCAAACATGTGGCATAATCCAACTGTGTAATGACTTGCATAAATAGTTGTGTGTTGAGACTATGTCGATGGATTAACCTTTCATTGACATTAATGATTACAGGTTAATATGTTGCATTTTATGATAATCTATGCAAGTAGTGAGAAGAAAAGTTCATCAGCTTAGTTAGTTTGTTCATTTTTATTTTTTTGGCTTAGCAATAATGTATTAAGAACGTTATGATATTGGATAATGTTATTGTAATAGTAGAAATTGGATCATATTCTTACACCATTATTTTATTTCCTCTATGATGGTTATTTTATGAACTAGATTTTTAAAATAGAATATATGTCATTTATATACTTAATTTAGGTTTTTTATTTTTTATCATTGGCTTAGAGTTTAACAAAAATAGTTTGAAAAATTTGGTGATGTGAAGGTTGAAGTGCTACATTTTGGTCATGTGACATGTTGGATCAAGATCATATATATAACATAACATGGCATATGAGTGAGAAAGATAGATTTCTATGTAAAATCATTTGAATATTTTTATCATTTCACTTCTTATTAGAATTAGCTTATAATAAGGTCTTTTCATAACAAATTGATGTGTTTCCCAAAACATGTAATTTCGAGTAAATAGCTATAATGAATGGCTCCTTTGGCTCATATTTATAACACACCATTTTAGATGGTGATCACCACGTTGAACAAGTGCTCATCTTTCATTTTTAAATCTTATCTTCCCTTCACCAACTTTTGTTTTTGCATAATTTGCTTTCATTTTCCCATTTGGATCACTTAAGTACTAAGCAATTCCTTTTTTCCCTTTAGTGATCATTATCACAAGATTCATATTTCTTTAAAGCATGTTATATGTAGTCATTTATATGAAAATATAACAATTACATGGTGAGTTAATCATAATGAATAATATTTTGAATCAAAGATACGTAGATATTATGATGTGACATAGGAAATATAGTAATTAAAATATGGATAATGATCATCTTCAAGATTTTTCACTTTATATCTTGTCAGGTGCTAAGCATCATATAACATCACATCAATGGCTTCGTTTTTTATTGTAATGCTCATGGCTTAAAGTGGATCTTGAAATGCATGTTTCTCCTCACACATCTTAGTTGCTATAGTATTATTATACTACCACCTTTTTCACCAAATCCTTAAAATTCCATTCTTGAGTTTCTTACTAGGTTGCAAAACTTCCTCAACAATAATCTCTCTCACTTCTTATAAACACTCAGTTGTGGATTCTTCTAAATTTCTTAAAAAAACACCATCATGGTAGTCACCTTCTCTCTTTACTTGATTAACACAAGTTTGCATTCTCAGCTTCTCATCTCCTTAAAAGTTTCTTTAGAAGGATGCCCCTCGCCTTCCTGCCTCATGTAATCTAATGGTTTCCCATTGATTAATGTCACCATCACGTCAGTTTACACTTTGTCATGCTTATTTTAGATATAAAATTTGAAATTAGAAATTTTAGTAATTAATTAAATTTTTATTTTTATTAAATTTATAAATCTCAATATTCATTATGTTTTTCAATCGATTTAATGTCCAAAAATTCATCAACTAATTTCAAATGATTTTACTTTACTAGCATTACTTGGTTGGCTATGTTTCACCATTTTTTTATGACAATTCAAAATTATAATAATTGTTCAAATTTAATGTACTCAAAAATAAAAAAAAAACATTTACGTGCTAGTGAGCAATTTAATCTATGGTCACCATACCTTCTTTTTACATTAGGAAAATGTTATTAAGCTTATTCTTTTAAGCTCTTGATCATTACAATTTTTTTTATAAAGTTTTGAGTCTATTTAACACTTTTCACAACTATTTAGTATTTTTTTTTAAAACTTGAAAATAAGTTCTTATCAATTTCAAACTTCTTATTCTAATATCTAAAAAATTTAAACTTTCACAAACTTGGTATCATAGACTTCCAAATAATCTTTTTAGATTGGTCAAGTGACTTCTCTCTTTGAGGTGTTGTACCTCTCTTTTATATTATCTTAAAAGAGTAAAACAAATCTAAAAATATAAAAATACTTTTTAAAAATTCCAAAAAATACCAATAAAATAGAAACTTTTTTATTTTCATAATTTGGGGGTAAAGATGTCTACACATTTTGTGCTAGATGGGAAAACATTAGTCAAACATTTTGATTATCAATCTATTCCCGAATAAATTAATACCTTATATCGATATGTTTGATTAAACAATTATGAATTAGATTTTTAGTCAAGTTGCAATTACAATTTCAAAATGAAAAGGTGTATTCAAAGTTAATTATATAATCCTTTATGTTCTTTATGATCAATCCATAAGACTTGAGCCACACAACTACTTCCTATAATGTACTTGGACTTGGTGGTGAATAAGGCAACATAATTTTATTTATGGCTAGACTATGAAATGAGTGAATTACTAAGTAATTAACATGTGTTACATGTGCTATTTATGTAAGTTTTGCAATTAGTAAAGGTAGCATTCATGTAAAGAATCAAATCAACTCAAATCCTTTCGCAAACTGAGATACTAAAGAACTAGTGTTGGGTTCCAATCAGATACTAAAATATGTGCTTGATAGTTTGATGGTGAGACTCATTAAGACTTTCTTGAAACTTTGCACAATGGCCAACACTAAACACTATATCAAGTTTACAAGTAGTGAGGTAAAAAGTTGCCCTATTATGCCTCGATATAACTTGACAACTATAGTCCGCTATCATCTTTTTCTAATAAGTGTTTGTAGACATGGAGGTGATTTTAGAAGATCTAGTAGTTACTTGGTCATGAAAATAAATATGCAATTTTAAATTTATTTAACTTGAAGTCCAAGGAAAAAAGGCCAATTACACCATCAAGCTCATTTCAAATTCGTTCTTCAACAAATTAGTAATTGTTCCATATAATTTGTCATTTGTTGATCCAAAAATGATGTCATCATTATATATTTGACATACTAATTAATCTTAGTATTCTCAATAAAGAGATAAGTGTCTGCCCTACTCATAATGAAACCATTAGAAATTAGAAAACTACATAAATATCATTACCGTGCCTAATGTCCTTTCTTTAAACCATTTTCACCAATTTGTAGACTTGGTCTACCTTGGCATGTCTTTTAACCCAGGTGGTTGTTGGACACATACTTCTTCATGGATATATCCATTCAAGAAGGTAATCTTCACATCCATTTAATAGAGTTTGAATCCTTTTTACTAGCCGATATATCTTAATAGCTTCAAATCTACCTACCAATGAAATTCCCATAGACATAAATTCCTTCAATTTTGCTATAGTCTTTTAAAATAAACATAGCTTTTTTAACAATAATTCCACTTTCGTCAAGCTTGTTCTTGTAGATCCATTTTGTGTTAATTATCGACTTATTTAGAGAACTAGCGTTAATTCACATCGCTCATTTCTCTCAAATTAACTCAAGTCCTTATTTATTGAAATTAACTAAAATACATGATGTAGTGCTTCCTCTATGGCTTTGGGATCATAGTTGGATATAAAAGATGTATGGTTTGTGTTTTCCCTTATTCAAACACCATTTGTTACATCTCCTATAATTAGGTATTTATGATTATCCTTAATGCATTTCCATCTTCTAAGGTGTTGTCTTTCATAGCCTCTCTAACTTTCTCATTCTTTTGATCATTAAGAGTTTTATCTTCAATGCTCAACCCATCAAATTCCATAATGTGTTCTTGCCTATTTGGCTTATTGGATTCAACAAAGGAGGTTTCATTAAATATCACATGTCTTGGTTCTTCTACCATATAGGTCCTTTTCATGTATACCTACAAGCCTTACTAGTTATCAAATTACCTTAAAATATTTACTCATCTAATTTAGCTTCAAAGTTATTAGTTCTCTCCATTATTTAGAATGTACACTTGCTAAAGAAATGTAACTAAGAAATTTTATGCTTCTTAATTGCATAGTATATTGTATTAATAACTTCTACTTAAAGGTGTTGAAGAACATGATACTTATTTAACATACACCTAGAAATGCCTAATTATGTCTTACTTTTTTCTTTCAACTTCTCCATTTTCTTAATAATTCCTAGATGATGAAATTGTATAAGATATGCCAAAAGCATTACAATAATAAATGAAGAATTCATTCTTGAGCTCACCACTATGGTTGCTCGTAATAAACACTAACGATGCAGTATGCTCTTTACCTAGTTTAGTAATCAATTGAATAAATCTCGTAAATGCATCACTCTTCTTTCTAATAATAGTACCCAGGTATATCTAGAATAATCATCAAATTGTTCTTTTCTTGAAGACTTTTGTGGATAGATAGGCCCAAATTTGGCTAAGTGCAACAACTCTAATGGTCTCCAAATCAACATATCATTTTTTGGGTTTGATAGAGGATTTGGATTGCTTGCTCATCTAACTTGAGCCACAAGTTTTCTTAACATTCCATTACCAATTGGTTAACGTACTAACTTAGACATATCTAACATGTTTCTTAATTGTAGAAGAACAAATATGACATAATATTTCATGCCATAGATCAGCATTATTATTCTGGGAAGACACTCTAAGTGACTAGCTTCAGCAACCTTTAAATCTAAAACATAAGTGTTAGTCTTCCTAAGAGAAATAATAAGTGTTTTTTGTCCTAACTAATTGCACATTGCTTAGAATAAAGATAACATTGAATATTGAGTCACACAACTAACTAACACTAATAAAATTATACTTTAAAACCTTAATTAATAAGACCTTTTTAATAGAGATAAAAGAGTTACTTATATTGCCTATATTAATGTCCTTCTTATTGGATTTATCTCAAATTTTAACTTTACCACCATCAAATTCTTTTTGTTAGATGAGCATTATAACACCTTTTATTAAATGCCTAAAACATCCATTATACATTTACCACATGTTATCCCTAGTCTTATCAAGGAGGCATGCTTACAAGAACCAATTAATGATTAGATTTTTTGACTTAAACTATTTTGGGTCCATTTTATTTAGTATCAAGCATATTTAAACTACTTTTTCCTTTATAATGTACATTACTTCTAATATGAAAATGTGTAGCATAAGTCTAACTCTTAAACAATAATCATAACATGGTGAGTTAGAATGAGATGTAATATAATAAGAAAAGCTTTAAAGGCATGAGATCTATAGTGTAATACATGACAATAAGAACGAATCTACTTGGAACTAATCTAAGTTAGATAGTTAATTTTGGATTTTAAATAATCAAACTTGTTTATTCATCTCTTATAGCATTCTAGTTCAAATATCCAACATTAATATCATTTAAAAAACCTCACAATCCTAGATAACTAGCATGACCATTTTTTAATTTCCTATACTTATTTTTAACTTCTCATATTTAAGAAATACTTCAAGTTCCTCATAATCTGCATGAGAATAAGAAGTATAGCTTACCTTGTCATCATTGAAAGTAGGTGTGAAGAATACCACCTTTTGTCATCAAAAAAATTAGACCATCTTTCATCTCCTCAACAATTGAAGAAGACTAATGAGAATTAGTCCAAGAAGCGTCCATTTCTTTCTTTCTTTGGCTATTGATCTTATCAAATCTCTCAAGGTATGCAAAGTAACCAAGATGAATATGCCCAAGCTTTTTACATTCATGGCAAATGGGCTCTTCTTCAATATACACCTTTCTTCTTGATCTTCGCTCTTTTCCTATGCATTTATTCCCAACACAACATTGGAAGTATGCATGATAAACTATGAGTGATAAGGGTTACTTCATCATCACTTGAAGATTCTGAACTAGATGTTGAGCTAACCTTCAATGTGATGGGCTCCTCAATTTTTCTTATTTTCTTATTCTATCAAAGGCTTCTTATACTTTATTTTGGCTAACTCCATCTTGTTTCTATTGAGCTCACCTAAAATTCGATCAAGTAAAAGTGTGAAGATGTCTTTGGTTGCTGTAATGGTTGTTACCAAAGGGTCATATTACTTTATTAAAATTCATAAAATCTTATAAATCTACTTAACATTAGGAAAACTTTTTCTCAAATTTGACTATCCATTAGTGATGTTAGTAAATAGAGTATATAATGACATAATGGTCTCATCGAGTGACATTCAAAATAATTCATAATCCCCCATCAGCAGATTAACTTTAATCTTCTATTCTTAAAAGGTACCCTCAAAGGTAACTGCCAAATTTTTCTAGATTTAGTGGGAAATCTTAATATTTGTGCTTTTTATCAACATTTAATTCATTAATGGACTTTGTAATAACAATGCCATTAGCAACTTTTGTAAGAAAAACAAATGAATCTCTACAATGTTGCAAATATCATGGTCTATAAATTTAAAAAAGATTTGCATTCTATTTTTTCAATATAAATAAAATTTACCTTTATAAAAATGTTTACGATGAGAATATGTTCTTTCACCTTTGTAATTAATTCCACTATCTCATTATAAGCCATCCAAATTTTATTTCATGAATTTCTTCCTTCGATGTAACTAAGCAATAATACCACTTATAAGAATGCATAAGCCACAAGAGGAGGATGAATTGCATCTTTTAAAGAAAATTATGTAGTACTTTCAAAAGCATTGTGTAAGGACAATAATTAAATTATGTGAAAGAAATAACACAAAGCATTTTCTTATTGTTCATTCCAAACTTGGATCAACAACCATCCTTAATTTAATGACCAGGCTTGCTACACTTAAACATATTTTTTGAAATGACCATTAGGTGAAAACTCTTTCAATGATGATCTAGAGGGGAGCAATGAGTGGCCCAAAGGGACCACATATAACCAAGGCTTAAATGAATCAATTTCAAGAATGGTTAGAAAGAAAAACATGATTTTTTATTATAAGAGCTTTACAAAGAACATATAACCTTTATCAAGTTATCAAGTGGCATAATCTTCATGAAAATTAATATGAAATAATATTAACCAACTAGTGAAGTAAAACAAGATGAATAACTTCAAATCTACTTTGTAATAGCTTTAGCATAGTTATAATGCTCAAATGTAGAGGTGAACAGTAAGGAAACTAGTTGAAGTAAAAATACATCTTCTAATCAATGTGTGAAAATGTGTTGGTTCATTCTAAAGTATTATTAAGTCTTTTTTATAGTGTAAAAAGAATAAAAAGCCTTTAAAGTCAACCCCAAAGGTTATCCAGTGGCTAAATTATAATTTTCTAAGTGATTAACAAGTAATTGCATGATTTTTACTTTCATACATATTCTAAAATCACATGGATCATACTATAGGGTACTACTAAATGAGTGATTACCCTATGCATAAAATTATTTAACCTTTTATTTCTTTAACATTATTAGTTTTAACAAAGAACTATATTATAAGTATAAATCATACTATCTAATATTCTCCAATTTAGTTTATTCAATTCTCAATCTCTCTATTAGGTTTGTTCATACTTGCATGATGAATCACATTATACTATATGATATTCTTTATTTAGTTCATCTAATAATCTCTTTTTTATTAAAGATCATACTTGTGTGATGGGTTGTATTATACTATACAAAGCATTCTTATTTTTCACACCATTTGGCTACTAATCTCTCTAAACTATTGTACTATATGATACCAATGTACCAAATTATGTGAGACATCTCAGGTTCACTTATTAACTAAGATTACTTAGATCCTATATGGATCATTTTTGTAGAATTCCCTAGTATCATATTAAGCACACAATGGTGTTTTTACTCTTAGTCATTGTGATTAGCCTTATAACCAAGTTATCTTGCATGATAGGTTCTAACATATCATATAATTCACTTTACCATACTAATTAGGGCATGAATCATAGACTATGATCTATTCACATATTTATAATCTAAAATCCACATAATTAATTGTAACTAATCCACACAAATGTGACATGTAAGAATTACAATGTACTTCCATAAACTATCATTTTTGAAAAAATTATTAAGAAAATCATAAGCCTACAAAACCCATAAAACAAATAGTAGATATAATATATTATATAGACATGAATATAATGAAAAAACTCACAATAACTTAATTTAAAATCAAACATCAATCACAAATCCTAATACAAAAAATAGAAGCATCAACAATTCTCAAAATTCATATAATTATTATATCTTTGGTCATTGCAACATTTTGTTTGATGATAATAAAATCATTGTGTTGGTTTTTGTAATTCTTTTTTAGTATATTTTAGGTCATGCATCTTAAGCTTTTATAGGATCAATCAATTAGATACTTTTGACCAAATATCTCTTAGAGTAATTCACAAGTGAAATAATGACAAATAGAATTAATAGCCATGCTCTAATAGTGGCTTTAATGGCATATCAAGGAGTCATTGATCAAACTCTTGATAGCGTAGCTAATTATCAAGAGTCCATCTTTAAGACATCTATTGGCTTGATTGTCTATCCTATCATTTGTTCATAAATGATATAATTAAGTTACATAACCTTATTCATAAATATGTATGATCAATTGTTTCTTATGCACTATTATTTTAGTAGTTGTAAAAAATTCTATTATTTCAAGTAGCTAAAAAATGCTTTAAAAGCAAAAAAAATAAATAATATATAGAACAATGTTTTACAAAAATTTATCCTAAGAACCCACTCCTTGACTAAGCCTAATTCCTTGAGCCAAGTGGCCCATAGCGGTAGCCATTGGGTGTTGAGGAGCTGTGGGTCAGGAGACTGGTTAAAGCCAAGTTCAGTTGGGCTCAAATCCTAATCAGGGTATTATTCAGTAATAGCTTGGGTTACATTAGCTGATTGAATTACTTCTAAACTGGCTCAAATGTAATGAGTCCAGTTAGACCCAAAATTGTCAAGTAATGGGATCAAGTTAAGTCAAACCCATACATATATGCCTAGGTGACTTGGGCCATAACTTTCCAAGAGCACTAGAGAGTAGCCAACTCCATTAAAATGACTTACATGTATGATGGTAGTATTATAAATGAAAAAACTTCATGTAAGTTGTATAATGTGGGACTAAATAATTACTACTTGTTTGCTCCTAAACTAGATCAAATTAAAGTCATCTGGTGAGGCATTTTCATGATTGTATGGTCATGATCATGTTAGCCTCCTTGAATAATAAATTACATCGAATTGTCCATTTTAAAAGCAAGATAAATGCTTGAGATCTTCTTTACATTTGTGAATAGTGCATTTTATTTAGTTATTTATCTAAAAAAACTTGATCAAATAGTTGAGAGCACCTTTGCTTTCATGAATAGTGATATTGTGCATCATCATCATCCATCCAATGTGGAGGATCTAATGATCTAGATCAAATCTGATAGTGATTAAAATATAAACCATTTATTTATTTTTTGATTAGACAATGTGTACCATCCACCTAAATGGATGGTTGTCACAGTTCCCACTCATATTTAGTATTTTATAAAGTTGTTTGTGTTTGTTTAGAACTTCAAAATACTTTTTTGTAATGGTTATTTTAGATGACTCTTTCCTAGCTACTAGAAAAATATTATTTTACTATGAATTACCCTAATATAAATAAAAGATCCTTTGGAGTTAAATAGTTGATGATTTTACTTTGATAACATCTATATTTTTGGAAGTATAATATACAAAAATTTGTAATCTAATTTGGAAGCCTTTATTGGAACCATGTTTGCAACTCATTGCAAATCATTTTTCTTCTTCCTAACTTTAACATTCTTTTTATTTGCACATCTTATTATTGACTTCTTTAAAATTGATTTTTATTTTCTTATTCATTTATTATTTGTTTTAAAAAGTTATATTAAAATAAAATCTTTATTGATTCTATTTTTCTTAATAAGATTGGTGCAAATCAATAAATATTTTGATTTACTATTTCAAAATTAGATCCTTTAGGTTGTTGCAAGCTTCTTTATATGTGTATTCATATTTTAATATTATATCAAACATAATCTATGAACTCCTATCATGTATATACTTTTATAAGTGTATATTGAAATATTATGGTTATCTATTACTTAGTATTGTGCTTCAATATCGAAAGCTTTTAATATTAAGATTATGATGGTGAAGCCTTACCTATTGTAGTAAAATGGCGTAGTTTATAAATATTATCACTTTCTACTTTAGCAAAAGATAATGGTTTTGATAATATAATTCTACTCAGGTTAACAATTGGTGGATGTAGGCATGAGTTTAGCTAAACACCTAAAAATTTATTTATCTCCCTTAATATTCTTTATAATGTAATTTATGATATTTAATATATATATATATATATATATATATATAAGCAAAATAAATTTTATCAAGCATAAAATATATTATTAAAAAAAATAAAATCATAATATTTTTAATTTCTTTATACATATTTATTTAGAAAATTATTAAATTAGTTATTTTATGATCACCAAATTTTCATTTAGAAAAAAGTTTTCAAAATAATAAAAAGTTTAAAAGCACAATTACATCTCACCTGTGTGCATTAACCTAGCACATATTATATCAAGCGGTATTAAAGAAGATTACATTGAGGGAATACATTTATAAGAGAAGATCCCATTTTTTCTCACACTTCCTGTGTTTGTTGAATTATTATTTACATTTTTTACTTCATCGATCTACCCATGTTTGAAGGTTAATACTTTGCTTTGTTAAAAAATGAATTTAAGGTTTTTATTTTAAATGTTAGTGTTGATTTATGGTTATTATTTGAATACACTTTTATTATTTGAAATGGATTTTATAAGCATTCTAGAAGTTTATGGAAAAGAAATGCTAAAGGAATGAGCAATCTTTATTTTTTTTGCCTCAAACAATTTGAATCAAGATTTGTCATATAAAATTTTCTTAAGTCTTTATCAGAACTAGAAAATTTATATGAAAAATAGGTCATGCTTCCAACCTAAGATAAGAAGTAGATGAGAAATCAAAAAGAAGAAATAAAGAAAGAAGAAGAGAGAAATTTTATGCACCTCAAAAGTGACTTCTTCATTCCAAGATTCACAAACTAATTTCTTCCTTCAATCTTGATACTCATATTGTTAGTGATGATGAATTATCTATTTCTTCTGATAAACTTATAATAAAATATAAGAAATTGATTAAGATGTATGCTAGGCTTAAAGTGAAATATGGTAAACAAGAGTATAATGCTTACTCATTGGAAAGGCAATGTAATGAGCTTAAAGATGGAAATGATTAACTTCAAAGTTATTTAATCAAGCTACTGATTTAAGTACTTTAGAAAATAAATTTAATGAATGTGCTACATCCTTATCTTTGTGCAATCCATGTATTGATTTTTTGAAATGCAAAAATATTTCTTTAAGAGATTAAAATTATATTTTAATGAGAAAACTAGGAAAGTTTAGCTTGATAGAAAAAGATTTAAATGATTTGAAAGAATATTTTGCTAGTATACCTTCATGTTCTTCTACTTCTTACGTTTATGTTCATTTATATATGCCTTTACTTGCTCTATCGTTTACTCATATGAATAGAAATAATAGTATTGTAAATATAGATTCTAATATTATAGCTTATTTGGCTCAAAAATATAGATTGAAATATTCATATGCACATGTGAAAAATAATAGAAGTTATTCTCTTCAACATATGCACAATCATGCTTCATTATTACCTATGTGTTAAGAAATAATATTAGTTGGCATATTTTTTATTTTCATATTAAATTGCATGTTTTATGTAATTATTATGATAAGCATGGACATATTTCTTATGATATCTCAAATAGAAAATCTAACAATTTAAAAGAACATAAAAATGAATGGATTCCTAAAAGAATAGTTTTGAAAAAAAACCCTTAGAAAAGTATCTTAATCACACATTACCACAACTACACCAAAGATGTTTTGGGTTCCTAAATTTAAAGCTTAGGTAATATTGGTGCATCTCCATAATTAGGACATATAGAGACAAGCTTTTCCTTGTGAAGTTACATGTGTCTCACTTACAAAATATGTGTGGTCCTTATTTTTAGGATAAATAGTTTAATTTTCTTAGTAGTTTAATTAGAATTATTCAATATCTCTTTAAGTAAATTGGGTAGATTATGTTTCCATATAAAGCTTGAATGTCAAATATTAGCTTAGTTAGAAGAATCTTAGGAAGATGTGAGTATCCAATTTACAATATTTTTTTATTTGTTATCATGAAGAATTAGGTCAGGATAGTCTTATACTTAGATTACTTAGTTATTAATATAAGCAATAAAAATTTATTTAAAATATCATTAAAGTCAAGTGCACTTAGTTGAATTAATAATTACATATGGTAAGTTCAAAATGCTTTTTAAAATGATGTAAGTTATGAATTCTAGAGATAGATTTTAAAAGAATTCAATTTGGTGCTTTATGTGTTAGATAGTGTTTAGACATATTAAGCTCTTAGATAGTGTTCAGACACATTAAGGACACAAGAATAGTGATTAAAACCTAGAGATTCATTGAAAACTCTAAAGAATTTTAAGAAAGTATTATTTTATTATTCCTTCTTAGTTTTGATGAATTTTGAAATACATTATTGTTTGTAACAATATCAAATTTTGTTTACCAAATCACTACCTATTGAAACCTTTCACAATATCATATCATTCATTAGTATGATTAAAACTTTTGAGTGATTACGAAATGAGACGATTCTAGTGTAATAACTTTGGGGGAGCAAAGGCTAAATTTTAGGGGGAGTTAACAAGTTTATTTATTAATTATACCCTTGGTTATTATTTGTTTAAACATTTAATAAATTGGATTAAAAAAAATAATTTTCTTGGATAAGAATTGGAATGTTGTTTTTATGTTATGAAAGAGAATTAAAGTGCTGGAATAAAATTTTTTTTATTCTCTATCACCACGTTAAAGTTACAAATAATTTTTATAAGTTCACTCTCTTGGTCTTTATAGTTAAAATTGAAAGTAAGTGGTATACTAATTAAGAATTAATTGAAGTTCTTAAAACTTATAGATGCATATCCATAATGTTATTATGTATCCTATTTTCATTAAGAACATAAAAGACAGGTAAGTCCTCTATAAGCATGCTTAAACTTATGATTTGTTTTAAGTTAACTTATATTAAGCATTACTAAAAGCACACATAAGGAGAGTGATAGAATTCAAAATTATATGTTTAAGTTACTAAACTAAACATGGATAGAATGCATCACAACTAATAAGTATATTTATATTTGTACAATACTAAAATATTTTATTATAAAGCTTAACGATTAGCTTTTCTTTAAGCTTATCAATTAGCAAAAACTTTTTGTATTTTATCTTTTTTTAACAAAAGATTTATTCTACTCTAGTAGTATTTTTTAGCATAACCCTTTGTTTGTATGTTTTACTTTCGATTTATCTTTTCGTGCAAGACAAAATGAGTGCGAGATTGTTTGGAATGAAAAACATTCATTATATCTCAAGTTTGTGAAATCAATTATATAATTTTCATTGAGAGGAAGCATGAATGAAGGAGCATACGTATGCTTGCATAATTTATATTTTTTCATTTCATTATTTTTTCAATGGTTTTGTCATCATCAAAAGGGACAGATTATTGTAACCTTGGTCATTATACCACTTATTTAATAACAATAAAATTATTGTATTAATTTTTCTAATACTTTTCTTGAGTGTGTTTTAGGTCATGCATCTCAAGCTCTAATAGGACCAATACATTGAAGAGTGTTGAACCAAATGTCTCATAGAGTAATTCACAAGTAAACCAATATCAAGTAATATCGTTATCTTTGCTCTAGCTGTGGCTTAAATACTATTCATGAAGCTATTGATCAAAATCTTAGTAGAGTAGCCAACCATCAGGAGTCTATCTCCAAGATATCTACTAGTTTGATTATTTATTTTATCACATATTTACATACAATTATGTTACATAACCTTATTCATACACATGCACAATCCTTTTAAGCCGATTGACATGTGTGATGGAATTATTATAAATGACACCAACTTCATTTAAGTTGTGCAATGTAGAAAAAAATGATTGACACTTATTTGCCTTATAATTGGAGTGAATTAATGTTGTTTGACTGAGCATTTTGATGATAAAAAATTATAATCATGTCAAGCTTCTTGAACATTAAATTACACCTAACCATCCATCCAAAAAGCTTGATTAAACAACTGAGATCTTTTTCACATTTTTCAATAATGCATTTCGTCTAGCCATCCTTCCAAAAAGCTTGATTAAATGGCTAAGAGCTTCTTTACCTTCATGAATAGTGATCTTGTGTATGATCACCATCCATCTAGTATGAGGGATCTAATGATTCTAATGAAATCCTACCAAGATTAGATCTAGACCTTATATCTATTGCTCTAATTAAATAGTGCAAGTTTCATCAGCCCAAAACAAATTACTGTCACTGCTCAATGTGTTTAGTATTCTAAAAAGCTATTTGTGTTTGTTTAGAACTCTAAAATGTTTGTTTGTAATTACAATTTTATGTCGCCCCTTTCTAACTGTTAGAAAAATCCTATTTTAGTCTAAAATATTCTAAGATATATCGAGAAGCTATTGGAGTTGAAAAGTTGATTTTACTTTGATTGCATCAATATTTTTGTAAGAGAAGGAACAAAAAACAATTGCTATCTGATTTCGATGACTTTGCTGGAGCCATGTCTGCAACTCATTTTTCTTCTTCCTTACTTCAACTTTCTCTTTAATTGCATATTTTATTGGTAACTTCTTTATAATTGATTTTTTTTCTTATTCCTTTTTTTAATTTTTCACAATCATTGATAGCATCTTCTATAAAATAAAATTATGTAACAAAATTTTCAAAAAGATAAAAAAACATTTAACAACACATTGAGTATTAATTGCTTAAGTATTGGAGCATTCAACATTTTTAATCATATTACATATTACAATTTACATTTATTAAATGCTAACGTTCCATTGCATGCCAAATTATGTTAAATTGACATTAATATCATTCATTTACAATTCACATTTATGTCACGCTTCATATTCTAATGCATGTCAAATTCATGTAGAGTTCACATTCATGTCATACATATGGAAGGAAATATCCTAATGCTTACTATACCCTTCACATAAATAGACAATGAAATCTTTTAAATCTCTTTATATAGATCCTAAAGAGCAATATATATAAACCAAATGCAGTGCACTAGCAAACTTATAAATTCTCTTTTAGACAAACAATTCATATGAAACAATATGATGGTGCACGCAATGTTGTGCTTTTTTATTTAAATCACTTTAATACACAACCATATGTTTATATTTTTATTTTTCATATTATTTATTCCAATTCTCCATTTACTTAGAAGCCTCTAATAGAAGCTACTCCTTGGTGACCCCACTCACGTGGACATCACCCTTTGTTCACTCTCCACTCTTATCAATTTTGAAAGTTTTGGTTCATTGTCTTCTCTTTTTTTTTTCGTACTTTTATTTTTTCCTATTATTATTCCACCTAGAAGCTTGTTATAGAGCTGTTCCTTGGCAATTCCACTCTCTTAAGATATCACACAATGTACACTTCTCACCCTCATTAGTGGTAAAGCTTCTACTCATTCAATTTATATTATTTCATTTAATTAACTTTTTTCACTTCAAAATGTACCAGATACAATCACAAATTCTATTCTTTGCTTAACTTCTTAGTTATTTCTTTTTCCAAACATTTATAGACCAATTTTCCTTCTTTTTTAATGGCATTTTCAGCACTTTTTATTTCTCATAGCTCACTAATCACTTTTTATTTCTAATGGTTCATAACCACTAAGGTATTTTTCAACCATGTATATTTGTCATGGTTCATTAATTGCTAAGGCTTTTTTTAGCCTTAGTTCCTGTTATTTAACTAACTATTGAGACATATTTCACTCTTGATCTTATCTTTTGATTCATTAATTACTAATGCATTTTTTAACCTTTAACATATCTAATGGTCCTTTAACCAGTCAAGCCACTTTAATGGCTTGGTATCTTTATTCTCATATGCAATATTACACATTTTTGAAAGCTTATAAAGTTAACATGAAATTCTTAACATGCCATGATACTTACAAAATCTACATGTGTTGCCATAACATGCTTGAATGATCAATGTATCACATGATTCTTATTCTATAAAGTTTGCAAATTTAACATGTCAAGCCATTCTTTATATGACACTTGCATGTTTGATCATATACTTTGTTGAGAATTGGATTGCATGATGTTTACAAGAGCATGGATGAATTGTGCAAATTTCAAGCTTAAGATAATTTGACAACTCAAATAATTTTGCAATAGTAGTCTTTTTTGCTGTTAATAGCTATTCTAAACAAGTTTAAGAAATTATTGTTGAGTTTTATAAAATTGTTTTATGTATACTAGAAAGATAAAGAATATAATAAAATTTTTAGATAATTTAATCTAAACCTAGATCGACATCCACTCCTAGAAAAATGGCTAGGATTGTACTAAATTCAATCCAATATTGCCATAGCCAACTACAGTAAACCTAAACAATAACAACTCTAATTTTTACCACAGCCAAGTAAGGGTGAATAGAAACAAATGTCACTCTCATTTTTTCATAGCTAAATAGAGGTCTATCTCACTCAAAAGAGTTCACAATAAGTATACAAATATTCATATGAATAACTTATTAATATGCAAAATCCTATATTATTCACTTGAAAGAATAATAACACAATATTTAAATGTTGTAGAAGGATTTTGCCAAGTAATATGTAAAGCTTTGATGTAATTAAAGAAGGATTGATGCAAATAAAGATTTGAATGTAACAATAAGTAGTTCTTCAATTTGAAGCAAAACCAATGGCTCTTGTTTGATTTTCTATTCTAATGATTTTCAAGTTACTTCAATAATTTATTCTAACTTAATGCACTCTTATTTATACTTATTAATCATTTAATAGCATTTTAAAAGTTGTTACAATTAAAATGAACTTCCTCAAGTGATTTAACAAGTTATTACAAGTTTTGGCAATACTTTGTACTACTAAAATCATTGGATCATACTAGGGCAATAGGTAGATAGAGCTATTCGCTTAACGAATGGCTCTCTAACTAGTCGAAGTTTACTTGCATAAAATACATCATATGAGTATGACAAAAAATGTTGTAATTTATAATCATCAATCAACACACTTTGTTACAAGTCATATAAGAATAATACAAGACAATTATGAAAATCATGCACATCAATATAGTTACATAAAGAGTTCAATAGATCATACATATCCAATAAAGGGATTGTATGTGTATGATAATTTTTTCATTGTTATGTGGATTTCCTTACATGATATGATATCGTAACATTATGAAAGCTCTTACTTGGGAGTAACCGACCAGTTAATTCACAATTGTATGATAATATTATCATGCTAATATGAAGGCATTTCAATTTCAGCATTTTAGTTGTATAGGATGATCAATCTCATATGTCATAAGGGATCTTATTTGTATGACTCAATTTAACATGTAATGAATGCTTTTTATTTCAATCATTTTCTTCTCCCATTTTTTATCATGCATCAAAAGATAAAAAAATAGAAATCAAGTAATTAAGGGGTGTAACTCTATTCATTATTATGAATGTGAAAACAAAAGACCAAGAGTTCATATTAAAGTCACTTATTGAAATCAAAATAAATAAAACATGTGGATATATGAAAAGTAAAGCACATTCATTGCAAACAATTTTAAAAAATCCAATTTGAAGAAAATAAAACAAATGAACAAGCTAAGAATTTAAAAACCTAAACAATTTCCTATAAAAGGATTTCTCGCTATTTTTAATTTAAATATGTGAACCATGAAAAAAAACAAGACAATTTAAGAACTAGATTTTAGAATTCAAACAAATTAAGGTTTTGCTAATTTACAATCATGCACATCACTGTTTCTAAGTACATTGTTTTTCTTTTCTTTCCACACATAACAAGGGTACCTAGACATAACATTGATTCTAATCTTCCTCATTCAATAGTTATAACTAAGAGATGATGCATAAGAGAAATTTTCTAAAACATCCATAGGCTTATGATTTTGGATTGGAATATGACTATGCAACAAATGAGATGGAGAAAAATTTGAATGCATATTTATTCAAACACAAGTTTCTCCTTAAATTCAAAGTAATTGATATAGTGAGCTCATCTCAAGTAGTTTCAAATTATGTGAACATTGTTGATTCTTTTCATTTAACTCATTACACAAGCAAAGATAATTTTTGTGGTATTTCTTTGAACTTTTATATTTCATAGAAAGCAATTTGAATGCATCAATCAAGTCAAGTAAATAGGTTTCTAATTAATTAGGAGAGAGTTTTGGTACCTCATTGTTTTCACTCCTAGATGAATCACAATGGGCCATAAGAGAGATTGGATTTTATTTTCTTCCTTATACATAGCATGGAGACGCAAGTTCATCGGCTAAGAGCCAAAGTAAATTCTTCTCCTTTTCATTCTCCTTAAGACTTGAGGATAAAGAAGATGGATCTAAATTACTCAAAGTAGAAGCCATGGCTTTCTTCTTCTTCCTTTCATGAACTTGTTTTACTTCAAGCATTCATGACAATGTGCCTATCTTTACTTTTCCCTTCTATTTTATGATTCTTTAACTTCCTCTTGTTCTTCTATTAAACCCTTCTTAAGCATTTTGGTTAAAAGTTTAGTAATTCTACCATATTATTACATGAAGATTGATCCTTAGATGTAGATGAATTAGTTATCAAACCATAATTTCTTTCTACTTTTGCTTAGTATGAGATTCTTCTTCTCTTCTCCTTTTAATCTCCATCTCATTGGTTAAGTTCTCCATGCTATTTGTCCATCGAGAGATGGTCCAACTTCTTGGACTCTTTGATGATAGTCACTAAGCAAACACCTTTGGCAACACCCATAATATCTCCCTCACTTATTTTAGAATAGAGAATCCCCTACCAAGATTGGAAATTTCTTTCATAATGTTAGTAAACTTTGTAAACATATTGTTAATGGCATCTTTACTAATCATACAACATAACTCATACTCATACATTAGATTAAACTTGGGCTCCTTAACTTGAGTGGTTCCGTCGTATATAACTGCAAGTTTCATGCAAACATTATGAGTAGTTTTAAGATTCATCACTCTATTAAATTTTGTAGTTGAGAGACCACAATGGAGAATATTCAATAATTTAGCATTAATTTGAGCACTATGATGAATGTCGTTCTAATAAAATCATTAACAAGCCTTTTCATAATAAATTTAAACTCATTCCCAACTACATTCGAAAGTTCCAAATCATCCAATGTAAGAAAAATTTCGTACAAATTTTCAAATACAAATAAAAAATATCCTTTGAAAGGTTGTGGAAAATAGGATGAAGCCTCTTCCTCCAAGATACCATGATTAATTTCTAATTTGTGAAACATTATGAGTGCTTTATCATTGGAATTTCTTCTTTTGATTCAACCTTACTCTTATACCACTATTGAGAATTCAAAAGTGTGATGTCTACAAGAGATAGGATGAATTATATAAATTTCTATCTTAAGCTAATTAAAAAGCTCTAATAAGTTTATAATGAAAGTATTTTATGCTCTTAATTGCTTTTGTAAGAAATTTTAGAAATTATTGTTTGGCTTTGTAAAACTTTGTGTGAGAGAGCAAGAAATAGAAAATACAATTAGATTTTAGATAGTTTGATCTAAACTAAAATTTTAGCCAAATGACTAAGCTTATGCTAAAATCTACTCTCATTTTGTTGTAGCCAGATGGGATAAAACTAAACAATAACCACTACGACTTTCATATAGAAAAATAGAGGTGAAGATAAACAAATACTACTCACTTTTTGTCACTATTAGGTACAATTCAATCTTACTGTAAAATAGCTATACAAATATTATAACATATTAATAGTTCAATAGCACACAAACACCTATACAATTCACTTGATAGAATAATAAGACATAATATTCTAAAAGTTATAGAAGGATTCGACATAACCATATTCAAATTTTAGAAGTAATAATCGATGGAATTAAGTAAATAAATCTAAAAAATGTAGCTATAGGATGAAGGCATTCTTCAATGTGAAGAACATCCCATGACTCTAGTTTGATTTTCTCTTAATGATTTTCATGTTAGTCATGAATTTATCATTACTCAAAGGCATTCTTATGTATGCTTATTATCATTTAAGACCATTTAAAGAAGTTAAATCAACTAAAATGGCATTCTAAAAATGATTGAATTACCCATTACAAAATTGTATGACTATTTTTACAACTATGATTGTTTGCTCATACTAGGGTAATAAATAGATAGAGTTTATAGCCCTATTAAATTCTTCTCATCTAGTTAAAATTTAGTTACATAAAGCACATCATACTAGTATGATAAATAATATTACGCTATAGGACATTTACTTAACACACATTGTTACAAGTAATATCAACATCATACAAGATGATCATAAAGATCAAACATATCTAATACAATTATACGAGTGCATTTTCTAAGATCAAAAGATTCTACACATTCCACAAGGGGACATATCTGTATAATAAAGTTTGCATTGCTCTCAGGATTTTCTTGTCTAATAGAAAATCATAACTTTACAAAAACTATCACTTGAGAGCGATAGTCTAGTTGATTTGCATCTATATGATACTAATATCATATAAGTACAAAGAAATTTAAATTAGTATATTTTAGTTATAAAGGATAATCAACTCGTTTGAAATCAGGGATCATATTCATATGACAATTTAAAATTTTTACATTTAAGTTTTTATAAGTTTTTTTTGTAAGAGAAATTTATTGATAATCGATATAATAATAAATATGGTATGCCAATATGTTTTAGTCTCAATGTTGTTGATCACAAAACCAAGATTTTAGCACTAATATGTGGTTGAATTTGTGCAAATACAATTTTTGATATTTGATATATATTGGCTAAAAAATTAAAGCAAGGATTTAGACCTTGAAGAGCATGAACATTGAGAAACTTTGCTTATGGTGCTTCAACCATAACATCATGGAACTCAAATGCTCTCTCCAGAGTGGCTAAACTACAAGGAGTTAAATTATTCTATTCAAGAACTTTGTAGCATGTTTAACCCTTACCCTTTTAGAATGTGACACTCAAGGTTATTGATTCTATTCTTGCAACATATTTTAGAAAAGAAAAAATATCTTTTTTATTTTTAGTCAAAATCAGGATTAATAATAAAAAATAATGTTTTTAAAATGCTGAGTTTAGTCACTAACTATTAATCATATAGTATGTTATTCATTATCATGTTTGGATGAATTTTATTTTAGCTTGGGAATTTTAATTATAATGACATCATACAAGAATGATATACTCATTATACAAGTGCAATTGTCACCTAAATTTAGGATAATTAAGATACGATTAGTCACATAAGTTATCAAGCATATACATTTATTGTCCCTTAGCTAGGAGATGAGTTTTGCCTTGCATCATATGCATATGAAGCTCGTTTCATACAACTATGTAGCTTACTTTCTGTCAAGATTCATGCTTAGTATTGGTCAGACATGTATGATTTCAATTTCATATCAATATGAAAATATGTTAATCTACAAGTGCTACATGTACAATATGAACTTTTCCTATTATATAAGTTGTTTTAGCACTTATTATTCCTTATGCTTATAGTGCATATTAATATGATCATTATATTATTATAGAAAGTCTTAATTTATTTTTATTTTTTCCCTTGTATTATACGAAGTTCATGCATCATATATGTACATGCTTGAATTATTACACTTCAGTGTCATATGTGTATAGCATATTTATCATATAAGTACAAGGAAAAGCTATTGGAATTTTACCAAATAACAAGATAGCATATGCATCAAGCTAGTATGATCAATGTTGAAACCATTACTTTATATATTTCTTAAATTCTTCATTATTATATCACAATGATAGTAGTATCATATTAGTGCATTCAGTTGTTAAAAATTTTTGTTAAAACTCGGATGGTCGGTGCATCAAGATCATATGATCAGCATTAAAACCATTAGTTTATGTATTTTTTAGATTGTTCATCATCATGCTATAATGTCAATAATACTATATTAGTACATTTAATTAAGAAGTTTTGCAAATATACTAAGATGATTTAAAATTGAACTAATATGTTATATTAAGTACACTTTTATCACTATCATACAAATATGATAGTATATATCGTATGAGTACGATCTATATTCTAGTTAGAGTAGACTAAGTAAAATTTGAATCATACAAGAATTTGTAGTTTATGATCATACTGTATAACATTTACCATAAAACTTGGGTTTTGTAAAAATATATTGTGTGATTTTGATCTACCTTCATACAATAAATATCAAAGCTTAGGCATTAGTTTCTATTTTGAAGTTGCATAATACGAGAGATATCTTAGATTTATATGATACATTATTTTAATCCTTTTGAGACTAGTTGTATCCCTTTATAGACCTTGTTGCCATTAGACCTTTTGCTAGACATATTAATACGATGAGACATGTAGTCATCTAATGACTATATTTTAATTGTTTTGGAAATTCTAATTAATTGTTGTTGTTTTCAGAATTGATTTTGGGATTGTGATTAGTATAAATAAGTGTTTAATTTTAGAAAAAATTAAATGAATGTTTCAACTTGTAAGATTCAATTTTTAAAGCAAAAGGCTTTAGAAGCAAGTTGTGCATTTTATTGTTATTATAATTGTAGCTAAGAAATTTGTTTGCATTTCATTTTTTCTATCAAAACAAATTTTATTATGGTAATTTACATTTTCATTAGATAGTGCCATAGTTCTTGAAAGAGGATTTAAGGTAATAAGTTTGTGTAAAGGTAAATTTCTTGAAACTTAAATCTTATAATAGTTGGTTATTTTTGTTATTGCTTAGTGTCTCCTCTATGTGCCAATTTTTTTGCAATGGTTTAACTCTACTTATTGTAGCAAATGAATGTGGTTTTTTTAGTATATCCTTTATAGGTCAACTAAAGGTGGACATAATCACTTGTTAGGCTAAACCACCTAAAAATTCTATGTTCTCTTTTTATTTATTTTTTTCTGTTTCCTTTCATATTCGATTAATTTAACATGCCATAGTTGTTTACAAAATGTATCTTTAATAGAATTTTCTATTAAATCTATCCAATTGTTATCTTTTATTGGTTGTGCTAAAGATTATTAAATCATTAATTTGTTTTACAAATTTACAAAATTAAATGAAAGCATTTCATGTTTTGGACTTAAGTTTTCTTTTAGGTATTCACAAGTTGATATAGTTCTCATTATTTATGATTCTTATTTCACATTTTGGTACTTTTGGTTTGAATTTTATTTTCAAGTTTCATTAACAAAAATAGTCAATCATTTGAATAGATTGTTGCAAAAAGCTTTATGATTTTAGGTACAATAATTCACTCACCACATGTAGCTTTTATCAATCATGGTTTATATCACAAGTCAACCTAGAACAAACAAAATATTGTGCGAATATGATTCAGATATCATAATTGTATACATGAAACTTAATATGTATGACATGTGACATAGAACAATATTAAAGGAATTTGCAAACATGATGAACAATATCGTAATGTATGATATATATGTAGGTTTAGAACTTAGCTTGTGTAACATAGATTAAATTCTTATTAGTTTAACATTGAACCAAAGATCAATTTAATGCTTTAGAACTTTGGCTTAAACTATTCTTTAACTATTTCTTTATTGTTTGACTTATGTGAAGCTAGATTAACAATTCTATATTCATGAGTAAGATGAATTATGTGTAATGATTAGGTAACCCATAAAGGGAGGGTGGTGAAGTTTGCCCTTTTTTAAGTTTTCTTTTAAACAATAGTTAATTAAAAATAAGTTGTGTTTATAGTAACATCAAATCTTGAATTAAAGTCTAATGTAAATGCAACTACTTTGTTGTTTATGTAAGTATTATATATTTATCACTCAATCAACTATGTTCTTTGTTAACTCAACTTTTTAAACACCTTAATGTTGATTAATCATTAAAAAGAAAAACATAAGTGGGAAAATAGTAATACTCATAAAGACTTTATGGGTTTAGACAACCAAAACATGGCCTATATCCACCTTTGGTTGATCCAACTAGGCCTCCACTAAATCGATGCCCTTTTGCCAACTACAGGTAAGACACATACCCTCACAACCCTTTGACCACACACTCGTCAAGCACCAACTCCATTAAGATTACCACAATAAGCTTATCATGGCCACACAATAATAAATAGCTCAATAATCATAACAACTAAGACAAAATTGTATATAACATTTGAAATCACTTTATACAAACACCTACATCTTAGATTTCCAAGTAAACATAGAACAATAGCTAATTGAATTACAAAAGATATTACCAATAAGCACTAAAGTATAAATGATATGCAAATCAAGGTTGAATGATGTTATAATCTATTAATAAAGTTCTATTAATGAATGTGTAGATAGTGTTGAGCAAAATAAGCCAAAATAGTGATGTTGAAATATGATTTGTTAACTTCTATTAGAAATGGCTTCTATAGTATCTCATTAAAGAGGTAACCACAATAGTTATATTGATTTTTTTTGAAGTGATTAAAACTAGCTATTATAGCTATCATTGATGTATTGTACTAATGATACAAAGATTGTACAAAGTGATAGTATGACAAGTCATCATGTTGTATCATGAAAGTTATAAATGCTTAAGCTTTTTTGCCATCATAGTGGATGATCTCTTGAACCAAATAAGTATGTTTAGTTCATTTCTTAAGCTCAATTGGATTATATGAGTGTGATACATGAATCATTATCATACAATAATTTTTTTTTCACAAGTGTTAAGCTATTGTGATTTTTTCCTATGATATAATCCTACAAGTATATTAGAATTCACCCAAGATCAAAGTGGATAGCATTATACCACTTGATCATATATGTACAAATGGTGTCATCTTTGTACAACATGGTTATATTATTTTTGTCTCAAGTCTCTTAACTTATGTAGTGAGACAAAAACATATAAGTATTATAAACTACTTTATACTATATAGTTCAACATTTATGAACCAAATGGAATAGAGCTTGATCATTTTCTTTGGTTAAAGAATATCATGATCAAGCTATAGGCTATAGTGAATCATTCTTAGTTAAGCAATTGGTCATATTAGTGTGATGAATACATCATATATGTCTCACAATAAATGTTAAATAAGTGATAGATTCTGAGAAGAAATAAATATCACACACATACAAAATGGAGTTCATCTAAGTATGATGTTGTTAATAACTCAATTCTCATGATATGGTCATAAATCATAGCAGCTCAATACCTTAGATAATCAATTCCATACTTCATATTCTTAATCTAGATGGATATCACATCTAAACAATGAAGCCATCATAACTATACAATGCCATGATAGTTATGAAGGTTGTTAGTAATATAAACTTGATCTTCAAACATGCAAGTATGTTATTAATCATTGTATTAAATGATCATAAGAACATTAAACTAAGCCTAATTTTAAACTTAGTTTCATTAACTTTAACATATATTTTTAGTCTAAGGTGATCTATAATGAACGATATATTTTTTTTGCTTTAGCCATGGATAATTGAGCTTAAGCATGAATGATTTAACAAGAATGCATTGGATAAAATGCAAACGTAATGTGCCAATTATGTATTAAGGAAAGTTTAAAAATTTTGGCCCTAAATTTGTAGAATATGATCAGCTCAAAGTATTTAGCCAGGCCATAATGAACTTTTTATCTTGACTCCATGATCTAAAGGTTGGACCCTCTTAGAATAAAGTCTTCATGCTTCATTCCACTCCAAGTTATATCTAACTTGCTCCACATCAACATTCACTACTTCACTATATAATTTTGCATGTGCACAACTCTTCAAGCATTTATTAGTAACTTGGACATTGGTTTGTGATGGTTAATTTCATAAGTACAATATCTCCATCGATAATTAGAAAACAAACACTAGAGGAAGGATATTTTAATAAAGAACTAAATAACTAAAATGAGAATGATAAATGGTAAGCTGATATGAAGATTCTATAACATATTCTAGCATTCTATCATGTTATCAATGGCAAAGTTACAAATACCATATATATATATATATATATATATATACACTATAGCTTTACTAGTCAACTCCAATGCATCAATGCATTCAATAAAATAGAAATTTAAGCTTTGCCACACAAAAGTGTAGCATTGATACAAATACAATAGTTTTACATAATCGAAACTAAAGCTGAACACAATAATAGTAGTAGTTTTCATTCTTAGATATAATGTATTTAGCAAAGTAAGAAAATAGAAATAAGTGTAAAGAAAATAACACAAAGAAAACAAATTTTTAATACTCCAACAACTAGTACTTTAGAAATATAATTGCCCCTTGATATTGACTCAGCTTAACTTCACCTGTGAATTATTCATTCAGCATGTAGAACCAATTCTCTCCATAAATTATTGGGTTCAAGCATTCATAATTCTCTCTCTTTTTGTAATCACTCGAAGGGGTTAAAATCATTAAATAGTTGCACAAATATTACACAATAGAAATTGCACAAAAATATAAGTAGCTAATTTTAACAAGTAGATAAATACAGTTATAACATGCATATACTAGTTTTTTTATCAATCATGCTTGGGATATTGTTCAATTTTCTAATAAAAAAGTAAATTCAAAAGTAATTTGAATTGACTTTAAACTTTAGCTTCCAGAATTACAATGTTTTCTTCAAACTTCATAAATTGGACGTTGATTTGATTCTCTAGTGCATCTAACATTAAGAGGATTAACTAGCTATCAAGTGCAGTATTGGAGGCTGAGTCATAAGCAATGAAGGATAATGCTTAGTTTGTATCTTGTTTCCCAATAGTAGAAGGGGTATTTTGTGAAGCATCACAAATCTCAATTGCAAGTTAATTCTAACCTATTGTAGCTACTTCATTGTCTGGGATTGTGTCTGCTCGAACAAATTATTACATTCATTTCATGTCAGTATTCTTTACATCCTAGGATACAAACCATGTCTTAAAGCCTAATTCTATACTTGTAACTAATTACGGGTGCAATAATATGTCAACAACTTAAATCGATTTTCATTTTATGCTTTAGATTTCTAATGACTAAGATCTTCTTCAACAATTTAAAAATAGCTTCAACCATGTCAAAATGATTCTCTTTTCATACAATAATAAGTGGTAAGAGAAAGCTAAGGAGTAATATGTTGTCAATTACCAACAATAAGGAGCATTTTACCTTGAAGACATTCTAGATAATGCAGGCTCATTTAGGAAAAACTTTCACTTCCTATGCATTATGTTTCTTAGCTGAATTGTAGATTATCTTATTCATTTCTACCCAATCAAACAAGGAGTTCTCACAATCATGCAATATTATAGGACCAACTACATGAATTTTGATAAAGATATTAAGATTAACCTATGCTAACTCAACTTCAATTGTACATAAGTAGGACTTAGTAGCACTATAAGTCTTTAGGGATCTCTAAGTTAGAAAAAACTAAAACATTTTTCTATTGAATTGGTGTCAAAATTATAGAAATTAATCTAGCTCAGTTCCAAAAAACTAGAATAAGATTCGATCACCAATTTTGATAACTCATTAGTACATTGAAATCTTTAATTTCTTTATATGCTTTCAAATTTGCCTTAGCTCTAAGAATTTCTTCATGTAGCTCATAACTAACTAATGGCCAAGATGTCTTAGGAGTTAATTTCTTTGTGTGGGTTCTAGTAGTCATGATATAAATTAAAGTTATTATAATGCATCATAGTGTACATGTATTAACACTTAATCTAGATATCAAGAAAGCATTGTGCATATCACTACTTACCAATTAGGGAAGGCAATGGGAATGAGTGCACTTTTTCATGAGAAATAGTGTTTATCCATGACAAAAAGAAATGATCTTCAAGCTTAATCAACTATTAGAGTCTGATTGTATCAAGTATCACCTAGGGACACCTAAGCAATGTTTCAACTTCTCACACTTGATAAATTATAGAATATCTAAAAAAATACTCCATCTAATCAAGTATATATATCTTATGAAATCATACTTTTTTTTGCATAAGTAGATCATGCAAAATGATTAAAAACATTGCCCAAAATATAGATGCAATTTTAACATGTAGACTCTTTATATGTGAATGATCAAAGATCTTACATGTGCAAAAAATATTTTAGTAGCTATCTTCTTTAAATATTCTAAACATACAATTGAGATTCCTCAATAGTGCTAGTCTAACCTTAATACTACCTTTACTTATATAGTTTGTATTTGACATATGAAGCAATCATACTAAGTTGACTAAAATTTTAGTTATTTATAGTATGTGCTATACCATCCTTTGGTTAGTGAATATATGTAGCATTCTCTCTCAATTTTATTGATTAAATCCTTATAAATTTGAGTAATTAAGTTAGATTGCTACTAAGGTTTCCTTTGATGAGAATCACATAGCACAATAGTTGAAGGATGTATGATATGATGAGAGAAGTAACCTATTTGAAAACTTGATTTTGAATATTGTATTGTGTGATATTAGATAATCTTATGGTACATTGGGATAATAAAAGAAGTTGGGATGTAAGTATGAATATGCTATCAAAGTATGGAGATAGCCACTTGGTGGCATGGTCAGTGCCAGACTATCTTTGGGAATACCTCAAATGGTCATGTATCTTAGGATGAGTTTGTGTCTAGTTTTAGAGCTTACTTTGTAGCATTGTCAACCAAGGCTCAGAGTTGGAAGGAGTTTACAAACTTCAACAAGGTTAGATATCAATTTTAGATTATGTTTTCTAATTCATATATTTAATTAGATGTGCTTCTAAGCTAGTGACATCAGAAGGGTGTTGATGTAAGCTTTTTAAGGAGGAACAATTCCTTCCTTTAGGGATAATTAGTGGTGACCCATTTCACTAGATATCAAGATTTGGGTGAGGCTACAAAATTAGTTGAGTAGGTCAAGTACTAGATTAGTGCACACCTTGAGTCTTTAAATAAAAGAAAGAATTTTGTCTCTCCTTAGAATAAGAGAACTAGTGAATTTTGACGTTATAAAAAGGTAGAAGAAAGCTAACTATAGTGGTCTACTGCACCAATTCCTACCCAAGCTATTGGTGAGGATCTTTGGGACAAATGAGATTAGACTTAGACATGTATGCATTATGGTAGGAGGTAGAGGTGCTTATAAATTTAAGAAAAATGTTTCCTTAACCATTTGAAGCTAGGACATAAGAAAACAAACTATCTTGAGGGACAAAAGAGCATTCATGATTAGGTAAGTGCCACTCTAAGAGTTTGAAGTAGCATGTTGAGCATTAATAGATTGCATTAGAGTTGCTTAAGGACATGAAACTCTATGATAAATTATCAAATTGCCTCTTTTGGTTAGATTTAGTGGCCTTTCTTAGAGGTGTTGCAAGTATTAATGGGGTTGTTGTGTATCTTAACAAGATATGAGCTATTACTTATTGGCATAATCTTGTTGTCATATTTAAGATCCACAGTTTCTTAGGACTTGTGAGATATTATCACAAGTTTATTCCCAATTTCTCTAGGATTATAACACCTCTTACTTAGCTAACAATAAAGGGTGTACCTTTCTTTTGGTTTTTTCAAGGTGAAAAGAGCTTGCTAAGTTGAAGATCATATCAAGTTCAACTCTATTCTTCATCTTACTAGAGTAAGGTAAGCCTTATTTGATCCTCATTGATGCATCACTTATTGGATCAGGGGCTATTCCTATGTTTGATGCTTTGGTTATGGCTTATTCATCGAGATATTTTGATCTATACGATAGACCCATCATACCAATATGATGCCATGACAAACTTAAACTTTAGTTTTTATTATAAGCCTTAACGTAAGCCAAAGTACCATATTGACCATTACATCATACAATCATAACATAATAAATACAAATCTTATTTTAAGGGTAGTTTCTTTAACTTAAGGCTCATGGCTTTCATCTATAGAGATTTATATGACTATTACACAAATTCTAATAGAACTCTGGATAGTTACTAATTTAAGAACTAAAGATTTTACTTGATCAAATCTTGAATAAGAATGCCACACTAACCTAATCTGCCACACTAAAAAAAATTATAGGTTTTAACAATCTAATTCATAGAATGAAGTAAAAATATCCATGATGGTTTCTACACTTTCAAGAGTAGCAACCTCTATATAGTATTCCTCATGCAAAAAACTCTTTAGTATGAAGTTCCCATGAGAATAAAGATCAACCTCCATTCCTTCATGCTTGAAATTGACTTGATCTTAATTATTCTTGAAATGTTGACTCAATCAACTTATTAGTAGCGCAATACATGATTTGGTACCATTAAACTATCTGAAGGCCATTAATTTTTAATCTCCCCCTTTTGATGATAACAAATTAATGAAAGATAAAAAATTATGACCATTTGAATGAATTGTGAGGAACAAGCTCAATAATATTCAACAAAGTTTACTATAGCAGGTTTTCAAAAAATAAAAGTGTAAAAATTAAGATAATGAAGAAAATTAAGTATCTGCACCTTTAAGTCTAGCTCCTCCTAAATTCCAACTTTCACTTCCCTTTTTTATTGTCATTCAAGCAAGTAAATAATGCTAATAAATATCCTAACTCTAGTGAAAACATTAGTGGGCAGTAGCTTATTGAATATATCTACTAATTTATAACATGAGAGAATAAAATCATGTGTAACAATTTTATTATTCACTTGCTCTTTAATGAAATGAAATATAATATCTATGTTTAGTGAATAAAAAAGATTCTTAATAAGGAATATTGTGCTAGCATTATCACACAAAATTGGGGTTTCACCTAATTAAACTCCATATTCTAGTAGATAGTATCTAATCCAAAGCACTTTGGCTACACAACTACCAATTTATAATGTATTTGGATTCCATAGTAATAGGCTACATAATTTTTTTTTCAACTTACCCATGAAATGATTACGTTTTTAAAAATTGGTATATAATAGAAGTGATTTTCTTTATATGTTTTATTTCTAGCAAAACAAGTATTAAGTAAGCAATATGATGAATTTCAGTCTTGGGGTACCATAATCTTAAGGAAAATTTCTCAATAAGGTACTTAAATATATGTTTGATTACTTACAAATGAGTTTCTTTAGGAAATGTTTGAAATCTTGCACACATAGAAAAACTAAACAATATATTCAGTTGACTTGTTATAAATTATAATAGAGATCCTATCATGCCTCTATACAACTAAAAATCTAATTGTTTTTATTTTTCATCTTTGTCTAAGAATGTAGTTGTGGTCATTGTAGTAACTCTAGGTTTTTATTTTCAAAACCCAAACTTCTTAAAGAAATTCTAAGGCATATTTAGTTTGGGATATGAAGATTCTAACCTCAACTTTTTTGACTTCCAATCCTAAAAGAAATTTTAGTTCACCTATAAAACCCATTTCATATTCTTTCTTCAATAGAACTAAAAATCCTTCACAAAGATTAATATCAATTGATAAAAAAACAATGTCATCCACGTTGACTTAACAAACAAGTTGATGATTCTTCTTGTCCTTAATGAATAATGTATTCACCACTTTCCTTCTATTTGACTATAGCCTTTAGCTACTAGTCTAGCCTTGTTCATAATTATATTTATACTTTCTTCAAACTTATTCTTAAATACTCACTTAGTTCCTATCACTAATTGATCATTAGGCCATAAGGTTAATTCCCAAACTTTATTTATTTTAAATTGATTAAACTTTTCATTGACAACTAGAATCTAAAACCATTTTAGGCTCTAAACTAGAAATCTATTCCTTAAGATGGTTTTTTTATACTTCAATTCTCTAGGGACATTAGGTTCAATTTGCTCCAAACCTTTATTCTCATCTAGCTTAGATTAATCCTTCATTATCAAATTTTCAAATTCATTTAGATTATCTTCTTAATTCCTAATTCTAATCTCATTAGGTAGAGTTTCAACAAATTTATGTTAATGGATTATTCCACTAAAAGAGTAGTCTTATTAAACACATTATAAGCTCTATTATTTGAAGAGTAACCCATGAAAATTTCTGAATTTGACCTTGTATCAAACTTTACTAACTCTTTTTTCCCATTTCTAAGATATAACACTAACATTCAAAGGCATGTAAGTGTGTAATGTTTGACTTCTTGAAGTAGAATAACTCATATGGAGTTATATTCAAGATGCTTCTTGCAAAAACATGATTTAACACTTGCCTAAATCTTGACTAAGGCTCACATACCTATAATGCCACATTAAAATGGCATACTATTTATTATTTGAATGGTGTATCATACCTATCTAATCAATGTAACATATGTCACACTTAGAAATTCTTTATTTTAGAGCTTTTTAAAATAATTTCAAGTATGATATGTAAGTGCTCACAAATTCATGATTTTTTACTTAACATGACGGAATTTAATCATTTACCATATAAGATCAATTTTATCATGAATATACTTGCACATTTCCACCTAATTGATCTTTCCTCTTTGCTTGGTGATGTGTCCTCCTTCCTTGCAAGCTTCATATGTGTTCCTTGACTTCAACTCCAAGTCCTCTTTTAAGCTTAGTATATCATAACAGCATCACCAATGGTTCATATGTTCCTCTTTGAATAATCACTCAAACTACACTTTGAGCTTAACTTGAACTTGAGTTGAGCTTCCTTTGGCCTTGAGTTGCTCTTTGAATTCCTAATAAGAATGATTTGAGTTTTAGTTGAGGATCTCATAAACTTATTAAATTATTCTTTAATTCACTCAAGTTCCCTTTAGATTTCTTAATTTCTTATAAGATGTGCATACTAGATAATCACATTAGTAAGTCACTTAATTGTTGTTATTATCATCAAAACATAACCAAAGTAATTAGGATAGTGACATAGAGTTTTTCTAAGTTAATATATATTTAGTATTATTCTATCAACTCTATAGTTTCCATCAAATTGGAATAATGAATCATCCTTAGAGTTATTAATGCATACCTCATAAAATCACCCAATCACTAACAAAAACATAAAACAACCATGTTCCTTCAGACTCACCACACTTAAGGAATATTGAAATAGTGTTGTAAATCTTTACTTATGCTTTGCCATTATCATTTATCTTTAGAATATTCATGTTAAATCATATCTCATATTTTTTTTATTATTAACATAGGGATATACCACTTCTCAAGATCATCAATAAATTCTTTAAATGTGATTTTATGCATGCCCAACATCCAAATTAAACTCTATGCTTAGAGACCAAAAAAAAGGCAACTGAATCATTTAGATCCACACCATCAAAAATGGCTAACATCTATTTCAACCAATTTTCTATTACTCATGGGATCCTAGCATATTTCCCTCAAAAGGTACTTCAATAATTCCAAGCTTATGACATTACTTATATCTCTTATAATCCATCCTCTTATAATTGATGTAGAACTATTCATCTCTATACCCCTCTGCATAAAAGCTTACTAAGAGACTTTTTTAGAATATCATCTAATGATCACTACTTACCCTTTTTGATTCTAGGTGTTATAAGCCCACCAATATCCTCTTACTCCATTCTTGAATCATTCAAACAAGAGGTATCACTCTATTATCATATTTTAAAACCTTAGCTTTCATAATGAGATATTTTCCTATTCTAATTATATTTTTTTCCTTCATACATAGGCCTTCCCATATTATCATGCATCCCAAAGCTCTCCAACCACTGCATTCCTAACTATGAAGTTCTTATGAGATCCTAGAAAGGTTTGCCACTAAAAAGTGCTTAACCAATTCTAAGCTTATGACCTTAGTTATATAGCTTAGGACCTTCCACTCTATAGTAAATGCGAGACTTAGTTGTCCTTGTACCCTTTCACTTAAATGCCTACCAAGATTAGCTTTTCATCTAATAATTTTTCTCTATAGGATATTATCCATTATTACTGCTTGTCCTCTTTAGTCGTAAGTTTTATATGCCTAATAACTTCCACTTAGTTTTTCTTACAGCCACATTAGATTAAAACATATTACTTCAATACAATATTGTAACTCCCAGCCTTCATTAGCAAGATATTGTCTTGATTAATTGAGGTTTATCTATCATACATGGGCTCTTCCTAAAAGGTCACCCATCCTAAAGCCACCCTAAGTCTACACTCTTAACTTTGGATTTCTTATGAGATCCGAAGTAGGTTTGCCCTCAACTAGTTGCTTATTAATTCAAGACTTATGGATTACTTAAATCACTTAGGATTTGTCCTCTTATAAATAATGCTAAACTATTCATCCCAATATCCCTTCACCTAGAAGCCTACCAAAAATCACTCCTTATCTTATGATTCTTTTCTCTAGGACATTGCCTAATGATCACTTTCGATTCACTTTAGTCATATATGTTACATCATTATTGTAATTGACTTATAAATCAAGTCCTCTTTCCTTTTCTCTGATACAACCTTATCATACTAGCCATGACTAATTAGGGATTTATCAAGAACAACATTATCCAATTAGATATGCACCAAATCTCGCTATTAAAAATAATATCATAATGTAAGGAAAAAAATGGAATAACAAAGTAGGAAACAACTACATACAAAATCTTGATGTATCTTAATATGACTAGAGTTATTAGTATATAACCACAATAACATCTCATCTATATTCTAAAGTTTAATAAATTTAATAGTACTCAAAATATATTTGTACTTTTAAACTAATGATAACTATATATTAGTCTGGTGTTACTACTCTTATGATAAGTACAATATTAACCTCTAATTGGCTCAATAGATATATGTAAGAAACAATTTAGAATAATATAGAAGCAATATTAAAGAAATTATCAAAGTAAAAAGAATAAGATTTGATAACATAATAATGATAAGCATAATCTATTAATGTAATAAAAATAATATTAAGATGATGCTTTTTATTCTCTTTTATTATTTAACTCTTTCACATATTTTCCATACTACTTCATGCATAACATATTACATGTATCATATATCCACATTATTAGTCCAACTAGATGAATTATAATGAGCCGACCTCCACTAATAAGCATATAAATCATAGCCTACAATCATATTACATCATATCATAGCATTGTCCTGAAAACCATACCCATTTCTCTAACAAACTAGATTGTAAGATAATGGCAAATCATAACATAAGTTGCACCCATACTCATCTATACAAAAAACTCAAATGACAAGTGACTGAAAAATCATAGGAGTCATAATGCTTCACACACTCTCATCATACCACGTCTCATTTAATGTCATAACATATCAATCTCATCATATACAAGATGGGTACTATATTATAAGAAAATCTACATCTTATCTCATCATATCACATCATGTTACCTTATCAATTATTACATAGCATTACATTCATATAACTCGCAATATCACATTACATAATATTCTTCTCATTGCCTTTTTTCAACACATATCAAGCTTTATCACCATATTCCAATATTTCATATTTATGCAATATACAAAAGAAATGATATAACATATATATCCAAGTGTCAATAACATTTTCAAAAAGCTTATCCTTGCATCACAAATTATTTCATCATAATAGCATGTCTCATAATTAACATATAATAACTATGATTATATCATAATTATCAATTTTGTCAAGTAAACTATTTATTATCTTTTTTCTCCTCGCAAGATTTCCTCTTCAAGTCGTAGACATTATCACACTACATAATTTTCATCAATTATGCACTTCTCATATTTTTTTCTTAATACATTTTACCTTTTAAGACTTTTATATTTTATTTTCATTTTTTTCAAACTATTCCTATTTATATAGTTTGTAAAGGTTTCTTATAAAAATGTAATCCCTCATTTCATCATTTGATTCCTCATTTAAAACTTCAATGCTTCTGAACCTATTAGATGAACAATTAGATTATATATTGGGTTCGTTCATCTGATTTTAAAACAAAAATAGAAACTTTGTTTTTTCGTGCATCTTTCAATTCCCCTAATCACCCAATCAAATTCCTTTTTTTTTGCATAAACCACCATTTAATTCTTTTCTCAAGTATAATTCAATATCTTTATAGATTATCAAGAATTCATTATTAAAACAAAACAAAGTTTCTTCAATCATAAATTCAAAGCCATTAACTCAACAAAATCCTAAATCTTATAGAATTCATAAATGAACATAAATAGAGTTACATACTTTGAGGGATAAGGCATGAGGTTGTTAGCGTTAGATGAAAAAGAATAAAATGTATGGTTATGCTTTCAGAATGCAAATATTGTATTTTATAATATTTTCTTCAAAATGATATCTTAAATTCATACCACCTTAAAAAATTATAAATAAATTACTGTTGGACTCTCCATTCAATTTGCTTTATTCAAATATATGACTTCTTTAAAAATCAAAAGTATTTTACATAGCAACATGCTTTATGAAATATCACAAAATAAACCATTATCATGTTCAAGCTTCGATGTTTGTAAAATTAATAATTTTGTACTAAAATCATTTACATCATTAATTATTATATTTATATGATTTAAATAACTTTATATAGAGAGATAAATTTGATGATATTATAGATAATGTGCGAATGAATGCAGAATGAAGTGTAGATGTTTTTCCAACATGCAGGTAACTTGTAGAACGTTCTTGTAACAAAGCTTTAGCTCATGATAATGGATGAAAAAATATTTAAATAAAAGCTTCTCCACTTTTTTAGAGATCTAAAATTGCATTTCTTTGATGTGATGTCTTCATGCCAAAGATGCATATTCGTAAAGTAGGATTATAGCTCTTTAGGTTCCTTAGTCCCTGTCATGCCACCATTCCTAGTCTTCCTTAACATTTACTTGCCCATTTGATCGAAGGAGTCATTTTCTAAGAATATTCACTAGATCTTTAATGTATACATATGGGATGGCCTAATTGAGTGATCAGATAGTGATTCGATTTAGTAATTTCTTATATACTAGGAATAGAAAAATATCTATTAGACTAGATTATATATGTTTTGATGATGGTGAAAGTATTTATCATGTGATATAATAATTCCAACTAAATTTTTGCTTACTTTTTATCACATAACCCAACAATATTTTACTCATCATTAGACACCTCATCAAATCCCATTAAGCTTTCTTATGGTCATCTAACATAAGTTGATTTTGGTGACCTAATCTAACCACTTAAAGGAATAAGCCATCCGATGGTCCAATTTCATCAAACTAATCACTAAATTACTATTAAAAAATCTGGTGACCTTTTCACCTAATATCTAAATGAAGAATGAGATTTGGTTAACAGAGCTTTCCAACTAGAGGGTTCAATTTCTATTGGACACTAATCAAATAGTTTGATTACCATCATACAGAAATATTTCTATTGATTAACTATTACTTAATCTTTACATTGAACTCATGCATGAATTAATGTTATATCTAATGTAATTCTTATGAAATTTATAAATTAGCTTTATGAAAAAGGATATATTAGTTAATATTTATCTTTCATGAGCTTATTGACTTAAATAAATTTACCTAGTCATGACATGTGCTACTAAATGCTAGATTTTATCTAAGAAGTTAACTATTTTCTCTCAATTTAGGCATTAGATAATGGGTCAATTTTATATAATTCTTAAAATAATATTGAAGTCATATGCCATAATGTATTGATTTGGTGAAATGTAGAAAACTCTTGGTCAAACTATGGAAAACATTAATGTAATCTCTAAAGAAGTCCTATAAAGAACCTGACCAAATCTAGATGGACTTATGTTATCTTTGGAGCACTTCGTTGATTCTTCTTATCCTCTAATTATTTGATGACTTCCATAATCATTGCTCAAGTGCTATTTGACTCTATGGGATGATAATCACCTTTTCCACATGTCTAATTATAATTTAAAGGACATACTAGGTAAACACTTAAAGAGTTTGTTATCATCATAATTAAGTACAACCATTTAGGCATATGGGAATAACATTATGGATTTTTCAAGAATTTTAATATTTTAGTATGTGTTATCATCTTTGTTAACTCCATGTACATCTTTTATGAAATTAAACATCAATCTTTAAATTTTATTGAGATTTCATAGTCATTCTTCTTTTGGGGGATGAATTTCTTAGATTTGTCTTCAATTTCAGTCAAATGGTACAAGTAAATCCATGGAATTAATTAAAAATCTCTAGGATGGAGGGTTTCTTTAGATAGATATGCATTATAAGTATGGATACTCTTTAGTTATCTCAAGTGATACTGAATGTTCTCTTGATGATGAGCTCATATGATGTTCTTTTCTATAGTCATACAATGCACTTTGGGTACTCATCCTCATGGAAATGAAAGCAAAAGAAAATTAATATTTTAAAGGAATACTTAAAGGAGGTGGGATGCAAGAAAAAAGGTCCATGGATCTTTCAAAAATATTACAATTATACTATATTTCTCTAAGTAAAATTACAAAGGAACCCATGTTCTCTCTTCCATTCATTGCAGGTGCTATAATACAATTGCAATTTGATCATTTTATAACAAGAATTGAAGCTATAGGATGGAATCTTATAGAACACGTAATGTAATTGAAGTCTAATGTTGATGGTAGGCATCCAAATTTTAACACCTTAGAAGGAGAGCAAGAAGAATCCTATGACACCAAGATTAAAAAGAGAAATGAGTGATCATTAGGTAATGTTCCATTAAGACAAATCATTGGATAAGTAGCATTCCTTATAGTCTTTTAGATAGAGTGACATAGAGATGAATACTCTCATAGTAAAAAGGAGAAAATGATTTTAGGCTATATAAGGAAGATCATGTTGTTAAAATATTAAGATACTCTTCAGGATAAAACTTTGATGAATATGGAATGGCCAAAAGGAGACAAAACCTTATCATAAAAAGATCCAGTCATGGCATTATGGTATTAAAGTAATATTTCCTATAGTATTATGTAGTTCTAAGACATACCTAGGTAAAGTTAGTGAGCTGATGCCATCAAATACAAAATAGGAGGGAGTGATTGTTATGTAATGTCTTATGGAGATAAAATATTGGACAAAAAGTAGAATCTAGTAGGCTTCTAGGTGCAGTGCATAAAGATGAATATTATTATATGTGAGAAAGGGAAAAAGACTATGACTATAAATGACATATCATATTCATTTAATGTTGAGATGTTTTTTGTGATAAATCCTACTTTGGTCACTATAAAATAGTAAAACTAGATAGTAAATCAACATTGACAAATCCATAATATGAACAAAAAGATGTAGCAACATCATGACAAGTGTTATAATTAACAAATATGAAAAACAACATTCAATATCCAACATTACGTAGAAAACAAGAGTGAAAAAACTTATAAATGAGGAAGGCAATTTTCAAGTTGCTATCAGTCATGGTGCTCAAAGAGTCTTTCAAGGCACTCTATAGCTTTGAGTTATGAGAGAGTCTTCTCTAGTTAATGGTCCGAAGGTATTGGGGGACTTCCCCCATGGTCGCTCCCTTAATTCATGGGGGTTTCTCTCCTCCCAATCATTCTTTCCTAGAGGTTTATGAGGTAGTGAATGCTTCTTCTCTATGTAAAACTAAGCTAGTGTTTTTTTATAAAGAAGAACCTAAAGTGGTGCTTGAGGAAGATGAAATCAAAGAATTAGTTACCCCATTCGAGTACCTTCATAGCAAAATTCTTTCATGGAAAACCTTACATGGCCATTATATGACAAGCATTCAAAGTGGGTTACTTGGATCTTGAACATGTCTTCATTTATGTCTCCACTGAGGAAGACTATTTGAACTATTGGCTAAAAATAGGTGTGGAACATTGCAAACTTCACCATGATGGTGTTGGAAGTGATTGTCAGACTTCTAGCTTAATGATGAACCTTGATTTGTTCAAGGCCATGTAAAGTTCTAATGTGAACATCAATATAATCAGCCAAAAGGGAAGCCACTACCTCAAGTTGCTCCTTATGACATGACAACCCATGAGAGTTCTCAATTGGAGCCTAATACTTATCTCATTGGTCAAACATCATAGTAAGCTTAGGAGACAAACTTATCTCTTAAAAAATTTTCTTCCAAGTGATCCCCTAAGCATAACAAAAATTCTCTACTTTTAGAAAATATTAAAACCAACACTTTGGAACAAAGGCCACCATTGGATAAGGTCAAAGATGACTATTGTGCCAAAGGCAACAAGCCTCTACTAAAATGAGAATCTTCAAGTGATGGGACAAAAATGTTGACAGACATTCATTTTAGCAATTCAATTAAGATATAGAGGATTGTTTAGCAAGAGCAAGGTGATTGCTCAATGTTCAATAATTTTGTGGAACTAATTTTTAATAAAAGTAGAATTTATGATAATTTAGCTCCACCCTAATAGATGAGCCTTTCCAACATGATCATCTCACTCTTATCAAAAATAAGTTAGATAAGGAAGCATCATTTCCTAAAAATTATACGGATTCTTAGATTGAAATCTATGAAACGTTTAAGGTTAAGAAACAAATATTTTTTGTTACTTATGACCATAAAAATTTTCTAGATTTAATAAATCAAATGAAAGTTTTCTTTTATTGGACTAGATTTGCTAATCACCAAAGGACTAGATTTACAATGATGAAACATGTGAGCCATGCAAAGATTTTTGAGACAAATACTTTTGGAAAGGACCAAGTCCAAGTGTATGAGATCTTACTTAATAGGAGTTAAATGAATTATTAAGGCATAAATACGGTCCTATATACCTTAAAAAGGGCTAAATATATGCACTGATACCATGAGGAAAGGATGCTGTGAAGCATCATAATTTTTTTGAGAATTTAGTAACAATAACAAATTGCTTTGATGAAGATTGTTCTTAGTCTAATGGACTAATCTTAACATTACATTAGAAATCACAACAAAAGTAGTGTTACATGATCCTCAATCTATGGAAGCAGTAAGCAGCATAGCTTAGTTGGTAGAAGGACTTAGGAAGAATATGCTTATGAATAATAAATTTTAAGTCTTAAGAGTCAAACTTGTCGCACCTCACTTTTGTTTTCTTTTTTCCCTATTAGGTGCCTCTAGACATATGCACTAGTTAGAATGCTTGGTTTGACACTTACATTTTCCAAACTTGACATTCAAGCTAAGAGTTGTAATCCCTCAATCAAATCATCACACTCATGGCATGTCACCTAAAATAAACCATGTCTCCATCTCAACGTATCACCTAGTTGATTCAAAAATAGGTTCACTCCATATAATACACTAGTATGTATATGTTACCAAAGTAACCTATAACCTACATAGAAATATATCCACACAATCTATAATATTCATAAATAGTCACATAATCCAAAATTCATCCAAAGATAATAGCCTATTAAGATACTGACTTTGACCCCCATCCTCCTTCCACTTTAACTATTATATTAGCTACTAACTTTGTACACTTACAGATGATAACGAAGGGGTTCAGCCCAATATGGAATTCTAAAGTTCTACTAATAAAACATATATGTAATAGCATATTAGAGGAGTAAAAACATCAATGAAATAAAGGGATTAATAAAGTACAATAGCCTATTAAGATTATCCAATGAATAAATCCATAAGCACTAGTATTATCTTATATCTTTCAATGTTTAAAAAATCTTTAAAAAATCATAATCAACCTATAAAATGCAAGGTAACTCACCAATAATCTAGCACTCCTTCCAAATAGATGAGATCCTTGACACAAGTCTAGTAATCCTATTTGTCAACAACCAGGACTCCCTTATAAGAAAATCCTATCATATGGGGATATCTCATAGGGTTCTCATAAACCATGTGACAATCTAACAAGCACTCTAGTGCATCCATAATCTCTTTTATTGTCCTATAGTGGCACTTAATCATCTCATAATCCTACGCACATCATCTAATAACTACATCTAAGGTATTACCAATCATGTGAACCACCCTATAGGACTCAAAGACTAATAAATAATGTGTACCACTCACTACCATATGCTCAGGAACACTTACGATCCTCCCATTATGTTCTAAAAAATGAGACATACAACCCCATACCTTGTCGGAATCTTATCGTCTAGTATATTTGACCTATATAACTCTAGTTGAGGGGTCATCAATTGGGGTCCACTTCATCCAATTCAATGTCATCCTCTAATAAATTTACTTTTTACATCATTCTTTACTACTTGCACTTATCTAGGGTTACTTTATCTTGATTTATGATTTGAATGATCATAGAGCTTCTTTAAAACCCTAAGCCATTAAATAAGTTATCTATAATTTTCTCAAAACCCTACTCTTTTTTGCCTAGGCTAACTTAAGATTTCTGTCAAATTGTAATTTACTTATCTATGGTAATCTTCTGTTATCAAGTTTTTTATGTCTATGTTTATTTCTTGCCCTTTTCTTGATTTAAGAATGTCATCATAAGCCTTTAGCTTCCCAAGCTAACAATTGAGTACTAACTAACTTTTAAATCCCTAGATAAAACCCTTTTAGTAATAACTCTTCATTCTCTATCTCGGGTTCATATTAATTCCATTAATAACTCTCTATTGCCAAATAAACCAACATGAGTTACTCCACCCTTTCCAAAGGCCTCTTATAAGCCACATACACTGCCCACATCATAAACTAGGTTATCAATCCATAACTTAAGAGTCTAATTTAGAGCTACTCATGATCTGACTCATCAAACAAAGATAGCTTAGGATTCTACCAAAATTCCAAGTGAACTTTTAGCCTCTTAGCTAAAGCTAGAACCACTCATAAGACTAAAATTAAGCCCTCTATCTCAACTAACCCTAATCCAAGTTCTAATAGAGAGTCTCATCAAATCATAACCCTATCCTACGTGTGCACAATGTCTCAATAAGTGCTCAATGTCCTTAGTCAAACTCTAATTTTTATCTTTAGGGTTTTCTCATGCAAAAGTCTTGGTCCTTAAGAATTATTTAATCTAAATACATGCTTAAGTCCTAAGCTATCCTTAACATCATCCAAGGTCTATTCAAGTCATAATTTTATTCCAATCCATATTATGGTAACTTGGTTACTTAACCTTATCAAGTTTTTAATTTTTCAACCTTAAATATTTAAATTACAAATCTTAGATATTCAAATTTTACATCTAAGGCAATCCAATTTTAAACCCAAGTCTTTAGACCTAGCCTAAGTAAACTAAGATTACTAGTTAACCTTAGCACTTTATAATTCCTAAATGCTTCTTAACTAAACTATGTTCTCTTTTAAAAAGCATGATTGAGACCTATAGATAAACTTGGCTCATTTTAAGGCTCAACTAAGACTCATAATCTCTTTTCTTAAGAAACCTAAGTGCTCTTTCTCACCTTAGATCTATCAAAGGTCACCTCTATAGCCTCTCTTGAATCTTAGCCAATAGTCAGCCTTATCACTAAGCTCTAAGGCTTGACATAAGTCAACTGGCCTTACTTGTCTACAAAATCAATCATATAGTTTTGTTTATGAAGGATGTCTTGATTTTGAATTTTAGTAGATTCTTATGACATAGTTTAAAAGTTATTCTTACGTTGGCATATTAGAATTATCTCATTTACCTTAATTACCAAATGCAAGGATTACTCCACAAACTATAACTCATTTTATAAAATCCAAACATCTTAGAAACATATAAGTCTAAACTATCAAAGATATTACTAAAATTTTTAAATTTCAAATCCTTAGGAACCATAGATGGCCAAAATCATAATGTTACCATTTTATTATGAATAATCAAGATAATCATCTTTAAATCCAATTAAACATAATTATGGCCATCATCTTCTAACTCAAAACATGCATGATCAACCAAATCCACTACAATCCTTAAATGATACGAGGACAAAACATTATCCATCATCCTTAGATAAAACATGAAAATCTTCATTACGATACTATGCTAAACTTAATCTAATCATCCATAGCCAACACCCAACCAATCTTGCTTGCTTAACCATGACTTTCATTTAACCTAGACTTCTTCTAAGGTCCAACCAAGGCCTCTTAAGTTTTCCACCAAGAAATTGAGAGCTTTATGCACCATAGAAGCCATCTAGACCCTCTAAAGGTCTTTAAAATTCCTCACATGGCTTTAACTAACCCATGTATCCATGCTTTATCAACATACTCTAGACAATACACAAATTGTTGGCCACAAGAGATTCTTAGAGTTTGGCTACATTTCCAATTTATGTTCTAACGTTCATGATGTTGTGGCATTAAACTTAGAAATATAAAACCTTCACAATATAAACATCTTTTTGGCTATTAAGTTAACATCATATGCATGAATTCTAAGCAACGAAAAGAATTAGTCATCAATGAAAAGTCATAGAATAAATATCAACATTATGAATCTCATCTTTATCATGCAAGATAAATATGCATCATTCATGGTTTCTTTTTAAACATAAAATAATCCATATAGAAGACCTAATATTCTACATGCCCTTGATTATAATAAAATCCACTTTAGCATGGTTTAGCTCATGTATAATGCTTTGCATCAATGGACGACTAGACATGGAATTTCATGTCAATAGCATAAATATAATATCATGAGTTTTATAACACCAAAGACATGAATTTTACATGAAATGATTCACTTCAAGAAGCATGAATCCAAGGTATGGTAAAATCTTATCAATAACAAAAGATAATATTGTAATTAACCATAGCATAATTTGGATTCATACTTAAGCATTCATCTTAAACCTCCTAAAAAATAAACATCATGGATCATTTTAATATGAAAATCTTGGTTTTAGGTGAGAAAAACAAGATATTATTGTATATAAGCAGGATAAAAAGTTACTTCATTTTTATTAACTTAGCATACTTCAAGATTTATTCACAAAATAAGAGGATCTCTTACCTTCTTAACCAAGTAGAGTTCCACACCATAAAGAGAGTTTTCCAAAAATTCTCCCTTTTCTTTCTTGCTTTCAACTTGTCTTCCTCTACTTCTCTCGGGTGAGACACTTTAAGAGAATTCATAGCTAGGTTTTTAACTAAATTTCTAGTCATTTAATCATTCAATTTCTTTTTCTTTAACTAAGTCTTTCTAGGTCATTTCCAACCTTTAGATCTAGAGCTATTTAATTCTCAATAATTAAGGTCAAAAGCAACTTAAATACAAAACTCAATTTATTTAGCTCTCTAAATTGTACTAGTACTATACTTATATCATACTGTACGATAATCTAGATCTACTCTTTTTGACGAACAATTTGACTAGTCATAATTTTATGATCAAGTATACTTGTATGATACATTAAGTTCCACAATCGCTTGTCGTAACTTGATCAACAACTCTCCTAATTTATTATATTTATATAATTGCTGTGATTGTACTATATAATTCTCAACTCACTTGATACTACTTGTGAGAATTAGAATATTTTCTCTCATTAATTATCATACTTATATGGTCCATTACTTCATGCTTATATAATCATAGTATCAACTTGATCACTCGTGAAGTTTTGTGCTTATTTACTCTTGCCTCTTTCTTGTACTAGATCACACCATGTAATGTGTTATAATCATACTATATGATGCCAAATTTCTATCGTAGCCATCACCAGATGCAATTGACCTGAACACTTATGGCACTATCATACTTATATGATATGTTATACTTCTACGACCAAAGTTTACTTTTACAAACCTGTTCACACCTGCATCCAAATTACTATACTACCAAATTGTACAATACATTTGACTAGTATCATACTATACTATATCCACAACTATGCCTTAAACATTTTTTTCTTTCCACATTGTGTACTGCATTCTTCTATCATTATACTACATAATGACCATCAAACAAAATTCATAGCAATCTAACTTTATCACTCAAATTTTATAAGTATTTTTTGATATATTTAAATGAAAATATTGTACTTTTGCTAATAAATTTGATGGGTGTCATCCAACTCCTAGAGTATTGAAAACTATCGCTAGGCCTTATCTATTTTCATCTTCATCTACTACCCTAGATATAATGCATACTATTAAAAATAACCTCCAAAATAAGGCTTTTTATTGCTATAGATGCAAGTAACTTGGTGAGACTATCCTAAATCTTGAGAAATAGAATCAATATGAACTTAAATATGAAGAAGTAGAGGAGGAAGATATGATCTTCACTAATGAGGAAGGATAATGTGCGAAAGATGATCAGTATATAAGAGTCATGAGATGCTTATATAGCCCAAGAAGAAGCTAAGGATTAGAGAATAAATATTATATTTCGTACCTTTATGTCTTATTTAGATAGGAAAGCATCATGAATATCATCTCTACAATTATACTTAAGAGGGTTAATCTCATGATTCAACCCTATCAACAAAATTTCATGTGATTGTGATGAACCACCTCCTTACCAGTCACAAATACCTAGTGCCCTTAAAATAATAAATAGCATATGAAGATAAAAGTTAGTAAAATATCCTACTTATGAACATAAGCCATATTCCTTAGAGAGTTCTAGGTTATGTGTATTAAGAGTGATGAACTATAGAAGAGAGAACACAAATATGTTAGAATTCAATGGACAAAATATAATATTGTACACTTTAAATCCATCTAGAAGGCTTAATTCTCTATTCCATCTTGAGAACTAAAGCTTGCCACTTCATATAAGAAGTTTTAGTTTATTTCTTTCCTTACTTTTATAGATATTATAGTTGGCTAGCAAAACTAGGAGAATGGCTTGAAGGAGAAATAGTATTTGAGCTTATAAAAGGTTGAAATTAATAACCTTAATAAAGAATTTCATATATTCCTTACTGAATCCACATTTCATAATATCTTACTAGCACTACAGGTGACTAAATCTCGAATGAACTAGGGGATAGTTAACCCCAAAGTCAAGATGTCATTACAATGCACATGATATCTTAAAAGAAAAATTGAATTCCAAAAACACTATGTAGGACTAATGCAAATAGCTTTTTCTACATAACTAACTCCCAAATTATGAGATTAACATGAGTAATTTGATTGTGTATTTCACAATTGAGTGGTCATCACCTTATCTTATTTCTCAAAAACTCTAGTTCCATAAGTCGTCTGATCGCATTGTCTGAACTTCATTAGATCTAATGGCTCAGATTAATTTCATATTTCTAAAATGCACTGCTTAAACTACATTCATTCAATTGCATAGCTTTCACGACTGAATGGTCTCAGACACTTTTGATCATCCAACTCCAACGAAACAAATCTTTTAGCCATTATTTAGAGTCATTGTGATATTTTATTTAAACTTAATATCCAAATTAATTATACAAAAAGTAAAAACAAATTGTAATAGCTAATTTTGTTTTTCACAAGTGCTTTTAGTCAATACAAAATGTTTACAAATAATAAAATTCTTGAACAAATTTTACTGCTGAAACTTTTACAAAATTTTAAAAAAAAGTCTTAACTCATGACCTTGAGGTAATTTGCAGCTAGTGCTCATTGTCACCTTCTTATGCTACATCCTTCTTCATCAAACTCTAAATTTTTTGTTTTTTGCCAAATCAACTAAGCTCTCATTTTCTCATTTCTAACTGATTAAATTGAAAAGATTGTGTCTTGTTGAATATTTTGTCAAGTATAAGAATTTGTTTGTATGAACTTTCATAGTCATTATCTTTCCTTTTTTGTCAATTTTATTTTGTTATAAGGCCATTCTCGCCTATTCTTGTCTACTTATTATGAGGGTTTAGCCTACCTAATTTTTGATAAAAGACTTATATAGTTTTTTTTGCCTACTTTTTACTAGGGGTAAACGTAGGGTTAGAGCCAAATAATCTAAAACTTACTTGTGTATTCTTTTAAATTTTTATCTTTTTTATTTTATTATTTCTCAAATCCTTATTACTAAAACAAAAATTAATATATTTTTATGAAATTAAAATTTTTATTCTTTATAATTCACCTTCCTTCTCCCTTTTATTAAACTAGATTTAAGATATAATGGTTAATTAATAATATCATCAATACTAAAATTTTTATCTTTATAAGATTGTTACTTATGAGAATTTCTCAAGTATTAATATGCCTCACATGCTTCTTATTCCTTAGAAAAATCATTTTCCATTGGAAGATTCTAAGATGACATGTGAAGAATTGGAAAAGTTAGCTCCACGCTTGTAGATGATTACTTAACTTTAACTCAATGGAGTAGAGTTATATTCAATCAAGAGAAAATGAGATAGTGCAAAGGCAAGAAATGACAACACAATATTATAGACCCATAATAAATTACTCAAACTTGAATCAATCAAATTAAAGCACTACAAAATTTAAATAATGCATAACACATTTTAAATTTGAAGAACATATAAATATTAGCCTTAAAAAGTCATGATTCATTTATTTATTGTCATGAGTACATAGTGAGTTCTACATTAATGGAGTAAAAAATCTTCAAAGATATGAATAAAAGTCTTCAAAGAGTTGGTAGGAAGTATGCTTTTATAATATGAAACTATATGGACATAAAAGTCTTCAAGTAGAAAGCTTACTTTTATATTAAAGAATTTTTTGGGCATAAAAATCTTCAAAAAGTAGGTAAAAAATTTGCTTGGTATTAAATAGTTATTTATAATCTTCTATTTAAAAGAGTCATGATGAATGGATGATTGGTAAATTAGTTGTGACTAAAGAAATTATATTGTTTGATAGCTTGAGTGTTTGAGTTAGCTTAGTGGCCCCCTCTTGGGTCTTACTTTGGTGAGTAAATTATTACTTTCTTATTTATACTGTCAACTCTATTTTCTCTTTATTTAATCCTTTTTACCATACCTTTCATTGCCTTTAACTTCATCAATCACCTTATTTCATCCAGCTCTACTTGTATTGTAAATTCTTTTATTTTTGGTTATTAAGTATTATAGTAGTTACATAGCTTCTACACCCAAGCTATCTATCTACAAATTCCTAATAAAGAGGCCCTCACCTAGATTACCTGCCTACATCATCACCTTAGTCCACAAGTTAGTCCAACCCATATGTAGAATGAGTAGTGCTAACCTATCATTCTTTGTTATTTGAACTACTACTCAGCCTAACCTATCCCTTCTTGCAAAAAATGTTCTTGGAAAAAGGTCATATGATGTGATTGTATATGGTTGAATAGATGTATGATCATGTAGTAATTAACTTAATAAGTCTTAAATACACTTACAATAAACCTATCATATTAATACGATAATATTGTACTAGGTTTTGTTCTACGTGTTATGCAGAAAGGAATACTACCAATATGATACATAAATCATTATTATATGATAATGTAGACAAATCAAACTCTAATATTATTAAATAATGATCATACTCATATGATATAGATATCATATTAATATTGATATCATAGATATATTTCTTGGTTATGTAATTTAAGTTTCTTTTGACAAAAAATGGATCATGTAGACAAAATACTCTAATTTATAGTACACAATATAGTCATTATAAGCGCACAGAGAAAACTTTATGATCATATAAGGACTAATGAGCATACGACTAAGCTATAACAACATGTTAAGATTAAATATAAGGTTATCATACATGACTAACCACATTTAAGATTATATATGATAGAGGCTAACAATAAATATAATGTGCACTCATACAAAGAAAACTTCGTACTCATACGATGCTAGTGTAAACTCAACTCTCAAAGAATGGATAGTACATATACAAGGCCAATACCTTGCACAATCAAGTTTGAGCTCTAATCCTCAGTTTAAACATTAATCACATCTGTATACTAACACCATCATACCTATATGATCCATAACATATTTTAAATTTAATTAGTAAAATAAGACAATATAGATGATACTAGTATGATATTAATCATTATATTATATAATCATTAACTAGTGAAGAACATGACTTGTTTAAGATATAATTTCTAAAGTATAAGTCAATTTGTGGTGATATTACATATGTATTAATGCAATTTTATAAAAAACTTATGACCTAAAAACATGATTTAGTAAAGCAATGCATACATTAATTAAATGATTCTTTAGCTATGGTTCTTTATTTCATGATAACAAGCTATAACTATTTCTAATAAATTTAGTTAAGTGAATATTTAGATTTTATATCGTTGATGTTCATATTTATTAGAGTACTTAAATGAAAAAGATTAGTAAATGTAAAATCCTATCAAGATTGACTTGGTTGTAGTGGTAAACCAACAAGAGATCTATTTTAAGTTTAATTTTAGGTATTTTACTTTTATTTTGATTAAAATATTAAGATTGATTGAAATCATTCTCATAAGGCATAAAAATTAAATTTTATTTAAATTAATCTTCTTCAAAAAATATTAAAAGTCTAAAACTTTGATTATTATTTTAATCTACCTTGATCACCTTACCTTGACCACTTTAAGATGCATCTTACTTGATAATATCATTGAAAACTCTCTTATACTAACTTGGATAAAAACATAAATTATTATAATAATAAAAAAATTAATTAGTAAAAAATAATAATATTAATGATAATTAAAATAAAAAACTTAATCTTACTTGATCTGAATTACCCTAAGCTTATACCATTAGTATTGGGTTAGAACATTACTCATAAACCCATTTTCAATAGTAATTATGTTGGGGCATCACTCCTGAACTCGTTTCAAACCATATCAAAGAACCCATTTAATGTGTGTTAGCAAGCAAGGTTAATTACATCCTGAACAAACCAAGGGCCAACTAACCCCAATATTTTAGCTAACCCAATCGTGTAAACAAAAATATATAAAAAAATATTCTTCACACACATAAGTGATGTAGAATTAAAGCTCAATACTTTTCTCATTTTGGCTTCTAAAAATCCAAAATGATTATGCATTATCTGATCACACAATTTAGCAATCGAACAATCGACATTTCATCCAACATTTTAAAATAGCACTAAGTCAATCCTCCATTTGATTACACAATTCTGTGATTGAACTGATCATATGTAATTCAATTATCAAATCAACATAAATCTAAAACCTATGGTATGATCATGATTGAGATCAAATCTAGGGCCAATTAAAATCTAGAAATTTGATCACACAATTTTGCAATTCAATGGCCAAGATGTTTTCGCCTTTTTGATGCACCTATATTTAGTTTAAGCTAATGGATTATGTAGTTTTTATGATCTAGTGGTCTTAATTAACCCCGTTGAAACATAATGGCCCGAAGGTTATTATTTTGCATAATTGTTATTTTGAATAGTCATTATTAAATCGAAGTAATGGATTTTTTTTATTTAATTAATAAGTGAGTTGTTAATTAAAACTTACATCTTCTTAAGTTTAATTAAAGTAAATAGTAATGACAAATTGGTCTATTTTGTGATTGTTTTAGCCATTCAAAAAATCTATGTACATTATTTCAACACGATTTATTGATAAAATAAGAAGAGAAATTTCAGAACATTCAAGCTGTTAGCTGTCAAGGCTTATCATCACTTCTAATCACTATGTACTTCATTCCTTAAGCTCTAAATTTTCCATTCTTCTTTAATTAGGTAAGAGTTCATTTCTTAATTGATCCAAGTAAAATCATAACAGCATTCTACCTCATTAAACATTTCATCTAACATAAGATTATTGTTTACTTCAAGTACAATTTTGTATCATCAAATTCTTTTCTTCTATTGCCAATTTTATTTCGTTATTAGTCATTATAACTTTCTCTTTTGTTTTGTTGTTGTGAGGGTTTTGCTTAAGGCTTATTTTGAATAGCTTTGTCTTTGTCTTGTTTTTTCCAAGAGTGAATGTAGGCTTGAATATAAGTTGAGCCATCTAAAATTTTTTAGTGTGCTTTGTAATTATTCGTTACTTTTTTATTTCATAATTTCTTTAAAAAGTAGTAAAAGAAAATTAATGCATTTTAGAATAAAATTAAAAATTTACACAAAATCACTTATCAAAGTTTCTTCAAACTTAATAAAATAATTATTTTAAAGTATTTTAAACTAAGTTTTTAAGAAATTAAAATTTTTATTATTGACAATTTACCACCCTCTTGCTAAACCACACTTCAAAGGTTTCATATTAAAACCTACATATTGGAGGTAATGTCTAGCTTCATGTGGATTAGTCATGTAACAAGGAGCTTTCCTTCATAGTTCCATGCAACATTTTTAGTTAATAAACATAATAAAATTTTCTTCTCTTCACTCTCGTCAAGGCCTAAGATTGTAGAAATGGATTTGAATCTCTCCAAGTAGCAATCGTGGCCTTCATCTTCTTCTTCTCTTTTATGAACTTTTTCTTCTTCTTATTCCTCTTCTCCAACAACTTTGGACAATTGGAACAGTAGTCCTTAATATCGTTGCACTCATAATAGCATACCTTAACCATACTTTTCTCTTACTTGTGATTATTCTCCCTTTTTTAGACTTACCTATATCTCACTTAAGTATTTGAGTTATACTTTTAATAATAAATTCTCACTTTTGTATGAAGATTCATCATTATTTGTGGATAGAGAAGCCCTTAAAACTAGATCTCTTTTCTTCTTTTGCTTAGGTTGTGATTCTTTTTCTCTTCTTCTTGACATCTCCATCTCATTAGTCATAGGATCTCCAAATAATTCATTCAAGGAGAGATGATCCAAGTCTTTGAAGTCTTTGATAATGGTCATCAAAGGTTCAAACTCCTTAAGCACCACCCATAGTCTCTTCCCCACCAATTATATATTAAAAAAATACTCTAACAAGATTTGAAAGTCCACTCACAATGTTAGTAAATCTAGTAAACATATTTTTAATAGACTCAATATTGTCCATATAAAATAATTCATACTCATGGATAAAAAAATTAACCATAAGCTCCTTAAGTTGAGTGGTTCTTTGATAGGTAACTTTAAGTTTAATCCAAACATCATTAATAGTTTTCAGATTCATTATCTTATAAAACTATATAGATGAGACGTTATAGTGAAGGGTATTTAAAGCTCTAGCATTAAGTTATACATAATATTTTTCTTGTAAGGTAAGTTCACTTAATGTCTTTCTAACAAACTTATTACCAACCTTTATTATAACAAAGTCAAACTCATTTTCAACTATATCTTAAAGATGTAAATCAATAGATTTAAGACAAATATACATATGATTTCTCTATTATAAGAACATTTTTCCTTTGAAAAAGGGATGATGATAAGATGAAGCCTATTCTTCCAACATATCATGATCAACTACCAAATTGTGAGACATCATAAGAGTCTTTTCTATAATGATAAGCATAAATGTAAGCATGCTTTTGATACCACAATTAAGAATTAGTGAGTATGAAGTCTATACAAGAGTGTGTGAATAGTACGAAAATTGATGTTTAACCAACTCAAGTATATGATAACCAAAGACTCTTATAATTTTAAAGGCCCTTGTAAAACATTGTTTTCAAAATTCATTACTTTGAAAATGATATGAAACTTAGCTCAGAGGGTGTGAGATGATAGAAGGCATGGATATAATGTCTTTGTGCTCAATATCTATGGTCTTACTTCTCCCTATTCTTTACAACAAGGATTTAAGTAGAATGTTTCATAATGATTAATCAATTAAACATTATTATTTTTATTTATATTTAGACTCCTTTTAGAACCAATACAAAGATCTCTAGTAGCTCCAAATAATCTCTAATAAATAAATCAAAATTTTTCAAAAACTAGATAAACTAGTTGATACTTACAATTCTGAACTGATCGTATTACTTAATCCAAGGATTGTACAAGTGTGATACCACAAAGTGCAGATTGTCCAACTCTTTAGATAAGTTTGAGTAATTTATTTTATAGCTAGCAAAAGATCATAATTGTATAATAAAACCATTACACATGTACAAAGCATATAAATCTTTTGAGTCAATTTTTTATCACTTTCGATTTTCCATCAATCATAATGATGAAGAACATCATACTTATACAAAGACCTTCTCATACAATACTCTTTTTGTGAATATACTCATACAATAATGGCATTGTAGTTGTACAAAGCAATTTAACATAATATTTGTCTATCTTAAATTAAACCTCTCAGTTAAATATGATCATACAAATATGATGAGTACCATCATAGTGTATGAAGCTCATCAACTTCAAATCTTTGCTTCAAGCTTCATACTTATATGATATGGAAGTCATACATGTATATCAAAGCAAACATCTATTCTTACCTACATCACCTAGTTTGAAAGGATCACTTTGCATGAACACCCCATCTAATCAACATAACTAAAGAATTATCGAGGCCTAATTCTCTATCCAATCACATAAGAGAATTAGTCATACTATATATTAATAACATCATATGAGGATAACTAGAATAGTTTTTGCTAAATCAACTCTATTCATTCAATTTTCAACTTTTGCTTTGTGGAGCTCTATTAACTAATGCAATCTTTAACTTTGCTCTATTCTAAGACATATTTCTATATGTGAAGTAACCTAGATAAAATGTATTCCTTAAGCTTAAATCTATATTAGTAGAATGATGATTTCAGAAACATTTAAAACACTCACACTAAAATTATTAAATCCTAGTATTTAAAGTAAATTATAATAGATCTTATATTCTAAGAAAATAAGATATTTCATAAAGATGTTCTATTTGTTTGTTTAAGCTTTGTGTTTCTTTTGGTCTTAGTTAGATTAACACCAAAACACCTCCAATAAGCTCTTTGGTCAAAGAACAATCTCTTCAATTATATAACTTATTGAATCTTGAGTTACATGATCTGAAACATATAAGTAAAAATATTAATAAAATAATACAATGATTTTATTATCATAAAATTAGTAATGCAAAGATTAAAAGTTCAATAAAATAATAAAAAATGCTTTAAGCTAATCATTGATAGTGGTAGCACCATGAATGTCATGTCTAATAATGCACTACACAAACTAAACTAAAACCTAAGCCTAACATGAATTCTTTTCATGTTAGTTAAGTCAACAATAATTTACTACTTATCAAATCTACTTATCTAATCACAATTAAGAGGGGCAAATATCTTGCATAGAAGATTTGTATTTTCGTTTATAGAGTTTTAACAATCCAACTAAGAAACTCAAAAAATAAAGAACTTTCTTAACAAATGGTGGCATCAAATATGTGGGAGTCCAACCTAGTATGAAGTTCTTCAAATCATATCACTTCTATTACGTTGGAATACTTGAGAGGTTAGAAATGGAAAAATCTATGAGAAAACCTATGAGTTTGAGACAACAATCATGAGCAATATCAATAGCCAATACAATAATATTTCTAAATGTTTTCTTATAATGCAAACTGTGTAAAGGAACATGGTGTAAATAGACTCAATTCCTTCTTTCAATCAAACAAAAGTTAGAAGGTGTGAAGTAGTTTATTGGAATACCCCTTGTGCCAACTCTATGAAATTAAATCTACATGGTAGATTCAAGAAGAATAATTATAATGCAGGAGTATCATCAGAGATCATGAAATTAATGTGTATTTTGCTTATTTAATTGGTCAATGTTTGTTAATAAAGGCATATTGATCAAGTATTAAGAATGGCTTACCCTAGTTCTAATGCAGTCAATACACCAATGTTGAGATTGAGCTTGACTACTTTTCATTTTCTAAAATGATCCAAGGAAGCTTAATAACTCATTGGAGAATTATTGATTTCATACAAAATAATGGTAACCTCACCACTCTCGATAATTTAGGAAGTAACTCACTTAGGATTGTCTCAGTGTCTCACCTCAATGTAAGGACATTTACACATGGTAAAAGCTAAATTGTCATATATTTACTTATTGTATAAGACACATAATTTGATCATACAAGGCAAACATCAAAACATTGCTCAAATCCAATGATAGTAAAATGTCTGCATCTTTAATGTGCAAAACAAATTTCATCATCCTCCTAAATGATATTTTAATTCAAGATTTCCCATTCAAATTCATTAAGCACTTTAGAATAAATGTTGTAAGATTTCTTTATACATTTGAGACTCACTTGACACTATTCAAAAATTTGGCACTTTGGATAGCAACAATTTCATATTGACTATATGAACTGGAAACTTAATTGTTCAAATTGTTACTACATCTTATTCGTGTGCCATGCTCTATGCAAAATATCATACTTCTTTGAACCCATCCTTATCTTTAGCTTATTGCTCAAAGACTATCCAATTTCATCTTAAAGCATTGTCAAGTTACATTTCATTAGGTCACTTCATTAGCCATGGACATAGCTCATATTGCTTCATAACAATATACATTGGTAATGTTCATTTTAACATGTCTTCATCACCATATGATAGAACAAGGACAAGTGCATTAGACAAATATGTCTACATGCTTCAGCATAACTGATCTCTATATTATGATAGAACATTCTCCATAGCATCGAACAAGTACATACGATGATCAACGTTTTGGTGCGATGAACCAAATGGTGGTCTGGCATGTATTTCAGGTTAATGCCTAAGGGTCATTGAACATGTTTGGCTATATAAGTGATGGGCATACCTGTACCCTGTCATTGACTTGTATTATTCTAATGGAGATAAATGAAGAGTTTGATTAAAAAAATTTAGTTAAGAAAATATAAAAATATGATTTACTATAATGTTCTTCTTATGGACATAGCACCCATCCGTTTAGGTCAATTGTAATTGTATGATCACAATTTTATACATTATGGTTCTAAATATACTTACATTTTCAAACTTAGTGGAAAACTTATTAAGTTGTTCTCTTTAAAAACATCAGAGAATTTCTCTCATATGCCACTTAAACCATCACTCTAGAAGCCCGTTATATTGAACCCAAGGGAACCATAAAACTATTAATTTATAGCCTTAAATCTACACATTCAACCTAGTTTGGGCATCCTTAACCCTACCCTTGCTACTTTAAGATATGAGTGATTAAGGAAAGAGTTTCTTGACTCATCTTTTTTATACATTTTACTAACAAAAAAGGTAGCACTTGACTAACCCATGGTTTCCTTACTCCCATGATATCCATTCTCTTAAAAGAATATAACGATGTCACCCAAAATGGCCTACTTGATGAACTTCCTTTGATGTTACAACATTATATTAACTTTGTTCTTAGCTATTATCTTCCTAAAGAGACAATTTTGATGAGTTGTTAAAAAATGGGTTCCTAAATGAGAGTAGAGTGATGAAAAATATAATAAGTAAATATTGATTCTTTATCCAAGACTAAATAATACATTATATATTTTTAGGTTCTGATAGGTCACAAAAATTGACCCAAGAGGAGTTACCACCAAATTTGCAACAAGTTAGGAGACCAATGGAAAATGACTTCGAAGTCCCTAAATGGACAATATGAGTAGCTAGTTATGACATTTGTTCTTTCCAAAACACCTCATGAGATTAATTAACACCAAATTAAAATCTATCATAAGGAAACTCCTTAGAATGTATATTTGTGATATCCTTATTGTCAATCCTTATAAGCATATATATAGACACCTAACACACCTTTGGATCATTCTTAAACAATCATGTATAAAGAAACTTTACTCAAATTTAATAAAAAGTTTTTTCCTACATCCTAAATTTAATTTTTTTTAGGATTTATTATTTCCAATAAGGGAATTTGACGTAATCAATTAAAAACTAGAGCCACCTTTATTGTAGTTTTGTTATAGACTTTGATTTAGTTGTTGTACCCCTCATTGATTTAACACTCTTAACTTTCTAATAATTGAAGTCCATAGTGACCTCTTTGCTAGTTTTGCAGTTACCTAACCTTTTAAAATTTACCTGTGATGCATCTGGTGTAGGAATATATAGGTTTTAGGACAAGGGAACCATTAAGTTATTTTCTTAATAAGAACTTAATGATGCATAGAAGAGCTATTCCATCTATGACAAAATGATTCATGTGATAATATAAATCTTACAACACCACTTGGTGTGATAATCTTGTGTAGATAAAAGGACCAATCTCCACTGAAAAAAGAAATGGTAATGTTAAGGTTCACTTTCTAATAAATTATTTGTCCATGAAATGCATCTATGACAAAAGATATTCCATTTATGACAACTCCATTTGACGTGACAAAACTATTTATTTATCGGAGTCAAATTTCGATTGACTTCTTTAAAAAAGGATGTACAAGAGATCATTGAACAATATTGTTCACGTAGACATGCAAAGGCTACAAAGTAATGTATAAGAAAATATATAACTCTACAATTTTCTTACAAACCTTAGGTTGACCCCTCCATGAGTTGTCTTAGGTTTTCCTCAAAACCACCTTCCAACATGACAGCATTTATGTTGTAATCAACCATTTCTCTTAAATAAAGCACATTATTCCTTAATACAAAACTAATGATATCTCAAATATATTTAAATTTATTTTTCATAAAGTAATTAATTTGTATTGTTTTCCATTAACTATAGTGTCAGATCAAAATACAAAGTTTGTCTTACTTTTGAAGAATATTATGAAAATTACCTTGCATGCAATTACAATTTTGCTCTTCCTTGAGCCTATGGATAAATGACTAGATTGAATTAGTGAATATGACATTAGGAAACATGGTTTGATGTCTTTTAGGAAAAAAGTATAAGAACTTGAGACTTGAACTTATTATCTCAAAAGTTGTTTATATTAGTATTATTTCTAAATCGATAGAGCAATTCCCCTTTGAGATTGTTTATAGTTATATTCTTAAGAGACCACTTATATGCATTTTTCAATTCTACCTTTACTTTTATAAATAATTTTCATAGTATGCATGAACAAGTAAAGAATCAAATTGTAGAAAGTGATGCCAAATATGCTAATGATCAAATCATAAAAGAGCTATTAGGGAATATGTAGAAGGGACTATGTCTTAATTATAATTAAACCTAAGAGAGTTTTCCTCCGCTAAATTCAAAAAATTATATGTGAGAGCTTGTTGACCACTTCACATTATTCAAAAGCTTGACATTAATGTTTATGTTCATCTTTTGATATGTTTCTTAACCCAATTTTGAATATGGAGGATATACTATCTTATTAACCCCATTCTAGTATTATCTTCTCAATGATTGATTGTATTTTTTAATCAAAACCCAACTTCTTAGAGATTGAAAGTGCTATCTTTGGTGAGATTTCATCTTATGTTGATGACCATCATAGTTTCCTAGTTAGATAAAAGGACTAATCTCCTTTGTAAAGCAAATGATTGACACAAAATATGTGAAAGCTAACATCATAAATGATTAAGGAATATTGGATCTTAACTTTATGGAGTAAAGAACTTTTTAGTCTAGTGGAATTGATGAAATTTAATTATCAATAGAATCACTTATCATTAAATTATATATCAAGAACAAGCCAATTACAAGGAGTTAGACAAAATCCTAATGAGAAAAACTCAAGAAAAAAATATTCCACTTAATAAGTTATGATGACCCACTTTAATATTGATTAATAAAACTAGGAGCATTGAAAGGAACATCAAAAACATGCAGGAAAGATTTAAAATTAAGAGAAAAATTCATAAACTTTAGAGAGAAATCCAAGATTTTGAGGATTTTTTTCATTAATTCTCTTTATCTCCTTTTTAACCTATAAAGATATTCTCTAAAATCTTGAATATTCTCTTATTAATTCTCTTTGTAACTCTTTATTCATGGAGGGTATTCTTTAGGAATCTTTCTTGTAATTTTTATGTTATTTTTGTCTTAAGTGTTGATGATAATTTAGAATTCTTCTCTTGTCATTAAGGTATTCTTTTATGACTTATCATTTAGGTTATTTGTAATAAACCAATTTAAAGGTTATGAACTATGAAAGAAACATGTTTTAGTAATTATAAATTATTTAAAACTCTCTCATAGCTAACCTCACTTGGTGGAGTGATTCGTTAGAAGTCTTCAACAACCTTCCAATAATATGTATGCTCAGTAGTGGCCTACCTATCCCTTTTCCCTCCACCTCTCCCTTATGATCCTTCTTCTTGACCTTAATCCCAAGATCTAAGTTCTCCATTGAAATGTGTTAGAATAGCTTGATATAAAAGAGATGGAAGTAATTAGTGTTTAGCAGGGAAAAGATTATCTTCATTTCTCAAATCTTGAGTTTTGATGATTAATTCACATATTTAGTTTAGGATAGCTTTGAGGCTTCCCGATTGATAACTTCATTGAATGTAATATGTAAGGCTTGATTGTCAACCATTTGCTCATTACTTTGAACCATAGGAAGAAAAGTTTCTTGAGAGAAAGAATACACATGTTTAGTTTTAAAGGATAACGCTCAAATGTTGCATCAGAAATTTTACTCTTTTCTATTTTATCTCAATGATTTGATGGTTGTACCACATTTATGCAATTAATTTTGTTAGTATGATAAAAAAAATATTAAGATACCGATCTTGAAATGAATCAATGAAAATGGCAATAAAAATAAAAAAAATATTAAAAAAATCATGATAGTATCAATTAAAGATGAAGAAAATATCATAATAATAGCATCATGGTGTGCATAGGATTTATAAATGATAGTTTAAATCTATAATAAAAATATCACAGCCTTTGAGCATGGGGTACCCTTGCATCAATAGTATATTCTTTTCTTTTTCTTGATAAACCGACCGTAGCTTGCAGAATATGATGCTAAATTCATTATTCAAAATGCTCCGTTTTTTCCAAAGGAAAAATGCTTTATTTTTTAAATTAGTTGACAAATTTAAATGCATATGTAAAACCAGATAAAATTCATCAAGCAAGGAAGCAAATCACCCATATGCCATTTGAATAAATTTGAGATTTAGTGGTCAAGTAAGGGAACAGGGGAAGCCAATAAAATGCATATCTATAATGTCCATCGGATTGATAAGAAGAGAAAAAGATAATTTTGTGCTTTCAAAATAATAATAAAAGAATACATTTTAGTTTTTATAAACAAATAAAATTTAGAATAATTATTTTATAATACTAATTGTTTATTAAGTATTTATTGATAGTATAATAGCTTAATATATAATTTTTCAATATTATTTAAAAATAGTATTTTTTTTAACATTTATTTTTTATTTTATCAAATTAAAGTTAAACAATAATTATACTAAACATATCGTAATACTCTATTTGGTACACGATTTTCAAAAACAATTTTTTGTAAAAGTACTTTTTAAAGAACAATCAAGAGTTTGTTTGGTAGTATTTCAAAAGACATTTTTTTTAATCTAAAAAACAAAAAATAATCTGAACAGAGTAAAAGAATTTTTCATTTAAAAAAAATTGAAAATTTTTTTAATCTTTTACAAAAAAGAGTTTAAAGTTTTGTTAGTCATTTTAAAATGCCAATCAACATGGTATTTGTTCATGTTGGAAAGAAACTCTGGTATTGTAATTGATGCTTAAGTTGAAAAAAGGTATCAAAATAGTATTAGCTTAAGAAGATGAGAGGTAATTGATTTTTTAAAATTGAATAAATTAAGATTAGAAACAAATTATAGAAAAATATTGATTTGTTATTTCAATTTGTTAAACCTATGAGCTCTAAAGGCTATATCTTTGATTTTATGATAACAAATCCTTTAAGTTTTTAGTTCATGATCTAATATGTTTATTTAATGTCTTATAGATTATCTTAAATATAGTCAACAAAGATATCATTTATCGTGGTGAGGATCAAACTTGTACCTAGAAAGTAATAAGTCTATACAATTGAATGCAAGAAAAACAAGGACATCCGACATGAGGATCTATATGTCAAAAAACCATTGTAAGGATCTACATCACTTAACACTTATACAATAACTAAAAAATAGGTTCCTAGTTATTTCAATTGCTTGCACCTACACAAACATTTCATCTAGGAGAACAAGGCTATAGATGCTAAATCTCTAAAAGCATGCATGCACATAGAATTTTTAAGTTGCATTTAATTAATTATTGAATAAAAAGTATAATTTCATTATACTTCTCATTAAAAATAATGAAATTTGTGCAAGAAAAATATAATAAAAAATTGGTCAAAATTGAATTAAAAATAGAATACATCTGTTATGCTTTTAAGAATAAATAAGAGAAGATAATGTGCCTTAGTGTTAGAATTAGTATCTTATGCTTGTGTATAATATGTTACATTTAATATATAATACATATAATGGGTAAAATATTCTAATAGTATGTTATCCATTAAATTATACATAGAAAACCTGAGACTAATAAGATTTTCTACGGTACATGATTTTCTTGTATAGAAGATTTTTAGTTTATTGGACAGCCTATAAGAGTCCAAAATCTTAAAGAACAAAATCTTATGATTTGTTATTTCTTAATGTATAATATATTTAGTTCAAAAAGCATGAAATACTAGAGTGATCATTAGGTTCTTAAGCTAATATGTTTAAATGAGCAAGAACATACAATATGTAACCACCATGCATATATCAGATTAAATATAACAAGAATATAAATTTTTTTACTAGAAATTGCATTACACATACTTGTGGCTTTCATATGACATGTTATTTATTAAGTTATAATATATTTAGTTAAGGACAAATAGTATATAACAAGATTTGAAAAAATTGAGAATTAGGCATGGTGTATTATTTTTTAACTTACAATACACTTGGGTCTAACATGTGTAATGTACAATATGTTACCTTAATGTATACTATGTATTAGAATAAAATGGCTACTTTGATCATAAGAAAATTGGATTTTAACTATTGGATGAAAGTAGGAGGTCACATGAGAGGATCTTTTGCTACTATAATGAATATAAACCTCTAAAAACATTAAAATTAGATTAGTAATGCATTGTTAAAGCTTTGGCAAGAATTGATATATATCATGAAGCCTTTGAGAGTGTTGTGTGCCTACCTTACTACATCTTTACAAGAGCATTTGATGTTCATCTCAACATCATTTGAAATGACACTTAGCTTATGTACAAAGCAATATTAAAGGTTATCATTCAACATCTTTTATATACTCCATCTCACAAGACTCTTGAGTAAATTGGAAAGTTTTTGTTTTCAACTCATTAGAGATTTTATTTTCACTTCTAGATTTGTCCAATGTGTGAATTCAAGCTTTGTATCTCTATCCTTTAGTATTTTACTTTTCTTGTCCTTGCTCTAGGTCATATAATGTGGCGTATTTGTCCTATCTCTATGTTGTATAGTGTGGAGTGGTTAGCCTAACTCCAAGCTAGAGAGAGCAGAGTGGTTTTGGTTATGGTTGATCAAAAGAAAACATTAGTTTGTATTGGCTTTCTATACATAGCTATAGAGAAGGAATATTTGGTTAGTGGTTTTTAAGTTTATTGTTTTGGGGTGAATGTAGGTTTAGGGATTAAATCAAACTTCCTATAAATCTTGTGTCCTTTGACTTCTTATTTCTAAATATACTTACTTACATGTAACCTTGGAGAAGCTAAATAACTTGAAACATTTGTTGAAGGGGGTTGATTAATCACTTTGCAATTTATTAATACTAACTTAAAAAAAGAGCTTTGGAAAAGACTTTTTATAAAAACTCACAACACCAATTCAACCCTACTCCCTCTTCCTATGTCTTGCATACACAACACAATAATCCTTACGATTGAACTAGTTAGAATTATTAAATGAAGATAAAAGGAATGATTTGAAAATGCATAAAGTAATCCAAAACGTAAAAGGATGGAAAGAAGATGAGAATTTAGTGTTGAATTTCATAGTAGATGTGTTCTTGAACATAAATTGTTAAGGTAATTGTTAATGTAGAAAACATGTTATTCAAAAAGCTCAATACACCCAAGTGCATTGAAATCTTAGTAAATTATGGCTACCCTTAATTATATAAGTAAAGAAATGGGAGAAATTACTATAGATTTTGACACTTGAATTGTACTGATCACTATTAGGTCATGATTTTATTTGTGTAGGAATTGCTTAATTAATCAAGCAAATACATTTTCTAACAATAAGAATCACATATATAATAGAGACATTGACCATAATTTATATGGTGATCATGAGAGAAAGAGAAGATATTGAGAAATGAATTGATGACAAGAATAATTATAACTGATATTAATAAAGATTATGATATACTATAATAACTGATGATGGGATTAGATTTTGTGATTGAGTTAGAAGATGAATAAGATACGATGAATTGGGATGAGAAGTGTAGAAGTAATAAATAATAAGAAGATTGAGAATGATAGGTATGTGTGTGTGTGAGTGTGTGTGTGTGTGTGTGTGTGTGTGTGTGTTTGTGTGTGAAATGACTATAAAATAAAATGAGACAATAATTAATAATTTAATTTTTTTAATGAAGGACAATTACAATTAAAATTTATTATAGAAATAAGATAGATCAAGTGATCAAGAGAGAGACAAAGCACAAGAAGAAAGTAATTTCTAGATTAATCCACAAAATCTAGGAGAAGCTCCACAGTAGAGAGCACAAGAAAGAGGAGGAGAAGAACAAAGAAAAGCACCAGTCATTTGGTGAGGCACACCGAAAGGATAGGGAGAAAAAGGAGGGCATCTTGGAGAAGATCAATGACAAGATCTAAGGTATGAAAGATGGGAAGAAGAAGAAGAATAAGAATAATAATAATAATAATAATAAGGAGAAGGAGAAAGAGAATAAGAAGGGAGAGCACAATGGACATTACAACAATAACAACAGTGACAATGATTAGTTCCCCCAAGTGATGGCCCTGGTCAGTGCTCTTTCTCACTATAGCGAGGAGAAGTGGATTAGGGTACTGATTTGGATCATATCTATGATGTACTTCTGGTACTTTGTTTCAATAATGTGTGATCATGGTGATGATTATGTAATAAAGTTTTTGGTTTATTGTCAACTAATTATGTTAAAAAAAGAAGATAAAATAAGAGGTTGATAATAATTGATGAATAATAAGATATGATATAGCTAATAAAGAAAGGTAAGTGAATGATAAAGTAAGTAATAGAAGATGATTAAATCTTTTTTATTATAAAGATTACAATGAAGATACGTTGATGCTATGATAGGGAGATGGAAAAAATAAAGGTTGATTATGAATAAATTGATAAGAAATAAAATAATTGAAGATGATTAAGTGATGTTGAGAGAGAGGATATATGAAAAGAATTAAAATGAACTAATATTGATAAAATGATGAATATTGAAAAAAGGATAGAACATGTCTGGGGGGATTGATTGATATGAATTAAAGAAGAGAATAAATAATTATTAGAATCAAAAAAAGAAAATAAAAATAATAATATGGATAATGAGTAATGATTGGTGAAAGGAATTATGGGACAATGATGAAATATTTAAGTGATAAGAATTGATGAAGATGAGAGATAGAAATTAAAAGTGATAAGATAAATATTTGATGCATTATAAGATAATGAATTAAAGTGAGATGAGAATAGAAAATTGATCATGAAGATATTGGATGATAGTGAGAGAAGTAAAATTAAAAATAAAATATAGAAGTAGTTGAGAACAAAAAATGCATATGAAGAAATAGAAGAATAAAAAGACAACAAAGGTAAGAGCATGAGTTTTATGTGATAAAAAAAGTACAAGTGAATAGTAAGAAAATTTAGATAAAAAGACAAAGATTTGAATATGAATTAGAGATGATATAACTTTTAGATAAAGATAATGAATGTTGAATAGATGATATAACGATAAATAGAATGAATGAAGTATGGATGATAAACTAGCTGGTGATGAAAAAAATGATTTAGAAGAATTGAAGATATCAAATTTAGAAGTGTTGGGAACAAGGCATACCAGAAAGGTGATTGAATTTTTTTATTGCAATGAAAACCAAAATTCTAGACTTTAAAACTTCTTGTAAGTTCTTTTACAAGATTCAAAACAAGGGTTTTTAGTTCTAAGAAAATTCATTGTAAAACTTGATTCTTTACAAGTAGTTCAAGTAAATTTGAATAAAGAAAATCTAATATTAAATAAATATGGTTTGAGTAAAAAAATTTAAATAAAATGCATTTTAAACGCATTAAATCTTTGTAGGAGAATAATATAATTCCAAGACCTAGCTTTATTATCTTTTTTCTTGAAATCCACAACTCTTCTTGAAAGATATCCAAGTCAATTACACAAATGGTGATATATGCCTTTTTAAAAGTGTGTAAAAATGTTAAAAGCTTATTCTCACTATTTCTAATCAATTTATACTTATGCTATTTGAATTTTTTGTTTATTAGGATCTTCTATAATAAACTAGCACTTTCTAATGACTCTTTTCTAGTGAATTTTTTTGTAGTCATGCCACCATGCTTTCTTGAATTAAGCTAGATCATATAGTCTAAAATGGTGACTATGCATTTAATATTCATTTTTTATGTACTTTGTTTGATATAAAATAACATTATCCTATCATATGATTTCTATATTTTACTCAAATCAATTAGAGTGAGTTGATTATATAATCCATTAAAATGTTTATGTATTTTAAAATTTTTTTTAGTTTTACTCATGAAAATTAGAATGAGTTGATCATATAATCTTTAGAAAATTTATGTATTATGTGATTTTCTCAAAACATCTATATTGACTACATAGAGTAATCATTAAACTAGTGGTATGGTCTTATACAACATATTATCTCTCTTTTGCATCAAGTTTCTAGAGTAGTTGATCAATTGGATTTACCCTAGTGGATATGTTGTATTGTCAAATCATGTGATCTTGTAATCTGATGACACCAAATGTTACAATAACCTAGATCAAACAATTTATTTTTTTAATTATCTACTTAATTAATAATTAATCACAGTATACAATGTACAGTTTTATGGCACATTTAGTCATACAAATTTTTAACATTTTAATCAGAAATAATGCATGGATTTAATGCAATGTATTTGACCCAAAAGTTTATTCAATTTACACATAAAGTGAAACTCTTACCCTAATCAATTAAGTTCTTGAGTCTTCTTATGTCATAATCATCCTTTCTTCAACTTGTACTGCTTCTTCGATTTCCAACTACTTGACTTTGATCTTAAAAGATTTGTTCATTTACTAATCTTGACCACCAGTTAGTAAATTATTTAATTAGGTTGTTATCAATAAACAATTAAGAAAATTACTCATGGAGCCAATAATCTCTTCTTTTCTAATGATGATAAACCAACTAAAGTAATGATATGATAAATAAGTGTACAAAAGAAGAATATAGCATATAATCTAGTGACATTAGATGGCATATAAATAAAGTACATGGATGAGCTCCCACTCACTCAAGGAACTCCACTTATAGCTAAACTTAGAGTATCTCGTCCTTTTATTATCATGACAAGGTACCATAATAATGAAGGGTCCATCATTTCTAAAGATATCCTAATGTCATTATCCTTGTTAAGAGACTTGGTAAAATATTAGCTAATTGCTTATGGGTTAGCAAAACCTAAATGTTTACATCATTTGTATCTACATGATCTCTAATGGAATAAAGTCTAATCTTTATGTGTTTAGTCCTAGAGTATTAAATAGGATTCTTCATTAAATGTGCTTAGTCTAAGATTAGTTAACTCAATTCTTGATCAAATTAAGGTCAACATTTATCTAATCCTTACATAAGTCCCATAGAAAAATTGATCTTATTTGGATCATGGACTTATGTTGTATTTGGAGCACTTCATCAATTTTTCTCATGATTGAGTTATTTGATGACTTCCATAAGAAAACACTTTCTCCATATGTCTAATTATAACTCGAAGGACATAATAGATAGACACATTAGATCACATCACAAAACACTTCAAAAGTTTTGTTATCATCAAAATTTAAGTACGAACATTTAAGCTTATGGGACCAACAATATGGATTGCTAAAGATGTTGACTATTTTAGTATATGTTGCCTTCCTTATTAATTATAAGTGAATGTTCTACAAAATCAAACATCAATATTTAATTTTTATTTAGAATTCATAGTCATTCCTTCTTTTAAGGGATAAATTTCTTAGGTTTCTATTTAGTTTGTTTCAAATAATGCAAGTAAATTCATTGGCAACAATTAGAAGACTAATAGGTGAGATTGGTCCTTTATTCGAACACATATTATAGGTATGGATACTCATTGACTATCCCAATTGAATTATAATTCTTTTGATAATAAGATCACATCTGTTTTTTTAATAATCTTATGATGCACTTCTACCACTCATCTTAAGAAAAAAAAGAAAGGTAGAAGCAACAAATTAAGAAAAACGAATAATTTAAAAGAACACAGAAGGGACTGTTTTGTGAGTCAAAAGGTTTAAGGATCATTTAAAAATTTTAAAATTACATTGTATTACTTCAAATAAACTTATAGCAGAACCCTTTTTCTCTTTTATGTTCATTACAAGTGTTGCAATATAATTGAAATTTGATTAATTTGTAACAATCATTGAAGCAATGGTATGGCATCTTGAAGATCACTAAAGCAATTAATGAAGTTAAATATTTGTTATACCCGGTAAAATATTATAGGTTTAATCTTCAATAATTCGAATTGTGGCTTGGATGATTTCAGATCGACAGTAGGATGAGCCAGGAGCTCAATTGGAGGCTATTAGAATTTCTGAAATTTTCTGGGGATTTTTCGGAGCACCGAGGAAATTTTTAAGTAATTTTCCCTGTTTAATTGGATTTTTGGAAATTCGAAAATCTATTTAAATCGGTCCATTAAATTTTAAACCGGAATTTGGTTTTTACCGCGCGTGAACCAGACCGAAGCGGTTCAGCGAAGGCGGGGCGGTTCGCCGAGTGCGTTTGCGCGTGCGTATGGATAAGCCGCGGATAAGAAGATCGGACGGACGAGATCAGCGGGGGAGATTAACCGGCTGATTGGGGTTAAGCGGCGTTATTTGGAAGTCAACCGGCACTTAATGGATCCTTAACGGGTTATTACCGGTTTAAGCGGGGTATTTAACCCGAACTGTTCGGCTGTTAGGGTTAGGGTTTCGAACGGCGATTGAGGCGAAGCGTTTGCGGCAAACGGCGGTAAATTCCGGCAGCCTTCCAAGGGGCTTTTGGTAACCGGAGGTTCGCGGGACGGAGGCGAACATTTTGGTACCGGTTTCGTTCGGCGAGGGGCTGCGGTTGATCGCGTGCGGGCTTCACCGTCGCCGGCGACGAGCAAAGGTAGGGAATTCGGTTTAAATTAGTTAATTAGCAAATTAAAAATATGGATTATTTTGCAATTAGCTACTTGAGCATGCGGATAAGGTTTTTTTTGGAATTGATTAATGCAAATTATTGATTTTAGTAGGAATTTCAGTTTAAATTAGTTAATTAGCAAATTAAAAATATGGATTATTTTGCAATTAGCTACTTGAGCATGCGGATAAGGTTTTTTTTGGAATTAATTAATGCAAATTATTGATTTTAGTAGGAATTTCAGTTTAAATTATTTAATTAGCAAATTAAAAATATGGATTATTTTGCAATAGCTACCGGAGCATGCGGATTGTGGTTTTTTTTTTGAAATTGATTAAGGCAAATTATTGATTTTAGCATTTTAGGGTTTTCGGAAAATTATACCCGCCGAATTCGGAAATTTTACCGAGCATGTGTTGATTCGATTATGTGCTTTAATCATGTTAAGATAGTATCAAATGCTGAAATTTGTTTAATTTTATGGATTGTTAAAATGGGGATCGGATGAAACATCGACGGAAATTTTGACTGAACCTTAGAAATTAGTGGCATTAATGAAACATTAGGATAGTATGAACATCGGATTTTGTTTCTCTTTGATCTCGGTCGCCGGAAATCGACGGGGGAAACGGAATTTTTCCGGAGGAATCGTCGGCTAGGGTTTCGTGGGCGCCGGGCGGAGGAAGGAGATGGATTAGATTAATTTCGGTTTAGTTAATTAAGTAATTGTAATTATTTAAATGTTAAACGTCGGCTAGAAATTGGATTAATTATTCGGCCGGTGGGTTCTCGAGCGCGAAAGCCGAACCGGCAGCGAAAACCGGTTCAGCGGGATTCGGCGCGGACGAACGGTGCGGAGGAAATTTAATTCGAAAATTAATCCGAATTTTCGGAAAAAGGATATATGTGGAATTTAAATTTAATTTCGGAAATTAATCCGAATTTTTGGAAAAAGGGATATATGTGGAATTTAAATTTTATTCGGAAATTTATTCCGAAGAATGGATAAAGGGCAGAAATTGATTTTGGAATTTAAAAAAATTTCCTGAAGTGAGAAAAAGGTGATTTTAGAAAATCACATAGCCAAGTTGAAATTGACTGTTGGAAATTATCCATAAATTCAGTGCAGCTGGATTAGTTGGAAGGAAGTGTGACACTTGGGTAAGTGCTACCAGAATAGTCAGAAATTTGGTACAGTTTGTGTTGCTTGGATGGCAATGGCATGGTTTGAGTCAGTTTACTCAGTGTTGGCATAATTCACAGATTGGCATATTGGACCGGACTACTATAGGCCCTATATGATGTTTTAGGGTAGTTGTGGTAGGTAACTGTGCGGTACAGACTTAACTTTCACAGTATACATGTGGACTGGTATGCGCCTTGTTGTATCTGGACACATGTTGCCGAATCTTGGAGTTAGAGCTTGGCAATGACTGTAGGGGCGTGGCTTCTATGGAAATTGTTGGGAGAGGACTTCTTGGGACGGTGGCTGAGTCGATCTCTTCTGGTCCATGAGTATAGGCCTGCGCGCCTGAGAGTGGCAGTGGCAGGGGTGACTCGCCGTGGCTAGCCAAGTGTGTAGGCCTGCGTGCCTGAGGGTGGCAGGGGTGTCTCACGTTGGCTAGAGATCTATGTGACTGGTTCTGTCTATAGTCTCCAGAAGATTGATTGACGAGAGACGCTGCGGTGTCGGGTGCTAGGCGTTGTGATGCGTGCGCAAAGATGGGCGTGTCCCGCTGGCATGCTTTGCCTAGGCGCCATGCATGCGCAGAGATGGGCGTGTCCCGCTGGCATGCTGCCTGGGAGCACAGAGGAGAGCTACTCTGTTGTGACTGGGGGTGACTGTGGATGGTCAGAGTCTGGGACTGAGAGTGCCTTTCCACCCTACATTGTTATGCTGTATTCCTATACTCTTGCTATTATCCTTCTCTTGCATGTGAGTTTTTACTAGCTGTCTTTCCTACTGGGCGTAGCTCATTCCCTTTTTATCTATATTTTTCCAGTGGCTCAGCAGACTTGACGCCACCCAGCTTTAGGTGGGATCGTGATCAGTAGGCTAGTGGAGGAGATCTGATCTGTGATTTTCTGAGACATTCTGGTTAGTTGATTGTTGCTGTTGGATGTATTCAGTGAGACTGTTATTCTTATGTCTTGTATTATATGAGGGTGATTCTGACTTATGTATCTAGTTGAATGATATTGTATTTGTTGGACTTGGATCTTATTCTTGTGATGTGATGTAGTTTTCATTCACTGTTTTACTTTATTGTCTTGGTGGTATAGTGTGTGGAGTGCCATATTTTATCTGAGGATGTTATGTATTTTATTTTTGATGGTGAGGTCATTACATGACTATGGAACTTAACCGTGGGGGTTCAGACTTCTATTAGACCGGTTCTCCTACTGGTATGGGTTAGGAATATTGGGTCTAGTAGGAGTAACATTGCGCGAGTTCATCAGTTAATTCAGGAGTCATGAACCTGATTTGACGGTGTACCCGGGAGATGGGATCCACATTGTTAAGGAAAGTAGGTGTGTAATGATGTGTTATATCCTATGTTTTTCGTAGGCTACTCAGGTTGGTATGGGACGATCTGAGCTGTCTATATGTTAAAAAAAAAAAAAAAAAAATATATGCCAAAAATCAGCCTAGGAAAAAATGGGGTGTAACAATATTGAAGATAGGCAACCTTGGATATCCTTGTAGTATAAGAAAACTCTTATGAAATATGGACTAAAGAAGGAAGGAGTAATCACTGGGTATTATCTTATAAAGAGAAATCATTGAACAAGAAGTGGTATCTTATAAGCTTTTAGATAGAGAGATCTATGGATGTATAGTCTCACAATAAAACAAAAAAAAGATTCTAGGTTATATAAATATAAGATCATGGTGTTAACATATCAAAAATGTCCTTTTGAGCAAAACTCTTTATAATCAATATGAGATTACAAAAAAGGATAATATCTTATCATAGTAAAATTAGGTCATTACATTATGGTATTATGTTGTTTTATGATAGAGACCAAGATAAAGTCAGCAGGCTTATGACACCAAAGACCAAATAGGAGAGCAAGTGATTATCATATGATATCTTATGGAGAAGAGCTATTAGACATAAAGCAATACCTTGTAGGTTTCTAAGTGGAGTGACATAAAGATGAACATTCTCATATATGAAAAAGAGAAATAAGGCAATGGCTATATATAAAAGATTATATTCTTAAAATATTAAGATTTTTTTTTGTGACAAAGTAATCTTTTTTTACTATAGAATAATCAAAAGAGGATAATATCTCAATATTAAAAAATTCATAATATGAACAACAAAGATAGAATATCATGACAAGTAAATATTTTTTTTACTAAAGATTATAAAAACTTGTATTATATGCATTAATCATTTTAAAATCCCAAACTTCAATAAAATTATAAAATTAATTATTTTTCATATTTTTATATAAGTTTTTACAATTTGCTTGGTATTTTAAATGGCTTTTACTCACTATATTTACTTCCTTTCTTTTGGAAATAATCCCCATATTAAGGTCATTATGACCTTCACCAAATAATAAGTCATAATAAAATTATAAAATAAAATCAAGAGTTATAAATTAAATTTTTTGTGGAGGATTTTCAACAAATTTTAAGAAGGCTAAAAATTTTTTGAGGTATCTCTACCAAGAACAAATGTAGAAACATTCTAAAAAATTAAATGATGATTGAAGATTAAAACCTTAAAGCTATCATTTTAGAGATCTTTCTCTACAAAGAAAACTATTGAAACTTTAATGAAAAACAAAAATATTATACTACAACTCAAATATTTCATATGAATTTGTGAAATTGGAAGGTGAAACCAAGATTTCTCAGGGCAAAGAAGAAGTCAGAGCCAAAAAAATTATTTTATTCATTTTAAAGAACTCATAACTTGATTAGAGGATAGGTATTTAAAAGAAGTAAAATTACGAAAAGATGCTTGAAATAATGAATTATAAAGTTTAAAAATATATGTTATAGCATGATATTTTTTTAGAGTTAATACACACTTAATAGAAGTTGTAGATAAGTTACCTAACTAAGGATAGTGAGTGGGGAGAAATAAGTTTAATTGTAATCAAATGCATTAACTTAATAATATATTAGACCATAAATTATATATCATCAATGATTAGTCATAGTGTCAAGAATTGTTGTCTTTGCTCAATGGTGTACCCCTAAGCAACCACTTTTATTGATATTGCAAGTTGAAACTCTTCCACTCTCTTTAATGTATTTCATTAAATAGAACTCTTAGCACATCATTCTCTCAAAGTTATTCTAATATATCTGTTGACCTATGTGCCTTCAAAGTTTGGCATACTCCCATACTATTGCATAATTAGTTAACTTTAACTTAGCAACTCATGCCTTTTATTAATTTAGATAATTACAAAAAAAATGACTCAATAACTAATTCACCAATACTAATTTTTACAATAAAAGTTTTCTCTCTTTTTAAAAATAGTCTATCTTTAATAATTTTATTCTCTATTATCAATTCTTTCTTATTATTTGGCTAATCATACATACTATTTTTTTCACCTATTTTTTAAAAAGATTTTTTTTCACTAATATTTACAATTTTTTATATGCTGTTTTTCTCTCATTTTGTATTAACATCAATGAACACTCTTTAAATTTATATGTTTGACAGGTTGGATGTTTTATCATATCATGATTATTGGTCAAGCTATAAATGATGAGGCCAAACTTAAGTGGACCCCCCAAAAAAAACAATTAGTTAACACTTATGTTTAACTTCAAAATACTTAGCCAAAAGAAGACGATCATCACAAATGGTCCGTTTACAAATCTTCGTTGGAAAAGATTCCATTGTTGCTTCGCTTATGTCCTCTAACACATTGAATGACAATATCAACGTCTTACTTTATGTTAATTGCACAAAAGAGAATGCCATTTTACATGGAAATGAACAATTGATTTATTTGAAATGGTATTAATTTCATGTGGCTGCATAGATTGACAAAGACCTAATCGAATTTTTAATTCATGTTTAAAAGCAATGTTTATCATTTTAAATTTTATTTCTAATAAACAATTTTTATGCAAATTTTATCTATATTCATATAAAATTTTATTTGAAAAAGTCAAATTTTATTTTTGTTACTTATTATTCATTCATTCATAGGCTATTAATAAGAGCATACATCTCTAACTCTGAAAACAAAAAAGATATTTTGTTTGCACATCAAAGAGTTATTAAAAAAAAAAAAAAAAGAATAGATGCCAATTGTTGGTTGCATCAATAGAGAACATCACTAGATAAGAGAAGGGAAAATGGTTGACACTGGAGTAGAGACAAACGAGGGAACGATAGAAGATGATGGATTTTCTTTGGCGCGATCCATTCTTAGCATCTTTTCCCAAGCTGTCCTTCTTGACAATTGCCTTATGGAGATCGGATGCGTCGGCGCCATTGCCAATGGTCACTCCTTCCCAATAACCATGTTTTTCTTCCATTCAGTGGTAAACGATGTTGGATCTTCCATGACTTCGGACAGCCCTCCCAATGGCCATATTAGCCATGCCTTAAACATAGTTCTCTTCCTTGCTGCGGGATCCTTTGTTGCATGCTTTCTTGGTAAATTGTGCTAATCTTCTAATTTTTCAATAAAAATTAGAATTTTGTTGGTGCAAAATTTGTGCAAACAGCTCTACAGAAGCATATTGCTGGACACAAACTGCTAAGCGATAAGCATCAAGGATACGTGTAAAATGCTTCAAAGTCAGCTCTACAGCAAGAAATGGGGTGCTTCGATCTTAAGGTTACATCTACCTTTGATAGTCTCAGCGGCGACTCTCTTGCCATCCAAGCAATGCTTAGTGAGAAGGTGAACTTTCATTGCAAGACATATCTAGTAAAGGAAGACTTCACAACTTCAAAGTCAGAACAAAATTGTCCTAGCATAACTTTAAACAATTTTGGGAATGAATTATACACAACTAATATATATTAGTTTTGAGAATACAAAAGAAAATTAGGTATGTTGTTACATAGCCTTTAAATGCATTATCTTTTTATCTTTAAAGAATAGTCTTAAACATTTTTAATAAAATGACTCTACAATTATGATATATAACTTTATACTAGTATTATAGTTTCAATGTAAAATAAATTCATTTGGAAGCAGTCTCATTTGAAATATAATGTTTTGATGCAATTTATCATTAATTTTGCATAAAAAGTTTAGAAATAGTTTTATATTATTATGTATCTATTATTATTGTATTTTTTTACTTTATTTCATTCCCAAAAACAATTTTTAAACTAGCTTATCTCTATACATTTATCTTTATTTCAAAAAAAATTTTAAAATCTCATTATACTTTTTACTACACATTTTAATCTTAATAACTTTGTTACATTTGAAGTTTACTACATTCCGGAGTGAGGTGGAGGTCTAAGAAGTAAGTTTTGCTTATCCGACAAGGCTAGAGGGGTGCTCAAGGGCTTTTATTTGAGAGTGGTGGTGAGAGAACTATTAGTAAATGAGCTTAATTTAAAAATATGGTCAAAACTAGTTGACATGAATAAAGTATTTAGAGAATTAATTTGTTATGAGTTACGAGTTTGTGATAATAGTGATCAAATTTAATGAAAATCTTATTTATATTTGGTTAGTTGTGGTTAAAGTTAGTTTAAATTTAAAAGTTTCTTGAGGTTATATAGATGTAGTTATAACATTACATTCAACATAAGGTAGTGAAGAAGATTAATATTTTATTATATTTACATTATTCATCTTTTATTTTAAACTTGCATTATTGTTTAAAGTGTAAGTGGTATCAAAGTATAGAAAAAGATCTCATAAAAATGACAAGTAATGTACATTCTATATCTTACAAATGAAGTACTATATCTTTAATAGATAATTAGCTCTTTAATAGATAATTTATCTATATCTTTAGATTCTTCAATTGTTATTACCACATACTCAAATATATGAGTTAAAGAATGAAGTGCCTTTTCGATCACACGTGCATCGTCAATTTGTTCTCCATTTCTCTTTATCAAGTTTATTATAACAATTAATAGTGAGATATAATTGGAGAGTCTAATTTTTATTCATCTTTGACTACTCAAAATCACTTCTAAAGATTTGAAGACATACGCACTTCACACGTTCAGCATCTTTGAAGATTGTGTTGAGTTTATTCCAAACTTCTCTGCTTACAATCACTTCTATAATTTTCTCAAAAGTGGCTTCATCAAGCCCTTGATATATCATAAACAATGCCTTTTTATCTTTTTTGGATTTTTTTCAACAATTTCTCTTCACTTCAATAGCATTTGATTCTTCAAAGCGATCGATAACAATCTCCCAAATGTCTTACGAGCCAATAATGGCTTTAAATTGAATGCACCAATTATCATAATTGTCGTTAGTCAATCTAAGAACGGTTTGTTACACAATTCTAGACATTTTAAATAAAAAATACTTCCAAACATTGCTTCTACTTTCTAAACATGCACTGTCAAACACTGTGTCACTTCTTATTTCTACACACCATGCTTTTTGCAAATCACAATTCCAAATAGACTTTTTTTGCTTTTCTCCCTTCGACGCTATAGTGTTTGACCTTCTTCTTCTCCAAGCTCTGATATCACTTTGATGGAAATGAATTGAAATAAAAAATCTCGAATTGCAAACAGCAAACTTGCACTCGAGAGTGTTTAGGAGAAATTGGAAAATAATGACAAAAATCTTAAGATGTGGGAAGCCAAAAGCAATAAAATTTAATTTTACTCATGCATAATAATATAACAACAATTACAACATTTTATAGACAAATAATCTTCTGAATATTTATTTCTAATTCAAAAATTTGTTCCTAAGATGTGCTAACAAATACTTAAAATGTGCTAACAATTACTTAAAATATACTAACAAATACTTAAAATATGTTAACAAATACTTAAAGTTTGCTAACAAGTTATCCTCCAAATGCAAGGTAATTCTACATAAAAGAATGCAGTTTTCTTTAAAAAAATTAGTTGGACTTGGATTCACAGGTTCATATAAAAACATTTTTTATTAAAACTATTCTTAATTAATAAAATATGTTTACTCTTTAAATTTATATGAAGGTTAAAGTTTAACAAAAAAATACTAAAGAAAATACAAATATTGAAACACATAAAAACCAGAAATACAAGAAACCAAGCCAGCTTCAAGAGTATGTCCTCAAAAGCTAGCCTTAATAGTCTAACCTCAATAGCTTGTCCCAAAAAACCAAGCTATTATCACCATTATTTGACATATAGTTGCACTTTAAACCAATAGTTAAGGTTTTTTAAATAAATATTTTTTTACATTTTCATATAATCTTTGAAATTTTTATATTTTTTATATTATAATAGAAAATTATCTAAAAGTATTCAGTGAAATATGAATTGACAAATATAACATACATATTACAAATTCAATAAGAATTAAATAGGATTGGAAATCTAACTAGGACAGAGTAGATTTCCCTCGTGTCAACTTTGAATAACAATTCAAGTGATGAAATATCCTTAGAACAATATCTGTTGAAGCCCTTGGTTGTGATTTAGTAATGTCTAATGACTAAATAAGAGACCTTGAGCTATCAGGAGAAAAGCTCACTCTAGATCTATTTAAGTCTTTATAGATATGAATTTAGACATAAAGAAATATTCTTTACTCTTGAGGTGGCTTTCAGTATGCAAACAAGATAAATAAGATTTTTGGTGTAGTAAATGTGCTTATAATAAGAGGTAAACCAGCTTTCTTCTTATTAAAATGTCTCATCTTATAAGAGCTTTTATTATATATATTATTTCAATTTTTTAATGGAAAAGTGGAACTTTAAGCCCCCAAAATGGGTGAGACATCAAATAAAGGTGATAATAATGCTCAAGGCTAGGCCTTGAGGCATGGGGAGGCAATGCTCAAAGAGCATAGAATTGGCACAATGAAAAAAAAATAAAACATGAAGAACAGTACTTATTGATGAATGCAAAGAATTAAGGAAAACAAAGAAGGATGATTGGGTACTTATAAGCTCAACCATTCGAGAATAGAGATGTTCTCCAATGTATAACTCACCTTGATAATGCCATCCTTTATGGAGAATAATGATGAAAGAATGCTGCATTGTTGGCACATACTTTCTAATATAGAATAGACTATATCAATGAATGATTCTAAGTTAATCTAGTAAGCTATATAAGATTTTCCCTTATTTATTTTGTATTTTAGTATATCATGGGTTGTGATAAGTCATTTATAAGGCCCATAAGAGTTTTCAATCATTTTGCTTTCAAGTCAAGATTTAGTCTTATAAATTTTTTAAAGCTATATTGTTGATCAAAAAAAGGAATTTTTGGCTTGATATGCATATGTACACAACCATAGGTATCGATCTACATTTTTTTAATTTGTAATTTAAAGATATCTAAGTTGTGATTTGAGTTTATCTCCATCACCACCATAATCCTTACCATCAATGTATTCTATTACAAATCTCATTACAAAGGTTTGCCTTACCAATCCTTCATCATTTTGGTATTAGAGTTTACTTGAGATCAAGCTGCATGAGTTCCTCCTACTCCTCTATCAATTTTGGAATCAAAACCAAGTTTTGATTCTAAGACCTTTAGGTTATAAACTCACCACACTTTCATTGCACCATTAATAGACATGTTCAATGAATTTCATATTTCAACTCTAAGAAAATACATTACTAATCTATCTTATATAGTGTAATATGATCCAAATATCATAAAAGTGTAGTTGAATCTGAGTTATGAAGAGAAACCTACAAGAATCTACCTAGATAACAACCTAAAGTTTTGCATGCATGCATGACAAAGAAATCATATTTCTAGAAACAAAGTGCCTACCAAAAGTTATCTTTTTTTTCATTCAATAACATGATATTAAATAAAATACAAGATTAAACACTTCATAAATGACCCATTATAACCTACAATTAACTAAAATAAAAAATAAATAAGAAAAATTCTTATATGAGCTATTGGCTTTACTTAGAATCAATCATTGATATAGCTTATTTATGATGACCTTATTTTTGTCCACATACTCTAAATATTTTTTCCCTAATTTAATTCATGCTTTGATACCACCAATATGATGACTTTATTTTTTTTTTACAACATTTCAACTCAAGTTTTTTCTAATTAAATCATACTCTGTTAGCATAACTTGTGATATCTTTAATCTTTTTTTGCCACATATTCTAACTCATTTTATTTACTAATTAAATCTTGTAGTGATACCACCATGTGATGACCCATAATTTCTTTTCATGAACTCAACTCAAATTATTTCAAGTTAAATCATACTCTGATACCATAAATGTGATGCTTTTATTTTTGTCACTTATCTAATTTATTTTCTCTAAATTTTATAATTCAAATAGATAGAATCTCTCTTAGATTTTATTTATTTTCTAATTTATAAGTTTATCAATAATCATGCATAATGATAATTATAATAATAACATAATTTATATCTATAATTATTAAATATAAGTAATTGAATCAAATAATTATAAACAATTGAAACCATAATAATAATCATATTTTATAACTAGGCTTTGAAATAGAGTAAACTTTAGTGATGCCATAACTATAGTTTATAAATTTACAATATAATATACTAATTTTTAAGTTGAGATAATTCTACTAAAATAACAAAAAATATATTTCAAAAAAATAAAAGTTTACCACTTTGTAGACTCATTTATTATTAGATATTTTAGATTCATATTTCTCATCTAACATTTTAAAATAATATTCTATCATAACAAATAAAACTGTTATGATGAAGGCACTAGTTAATCTAAAATTCGTAAAAATTTTGGCTAAACAAAACTGTTAAAACCACTTGTAAAAGTTTCTAAATTGAATCTAAAATAAGTTAAATTTATGGTTTTGTTTAGTGTTGACCTAAGTGTATTCGACTTAAGGTTGAGCACGTGTTGTGCACGTGTCAATACAAAGTTGGTTGACTCAGGCTCACTGGGTCAACTCTAGGAGGATCATGTGCAAGACATGTGTTGATTCGACACACTAGGAGGGCCAGTTCAATTAATTTTGTCATCTAGTTAGTGGCATAGATGGTTTGATGGCATAAGGGTACATGTGTATGATGTATGTTAGTTCAATAAATAGTAAATTTGTGAAGCTTGAGCTTCAATTCAACAATGCTAGGGTTTTTAAAAGTGGAAATTAATTCATCACCTCAAAAGTAGGAGAAATAATGATGATGACTTTGCATGTAGATTGTGTGTAATTAGTTTTGCATGAATGCCATAGAGAGGGCATGTGTAGTGATGTTGCATAGGCTGGTAATGGGTCATATGTACATCGAATTTGCATGTGGCATGTGAAAAAAACTGAGGCAAATATTGTTATTGGGCACAATCGCCAATAATGACTAGTGGCATAGAACTTGAGACAACTTTTTTTAATTTTTCTATTTTCTTCTTGTTCTTCTAAGTAGCAACTCAAGATTAGTGAGGGTAGTGGCCAAAAGCTCAAAAATAAAGGGAACCAAAGGAAGAAACTTCATCAAGGATAGTGGCAAATCATTGCAATGGTTGAAATATTATGAAATGGGCTCTAATACCAAAATTGATAAAGAATAGGCTGAAGGAACTCATGTACATAAAATTGAGATGATAGATGATGACATCAAGAAAGATGTAATACAAAAAGGTTTTTTAGTCCATACATATGAATTTATTTAATTTCTCTCATTATGTTTTCAAATAATATAAAAATAATAAAAATTTCAAGCCTATTCTCTCCATATGTAGAATGGGCTATTATTGCCTTATTTGTTACACTGATCATGAGTGTGTGAATCACATGAGCATTATGCAACCTACACAAACAGTCAACCATCTGCATGGTTCCATGCATGTGATGGTCTACCATGTTGTCATTGATCATTTGTTGCATAACAACTGCATGCAAATATGCTGTTTGCACTAGCTTGTCGCATGATAGCCCCACCTACAAGATCAATTGCTCGCTTACTATCAGCTAAATGTGCATGATCTACTATGCAATTGATACTTCTTAATGTATGTAAATGATCCTTTTTGCTAATTGTTTTCATAAAAAGTTAATTATCTCCTTTGAGTTCTGCTTAATGTTAAATAGTTCAATTTTTGCTAGCACATGAACAAATACCCTGATCAAGTATTTGGATGGTGGGTGTTCAAGGCAAATGATCAATGATTCAAGCAATTTGTAATAGTACTAAAACAAAAAGATAAAGGTTTTGTAAACTTAGTGATAATTAATATGAAAGAATAAAAGGCACAAACAAAGTCATTTCTTTTAAAGGTTCTTTTACAAGCAAAGTTCTTTATGTTGATAGCTTGAAGCATAACTTATTAAGCATTAGCTAATTGTGTGACAAACTTTTAATTATAATTTTTTATTCATCACATTTCCTAATTAGAGGAAATGATTATATTTTCTTTGTTGGATGTCAATAACATAATATTTAGTATAATTTATAAATGGCTCAACTCATAGCAACATATATTTTAAAACTCAAATTGAATTGATAATCCTATGGCACAAGGGATTAGAACATGCAAGTTTAAATACTACCCATAAAATATCTAAATTCAAATTAATAAGGGTTATTCCTTAACAAGACCTCAAAAATTGATAACTTATGAAATGCATGTTAGAAAGGTAAATAAATCAAATCAACATTCAATTCAATAAATAAAATAGAAACAACTAAACTTTTAGAACTAATGCACATGAATCTATGTGGACCTAGAAAACATAGGAGGTAAAGAATATGACTTTGTCATAATTGATGATTGTTTAAGGTTTATGTGGGTTCTATTCTTAGCTAATCAAATGTAAAACCTTTGAAAACTATAAAAGGAGAGGAAAAATATAAGTTGAAATAGGATACATTTAAGGTCAATATTTCATTGCATTACACAATATAAAAAATAGTATAATTAAAAGAAAAAATATAAAAATAATTGAAATGGTTAGAACTATTCTATGTGAATATAACTTACCTAAGTATTTTTAGGCCAAAGTAATTAATATTACTTCTTACATATTGAATTTAGTTTAATTGTGTCATAAATTAAAAAAATACCTTATAAATTATGGAATAGAAGAAATCACTAATTTCATATTTTTAAAGCCATTGGATTTAAGTGCCATGCTATAAAAATTGGAAAAATATCAACAAAAAAATTTATTCTAAATTGAAAATAAACTAATTTTTTATGACATTCAAATCAAAGACAAGCTTATAGAATATTAAATAAAAGGACTTCAATGGTGGAAGAAATCATATGCATAGTATTTGATCAAACTAACCTATAAAAAAGGAAACAAATAAAAATGATATTAAAAAATTTAAAAAATTAAGTCTAAAATACAAACACATAATTAAATGAAAAAATGAAACACTTAAACCTATAGATGAGCTTTAAAAAAGATTAGATTTATGGTAAAGTAATCCAAAGAAATGAATTTTAGATGATCCATCAAACAAAGTTGAAACATAAGCGTCATTAAGAAATAGTTAAATTACTCAACTTTCCTATAAAAAATTGAAGCAAAAAAGTGTGAAGCAAGCATTAAAAAAAAGGGTATTGGTACTTAGCAATGGAAAAAGAATTAAACTAATTGGTTACGAATGAGGTTTGGAAATTAATGACTAGACCTAAAACTCATCCAATCATAAGAACTAAATGGGTATTTGTGAATAAATTAAATGTCAATAGGACACTTATATGATAATAAGAATGATTGGTAGCCATATAGTATAACAAAATTAAAAAAATTAATTTTGAATAAACATTTCCATTAATCACACATGTGAGACCAATTAGGTTCATACTGGCATTAGATGTTATAAGAGATTCAAATTGTTACAAGTGGATGTTGAAGCTACATACTTAAAAATAATAATAAAAGAAGAAGTATACATGCAACAACTATAATGTTTATGTGAAGTATTTGCAAACCTAACGGGTAAGGAATTTGGAAGGAGTATGATATATATAAGTTAATTTTTTTAATAGGACTCAAATTGAATAAACTATCAATGGAATTTTCATTTCCTATAACAAATTTTTAAATGAGCGACATAAATGGTTTTCAATGGAAAATCTTAAAAGCATTCCATGAGTGCATTTACAAAATCAAATAATGATGGAAAATGAGTAGTAATTAATACTATAATATATCTTGGAATGATGGGATTATTACTTAATAACTAATATACTTAATATAGTTTTCAATGTATATTTATGTGCAACATTTTAAGCCAATCATGAAGGATCATATCTACAATAATAAAAAAAATTTAAATATCTCACTAGAATTAAATATCTCACTAGAATTAAATATTTTGTAATTTGGTATCCTAGAATGTGATGCTTAGAAACTCACTACCATGAGAAAGAAGCAAAACATAGTTGTTCTATTATAGATGTGTAGCTCAAACATTATGGATAATAAGAAATTAAAATATTTTGGTATTACTTCACAAAGTAATTCGATTAAATGTGATGATATAAGTGTAATTTCCCTAGTTAAAAAAATCCAATTCAACACTTAAGAACTAGGCATAAAGAAATAAGACATTATAAGAGATAGCACATAAACAAAAGAGAGGTAAATATTAATTGATAAATAGGGAAACAAATTAGTTGATATTTTATTAAACTTTCCGGTGAAGATAGGTTCAGCAAAATTAGAAGAGAGTTATCAATGCTAGATCTATTTTATTAGATTAATTTTATTTTGATAACAAGGGGAGAATAGTATCAAGATAATAAGTAAAAAAAAAATATTACGAAAAATATTAGAAATTAGAATAAAAAAGCATAAAAGATATTAAATGGATTCAAACTTTATATATAAGCAAATGGTGCCAAAATTATCAATTTTGTAGCAACGGATGGTACTGAAATTTTAGAATAAACACATGACAATTCATTTATCAAAACTTTTCTAATTAGTATGAAGCTTTTGAAAAGGAAGAGCATGGAAGGGGTTTTTTTTTTCAATATTTGTCTTTGTGACAAGTGATATTAATGATAAGATAATATTCAACAAATGAAAATTAATTATCATCTTTTTTCTTAAAAATTTGTAGCTTTTCAAAGTAATTCATATTTTATTAAATATCATATGTTTTTACTATGCTTTTAATAATTAGGACCACTATTTTAAAATTAAATATGACACCTTTAAGTTGTTTTTTACAAGTGATGAAAAATTTGACAACTATTATTATTTCTTTACTTGGCATTAACTTATCTTTAAAGGGAGAGTTATTAAATTTATGTTAAACCTTTTGAAAGGTTGAGAGTTAGATTAAACTTTTTCATTTTTAAAATTTGGTTACTTTATTTTATATCTAATTTTTGCTAGGTTTGTTATCATAAAAAAAGGAGATTGTTAATCCTATAAGACCAAGATGATTCAATTATGTTTAGATAATAACAAACTATGAAATCAAAATGATCCTCTATATGTATCATCTTCTAATCTTAGAATCGACACTCTATCAGATGGTTATCAAACCATTTGAAGAGCATCTAATGTCAATCGAATAAAGGATCAGACCTTCTATTGTCCATATTCTTGTATTTAAACCCTATCTTTATTGAATGGTGCTCCAAATGTCTAATTTAGGGTTTGATATTTTTGTATTTAAGGCCTTTTATCTTAGAGGATGATTATATTGTACAATTTAGTGCTAAATATTTTCATATTTAACCATTGCTCTATCAAACAGAGATCAGATAGTTTTATTCTATGTTTGATATTTAGTAATGTTCTCAAAATGCATAAAAAAATATCTTATTTTTTAGAATGTTTGTGGATGGACTTGAATAGACTTTTTGATACTTAAATCAGATTGTCTGCTACTTTTTCAAGAATTTAGCAACATGTTTCCCTGATTGCTAGATTTTTAGATTTGTGTTTTTGTAGCCACTTCATTTGCAAAGAATATATGTTGATTCCATTGTAAGTTCATTTCCTAGAAATAAGGCTCTTCTTTGCTTTTTCTAAGGTGGAGTACTTAGAAAATTTCATTTGATTCAAACACACATTGTGAATCTCTCCTAAAGTTCCATACCTAAGCTCCAAGAAGTCTACATTCTAATGTTGGGAAGTTATAGTTTCGCAATGATAGTTATAAATTATCACATTTTCTTCTTACATTGCAACGATCATTGTCCATCACATTGCTAAGATTTCATCAACACTAGAGTGTGCCTCAAAATTAATATCTCTACTACATACTTAACCTTGTAATTTGCTTTTTCTTTCCAATATATTGTAATATCTTGTATGGCTCCCTTGGGCCATTTTAGTTTGCTCTTTCAAGCACATGTTATTTAACACATGTGAGACATTTGTATATGGTCTTTTGGCCTAATGAAATGTAGACTCTTTTGAGCCAATGTGATCCTTGTGGATCTTTCTTATGAGGGTTTTGCCTACCCTCTTTTGTGAATGATGTTAATTTATTTATAAGGTTATTTTTTCATAATTAGTGATGTATATAAGACTATTAATTTAATTTGAATAACCTAAATATTGTTGTGTATTTATTCAACTAATATAAGTAGTTTTGTAAAATGAATTATATGATTTTCAAGTTAAAAATCCATAAAACCTTGTTTAAGCCATAGCATTCATCATCATTTCACAAAAGTAAGAATAAACACAATAAACAGCTCATCCTCAAAGTCTATCCTTTTTAAAATGCACAATTGAGCTATCCTTGCATGTTTCTCTTGCTCTTTCATTCTCAACAATTGGTATAAAAGTGAGGTTGCATTTAAGAGAAGAGATTGTCCAGCAAAGATATCATGTCATGGTGTTCACAAAGAAAAGTGATTTTGAATCCTTAAATGAGTGAACATCTTACCATTGTCCACCTTTATTTATAAGAGGTGATTATGCATATTGGAAGTGTAAGATGCATATCTTCATTTAATTTATAGATTTCGATTATGTGAAACATTTCAATATTCCTTTATGTATCCTTCAAAGTTAATTCATGGTAGAAATATTAGAAACCCTACAAGATAAATGTCTATTGAAAGGTGTCATGTGCAAAAATGAACTCTCATTGCGTTAAATATTTTTTATTATGTTCAATTATCTTCAATTTTTGAATTAAATGCAAGTACTAACTCTACCCATGAGGCTTGGAATATTTTTAAGATCATTATAATTATAGGAAATGCAAATCCACTATTCAAAATGATGTTGTAGAGGTGGTTCACTAGACAAAGGCTAGGCTATCTACATAAAAAAGAATAATAATATGAATAACAATAAAAAATCAATGGATGTTGTAAAGTGTGATAGTATTAAGCCCACCTCTATAAAAAATGAAGATAATGCCAAAAAAACATCAAACATAGAAGAAAAGTCACAAGAAGCTATGGCTTAATTTTTTGTTAATTATCATGAGGAAAGTAATGATGATGAACTAAGTTCAAACAAGAAAATAAATTGATTGAATTATATAATGTGCTTCAAAACCTTGCCAAGGAAAAAAAACTTATCAAAAATAAAAATTCTAAAATTAGTAGCACATGTGAATTCCTTAGTGAGAAAAAATGAAAAACTCACTTCAAATTGTAGGAATTAAACGAAATAGTTAAATCTTCTAATGAGGAACTATAAGTACAAGAATAAATTTTGGAGAACTAAAAAATTTACATTCCAATTGTTCATTCAATTCTCATCCATAATATATTTATTTTAGGAAGTTTGATCATGTTAAACCCTACATAAATATAACTCAAGTACTAATTATTCTATTACTACTCCAACTTGTAACTACTATGGTAAGCATGGCCATAATACTAGAGATTGCTTAAATTAAACCTCAAAGGGTATTGAAAGTTTTCATTATTGTTAGAACTAAATTCATGCATCAAACAATCTATGTAATCAACAAGATATTATTGAACAATTTGATTGACTTACTAGATTGTCAATTAAGACTAACCATAAAAATTAAATTCTATATCCATTTTTACCTCCACAAGAAAGTAAATTTCAACATGTAGAAATTTCAAAGCTTAAGAATTTTGTAGATTTAATGCTCTTCTTTTGTGTGGTCACCTTGCCCATCTTTCTCAACATTGATGCCACAGCAACGCTTTACCTTACAATTTTTATTTTTAAAACAATTTTTTATAAATAAAACCATGACAATAAATTTAAAATTTTTTTTAACAAAATCACTATTTGAAAGACATTTTTTAAGGTAATAACATAAGAATTATTAAACCTTTTTTTATTTAAAATCACAATAGAAGTAGTTGATGAACATTCACATGATTTTAAAGTACCAAGTTCATAAGACCATGGAAAAACTATAACATCTTCATGTTTATTGATAACATATGACCAACTAAACATGCTTAAACTAAATACATAAGAAAATAGAAACACCAATCAAGTCTTGACCTAAACAAGTGTGTAACAAGATAGTGTTACAGTTTGCATGATGGTATAGTAATATAAAGTAAATAACAATTAGGTCCTTTGTTGTGTCATATTTTAACCTAAAATTATTAATCCACAGAATAGTCTGAGTGAATTATCACAGACTTAATGGAAAAGTCATTTATATATATGTGTAAAACAATAAATTCTTTTGTTGTGTTATAGATCAAGTCAATATTATATAATGATAATAAGAATAGCATTTCATAAAAAATAGAATAAAATATCATTTATGGCATTACATTTTACCTAATATTTATTTAATTCTTTTATTCTATCCTTTTTTATTCTTTTCTTATTTCTCTTTTAGTTGGTTTAAGAGAATACTTTTCATATTGTATAAAATAAATTGAACATATATTAAATAAGAATAATCATAAATGATAACTCATTTTTTTTATTTTCTAAAACATGTCATTTTGGAATAATAATTACTACTTTGAACCAGCATGAGCATATTTTCCTAAATAATAGGTTTTATTTGTCTCATGCCAAAAACACATCCTTATGGAACAAAAGTTGCCACTTTAAGCAACCAACATTTATGTACTTTTTTTAAATCTTCTTAAGGGTACTAAATTTGTACAAACCCTTTTTATTTTCTTTTTTTCTATTTCAAACATCTTATCTTTTTAATTTCTTTTTTTATGATCATTATCAAAAATTTTATTATTTTATAATATATTACAATTTAATATTTAAATAAACTAGAATCATGACATTCTTAAACCTAATATTTCTCATATCAAATCAAACATCTGTAACATAGTAAAGCACACATAAAAACATTCTTCATCAAGTTGATCGATCCCTTTTAATGAAGTCACTATGCTTCAAATAATACCACATCAGTAAGATACATATAGATACAAACTTGTTAGCCTTAGTTCCAAATTATAGTGGACTTATCTTGGAATGAATTTTGAAGTTCTTACCTTCCTCTATCTCAATTTTCCCTTCTCCTTTAACGTTATAGTACTTATTATAGTAATATTATATAAATCTTTTCTCCCAATTCTCATTGATTACTACTTGGCTTCTCTCAAAATTCCTCAAACACCTTCGTAGCACCTCATCTTTGTCTATTGGTATATCTCTCTCCTATTATCTTTAAACTCTCAACTAAACCAAATATTGAAAAAACCAACATGTTTGAGATCTAGTTCCCTTTTTTAAGTTCATGTAGCAAATACTCTTTCCAACACTTTATATTCCTTAACCAACAACTTTAATGAATTAATTGACTCCCATCCCCTTAATGACTATAACTCTACTAATTCTCATGATTTCTATTACTCAAATACCACTCATCACTCAATTCTACCTCTATTATGTTTAGGTAAAGTTTAGGAAATAATTAAATCCCTTTTTCAAAAAAAACTTAAGAACTTATAATATTTATTGCATTTTTCACTTATAATATTCCTTAATTAGACTTAATGAGTTCTATTTGTCAACAAAATCTCACCTTTTTCTAGTGAAATTTAGTATTTTTCATTTTTTTCAACACTTAAAATATTTAAAAATTATTATTTTATATTTTATTTTAAATCATTTTCAACATTTAATTTGAATATTCATTACACTCCTTTTGCGCCAAGAAAAGTTTATTAATCTTATTCGTTGTGCTCCATGTCCTAGTAAATTTTCATAATTTTTTTAGCATAGGTAATAATTTCACTAAATTTTAGTATTTTTCAAAACTTATAAATAAATTCATATTAATTACCATCATTCATTTTTAGTCATTAAAAAATTTAGATTTTCACCAAAATGACATCAATGCTTTATAGATAATTTATATACTAAATTTCTAAGTTTACTTCTTATCATTCAAATATTGTACATTCTTTTAGCAATGTATGATTTTTTTAAAGAATTACAAAATATTTCTTCATAGTTTTAAAAATTTTCTAAAATTATAGACAATTCAAAATAATTATAAGTCTTAATTTTTATTGCATCTAAGATAATACAAATACTCTCTCTTTATAAAATCATTGATAGATTTTAAGATCATATTTTTTTATTAGTTTATACCTCTTATAATTCGAAATAATCAAGTTATTTTTAAATAATTTCCTTAATTTTTGGAATGTTACATTTTGTCAAACTTTTGAATTTAAGAATTTCAAATTAAATCCATTGAAATTTAGATTAATTTATTAAACTCTTAACTGCCATGATAATAAATCTTATTAGATTTAGATTAGTTATTATTTCATATACAAGCTTAGAAAATATTGGAAATTAAGTTGCTGCAAGATCATCAGAATGTCCAACAATAGATCAAATTATTTGATATTATGCGCTTGTATCAGGTCTGAGTGCATTGAATGTGTCAGTTTGTTTCATAAATATAAAGAATCATTCAATACATCACACCAAGCAATATAATATGATGATTTTGTGTGAGTTAGAGTATTCAAACCCTAAGTGATGAAAACTTCTACCCATTTGAGTGAAGGTGTCTATGTTCAATTATGTAGAATTTGTTCCATCACAAACATAATTCCTCTTATTTCAATTATGTGCAATTTGAAGGTAAGATCTATGATTCAATCTCTTAACTAATTTTCATAACTCTTCCTTCATTAAGCTCTTAAGACTCAAATTCTAGACTCATGGATTCCACTTTGCTATGTAATTTAAGAATAATGCTTAAGAGAAGGATTGTAACAAACCACAGTTCCACTTCTTCCCCACTTCTACACACAAATTATAAGAGGAAAAGTTCATCCAATCTTGATCCTTCTCTACTAACTAAGATAGACTAGTCTAGTGCTATAAATGAGTACTAGTTATTAAGTTGATAAAATCAACTAGCCTTCTAAAACTATCAAAATGAGAATATTCACATCCCTAAATACTTATACAAAAATCAACAAATATTCTCATGATGTTAATTCAATCTTTAAGCAATCATGTGTTTAATCTCTTGTGTACTTTGTTTTTAATGTTTAAGACAATTCAATATGTTGGTTTTACTCAAGTTAGAAAGTTTCACTTCTTTTTGTTCAATCAAAATCTTATTATGTTAAGTCTATATTTTGAATTCTTTACCTCAAATTTAGAGAGTAGCTTAATATTTCTTTGTTTTGGGATAACCATCTAATCCATGCTAGAATACTCTAATTTTTAGAAGGTAAACTTCATCAATGGTTCCGACAAGGCAAATTATGATGAGTAGGATCGCAAGTTCATTAATGATAATCCTTAAATTATTTATCATGTTTTGAGGAAAATATTGATCCTTAACTCTGGGACAAGAATTATATTACTATTGCTATTGCCGCATATCATGTCATCACTAGGCAAGTGTTTAATGTTGGGCAAAAAATCTTTTAAAGCATGACCCAATTACATTCTATAAGACAAAAAAGTTTCTAGAACATAAAAACCTCATATTTCCACATATTGCCTTCTTCTTGATTTCCAAACTAAGGAATCTAAAATATATTGATAAAGCTAATCACATTATGCTTCCTTTTCCAATACTCAACTTTTTTAGGCTTGGTAGTCCTACAAAACAACTGCGTTTTGAAACTCCTTCAATTTATAGGCAAGCAATGGCTCATAAGTTGCTATATTGGATTTTACTACTTCATGAATATCTTGTACAACTACTACTTTTTTGCAATTGTTCCTCATGTTTTTAGAGAGTATGTTAGTGCATGATTTGATAGTTTGGAAGGAAAAATTGGTACTCTTATGGAGCTGGTTGGGAAAATTAAAATTTAAGTTGATACTAGTGGTGATTGAGCTTTATTTTTTATTATGAAAAAAATTTTTATGGTGTTGTAATAGTTCAAAACCTTCTAATATAATAATTATTATGATACTTGGTTTATATATTGACCTCAAATGTTGTATATGCTAATTAAAGTTATATGGACAATCCCCTTATGTTTGGAAGAGGGAAGGGAGGGGGTTCTTTACACAAATTTGAATGTCTTATGTAAAATTAAAGGGATTTTGTACATTGTAAAGTTGTGTTCACATGATAAGTTAGATCATTTTATTTATCATCATTAATTAGTTAAACTACTAGTAAATCTCTTAGTTAAGGTGAATTATAAAGTTTAAAATTTTTGAAATACAGGAAAATCAATATTTTGTTTATTATAACATCTTGCTACATGACCTATTTGGCTAAAGTTAAAATTGTCTTTGCAGAAAAATGCTTGTTAAGAATAAGAAATAATTAAATTGGAGCATGATATCTCTTCTTCATATTTGAATTGAAGTTGTATGCAGCCCTCAAATTAGTTGGTCATCATATTGATGGATGCAGGGAGAATGTTTGGCATTGCATGTATGAAAGGTTTTATAAGATCATTTATCTTTTTGTTGTACTATCTTATGATATCCTTAAATATTTCAAATATGCACATGGTTTTGTTGTTATCAAAAGTAGAACATTATTGATGTAACGAATGTGTTAAGGAGAAATGGTTGGACCCATAGATCATAAGTGTTTTCTTCATCTGATTGCATAATTTTGTGATTGAACAATTACTGTCTCATTTGTCTTTTCTAAGAGTTAATTTAATTAGTCATTTGATCATGAAATTTCACAATTGCATAATCCAAATTTAATTTGCACAAGAAATTAAATCTAGCCATTTGATTATGATTGAGCTCTAATGCTTTAGATCAATTCCTATTTTCTAAACAGTGCCAGTTGGATCCCATCATTCAATAATGTAGTCTTAATGATTGAATGGTCCAAAATCCTTTTGATTATGTGGTTCTCATTTTTGCTAATCATGGTGCATGACATATCGTTGTATAATGACAATTTTAGTCATTATTTTTTAGCTGCTTGAATTCATTATTTTTTAATTAAAATCTATGCTGACTTATTTTTGTTAAAATAAGTAGCAACAACTAATTTGTTTGCATGATAACTACTTTTAGCCATTAGAATATGTTTATAAATAGGATATTTCTTTAGCACATTGGATTGATAATTCTTTTACAAAATCTAAAGAAAAAGTTTCGAGTCACAATATTAAAATAGTAACAACTAATGTTAATCATCACTTTCTTACATTGTATCCTTTAGTCGATAAACTTCAAATTCTAGTTTCATCTTAAATTATCTTTGTTCTCATTTTTTTAATCCTAATTGCTTCTTATGTCTTACTGAGTATTTCATCAAGCATAAGATTTTTGTTTGTATTAATTTTGAATTTGTGTAGCTAAATTATTTTCATTTGTTGTCAAGTTTATTTCATTATATGGTCATAGTAGCCTATCTTTAATATTTCATTATTATAAGGGATTAGCCTACTCATCCTTCTTGTAAAAGGCTTATATTTAACCCGTTTTTTTTATTAGAAGTAGGCTTGATTTTAAGTCGAACCACCTAAAACTTATTGGTATATATTTTAATCCTTATTGATTTTCTATTTCATAATTTTTATAAATAGATTTATTATTAAAAATAAATTACTATTTTTTTAAAATAAAACTAAAATTTGCATAAAATTACTTTTAGAGACTTGTACAAGCTTATTAAAATTATTCTATAATATTTTCTTTAAATATTTTTTAAAAAATCAAAATTTTTTATTCTAACAATTCATCCCCTCTTACTGAACCACACTTCTTTGTTATCCTAAATACTCTATAGAAATAAAACCCTAAGACATTTTAAGCTAGACCTCTTAATCATAATATGAGTGCATAAGGTGAATTGCAAGCTCTTAGAGATAACAAACTAAAATCTACTCCTAAATTGTGTTCTAAACTTAATAACCAATTTACTCAAAGAGTTTTTGCTTCCCTATTTCTTCACTAAGCTATTGAATGAAAAAGACTGTTCAAGCTTTAGTTACAACTCATTAAGTAGAAAAGATAGATCACAAGAGCATTTTTTAAATGGTTATTATCTAAATATTGTTGATTCCTTGGTACTTATGCATTTCAATAATTTTATAATTTCTTTTTTCATTTTAAGAATCAATCACAAGATAAAACAAATAATCTCAATTTTGTCATAGTGAGAAGAAAATTGAATCATCAAGAAAGGCTAACAATATGAGGCTTATCTCCATAGGTCCTTAACATGGAGACACACCTAAATATCTAAGATTTAAATTTAAGAATGCAAACCATCTTGGGTTCATGTGTGGTAATAGTGTATAGAATGGGTGATTTTAAAATTTTTACAAAAGAAAAACTTGCTTTATGAATCCAAACAAACTTGATGGTTTTTTTATTAATTAATTCCTTAAAAGGACAATCAATTGAAACATGACCTAATTTACAACAATAGTTACTACTTTAGATGGTGCATTTGTGTAGCAAGCTTGTAAAGAGGTCAAGTAAGATGATGCATGAACATGATTTTCTTTTTTATTATCTCTAACATTCATGTTAGTACATGAAGAATAATGATTATGCATATGTGAGGAAGAATTTTAAAATTTTCCTTCAACAAATCTAATTCATTATGAATAGAGGCAAAATGGTTAATTTTTCTTTTTAATTCTATATTTTCCTTTTTGATCAAAACATTAATCATAATGAATCAATACATGTAGCATGTACAGGGAAAATGTGCTCATATTCATTATTAATGTAATTTGATAAGTTAGGAAAAACTAATTTAGCATCATTAATCAATGAATCATTTTATTTCTTTACATTGTAACTCATGATCATGAATATGATGCTTATGTCTAGCATAAGATCTCTTAAGATTAACATACTAAAAGAATAATTTCTCATGTTCCTAAATCAATTCATCATAGGAATCAAATAATTCATCATTAAAAGATTTTAAAGAACTTCACTTCTTGAACGTGTTGTTGGACATTGAAGATCAAGAATATAATGCTCATGTTTAGCACAATATTTTTTAGATTAGCATACTAAATAAATAATTTCTTGTGTTCATTAATCAAATCATCATAAGAATCAAATAATTCATCATTAAAAGGTTTTCAAGAGCTTCAATTCTTGAAGAGGTTGCTCAATACTAGTTTTATGACAAAAATAATTTTCTTGTTTCACTAATGCTTTTCCTAAAATATTTTAGATCATACATCTCAACATCAAATAGGTTAATCAAGTGAAGAGATTGATCATTTGAATCATGAAACTGAATGAAAATGTTTTGGTATTAACCATTACTAGCACCAAGAGAAGCATAAGCATGAGCAAGATAAGGAGAAGGCATTTATTGGGCCATATGTATTGGTTTTAGAATGCAAGTCTTTAATAATTTACCTTAAGGTAATAGGATTCAATGAGATTTTGAATGTGAGAGGTAAATGTTTCTCAAAATCATTTATGCACTCATTTATTAATTATCTTAAAGCATGACTATCATTCAAGGTTCTTTACATATAAATTTGCCTTGGAATACTATGAAGTTAATATGTCGCATCACTTAGTTTAGCTCAAACAATTTAAAATTAGAATTTAAATGAAATGAATAGAGTTTATGTAATTTGCATTAATTATAGTTGTATAATGTGATAATCATGCAATATGTTGTTATTCATGTGGTTGGATAGAGAGTTGATAATGAGCAATTATTTGTTGAGGTTCTTAAATGTGTTATTCATACATGTGTGATACCATTATCATATAAGTATGTCTATTGTTTCTTGAGAGGAGTTACTTAAGATTTTGAATGTATTCTCTTTGTATAGTATGAGAGTATTAATCATACTTGTATGGTAAGTTTTCTTGTAGATCGAACATGGTGATCATCTTAATAATGTTAGTACAATCTGTAATACATGTATGATATATATTTCTTACAAGTATGATATCTTTAATATTGTACTAAAGTTTAGGACTTTTGTTTTCAATGAGATAACTTTTATTGTATAAATATGATATCCCTTTCATACTAGTATGATAGCTTTTAATAGAGAATTGATTAATCCAACATAAGCACTAAATGAGCTAATTTTCTTTGCATAAATATGACCCACTAGTCATACGAATATAATCCTTCATGTAAAGAGTTCCTGTATGTTGAGAAAGTCTTCGTACATGTATGATCATTATTTTCATCTTATATGATTATAAAAATCCTAGGAGATGAAAAACTAGACCTAAAAAAGCTATGATATTAGTACATATATGTTGTACTCATCGTATGAGTACTAGTATTTATTACTTGATAAATTAACTAATAAAACCTTTTTGATAGATTATACAATATACTTATAGTTGCATCATACTTGTATAATCCGTTGGACTAGATAATACAAGTAGTTTACTTACTTTTCAGGAAATTTTGATACAACCATTTAAGGGTTGTCTAGATCTATTGAGAAGCTTGCAAATGGCTATATAAAGGAGTCCAAAATTGGGTTAAATGTTAATGTTCACTTGGATTTCTTTATGAAGTGCTACACATTGTGATCATCATTTCTATGAGAAATGAAGTGGAAGCTTGCAAGATTCAAGTGTTGGTCATATTCAATGCCTTCATATATTCTTCATTCATTTAACTAAATTGGAATTTACTTTTCATTGCTTTAATATGTTGTTAGTGTTTATTTTACTTAAATTGAATTTGAGTTATAAGACCTTATAATTGCACTTTGTATTGGTTTCTTTGTCACATTATTGGGGCTTTTCATATGACCTTTGTGTTTGTCTTTTGGCTAAGTGATTTGTATGGAGTTTTGAGCCAATGTTGTATTTGGGTCATTATTAAAGAGTATTTGACTTTGTGATTACATACTCTCATAGGTTGGTGTATATGGTCTTATGGCCTGGTACTTGTAATGCCTTTTGGCCCAATATAGGATTTTGGCCAACCCCCTTTTTTGAAAGCATTTAGTGTCTTTGCCTATTCTTTTAGCTGAGGTGGATGTAAATTTAGTTTTGGATCAAACCATCTAAAGATATTCATATACTTATCTTTATTCTCACACACAAAAAGTTTTCAAATCTAATAACATATTCTAAATAAAGTTTTACAAGATCCATTAATAGTACAAAAGACTTCCATGACGATATTTAAGATTACTTAAATTTATGATTTACATAATTCACTCTCCTATTGTGTGGACATCTCACTCTCACATTACAAGTGGTTTCAAAGTGTGGTTGCTTTTAGTGATTAAACATCAAGATATTAATGATGTCATATAATTTGGTAGTTAATCATGCTATCTTAGGAAGGGGATTCTTTAGTTTGTCCATTTGTTTTTAAAGAAGATTGTTATTTGTGTTGGAAGAATCAGTTGCATATTTTTCTTAAATATATTGATTTAAAAATTTAGGATATTACAAAAAATGTCTTTAACTTTTCTACTAAGAAAGTTGATAATGTCTTCATTAAAAAGCATTTGAGTGATCTCACTCTATAAGAGAAATATAAAGTTGAACTCAATGCAAAGGCTCTAACCTCTTGACCACCACATTAAATTATGTAATGAACCTTAAGATTGACCATGAGATTTTGGAAAAGCTTGAGGTTACGTATGAAGGTACTAACCATGTCAAGGAATCAAAGATGAATTTACTTATGCATGACTGAGTTTTTTTGTATGCAAGATGAAGAATCTATTAAGGTTATATTTTCTTTTCTTACTAAAATTATTAAAGCTCTTTCAAATCTTGTAGAGCTTTTCAATGTTAAATAATTAAGAAAATTTTGTGGGTGTTTCTTAAGGAGTTTGATCTTTTAGTGATTGTCATTAAAGCCTCAAAGAACTTAGACCATGTTAGATGCGTTTCTTAGAGATTTCATGACCAACAGGATGGGATGGTAAAGAGAAAAGAAGTTAAGGTACAACCCAAACAGCCCATGAAAGAGAAGGACATTGAATGAAAGTTGCATCATCTACATCCGATGATGACTTCCCATGCAATAATGAGGTAGAACACTGTCAAAAAGTATACCAAAATTTTTCAATATGACGAAAATAGGTAAATTAAAGAGGATGGAGAGAAGCTATAAAGGCAAAGAAAAGAGGTACATTGTCAAGAATGTCAAGCTCTATGACATTATTAACCCTATTGCACCAAATTGGACAAAAAAGATGTATGAACAAAAACAATTACAAGAAGGATAAGGAGAAGAAGAAGAAGAAGAAGATGATGATTAAGAAGAAGAAGCAAAACATGATAGTTGCATGGATCAATTTAGAGGAATGCTCCTAAAATTATAAGGAGAGAGAAGAACAAAAGAAGAATTTAATATGTCTTTCAAATATGCCTGAAGAATCCTCAATAGTGGGGAAGTTGATGAAGGAGAAATCATATTGTTCATGTTACACCATAACGACTCATGCAAAAGTGACAACTAGGTAATAAACTCTCCTATAAAGAATTGGAAACTAAGTTTCTTGAATTAGTTAACTCTTTCCGATAACTAACAATGAAACATACTGTTTGAAGAAAGAGTATAAAGATTACCTTGGTTTTTGTGGAGATTTGAATGAAAAAAATTCAAGGTATTTGCAAAAGCTACATTAAATTAAGAATGATCTTGCGAGAATCATTTGTGAAAATGTAAAAGAGAAAGTTTTTTTAAATAATTTAAGAAATTGTGTTGCACCTCATCACATGCATAAGAATTTTTCATTTAAGAATTCTAAATCTATGCATGTTGTAAATAATTTTACTTATGATTTATCATTTACTTCTAATTAATGTTTGAAGAAAGACCGCATATCTATGGATTGCAAGATAAGAATTAATGTTAGTTGTAGGAATCCTACATTTATTTGGTTTCAAAAAAGTAATCATAAAGTGCTTAGAAATGATATACCACTTGATTGTAGATTGTCCCGACCCAAATCCATTTGTGTTTTAAAAATCTAAGTTTTAAATTCTTTAGCACATGGATGCATGGTTTAATTATTGAAATAGAAATGGAGAGAAATTCTTGGGAAGAATATTTATTAACATTATTTCTATGAATGTTTAATGTTTTTTTATTCTAAAGAGATTCTTTATGATTTTTATATGAATAAATATAGAAAAAGACATGAAATTGAATCCTTTAAAGAGTTATGTCAAGAAATGGTATCTTAGTTTTGCAACAAGTATATTTTTGTGAACCCTTATTTAATTTATTATTGAATGGTATTGTTGACACTCCTTGATTTCTTAGTTTCATTTTGCTTTTATCTTTTGAAGCATAGCAAAAAAGAAGAGAAAGTGAGAGAGAGCAGTGAGAAATGAAAGATATTCCATGTATTCCAATTCTTGATTATTAATTACTTCATTGCATACATTTAGAGGGAACAATTATGTGTTTACTTGTTTTAATATCTTTTTATTTCTATATTTTCTTAACTATTTTTCTATCATCAAAAGGATGAGACCATTGAACCCTATGTCTTTGCACCATTTCTTTAATAAAAAAATTGTTATATTATTTTACTAATACTTTTTTGAAATATTTTAGATCATTATTCTCAAGTTCAAATAGGTCAATCAAGTGAAGACTTGATCACTTTACTCAAGGATCTTAATGATGGTGTTTGGTGTTAAGGACAACTAACATTAAGAGAAACAGAAGCTTGACTAAGAGAAGGAGAAGACCTTTATTGAGTTATCTTTATTGATTTTATAATGTAAGTATAAAGTAAGTTATCTTAAGAAACTAAGATGTAGTGAGGTTTTGATTGTGAGAGTTACATACTTTTCAAAACCATTCATGCACCAATTTATGGATTAGCTTAAGGAATGCATGTTATTCAAGTTTCTTTATACATAAATTTTCCTTGAACTACTATAAAGTAAAAATTGGAATTGGAAGTTAAATGAAGTGAGTGAAGTCTACATAATTTGTATTAATCAAACTTGTAGGATTCAATAATCATATAATACACCTAGTTATTCTTTGAGTTGGATAAAGAGTTAGTTATAGGTGATCCTAGGTTAAGTTGATTGAATGTGTTATTCATACATATACAATACTATTATTGTACAAGTATGACCATTACTTTTTAAGAGATTTTAATTAATGTTTTGAACTTATTCTCTTCATATAATATAATAACATCAATTGTACTTATACAACTTGTTTTCAGTAGATCAAATATGGTTATTGTCTCGGTGATATTAGTATGATCAACAATTTGCATTGTCATGTATGTATTATATATCCTCCATATAAGTACAATATCTTTAATAGTGCGTTTATAGTTGACCACTTATACTATGAGCGAGATAATTTTCATCATACAAATATGATATCTCTTTTATACTAGTATGATTATATTTAACAAAGAGTTTATTATTGGTATTTAGAAATTAAGGGAGCTGATTTGTTAAATATATGCACGATCCACTTATCATACAAATACAATCCTTTATGTACAAAGAGAATGTAAGCTAAGATAGTTTTCATACAAGTATGATCATTTTTGTCATATTTTATAATACTAAATGACTGGAGAAATGAAAAAATAAACTTAAAAGAGTTATACTATTCATACCTGTATGATATACTAATCATATAATTATAAGACTTTCTAAGTTGATAAATGAACCAATCAAACTTATTTGGTAGGTTGACTGATCTGCTTATTGAAAGACTTGGTAGCACCAACAAGTGCTGGGTGGGTTGTGCCTTCATAAATTTTCTTAATAAAATAAGTTGTGATTTCTTAAAAGTAATCAGTTACATTGATCATAAGGTTACAATAGCAATAGTAAAACTTGATTTGAAAACACTAAGATGAAAAGTTTTTAAGTAAAACCATTATTGTTTTTATAAGTAATACTAATAAAAAAAATTCTCTTGATTATGTTCTTGATTAACTTGACTTTCAAGTTAATTATTGATGAAGCAACAAGTATGACAACGTAAGATCAAATATTAATGACAGAAATTTCAAGTGCTTCAACCATTAATTCGGCCTACATCCACCACTGGTTGACCTAATCATGCTTCACTAACTAATGCCTTTTACAAATAGGTAGGTAGGCCACAAACCCTAACAACACTTTGATCACTACTTGTTCAAGAACAACCCTAAATGAGCTTACAATAGTAGGCTACACACGGCCACATAAAAGCCAACTACTTCGAAAAGGTTTTGTAGCTAAAACCCTAAAGAAAATAGCTTATACCTCAAACCCTTAAGCAAATAATGACATAATAGCTAGATGTACTAAAAGTGATGTTAACGATAAATACCATAGGAGAAATGTTATGCAAATCGAGCCAAAAGAATGTTATAATCATGCAAAAGTGCTCTAATTATGAGTTTGACGAGAATATTATGTAATTAGCTAACTAATAGTCTTACAATTTTGATCATATTCCCATTTATTCTTAGAAAATGTAAATGTATATGCTAGATAGAATATCATTGAATAAAGTAACCATAATAACTATATTAACTTTCTTAAAGTGATTAATCTAGTTATTACAACTGCCTCAATGATCCCTCAATATGACTAGTATAATTTAGGTACCATCATATTATTATTTTAGTATAAGAATTGACATTGAAGTGAAAATCTTAAGCACTTTACTTAAGTTTTTTTGGCTAACATGCTGGAAAAGCATTAGAATCATTCAAGTTCATTTAGTTCATTTCTTATGAAAAAATGGATCATAAAAATGTGATATGTGAATAGCTATCGTATGATAATTATTTTCACCAAATGTAGAGCTATTAGAAAATTTCTATATAATGTGATCAAATAAGGACAAAGTGTTGTATGGCAATGCTATAGTTTTCTTTTATAAACTATCAGGTAGCTATTTTTATCATCTAATAAACTAGTTACAAATTGCCCCACAAGTTGTGCTATTTCTTTTCAAACTATTTGGTAGTACATGCAAAGATAAAGTTGTTGATTCATCTAGTAAACTAGAGAAAGGAGTTAGATTATAATGTAAATACAAACATCTTGTTGCATTGATACCAACTTTTGATTATGTCTGATGTGTATTATCATCAAAATGGTACGTTCATGCCATTTTTTAGCATATTAATCGTATTAATTCGATGTAGGTGTTGATAGAGTCCATATGGCAAGAGAGTTAAATTTCTTCTCCTATGCTTATATTTTAATCTTTTATCATTCTATTTGGCATAATAAATAAATCTCCATAATACAAATGCATCACAAGATGAATAATACCTTTGAAGACCAAGATTACATGGATGACAATATAATCTTGCAAGACTATATTGGTCTGTTGTGCACTATTCTATGTGGACCATCAAACTAGTGTGAGCATACATGGACAGTTTGTTGTGGCGATGGTAAGTTTCCCCTGACATAATGTTGTCATTGGAAGAGGTGTTGCATTGTAATAGTATTGTAGGTTGATAATGTTTACTTTATTGTGTACATCTTTTATCCATTAATTATTAAAGTTGCACTAAAAAAAGTATATTGAGATGAACAATATTCACTATCCACTATTATGCATATCATAATTGTATAACAATTTAGCCTAATTTAATTATAATGTTATGATTTTTGGTGCATGAAATGTAACTCTCAAAAATAGAAGTGCCACTTTGAAGAAAGAAATTGTAGATATATGATGTGGAATTTATGAAACATAACCTTGTAAAGTGATGTGAGAAAAATTTTAGTTGATTTTTTATACCTTATGAAACAAAAACCATATTGTATGAGATATGCAGGAACCTTAAATAACTTAATTCTACCCGATGTAGATAAGAAACATATTTAGCAATTTAAATGTCATACTTTGTATAATGATTAAATGTATGGAGACTATAATTTCTTCATATTGATAAGAGAATTTTATTGATCTAGAATTGAATGTTCATCTCATATACAAGTTAAATTCATTTTTTTGGTAGACTTGGCTAGAGATCTGGCCACCTTATTAGTTTCTTTGTATATTAAGCTCTATTATATGTTTAGTAAACTAGTTTTATTACTCATTTGCAACATGTAATTTGCTAACTTTCAAGGGATAATCATTTTATCCTATAATAGATTGGACAACACACTACAATACACTTTAATGTATAAAATTGCTAATCTATAATTGGTTGTATAATTATATGCCTTTAAGTACGGCCTTTACCTTTACATCAAGTATTGTCTGATTTATGTTAACTGTGACTCATCTCCCTTTATTGGTTCTTGATAATTCCACCTCTAGTAGCACCATAACTAGTACTTAATTTCTTACCAATAATGTTTAACTTCATCCAATTCATCAATGGATGACACCATCTAACCACTTCTACATCTTTTTCTTGAATATGTGAATTGAGGTATGCTTTCCAACAATACTAGTTTGATAAAAATGATGAGATGTCATTGAAATATGTGCATGTGCATAAAAATGATTTCCTTCATTCATGGCTTTCACATAAGTAAATGGTAAAGAATAAGCAAATGCAAGTAAAGAACTATCAAGAAATTTTTCCTTCAAAACATTTAATTCATTCTAAATAGAAATATAAGCATTTACATTTCTTATAATTCAAAAAATTCTATTACACTCAAGTTAGCTAGCCTAGGTAGTATTTATGCAAGCTTTAGGTTGATTCAAGGCATATATTTTTTCTTTTTTTTTTTGGTTATTTAAGTGCCTTTAAATTATTTTCTTAAGTTAAATTTCGAATGTTAGATGTGCTAAGGCTAGATTCAAAGTGTATATTAAGTAGCACGATTCACTTCTAAGATGTTTAAATCTCACAAAGTTTGGAGTTTATGCTTGGTTTGGATATGATATCTCCTTTAAGCAAAGTTTAGCCATCAACCCATGATTTTTAAAATTTGAAGGTTGAGCTAAGTGGCTAGGATGCACCTTGAATTTCCTTATCTCTTTCAAACCATGAAATAAGGCTCCCCGTTGGAATGAATTCCCTTAGGTGCCTAAAAACTACAAATGAGAGATGTGTAAGTGAAGTTTAAAACTTAAATCTTCCTTTTCTTGCTTAGATTTTAGTAAGTGGGTTAAGAAAGCTATATATCTAACCAAGATCTTCTTTAGGCACCTTACTTTAGTGGATTGATTAAGGTAGCCATAAAAGGAGATAAGGGGTATTTTTTATGGGAAAAAAAGAAGAGGTCTAAGCCATGAAGAAGCTAGGGTAAAGAGATAGTTGAGAGCATGGAGAGGAAAAGAAAAAGGCACAACCATTGGTGAAGCCCACTTCATGGATCCAAGTAGTATGAACTTTAAAGTTGTGCACTTAAATTTGGTATTTATGAAGGTTTTACACTAAATATTTTGATATTATATACATGATCTAGTTCTAAGTTTTCTTCAAAAGATTGTTGTTATCATATTACACATGAAAACCATGATCTAAGTGATGACATGTACTTGTATAGCCATGATTAAATCCATGATAAGATAATTGATACCATGATTAAAGTTATGCCATGATAAGATAATTTATAATATTTTAATATAATAATAATTTCTAAATCCTTTTTTTAAAATTAAATTTTACATACAAGATATGTATTACAAACCTTAGAGGGATCATATATTTGAGTTTGCGACTGACTAAATCTAGGTACAACCAAATGTTACTTTAATAAATCTACTAGGAAGATTTAGTTGATTGAGACTAAGGTAGATGATCGAACTAAGTAAAGTTTGTGTAGTGTGGCACAAAAGTACTTATACTTTATAAGGCATGCTAGAAACAACTTATAGCCAATGTTCTAGACTAAGATATATCATTATGAGTATTATATTATAACCATGCACCATTGTGAAGTTTGGACGATGCATTAGATTGATGCATTGGGCTACACCATTTTGAACGTACGATTGTGCGATTCTCTAAATCGATTATTGTAATAGTTTGCTACCGTTCAAAGATTCCTCACAAAGGGCAAAGGTTCATTGAAATGAATATCACCCACTATCAAGAGATGCACTTAGCTGATGTAAGAGATCATACCAATGCCATAATACAATGATATCAACAAGTTTTCCAATGAGAGTATTTATCTTATGAAATGTCAACATGTGATTGTAATGATAAGATGTATGCCTAAGGTGAATAAAGTAGACCATCCAAGGACATACACCTTCAAAGAAAAATCAAAATGCAACATCTTGGTACAATGATATATAATGATGAGTAGTGTGACTCTTGGCTAGTCGTAATTGTTTGATTTTATTGATGTGAAATTCATAATTATACAATGTGAGCCTTGTTTGAATAATAATATCCATTATAAGGCAAACTTGTTTGATTAATTTGCTAACTATGATTGTAGCAATACTATGAGTTAATTCCCAAAGTCTCAAACTAGCAATACTATTACTACTTAGGTATGCTTATCAAATGTAATTAGTTGATGCTTAGGTGAGGCAAGATGTGCTGATGCAAACCTGAGATTGTGTAAGTAGTGTGTGCTTCACATGGTATGATGATGAATATCATACCATACGAGATATTTGCATATGAATAAAACTCTCAAATTTTGACATCAAATTAGACCAAATCTTTTGGGATAATTTTTTGTAACTTGTATAAAGTATGATGTATGAAAACTATAGTTCATCTAGTTTGACGAGAGCTCTATATTACTTTGGAATATTTTGAGAGTCCCAAATGTATAATTTTTTAGCTAATTACACATGGTAATTTGCCACTAAATTTCACTATTTATGAATATATCTACAAACTATTGTAATACCCACCTCATGTTTGATTTGTTGAATAATGTTGGACAGCTTCTAGAGAATCTCATATGACCTTGCACCATTTTAAAAATTTCTATACAATTCATTTTCATGACTAGCTTATGAATGTTTCTACTATTGCACAAACATAGACCAAGGAACAAAGACAATCCATTGGCTTCTAATAATGATTTATTACCAACAAAGTGAGAAAAAGTTTCTACTGTTTGGGCTATGTGATTATGTATAATTCCACCATAGCCAACAAGCCCATTGTGAATATTTACAAAACCATCAAGATTTAGCTTCAACATTTGAATTAGAAGAGACATCATGTCATAAGTTCATAGCTTTTGTACTTCACAAGTAAAAATAAGGAGACTAATACTAGCTGAACCATGTGAAGATCATTCTAGAATGTATATGTGAGGGGAAAGTACTTAAAAATATTGTAGCTATTGAAAATGATATTATTGATGTTGGCCTTAACTGGCTAATTAACTTTCTTATGGATTTTTAGATTTTTGGCTTTCCATATGTTCAAGGAAATAATTAGAGAAAGGATTAGGATGATGTCTCCTCTCATTGAGTGATTGTTTCATTGCTTCCACCATTGAGATATCAGGTTAGGTATTGTATCTATTCTACTTGTTCAATTGTAGATTATTGGCAAATATATAACACATGTTAGTTACTTTTTGTAGCTAACAAAGGCATGATCCATTGACTTTTCATTACAACAATTTTGGCACTTTGAAGACAACTAAAAGTTGAGCTTTTTTAAATACTCAAGGAATGACATAAGACTATTGATAGTTTTTCACAATAGAATTGAAACTTGTAATGGACATTTGAAATTCCAATTCAATTTCCATGAATTCAAGATGAGACTTTTTCTCTTGATTTCTTCCCATGCTGATTATGAGTTTAGAAGTTATTTTAATTTTTGTTGGATAGCTTAGTATGATTTAAAACTATCTCCTTTGCACTTTCTATGTGCTTCTAGGTGTTTGATGTGTTTCCTTTCCTTCCTGATATCAAATATTTTTCCTTCATGTAGCTTGACCATATTGATTTGTTAGTTAGTAATTTTTAATTGAGTTTTGTTGAGAATTTAGACTTTATCTCTTTAGGTTTTTTGAGACTAAATCATTTTCATCAGTTGGAAAGCTAACTTTTTCTCAATTGGTGCAATGGTGGCTATGTGTGTTGTCTAAGTAGCTCCAATAGAAACCATTCATGCATTTCTCATTTATGTTTACACTATTAAGATGTAGGTTAACTATCATCAAAGAGAAGATATGCATTAAGGTCAGCACATGTTTAATAAGAATAAGTCTACCTCTTAGAGTTAATAGCTTTTTCTTCCAACTTAGCATCATTTTATTGATTTTATCCAATAGGTGTTGGAAATAAGAAATTTTCTTTCTTCTATTGAAGAGAGGATAGCCCATATAGTTTAAAGGAAGCTTGTCTCACTAAAACCTGAGTTGTTGACTAATTGTTTTCACCTGACCTGGGTGTCATTGTTGTTAGTGATGAATTAACTTTTTTGAGGATTTACGTGAAGACTTGATGCACTTTGAAAGATAGATAAAGTTTCTAAATATTGGATATATATTTGAAATTCTCTCTATAAAGTATTATAAAATCATTTACATATTCAAGATACAATTATGTAGCCCTTGGGTTGAGTAAAATGAAGAGGTTTCCTTTGATTGATTGTCTTATTTAAATCCTAGCTAAAAACTTCCATAACAAGAATGAATAGTAAAGAAGAGTTTCCTTTGTCATGCTTAAGCCTTAAGAGACTTGAAAGAACCCATTTGTCTTGCCATTAATTATGTTGAAATCTAAGTGGTCCTAAGAAGAATTTTTATCACAATGATTAATTACTCCACAAAATTAAATTTTAAGAGCACCATGCATAGAAATTTCTATGATAGATAATCAAAGATATTATTTAATTCCTAAATCTATGTTATATGATGTGATCTTGAAATTTTGAAATTTTTTTCTATAATACTGATCATACCCAAAACTTTTATTATATTATTGATCAAGGTAATTTTATTTTATGACTTAAAATTTAAATTTTGAATTATGAATTATTAAATTAGAATTTTGAATTATGAAATTTTAATTAGAAGAATGGTTGTATGGTAAGCTCTAAGTTCCACCACATGAGTCTTTATTTAACTTAATGCTTAAGCATGAGCTCAAGTTTTTATTTATGTAACTATTTTTAATTCTTATTCCTTATTATCATTAATTATGAATGCATGAAAATATATAGAAATGATTTTAAAAATTAGGAGTGGTGGTTTAAGGTATGGAATTAAAGGTCATCCTACTTGGAAAAATTCATGTATAAGACTTCTTCTTATTTAGATCCTTCATGTATAAGACTTCTCCTTATAAGATAAAAATTAAATATTTTTCTAAATGGTTTAAATATCAATAGAAATACTTTCCTCTTCATTAATTTTTATTTTGCACGATGGATTTCTTTTTACTTGAGCCTATGATGAATTTATTTTCAAATAAAAAAGGGGTGAAATTACCTTTCTTTTCATGCAATATCTTTCATGACCATGCTAAATAGAGGCATGTAAATATTCTACTATGAATGCAAAGTTGAATCCATGATGTTACATTATGTTGCTTGTTTGATTTTTATTACAGATATATGTGATATATGAATTTAGAATAGCAAATTGATGATTCAAAATATCCATTAATAGAGACATTTTCATCTAGATTAAATTGAATGCCATGCTAAATTTTATGCCTTGTTCATTAATCTACATGGAGTATCATGATAATTGCTAGAAATATTTTAGCAAATTATGGGGATGTAATTTTTGTTGTCATTAACCTTCATGACCTAAAAAAATAATATTATCTTTTTATCATATTTCTATAGTTTAATACCCCTATAAAATCGTTATTTGATCCATGAAGAGTGGATGCATGATTAGGTAAATTATATGCAATGTTTATTACTTATTTATGAATTCATGATATGATGAACCAAGCATTGAGAAAACATAATTTTTGTATGAATTAAATTGTATAATATATAAACTTTTATGTGAGGCACAAAAGTTATGTTTCAAACTTTTCTTAAGTTTAGTTGATAACATGACATGATAAGGATGTGTACATATTATCAAACCATAAAAAAATAATATGGAAGACCACATGAATAAAGATATTTTTTTTATTTAAATATTTTTATCATTTACCTCTTATGCAATGTTGTTAAAGGAACCATGCAAAAATGTGTAGTAGCAAGTTTGTGGACGAAAATTAGATCCTAAGATTATATGTTTGCATGTTTGGCCTTGCCTATAGATAAATGTTGGACTTCAAATTTTTTTTTTTTTTTTTTGATGTAAAACACCTCTTACCTAAGATATAAATGTATCGAATAGGTTTAAAATAATGTTAATTGTTCTTTGTTGATAGCCTAAACATGCTTTCAACATGCAAGGTTTAGCATGCTAATTTTAATATGAATGGTTCACACAACTAAAGCATTTTAGCTTCATATTCTTATATATCTTTACTAGAAATTAAATTCTAAGCTTGCATGTAAATGTTTTTCATAGTAACTCAAAAAATAAAAAATCTTAGCTAGGCAAGAAGATATATGCTATATCACTTCATGACATGATATGAATGTTTTGTGTTACAAAATCTTAAATCAAAATTTTGCCAAATATATATGGACCTTTTATACCTTTGTATAGAAGATGAACCATGATTTGGAACATAGAAATAAAGCCAAAATTGAAGATATATTATAGCCAAGTATCTATTTGCTCTAAGTTTTCTTAGGAAGCATGTAAACATAGTTCGGTTAAGTGGTAAGAGGCATGGGTTCAACCCTTAAGAGAAACTAGTTGTCTTCTAAGGTGTGTGAGGCTCTTAGTTTCTAGCTTGAAGCCCTAAAAGACATGATTCAAGGCTTTAAAAGAAGACTAGGTTAAGTAGAGAAGTGGTTGGCATGCATAGAATTGGGTTGTGATAAGAAGTGGTGAGATGGATTAGATCGCATGGTGAAGGTCTTATGGAAACTTCATAAACCTAAGTAAAGTTTAATTAGAAACTTAAAGTTCTTAAGATGTAAGAGTGTCTAATGATAGTTCATAAATACATACTCATTGGTGTCACATCAATTCCATAGGCTTAAGGTTGCAAACTTTGGTTGAACATTACTTTAAAAAATACTTAAAATTGAGTTTTGTATTTTTTATCACCATTTGTTGTCCATCAATGTCTGCTATCGTCAGCAGCTACTATTGTAGTCCGAGTCAACCTGCATGCTCATGTGACCCAAATTGACCTAAAAATCTGCTGATCTGCTCGACCCGCATTGACCCGTTACCCACGACAACCCGTTCGATCCCTTCTAGCCCAAAAAAATGTGTGCCAACCAACCACTCCCCACTAACCCATGTTGTTTTGCCCAACCTACACCTACCCAAAAATCAGACTAGTAGCCACCGACACTCACCCCACCATTTCATTGCCTGTCATTTATCGTTACTATTGCTCCAAATGCACGACCAATTTAGGACCTGCATAACTTCAACTAATGTTATAGTATTTTTTTATTGTTAATAAATTATTAATGAACATTTGAGGTTTTTATATATAGAAAATTTCACTATGTGGAAGATGAAAATATTATAGAATGAAATTTCTTTTTTTATATATTTCCACATTTGTGAGATAAATATGTGTACCCAACTCTAGTTAGAGAAATTCTAGCTTTCCGTGTGATAGATAAGGATTGAATGTGAGAGAACTTCTAACAGAAAAGCTCACAACTAAACTCTTGTGAGAGATAAGAAGGTGAGAGACCATCCACTAAGAGAGTTAGTAACATAAAAAATTCTCATTTTTACCAACACCTACATCATCACCAAAAAGATGCACTCTTTTAGCAACTTTGATTTTCTAGGTAATAATCTAAAATTAAAGTTGCTCTTTTTTTATTAAAATACTATACATAGAGTTTGTCTTAAATTCTCTATTTTAAATATATAAAATTATATGCAAGAAAATCACTTTGTAAGATTTTATACTTAATACATAAGGTGTTTCAATCTACTCAACTTAATAATCTATGTTATATTTTAGAATACCAAAATAGTTCTAAAATACCACACACATCACTTAACTCTAATTAGTCTATAACCATTTTTTATATTTTCTAATACATTATTGAGCATTTCCAATATAAGAGGCTCTAAATTAGACTCTGTTAGAAGTTTATCTATCTCACATCAATTTTGGTATCAGAGCATATAATTTTTTGCTAAAAAAAGTCTTTTGTTTTGTGTATTCAACTTTCGTATTAGAGAAAATATTTTTCTAATTTGCATCAACTTTAGTATTAGAGAACATGGTAAGAAAAATAATTTTTCTCTTAGTGTATCGACTAAAAAAATTTTTATTAGTTTTGGATAAACTTTTTCTCTGGAGGTGATACAAAAGTAGTGATACAACTCTCTACCATCTTTTCTGAGAACTATCTAGTTCTGTCTAGAGGTGGTCTAACAAAAATAGGACTCTGATTGCTCACGACTTTCTTGAAAGCAACCCCCTTCGCAACTTTGGTGGTCTATAACTTCAATTACTTTGCTGTCATAATATTTCTTTTAAGAAAAAAGAAGATATCCCACATTATTTGCCATCCTTAATAACCCTATATGGCAAATCTTTGAATGACTACAAGATCTAATAAGTCTTATGAAATGAAAAATCAAAATCAAGAATCAATTAAAAACGAAAGACAAACTTAAACCAAGACCACATGCTAAAACTATCTCAATCAATAACCTAATTTACCTAGATGGTTGGAAAAATCCTCTTAAAGTAATAACTTGAATCAAATCCTAAAAAAGAGATAATAAGAGAAGAAGTATCATACATAATGGTTTAAAAGAAGAAAACCCTAAGAGACATAGGAACCATAGAAGACATGACAATCCTTCTAATAAATCTGATCAAGATGTCCATTAGAAAAATCATGATCATAGAAGAAGAAATAAACCTTCCAATGATTCATGCCAAAATGATTATCTAGGTATGTCTATTGAGAAAGAATGACATAAGAGGCATCAAGATATACGGCATATCCCTAATGTGAAACTAGCCATAATTTTTTATGGTAGTTATGATCCTAAGAATTACATCAATTAGTAGACTAGCATAGATGCTTACTTTCATCAACACCAAATAAGTAAAGAATATATCAAGTTATTAAGACTAAACTCATAGGTACTTCCTGCATGTTTCTTAGAAACCTAGAGTGACAATATGCTAATAATGATGAAGAGGAATCCTTAAACTTAGAGAAACCTTAAGGTTAGGTTGTATAATAGGTTTGTTCCAAAAATGTATAATTTCAAATTATTAGATAAATGGCAAATGTTTTACCAAGGTGGTAGTTGAGCTGTACATTAATAAATTTGAGGATTATAAACTTACATGCAATATAGATGAACCCGAGCTTATAGCCCTCTTTAGGACAATTTTAAAGGAATACATATAAGTTGAGCTTAACATGAGAAATGTTTCTACCTTAAAAAAAACTATAACATAGTTAAAAATGTGAAAAAGAATAAACTTTTTTATTTTAAGAGAAATGATGAACCATGACTGCACTACAATTTCTCTACCCACTCATACTTACACTTTGTCTACCCTATCTACCATAGTTTCTAAACCTCCCAAACTCACAATTCCATCCATGTCTTCACACCCTTCTTCAAACAAATCCATCCAATTTAGAATCACCTATTTTAAGTGTCATAAAAAGAGTCACATAGCTATTAACTATCCAATGAGATCCATGACTATGAACCTAAATTGTGTTAATGAATAAGAAGAGTCAAAACAAGAAGAAAATATAATTCTTAATGAGAAAGCTAAGCAAGAATTGGAAAACCTAAAAAACTTTATAGTTAAGTGCATCCTTACAACCTTATAACCAAAAAACAACTAGAAGTGTACTAATATCTTTAACACCAACATAAAAATTAAAGAATAACCATATAAAATGATCATAGATAATGATAGTTGTATTAATGCAATATCCCATTTAGCTACTAAGTGAATAAGAACTTTTTATTAGAACACCCAAACCCCTACTCAGTGTCATGGATAGATAAAAGCACTTTACCTATTAAGCAATAAGGTTTTGTACCCTTAAAATTAGGTAGGTATAACAATGAAGTTTTAGTGATGTCATAATTATGTAAGAAGGTCATCGTATCTTTGGAAGACCATGATTTTTTATAGTGATGCAATTTCAAAAAGTAAAATTAACACATATTCTTTTATTTATGGAGAAAAGATCATCATATTAAGCCTTACCCCTCCTTATGAAAACCTCAATCACTTAAGCCAAAAAACATTTATAGAAAATTCTAAGCTCATATATAAAGAAAAGAAAAAGATAGAATTTAAGCATAATCATACTATCGCAAGTTAGAAAAACCCTTTATCAAGGAAACTTAGTTTGGTTTCTTATAATTAAAGAGTTAACCACCATCTTACCAGACTCATCACTTATTATATAAGCTCATGATAATAAGCCAATACCTCTTATTGATCTTATTCCCTTACCTATAGTTTCCTAAACTTCTATCTCTACTTAAATCCCTTTATTATCTAAAATAATATAAAAAAATATTTTTATATAAAATATATAAGAAACTAATATATGCTTAAAGAAAGGATAGAGAATTTTATGAAGAAGATAATGTTATAATTAGAGTTAAATCAAAACAATTTTCTCCTAAAGCTTACAAGAATTTATAAGCACGTAAAGCTCAACATTTTAGAATAATTCAAAAACTAAGAACTAATGCATATGCATTGGATTTGCCAAAATAGTGTAAGATTAGTGCAACCTTTAGTATTAAGGATTTAGTCCCTTACAGGACACTACATCTAATGCCTAATGAGCCTTTTAAGCCTGATTCTCTCATATTAGGTGAGCTTATTTCTATCACTACATTCACCTTAAGAGTAAGTCAAGATAATGTGAAGAAAATTTTAGATCATGAGACAATTCTAACCAAAGAATATAAACTTAAAATACTTTTAGTTCGTTGGAATGGCAAGCCTCCAACTGTAGACTCCTGGTATGCCTATAATGACTTACAACATATCATGCCACACTTATTAGAGCACTACTACGCCCATCACCCTCATAACACAAAGCCAAACTCTCTTCCTCTTAGAGAGGATGATATTGGAATATCTAACATTATCTCACAAACACACACATGTTGGTATTTTATCAGTTTCATAAGTTTGTTGGCACAAAATTTAATTGAAAAGTATTTCAAAAAATTCTTAAAATTGAATTTCTTTTATTATTTTCACTACCACCCATCATCTATCATTATCTATCACTATCACATCCATTTTCAATAGCCTCTACCACTGCCCAAGCCAATCTATGTGCTTATGTGACCTAAGAGTCTAACTAATCTACTCGACTCACGTAGATGCATTACCTACGATGACTTGCTCAATTCTCTCCAACCCTTACCAACCCACCAATCCTCGCTGACCTATGCTCTTCCACCCAACCCAGGCTTACTCAAGAACAAAACTAGTAGCACTTGCACCACTTAGCCCACCATTTCGTTACCCATGTTTCATCTCAAATTGTTACTAGTGCCTAAAATAAATAGTCAATTTGGGAACTACTTAATGTCAATTAATTTTATAACTTTTTTCATTTTTTTTCACTTTTTAAAAGATATTGATGTACTTTTGAAGTCCCTAAAATAAGAATATTTACTATGAGAAAGATAAAAAAAATTATGAAATAAAATTTCTTTTATTTATGTGCTTTCACCTTTTTGAATGAAGTGTGTATGCCCAAAACTCTAGTTAGAGAGATCCAACTTTTCTTGTGAGAAACAAAGATAAAAAATAAGAGACCTTCTATCAAGAGAGCTAGCAACCAAATCCTTGTGAGAGATAAGGATCGAAGGTAAAAGACCTTTCACTAAGAGAGCTAGTAACCAAACAACTAAACAAATTCTTGCTACCATTAATACCCACATCACTATTAAAAAGCTATATATACTCTTTCAATAACTTTTATTTTCTAGATAGTAATCTAAAGTTGAAGTTGCTCTTTTTTTAATAAAATATTTCATATAGAGTTTATCTTAAATTCTCTTTTTTAAATATATGAAATTAGATGTGATAAAAATTATTTTATAAAATTTTATACTTAATGCTTAAGGTGTTGTCATCTACTCAACTTAATAATCTATACTACAACTTTGGAATATCAATCTTTGAATAGTTCTAAAAATATCACACATCTCACCTAACCCAAATTAGTACATAATATCTTTTCATATTTTCTAAAAATCTATTGAGCATATTTATTTGTAGGCTCCAAATTAGACCTTGGTAGAGTTTAAATCTATTATATATCAACTTACTTATGGCTATGTAAGGTAATTTTAGTCTTAAAATTAAGCTTAATGACTTAGGAATGATCTATAAAAAAGAACCTATAATAGAAGGTCTTAATGATGGGCTAAGGAAACATCATTTATGAGCCTTTATGTATATTATAAATTAAAATTTTAATAACTAAGTTCTTGACCAAGACCTTGGATGAAGGTAAAAGAGCTTGGGATAGAACTTATAGATATATTAAGTTTGGCCAAGAAAAGCAAAAAGATAAAGATGATAATTAGACCTTTATATGATTAAGTTCCTTAGGTAAGACCATGAATGACCCCATCCAGTCTCTTAGGCCTATTGATTTTGGCATAGATGGTGATCTGGTGGATGTGTAGTGCAAAAGAGAAGCCATAGGATGGTTATAATGACTTAAGATTACCTATGAGATAAAAGAATCACTAGTGATACTTGTGTAAACCTAAATTTAGTAATAATTAATTATATATGAAATGTAAGTGTCAAAACCAAGGCTTGTGAGCATTAAGGTTAGCCCTAACAAGCAAAGTATTAAATGAAATCAGGGTAAGTCTAAAATAAGATAAATGAGTTAATACATATTAAGTAACTAAATTAAGGTTTAATAGAAAATCTAAAGCATTTTGATAACCTTGGATAACTCAAAAAGGATTTAATGTGGAAATCTTAGACTCGGTTAAGGTATAAAGAACCTAGTTAATGGGTCTAAGGTTAAAAGAAACCCTTAACCTAATAGTTGTTACTTATAATGAGAACTCATTACATGTTAGATTTAAATTGATAAAAATCTATTTAACATTAGGTAGTGATGGACTAGAATTAATAAGATACTACATATCGATGCCATGAATTTAATTAGATGAGGATCAGATGTTGTGAACTCTTGATCTTACATGCTCACCAAGATATGGATATGTTAATTATCTTACTCTCTTAACTTAGAGATAGTTACATGTGGATGGTTGTGCTTATAGAAAGGGTGCTTATTTGCTTCGTAAAGGCCTCTAGGTTTGGCTAGTATCTATTATATAAATAATCTCATAAGAAAATAATTACACATTTAATCCTATAAGAAGTTACATTATTTGTTATATTATGAAAGGGAGTGTATGTGGTTATTGAAGACTTTTAAAATCTTATGAGGTTGGCTCTTATGATCAACTTTGCTTTATGCAATTCTAGATAACTTCATGTGGTACAAATTCTAAGCTCTGTCATAATTCTCTTGGATAGGATAATGCATTAGATTTAGAACAATGAGCATTTAGTTAGCTATATTATAAGGATATATATTGACTTACTTGATAAATGGTGATATCTTATGATAGTTAGTAATTTATACCATTCATTACATGGTTTACATAATTATTATATACATATTTCTTAACCATTTTTTGTTAGTTTTATAATATAGATTAAGGATTTTTTATTAAGAGTCTCAACTCACCCCTCTTATATTTTTGTAATATCAGTGTGCTAGAAGTTGACTAGGAGTCGAGAATATCAATTTTAGTGCAGTAGTTGGATGATTTATCTCCTTTATTTCAATATTAGAAGTAGATTAGATATTATTTTTTATCAATTGTATTTATTGAACATGAGACTATATTAGATTATTTATTTAGGCTTGGTAGTTATAATTATGTTTTTTGTTAGACTTTAGTGATTATTCACAATATTGCATTGGATTAGATTTAAATTCAAGTGGCTATTAAATTACATGTATTTCTTAGCACGATAATATTTGCATAAAATTATATTGAAATTGTAGGCATATTTGGCATTATAAATTTGGATTGATTGCACTTGTGATTTTTGAAAAAAATATTGAGTGTGGTGGTAATTAAACCCTTTCAATCTTTTCTGTCCTTTTAAATTATATATTATGTATATAAAATATTAACATATCATATAAATGTCTCAAATTTTTAATCTTTAATCTTAATGATACAGTACCACATGCTAGAGAATAATGTAGAATCCATTAATTTTGAGTTTCTTACACTTACCTTCCCACACAATTCTTCACAAGGGCATATTGTCCAACTTAAACCTATTGCATTATAAGTGAAATTGTATGGTATGCAAGCTTGGAGTTGCAGTTCAACACTAAAGTTGATAATTTTTTCTCTTCTTTGTCATCTCAATATACACTACTTGTATTATACAACACCTACAAACCATACAATTAGAGGAATTTAAATTAAATTTTTGCTATTTTTATTAGCTATTTTTTAAAAAAATTTAATGAATATTTTTATATAATTACATGCTTTTGTTCAATAAATCAAGTGATTGCAACTCAATAACTTTATGTTTATAATTTTAAGAATTTGGCATTTAAGGGTTGTTCTCGTAAAGGAAATGCATTTGTAGTGTTACGCTAACTCTTGAATTAGTTAATAATCTATTTTTCACTCCTTATATATGTCCTAATGATGTAAAAATTGAGATTCTTCCTTAAACATATGAATCTCCAAGTGGGATAACCATCTTCTTCTTATCTTCACTTGTTTAGACTTAATGTATCAAAGGCTTCATCAATGCATAAGAAGGTGATAAATCTACTTTGTCTATCTATCTTCAAACAACTTGTAGAAGACTAAAAAAATGTTAAATCATAATATGAGTACTTAAAGTATTCATTATCATTAAAAAATATTAGCTTTAGGGCTTATAGGGTTCAATAGCATAGATTATTTTAATAATGATTTTTCATATTTTAGATATGATGCTTGAACTTTAGTTTATAAAGCTCCAATGAGATATCAAAATAATAGTTTTATTGCTTTCAAAGAGGTAGGTCAACAAATTCAATAGTCAAGGATATCAATGAATGATTTTGCATTAAGCGAGCATTTCCCCTTTAACACCTATTAATTGCTAATCTACTCTCAAGCTATTTAGCCTTGAGTTGTTGCCCCAATGGTAGGTCAAGAATGGTTATCTCCCCTAAATCATTCATTTAGTGAGGTGCTGGGGAGGCCAAGATCTCCTCTTCAATCAAAATCAAACTCATATCTTCATAGAAAGGAGAATCAAAAGTTGCATTTAGGGAAAAGGAAGTAATGAAGATGACTACCAACATCAAATTCACATTAATTAAAAACTTCTCCCATGCTTATCTAAGTATGGTAACAATACAAATGGAATTCAATAAAATCAATTTTATTGGATTTTCTTGGTGGGATTTATGAATCATCAACACATCCTTATTCACTTCTACTTAGAAGAGGATTATCTTCGCTATTGGTTATACAGAATTTAGATTATTAAAGAATTTTAGATGTGAGTTCTTAAATGTTATCAAGATTTTTAGAAAGATTGTGAACCTTTGATATTTTCAATTTTGATCTCTTATGAACACCTACTCATTTATCTATTTAATAAACTATCTCTTTACTCCATAGTGTCAGTAATTGGCACCCCACTAAAATTAAAGGCAACCACTATCAACATTATAAAACCACATACTATTAGAGCTTGTGTAGAGTTTGATTTAGCCAAGGAACTTTCCACTTGGATGAGAATATCCAAAAAAGAAGGGTAGAAATAATCAATTTTGGTAGAAAGAGTTATATGATAACTTACCAAGCTATTACAAGGACTATTACAAACAAAACCAGCTCACTAATCTCCCAAATGAAGAAACTTGTGAGGTTTTGAGTAAGCAAAATTTTTCTTCTTCATCCTCACCTCAAACATACCTCAATGCGAAGGAACCATTGGCATTAGAAGTTAAGGTGATCAAGGAGGATCCTACAATGCACATATCATCATCTAAAAACAAATGGAATTGCCAAAATTTCCCCTCAACATTTAATTGAAGGAGATTCATGAGCTTGCTATTAAATCCATCGAATTATCTTAACAATTAAGTGAGGAGAAACAACAAGCTCTTGAGAGTAGTCAACCTCCATATCAGATTTTAGATGATTATAAGATTTAGAGCAAGAACAAAATTAAAATAAAAAGGTTGTCTCCCTATCCTCTATGGATGTTATCAAAGACAATTATCCCTCAAAATAGAATATTGTGCAATCAATCAAAAGCTTTAGTGAGGATTTAGAAGAAAGAACATTTGCTACATGACTTCTTCTACAAGAAGAAGATGGTTTCACATTTATCTTGTAGAAAATCTTGAAAAAAATGAAAAAAAAAATATCAAAAACAAACCAACTAGTCTAAGAGGCAATAAAAATAGCTTGAGCTATTCAAATGACCAAGACTTGGAACCATAATGTCAAAACTCCTCTTTTGTAATATTATAGGTGGATTTGGAAAGAGATTCGAATGTTCGCTTCAAATTTATCATTAAATCCCACAAATTAATTTTCAAAGCTTTAATGGATTCCATGGCAAATAGAACACAATTTAAAAAACTTAAAAGAAAACTAGATTTTGGTTATTGTGAGTGTAACTGTTACAATAAAGTATGGATGCTTTGGAATAAATGCTTCTCATGCGAAGTTTTGCTTAATGAGAAGCAAACTCACTTTTAGCTAAAAATGATGATTGGAATGGCCAAGTGAGTTTCTCTTTCATATATCCAAAGTGCTCTTTTATTGATAGAGAGACTCCATGGTGGGATCTTAAGTCAATTGTAGATTCCTCCAACTTGGCTTAGCTTATTAGAAGATATTTCAATGTTATGGCTTCTTTAGATGAATACGAGGATCATTCTTTGCTTAATCTTAGAGTTATTAGTAAATATTTTAAATATATAGATTATTATGGCCATAGAGAGCTTCATTTCTTAAGAAGCCCATTTATTAGGATGGGCATTAGAAAAGGAAATTGGTTATAGAAGAAGTGGATAGAATTCAAGTGAATCAAAATTGGATTAATCTCTTACCAACTATGGTAGTGCAACATCTCAACAAAGCAACTTCATATCACTCCCCCTTTGTTATTATTTTTCTTTAAAAAGGTACATTTGATTTCTAAACCATTCAAATTTTAGAATATATGGATAAACCATCAATCCTTCATGAGCATAGTGGAGAATAATTGAAATTTACCTATTATAGAATATGGTATGTATCTCTAGCTTTTAAATTTAAATGACTTAAAACCTATTTAAAAGAACAAAAAAATCTCTTTCTGGCAACATATTTGGCATGTTAAAGAATGCATACAAATAGATTCTTGAGAAAGAGAGGCTTTTCTATTTACATCGCAATGAAGAATTGCAATAGAACCTGATGAGAGCATAACATCACTTTCTCTCTTCTCTTAAAAATGTAGAAAGAGAGGCTTTTTTTAATTAAATCATTAATTACTAAGTACATGTCTATATATGCTAGTAGCTTGAATTGATAAGCATTATCATTGATCTTTTGTATTTTCTTGAAAGCTCCATATCATACCAGCTTTAGTTTATTACCATTTCCTTTCAATCTTTTTTTGCTAATATGGAGCCAAACAATGTCAATTGTTATGAAGTTCTTCTTGACTCTATGTTGGTCATGTCACTTCTTATACTTTCATTATTATTTGAGTAATAGTCTATTTGTCATATTCTTTCTAGAAACTTTTTTTCTTTTTATTAGGCCTCACTCCTAGTCTTTCCCATTTTTGGTGCCTTGAATTCCAAGTCCAGTAGCTTTGGGGGTAAGAATCCCATGCATAATACAATTGTATGCAAGTTGTAGATATGTGATACTCTCATCTCATTTTTTTTGTTGATATATATTACAACCTAAGTAGATGAATAACTATCCTATTTACCACTTCAATTTGTCCATTTTTCTATGGATGAAAGGTTATACTTCTCATCAAAATAGTATCCATCATTTCCTATAATACTTGCCAAATTTTGCTCAAGAATTCAGTATTTCAATCAGATATTATGGATGATGATAATACAAAATGTACCCATATATTTTGGAATAAAAGGATAGATACTTTTTCATTTATGGCCTCTTTTTTGCATGGCATTGGTATGATAATTTCAAAAAATCTATCTACTACTACGACTAGATAGTTATTTCCCTGTTGAGCAGTTCGTAGTCTTCCTATAAATCCATTAAGATATTATTTTAAGGTCTCGTCGATGTTGGTGGTGGCTAATACAGTCTCTATTTATAATTTGATGGTTTTGTTGTATAGTACATTGTGCATCCATGAATAAATTTCTTAACATCTAAATTCATGTGAGGCCAATAAGTATACCTTTGCAAATTTAAGATGGTATTTTAATATCTAAAGTGTCCAAGCCTTTGAAAGTATGAGCCTCACACATCCACTATTTTAGATCACTACACTAAGGTAACATAACTTCTTTCCATAGTAAAAAAATTTCATTTTTAATTACATACTCAGGTTGTTTATCTCATTTAGCTTCTTGATACATCTCTCCAAAATTAATGTTTTCTTTGTATTTTGCAGCATGCTCCTAAAATTCTACTAGTTGTATTTGCATAATAGTTCTAAAACTTAATATGATCAAAGGAGGTCAAGAAAACATAATTGCAAGTCTATTCTAAGTGCCCTTCTAATATTTAATAATTAAGTTAAACTGTTGTAAGTATGACATCCACTTGAGGTGCTTGCTTGTTCTAACCTTTAATTGAGTTTGCAAATATTTGAGTGGTTAATGATCTAAGTGTACTATGATTTCTTTCATAAGAATAAAATGGTCTTTAATGTTTTATAGCTTAATGTAAAGTTAAAGTTCTTTGTTATAGATATAATAATTTTTTTGTACTCCTAGTAATTTAAAATAGTAAGCTATAAGCTTATCTTCTTATATTAGACTGCCTTAATAGCACACCCAGGTGCATCTACTTGAACTCAAATGGATATTATAGATTTAGTGGATCTAGAACTAGTGCCCTACAAAAAATCACCATTAATAATTGAAATGTTTGTTGATGTATCTTGGTCCATTCACATTTTATGTGTGGATAAGTTAGTGCATGTAATGACACTATTATTTCAGAGAATCTTTTAACAAATTTTCCCATGTCCTAACAAATTCCAAGAAAACTCCTGACATTAGTAATATTTTAAGGGCTATGACATTTTTCAATTACTTTAATATTCTCTTTATCGATGCTTACTTCACTATTACCAACTTGAAAACCCAAATATAGAAGGGTTCCCTTACATACACTTCTCCCTATCCAACTTTAGTTGATGGGATTGTGAGGTGTTGAGCACCTTTCTTAAATATTCTATATACTCTTCAAGTGTATTACTATAATTGAGAATGTCATCAAAGTAAACTACCAAAGAATCCTCCAAGAGCAAAGAATATCATTCATTAGCCTCATGAACAATGTTGGAGCATTACATAATCCAAATGGCATTACTAGTCACTCATATAATCTCTGTTGAATCTTAAAAGCTATTTTCAAGGTGTCTCCTTTTATAATACGTACTTGGTGGCATCCAACTTTGAGATCCAATTTTGTGAATACACATGCATACTTTAACTAATCTAAAAGATCATTGATTCTTGGTAAAAGATGTCTTTTTTAAATGGTAATTTTGTTGAGAGCTCAATAATCCACAAACATGTACCATCCTCCATCCTTATTTGATAATAATACCAAAGGAGAGCCACATGATGAGTTATTAGGCAAAGTGATTCATTCTTGAGTAACTCTATGACTTGTCTCTCAATCTTTTCATTTTTTTATTACAAAATTATAATACACATTGATATTTGATAGTGTTGACTTAAATAAAAAGTGAATCTCTTGCTTCATTGCACATTTTGGAGTAACCTTATAGGTTCATGAAGTAATGTTGAATAATCTTTTAGTATTTGTGAAGTGTTCTTAGTAGTTTAGTACCACTATCTAGCATCTAATGTCTGATTAATAGTAATACATAGTTTTGGATTACATTTACTAACCTGTTTACTTTGCTAATAGCAACAATATCTATTGTTATCTTTTCCTTGTACCTCATTATAATAAATTTTTTCCATCCTTTGTGGATTGATATTGTTGGATTCAATGATAGTATATAACATCTCAGTCTTATAAGTATGGGCATCCAAATATGATCTAACAAATATTTAGGACAACACTTCATAGAAAATTTTATCAATATATTCTTGGGTAATTATATATTTTACCTTGTATTGTCTTTCAACTTTTACTTTAGAGACTTTCTAAATCCACCTTAAAGAATAAAGTATTGTATGAGGAGTAGTTTTGAATCATAGTTTCTTAATGAGACTTTCAAAGATCAACTTCTTTTAGCTACTAATGACAATGATGGCATTCATCAAGTCCATTGCATTAATGAAGAGATCTTTTGGTCTTACCATAAGAGATAAACTCTCATATGCATGTTTTGGAGTCTCAAGAATTATCTCGCATTTAATTACAGCAAGGATCTTAGTTTTCTTATTTTTCTCAAACTTCTCCGGGAAAAGATTAAAGTGCAAGATCTAGCATTTTTCTCAAAGGTGTGACCTTGCTTTCTATAATAGGTACAATATTTTTGAGTCCTAGATGTAGATAAAGTATTTATTGTCACGGTTGTGATCGTGTTTGTTATGGAGTATTCTTTCATCTTTTTTACTTCTTTTTATTAGTTTTAGTTCTCCTAATATTTGAACTCCCTATCTTTATCTTTCTACTTTTATTCTTTATTTCCTTAGCTATTATAAACGTGATAACTTGTACCAAATATATTTCAATAAGGTCAATTTTATCATAATAGGATATACAAACCTAAGATATATTTAAATAATATTTGCATCTCATCAATAGGCATCCCTAATACCACAGCATGTCTTCAAAATTCAATGATGCATTCCTACACCATTGTCCTTGTCAATGCCATTGACTATGTCAATTTCTTCATCTTTTCTCCACATAACTTATGGGATAAATTCTTCTCTAATTAAGTTTTTAAAGTGGCTCCATTTTATTTTTGTATCTAAATTAGTTCTTAGGCTTGTATTCCACTAGTCTAATGTATAACTCTTCATTTTTAATTAAGCATATATTACTTTGTTAGTTCAAAAATAATCATACAAAAAGAAATATTTCTTTATTTATTTTAACAAGACCTATGATTTTTTTATATCTATTATACAACTATAAATAAGTAGATCAAGTTTAGTATATACCTTGAATGGACATTGTTAATTCTCAAGCATTGAAAGTGTAAAAATGATTATGGCATTCTCATCCTTGTCTCCAAGTATCCTTGGGTTAGAAATATTTTTTTCTTGGTAATTTATCTCTCATATTCATGGTTAAAGGGCATTGGGATTTCAACACCATCTCTGTTAACACTTACAATTGATAAATTTATAAAGTTACATATGCTTTGAAGTTTGATGATGAAATAGTCAGCATAGTTACCATGATTGAAGTCTCCTCAATCTCTTGATTCATTTTATCATTTGATCATTAAGTCCCTTCTTCTTGGCTCTTATCATTAATATCAAATTAAAATACTCTAATATCTAAAATAATATGATATGCTTACATAATGTTCTTATCTCAAACTCTCAATAGCATACCTTATTTTAGAGTTGTAATAATAGAATTTAAACATGAGAATGACAAAGAACTAAAAACAAAAAAAAAAGAGATTTTGTACAAAAAGATACAATATTTCATTCACCCTTTTTACAACTTTTTATAATGGTTTGCATTTAACATTTTATTATAAAATATATATTATTTTATTTTTCATAAGAAACATAAACTTTTGAAAAAAAAATTATAAATTTTGAGTTGGGTAGTGTGAGGATCCACTCATGGACAGCTCTATAAGCATGCAAATTTTTGAAGCTCCTACCATTGCACACACATTGAATTTGTTCACACTAGAGAACAATGTAAGTGGCACCCACCATGATGCATAATGCACATGGGGGTCACCCACCCAAGTGCACTTCTTACATGTGAGGGTCCCAATGGACCTACTCGTCATATGTAGTGCACATGAGATCAAGTCAACTCCTTGCATGCTACAATTGCCTATATGCAGTGATCACTCCTTAGCATTGATGCATGAATGCGTGTCTTTGCATGCATTTACCATTTTTTTCAAACCTTTATTTGGGCCTTCCCTAATATTGAATGGACCTATAATAAATATCCTAATTATAACTACAAACTTTTTATCAACTTTTCAACATTCATAATTTTATCACTGAAAGTACATTTCAATTCTTTTCATATCTTCTCTATCTCAATATTAATTATTTACCTTCGTTCATTTTATTGCACATCAGTCTATTCATAATTAATCTTCATTTTTTCTATCTTCCCTCTATAACATTAATATATCTTCATAATCATAAATGATTCAATCTTCTTTTATTTTTATCATTCTTTTATCTTTCTTTATTACTCTATGTCTTACAAATTTCATAGCTTATTATTCTTCAATTATCATCATACTTTTATTTTGTTTTAATTTCTATAATTAGATATCATTGCAGTTGTCCCTCTTTACAAATCTTAAATTGCTCGTTGTTCTCTTTACAAATCTTTAAATATATTTGTTTATGAATGTAATCTTTACTTCAGTATATCATACCCTTTGACCTATATTTATTATACATTAATAAATAAAATATCATACACAAGTCTCAAATTATATGGAACATATTATACACTATGGAACATAAAATGCTATTTCTAACACTATGGCAAACCATTCTCTTCTTCTATGTACTCTTAGAAATATAGCAAACATATTGTTCATTTAGTTCAATTTTGACTAATTTTTTGCTATCATTTTTAAATGTAAATTCCATCATTTTTAATGAGAATTCTCATAAAATTACTTATTTTTATTGACTAAACCAATTAAATGCAACTCAAAAACTCTATGTGCATGCATTTAGGAATTTAACATTTAAAGCTTTGTTCTCTTAGATAAAACGCTTATGTGTAATAAGGTGCAAGCTCGTGAAATAAGCAATAGCCTATTTTTCAATCATTACTTGTCCTAGAAGTAATGCAGGCTCTTTAGATGCTTTTTTGACCTATGAATCGTTATGGTGGATGACTTTCTTCTTTTTACATTCAACTAATTAGACTCATTGTTTTTAGAGATATCTTTAATTCTCATCATGATAACTGATATTTTTATAAACTTTCTAACCTGTAACATACTAAGTAAACATATAAGATCATAAATTAAATACTTAAGAAGTTTATTATTATAAAAATAATAAATTATTTTTAAAACTCATGGGGTTCAAGAAATTGAAATAGCAAATTCATATTTCTCTATATTTTTGTCCAAGCTCTAGTTTATATAATTTTAAAAAAAATCAATAACTTCTCACTTCTTCAACTAATACCATATTGATACTTCTTTTTCAATTTAAACTTCAATCATAACATTAGTTTTTATTTTCTATTCCCATTTAAGCCAATACCATATTGATAGGTAATATAAAATGGCTAAAGTAACTTTTAATTTTTTTTATATAAGATTAAAAAAAATTAATATAATTTTGAAAGTAAAAAATTATTTTATTCTTTTCAAATTATTTTTATTGTTTAGGTTAAAAAATATGTTTCAAACATGACCATACAAACTCTTGATTGTATCTTGAAAAACACTTCAAAAAAATTGTGTTTGAAAATGGTGTACCAAATAGAGCATTAAAATATGTTTTGTATAATTTTTATTTAATATTAATTTGATTAATAAAATAATAAATTTAAAAATACTACTTTAAAAATAATAGTATTTTAATTTTAAAATAGTATAAACATGGCATTTTTTCCTTTCGAAAATGTTCTCGCCAGGCTGCTACCAGTTTATCAACAAAAACAGAACAACCTGTTTGCTTTGATGGTAGTTTGGGACAGCTTTCTTTTGTATACTGTTGATGGAGGAGTACACCAAGCTCAGGAGTTGCCATTTTTGCTACATATTTATATTATCATTTCTCAATCGTATGCTCAACATGATGCTTTAATTATGATATTCTCTTCATCATTCACAGATAACCTTCACGATTTTTTTGATGTGTGTTTGCTTTAATTAATAATAGGATTTTTTTTGTAACAGTTTCCATGTGCCGTGGATTGTGTACACCCTATCTTTTCATTATTTCTTATAAATAAATGCATAACAGCATATTAGGCAAAAACTGTAGCTGTTGCTGAAGATTTCTTGTTCAAATGATACCATCTGATATACATTAAACACTGGGAATTGAATAAGCTAAGTGAAGTTACGTTGCCTGCTTTCAAATAGCTGTTTAGAATCCTAAAGAATGACGGTTCTTGTAAAGTATCTGAGGAAATAACATCTAAAAGAATATAGGACGTATTTCATGTTCTTAAATAGTCTCAACAAGCTCTCAATATTTGGTGATTACTGGAACGATACAAATTTTGGCATCTCAATGGGAAAGTTGTTTAATCAATAACTTATATTATTTGTGCAATGGAATCATTGAGATAAAATAAAAAGAGGTAAAATTGGTGCTAAAACATTTGAGTGTCATCTTGAGCACTAAACATCTCTTCTTTCACTTGAGAAGCTTTTCTTCCCGTGGTTTAAAGTAATGATCAAAAAGCTGTAAAAATTATTTATATTCATTGAAGTTTTCAACATAGAAGCCTTGAAAGCAATCCTAAACTAAATATACGAATTGACAATTGAAACTAAACATCGGTTAATTCCATTGTTTCATATCAAGCTATTATAATGCATCTATATAGAGAACTTAGATTATGAGGTTAAGGTTAGGGAACAAGTAGGGATTATAAGAGAGAAGTGGAAGGGAAAGGGGTAGGTAGGTTGCCACTAAACATACCTAATATTGGAAGGATGCAAAGCACTTCAAAGGAATCGCACCTTCAAGTGAGGTGAACTATGATGGTTCTCGATAATTTAGAATCATTAAAGTATATTTCTTTCATAGTTTATAACATTTAAATAAGTTTATTATAAATAAGTTAATAGATAAGTCATAAAAAACATGTCTTCATTATAAAAGAAAAAGTCTAAATTATCGTTAACACTTAAGACAAAATAATATAAAACAAAAAAGATTTTTGAAGATTATCCTTCATAAATAAAGAAAGAGAAAAAAAAGTAATAAGAAAATATTAAAGATTTTGAAAAATATTTTTATGAGTGATAATGACATAAAAAGAACTAATAAGAAAATCTTTAATATCTCAATTTTTCTCTAAAGCTCATGAATTTTTGTCCTAATTTTGAATCTTCCCTCCTAATTATCAATGAATATTAAATTGAGGTATCATGACCCATTAAGTGGGATGTTTGTCTACTTGAGGTTTTTTGTTATTGGGCTTTCGTTTAACTCATTATAATGGGCTTATGTTGGACTTATAATTTATTACTAAATGATTCTTATAATAATTATCTCACATTAGCTCCACTTGTCCTAATTTTGAATCTTCCCTCCTAATTATCAATGAATATTAAATTGAGGTATCATGACCCATTAAGTGGGATGTTTGTCTACTTGAGGTTTTTTGTTATTGGGCTTACGTCTAACCCATTATAATGGGTTTATGTTGGACTTATAATTTATTACTAAATGATTCTTATAATAATTATCTTACATTAACTCCACTTGACCAAGATAAGCTCTACTCCCAAAATCATTCTTTCCTTTATGCATTCCAAGACAATGATGATTGACATCTTATTTAGTATAAACCCTCATAGAGTGCCATTCTAACAATGGATAAATAACTATTATTATATACAAAATTAATTAATTATAGTTGACTTCCTCAATCATCATTAAAATTTAGTATGCAAAGCTTCAACAAGTTTTCCAAATATTTAATGACTTTCTTTATTTGACCACCTATTTGTAGATAAAAGATCGTGCTAAATTTTAGATTTTTATCAAATTATCATTATTCACTTTTTCAAAAATAAGAACTTAAGATCTTTATCTAACATGATTTCTTTCAGTATACTATGTAATTTAATAATCTAATTCATATAGATCTAAGCTAAGCTTTATATTACGTATGTTATTTTAATAGATAAAAAATAAGCTAACTACAAAGTCTATCTATAATGCCTTATAAAATTATGGCCAACAGATGTGTTAAACAATACCAAAACAAACTCTGTAGCATTTCTTCTTATTTCTATTTAAGAATGTGTGGAGGTTGTAATAATCTTCTTAGCTTTTATTGTTCTCCATTAACTTGTTAACAAATTAAATATCTTCTAACACAATATAAAACATTCTTTTTTATTATTGGCCATTAATAACATTTTTTAATTCTTAATTAATTTTTTTTCCCAATATGAATATAATACTTGGAATTATGTGTTTTCTTTAAAAATAGCTTTTTGAGCTAATGATGCTCAAGTATACACATTTTGTCTTAGAATCTTAACAGTCTTTTTTTATCTAATTTATATTCAGATTCTTATCTTTCTTTAATTTTCTATAATAACACTTATAATTATAAAATTTCTATTTGAATTTTCCTTATTGACTCAAACTAATATGGTCTTACTAATATATTGTTTAAAGCACATGTATTATTGTACATGGTTAACTTAATTGTAATGTATCAACCTCGAAAACCAATTCTTTTTCCTCGTTCACAACCAATATATTATTTATATTTGTCTTTCTACTCGAAGAATTTACCATTATATTAGCTTCTTTTATGATGATAAATAATTTTGATGTCATAACCTTTTATAAATTTTATCCATTTTTGTTATAGAAAATTCAATTATTTAGATTAAATTTATACTTTAAACTTTAATAATCTATAATGATTTTATATTTAACCTTATATAGATAATATCTTTAAAATTTTAATATAAATACATTAGTTACAAATTTTAAATCATGTATAGGATAAGTTTTTCATGAGATTTTATTTATTTAGATGCATAGGCAATCCCTTTCTAATTTTATATCAACACACAACTTAATTCTTAAAAAATTGATGTTAATCTATTTCTTTTAATAACATTATAAATTGGGTTAATATTAATTTTTAATTTAGTATTCAAAAACTATTTTCATAATTAGAATATTATTCAAAATTAACCACCTTTTGAGCCAAGTTTCTTAAAGGAGATGTTATCTGTGAAAATTATTTTATTGATTTTTTATAATGACTTATCAATCCCCCAAAAGCTTCATAATTATGACATTGTTGTGGGTGTTTATCAATCTATTATTATAGAAACTTTCAAAATATCAATTGATATTCTCTCAATACTAACAACATTATCTAAAAACACAATGTTTGATAATCAAAATTTACATTAAGAAAGCCTAACATGTAGCTATTCTCCCTCAAAATGTGCAATATTCTATATAAATGAATAAAGGTTGATTTTGAGTAAATAATAATATTTTTATAAATATAATAAGAAATTGATCTAAGTATTTATTAAATATTCTATTTATTACACATATAAAAATTGTAGGTACATTTGTCTATCTAAATAGTAATGCTAAGAACCCATAATATCCATATTTTGCTCTAAAACTGATTTGGAAATATTGTCTTTTTAATTCTTAATTAATCATTCCCAAATCACAATTTAAGTTTAAAAAAACTATTATGATAATCTTATTAATTTTCTTATAGTTAATATATTTTTTAAGACCATAATCTTTCTTTTTAACAAATAATTTTGGTAGTCCCAATGGTGATAACCTTAATCTTATAAATCTCCTATCTAATAACTCATGAATCTACACTTTCATGTTTTGTAATTCTATTGGTGTCATCCAATATGGAGCTTTAAAATTTAGTTCAACACTTGAAACCAATTGAATTTTAAATTAAATTTTTTCTAATGATAATGTTATTAAATCTTATTAAAAACAACTAGATACTCTAATTAAAAATACTTTTAAGGTTTGAGAAAATTTTCTATTCAAGTCTATAATAGATATTAGACAACCCTCACACTTTTTCCCAGTAATTTCGTGACATTAATATAAAGATGATAAAAATTTCCCTTTCTTTACTAAAATAGATCAATCTAGCTTCCTTTAGAATATGAATTTCTATTATCTTCTATTAGTAATAAATTTTGGCTTAATGGTCAAACAATTAATCCATAACATAATAACAAATTCTCTTATAAGTAGAATGTATAACAACACAAGAAAGTTTTTTTTCTTAATTTCTACCTTGTCCTCAATATACTTTCTTATTGTAATACTATACCAAATAAGCATTCTAATAAATAATCAAATATAATTATAATAAGTAAACTTAAAAATGTAGTGTTATTGTACTAATATCATTGGAATAAAGATCCTCCTACTAAGTAATAGAATAAACTTGAGCTTAACCTCCTATACCATCTACATTAATTGTACCTACACTACTTGATATTGAAGAAGAGCCACTTCTTTTTTTGTTACTTATATATCTCTACCCCCACTCATGGATGTAATAGATGCTTTTATTACCTATTTCTTAGGATAATCTCTAAAAATGTCTTAATTCCTTATAAACAAAGCAACTCACTACTCTAATAAATTCTAATATGCATTCTTCTTAGTTTCATTTCCCACTTTTTTCAAACCTACTAGTTTCACTTGATTCAAAACTAGTTTTATTTTTGTTAGGCCTTTTTAAAGATTTATATCTACTAAACCCTACTTTGTTGAAACTACATTCACTAGAATTACTAAAATTACCTCTCTTCCATGATAATTTATGTTTAAACCATAGGACACAAATCTCCTCTTTCTAACTTCTTTTATTGTTTTCGTAGCACCTTGTTTTAGCTCTATAGTTTTGGTATGTTCAACCAATTCAATGTAATTCATTATTCTCATGATCGTTATAGATATTCCAATCTCATTTCTCAATTCCCTTTTGAATATATAATATCTCTACTGCTTTAGTATATAAGTAAACTTGTCCACATACATCACCACTATCATTCCTCCTTACACTAAGCAATTTACCACCTCCTTCATCATGTGATGTAGGACAAATTAGACTTCTATTAGGGTCTAATTTGAAGCCTACAATATAAGAAATTCTTAATAGATAATTCGATAATATTAAATGATATTATACATTAATTAGGACAAGGTAAAAAGTTTTATATTTTAAAATTATTTAAAAATTAATGTCTAAAGTTATCATATATATTAGTTAATAGAGGAGGTGACAACATATTAAGTATTAAGCATAAAATCCTATTGAATAGTTTTGTCATATCCAATTTTATATATAATAAAATATTTAAGAAAAATTCTATGTAGAGTACTTTGATAAAAAAAAATAACTTTAACTTTAGATTATTATGAAGAAAATAAAAGTTACAGAAGGAGTTCACCTTCTTGGTGATAATGACTTATAGTTTTCTTTAAAGTTGGCATATAAAGTACCAAAGATGAAAAATGATGACGAGGTGGAAGTTTGGGTTAGTGAGAAAGTATAGTTAAAGGGTAATAAGAAGATTGACTAGAATTTAAAGCTTTATTAAGGAGGGTGATGGTCTGGTGGTTTGATCAAGAGAGTGAAAATGAGACAAAGACTTGAGGATATTGGAGGAAGAGAGAATTTTTTTGGTTTGTAGCTCTCCTGTTGTAAGATCTCTTACCTCCGACTCTTGTCTTTCATAAGGGGAGGAGAAGTTTGAATCTCTCCAACTAGAGTTTGGCACACTTTTTTGCTCACAAAGGTTAAAGTATATAAATAAGAGAGATTTCATTCATCAATGGCATATTATAATAAGTGAGGCTCTCTTATTTATAGATGAAGGATAACTCAATACTTATGTACGAGAAAAAAGAGAATTAAATGCATCTTAGGAACATAACCTAAGCATGGAAAAAAGAATTAAATGTACCTTGGAATATATAGCTATGGGAAAGATGAGAAGTCAACATAAGAAAAGATTATTTTGGATTTATATTACTTAAGAATCTAAAAGAGATGTTTAAAATTTTAAGATATTATCTCTAAATGGGCCAACCAAATAGAAACAATTATATAATCATAAGAAAAACTATGACATAATAAAAATTATGCAATCATAAGAAAAAAACTATGACTAGTGATCAATGACAGGTAGCTCATGGTGACCTAGACAATGGTGGGAGGCTGAAGATGATGAATGGCAAATGATGGTGACGATTGAGAGCAATGAATGACTAAATGATGGCTAGCAGCCAAGGCTGATATATTTTACTGCAAAATATGCTAAGACAAACAAAGCATAAATAGTAAGGATTACCATAGAGAAAAATAAAATATTATAGTTGACTCCTATGATTGACAAGAATGACTAATCAAAATAAGATTTGTCTCAGGCACAGCTACAAGTTTAAATAAAAGTGGTGCGATGTTAGTGGGTATGTGATTGTAAACTAACGTGAGATGCTCTGTATCATCCTCTCCAAATGAGAGAGAGCTTGGTTTGATGGTATCAAAGTGATGGATATAGTAGTACTCTAATAGGTGTGGTGCAATGTGGTGTAAGTCATCATAAGTAAATAAGGAGTCCACAATCAGAGGCTACCCTTCCAATGATCTTAAAATTTTTTATATACAACCTTTGGATAGAATTATCTCATAATTTAAAATTTCATCCATAATATCCTTATGGTGGCTGCGTAGTGGTAAGAATAGGTTCACTAAACATGAAAGGATATGGCTTAAATGGCTTACTTGGTATTGAATGTGGTACCTTGTATAGGACTAAATCCTTAACATTAAAGACTCCATTATTCTTACACCCATCTAGAAAATCCAAAAAATATTCATTAGTTTTAAGTATAAAAACTAAAAGATTCAACTCCATGTGCATGTAATTTCTTATAAATTTTATGAGGGGACCATTCTAACCTTATTGTAGTTATAACATAGTCTCTTTTATGAAATTTCCTAAATTTTTTTATGAGTTATCTACTAGTTTCTTATATCTTTTGTTACTTGGATTAAGTTTTTTATATATTATTTTATATAATAAAGAGATATGAGAGATAAAAGAGAAAGCAAATATAGAAGTCCAAAAGTCTACTAATAAGGGAATATGATCAATTAAAAAATATAGGCTTATTATCATGATTAATTTTGAAGGGACTTAGACTAATACTATGATACACAAAATTAATATATGCAAATTTGACTCATGAAAATAGTTGATCCCAAATCTTAGTTTGTTCTCCTATCAAATTATGATGAAGATTTTTTAAACTATGATTTACTACTTTTGTTTATTCACCTATTTTTAGGTGATAGGTTAAAAAATATTTTAGATTGGTTCTTAGTAAATGCCATAAGGTCTTCCAAACATAAACAATAAATTTTATATCTTGGTCAAATATTATTGCCATTAGGACACCACATAATTTAATTATTTCATTAAAAAAACTCTTAGCTACATGGGTGCATCTAAGGTCTTACTATAAGGGACAAAATAAGTTATTTTAGAGAAATAATCAATGACCATAATGAAAGAGTCATGTTTAAATGGGGTTTTAAGTAATATCTAAGTAAAAAATCCATACTTATGTGTTGTCATGGCTTGTTAGGTACAAGCAATGAAATGTAAGGTTCTTGGCTTACATTTAGAGATGTATTAGTTGTGTATATGTGATATTGGGCTATAATAAATTTAATATGATGCGTCATTGTAGGCCAATAAAATCTCTTTAAAATATCTTTAAGAGTCGTATCTTTCACAAAGTGATCAGATAATCTTATAGCATGTATTTCTTATACTAAAAAATCTCTAAGTGATGAATTTTGGATACATAACCTATTATTCTTATATAAGTATCTAATATAGCACAAAAGAAATAAATGATGACAAAACAAAAACATAGACCCATAACCTAGGTCTCAAACTAGAATCAATCAAGTTAAAACTTTACAAAATTTAACACATGTATGATAATTTAGAGAACATATAAATGATAGTCTTAAGAAGTCATTGTTCATCCATACATCATCATGATATATGGTTAGTACTACATTAATAAAGGTATCTATATTCTAGATAAAAGCTTCTAAGAAGTAGATAAAAAATATGCTTTTATTATTTAAGCATAAAAGACTTCAAAAGAGGTAAGAAGTATGTTTTTATATGAAAGAATGATATGAACATGAAAGTCTTTAAAAGTTAGGTAGGAAACATAATGATTTATTAAAAAAATTATATGAATATGAAAGTCTTTAAGAATAGGTAAGAACTTTTCTTTTTGTATTAAATAATTATTTATAATCTCTTATTTAAAAGACCTCATGAATAGATAAATGATGAATTAGTTGTGACAAAAGAAAGTGTATTACATTATGGCTTGAGTGCTTTAGTTAGCTTAGTGGCCTTCTCTTAGGTTCACTTTAGTAAGTGAATCTTTATTTTCTTCTTTATCTTTTAAACTCTACTCCTATTCATTTAAGCCCTTTTTTATACTCTTTATTTCATTTAACCCAAGCAATTACATCATCCATTACACAGCTCAATCCCTACTCTGTTTATATTAATTTTGCATTAGAGTGAAGATCCTCACCATTTTCTTAAGAGAATAGAGCACCTTGAATAAAAGGAGAAGATCCTAATAGCATCATCAAATTAAGGCATGCATTTTAGTACTTTATTATTCATTAAGCCCCAGTTGAGATAGCATCTTATCCTTTCTTATTATAAATCTTTATTTGGTTAGAAATCACCTAAACAAAAAGGGCTTACATGTCTTGTTGCACTTCTTTAAATATTTGATTTTGATACCAAAACAATTACAACTCTATTTCACAAAACCAGGCCATTATCCTTTAAACATACCATTATCTTTATTGAGCATAACTTGTAAGGAAGTGGTCTACTTCATTAACCCTTCCTCCTATTGAATGCTAATTCTTATAGGAAATGCTGAATAAATTACCAAAAAGAGCTATTTTATTAATATTATTACTTGTTTTAGTTTACTCTAATTTCTTGCTTGCTTATCACTTTAATATTACAAAATAAAAATCTAAAAAAATATATTTATTCTTTTGAATTCATTTTTTTGTTATCCTAAGATTTTATTTTAATTTCTTTTGTATAACTTTATTTTATTTTATTTTATTTATTTTCACATTGCATAATACCTCCTAAATCTACAATAATTGACGAACTAGATATATTAGAATAAGCCATAGCCTTATGATTAAATAATTAGAAAAGTCTCAAATTAAAAACTTTAACAAAATTTTTCTAATGATTGCTCAACTTATCACTTAAGCATAAGCCCTACAAATGTAACCAAGTATCCCTATTAGACTACACCATATTACATCATATGAGAGGGATGTTAATAACCAACATAAGGATTACATGTTTAAAAAGGATCATGATGATAAACCATACTACAAGAATTCTAACTTAAAATTTCATAAAAAGGTTAAAATAGAAGCACCAACTTTTGATGGTACCCATGACCAAAACAAATTCTTATATTAGCTCAATCAAATAGAATATCTTTCAATTAGTATAAGATGCATGACTATGAAAGAGTTAGTTTGATAAAAATAAAACTTATTGTGCATACAAAAATTTATTAGTCAAACATTCTTGTAAAAGAAGAACAAATAAATATAAGAGTAATGAGTTGTATAGAAATGAAAGAAATGTTAAGAATAAAATATTGCCCAAGGCATCATGATAAGAAACTCCATGAGCAATTCTTAAGCTTAAGTTAGGGATTTTTAGGCATAAATTATTACTTGAATCAATTTGAAGATTTAATTGTGATGATAGAATATTGTTATAATAATTGGTAATTGGGAAATAAATTTATCTTAGGACTATGCATAAAATTAAAAAAGAGGTGAAGCTTCATGACTCACAAGCTTTAGAAGATACTTTTTTTACATCTTCCAATTAGTAGAAAGATACAAAATACCTACATCCTCCACTAACAAGATTAAATCTCATACTTCTCCACATATGCATAAAATTGATTTTGAATCTAGTGCAACATACCAAAACTCTTATAATACTAAAAGCTCAACATCTTACCCTTCAAAGAATAATCTTGAAAATTCTAAAAAAAGACAAAAATATAGTTTGCTTTAAATGTCATAAACCTGGTCACATCCAACACCAATGTAGAGCATAAATCTTTTAGATAGAAGATGATGACTCCATTGTACTTAAACCAAAAGAACTTCAAGATGAAGATCAAATTTTTTTCTAATAAGAACTTGGGGTAGATGATAATGAACACTTAGGAGTTATGAGGTGTCTATCAATATCTAAAACTACTGTAGAGGAATAGAGGAGAAAAAACATCTTTAGCATATTATTACGTGTAATAAAAAGAGATGTAGATCAATTATAGATGGTGATAATGTTATCAATGTCATTTCTTCACATACTTTAACGAGAGCCAACCTTAAGGCTAAACCCCATCTTAATTCTTTCCATGTGTGGGTCAACACATCCTCTTTTGTTTTGATGTTTAGATGCCTCATTCCCTTAAAAATGTGTAGTTATGGTGACAATGTGTGGTGTGACTTCCCCATCATGGACATAGCACAAATCTTATTTAGAAGTCATGGATTTTTTATGACTTAAATGTCATTCATTATGGTAGAGAGAATACAATGTATTATAATTTAGTAATAAAATAATCAAACTACTACCTTAGAACCTATGGACAAGCTTAAAATACATGAAATCTAACCTGAAATACAATTTACACAACCACAACACAAAGGTATGAAACACAAATTAATTATCTTATTGAGAGATAATTTTTGTATGTTTAAACCTATAATGACTATTAATAAATAAAGTTTTAAAAGATTATGTGAAGAATTTTTTTATCTAAATTCGTTCTTCAACATGCAAATGAAAGAAGTTAATAAAAGGAAAGACTTAACCCATTAAAATTCTTATACTTTTAACTCCCAAATAGGATGACTTATTATGTATATATATTGATAATAGAGCTATTAACAAAATAATAATAAAATATTAATTTCTAATCTCATGAGTAGATTTATTATACCTTATGTTTAGTTTATACATCTTCTCAAAAATAGACCTGCATAATGGTTATCATCAAATTACGATTCATTCTGGTGATGAATAGAAAACTATTTTTAAAACTCCTTATGGTTTTTATGAGTAACTAGTGATACCTTTTGTCCTCTCAAATGCACCAAGTACATTTATGCATTTGATGAATACTATTCTCAAACCATTCATTGGAAAAATCTTAGCCATGTATTTTGATGATATTTTAATCTTTAGTCTTGATGAGAAACCCCATTTGGAACACCTTAAACTTGTTTTGAAGAAACTTAGGCAAGAAAAATTATACTTAAACTTAAAGAAGTGCTCCTTAATGCAAAAAGAAGTTAATTTCTTAGGATTTATAATATCATCTATTGCCCTCCAGCCTAACCCATCAAAAATTAAAGCTATTTTGGATTGGCCAATCCCAAAAAGTGTAACAAAAATTAGAAGTTTTCATGGTCTTAAAATATTCTATAGAAGATTTATAAGACATTTTAATACAATAATAGCTCTAATTACTAATGCCTTAAAAATGATAAATTTGTATGGAGTGTTAATGCACAAATGGCTTTCAATCAAATCAAACTACACATGACATCACCTCATGTTCTACGTTTACCTGATTTTCATAAAGTCTTTAAAGCCTCAAGCGGGGTGCTTCTGGGATTAGAATTGGTGGTGTACTTATCCAAGATAATCACCTAGTTGCTAATTTTATAAAAAAAAACTAAATGCTACTAGACAATGATATTCTATATATGATAGAGAATTTTATGTAATCATATAATCATTAAAACATTAAAGATACTATTTTTTACATAATAAATTTATTTTGAATACAAACTACCTTGCTTTAAAATATATCAATAAATAAAGCAAGTTGAATCATAAACATGCAAATTGGATTGAATACTTATAAGATTATTTTTTTATTCTTAAGCATAAACCAAGAAAAGATAACAAACTTGTTGATGCATTTTCTAGAATCACATTAGTTATCACTTTCTTAGAATCATAAATCCTTGGATTTGATATGATTAAGGATGATTACCTAGTTTGGAAGGATTTTAATAATATTTATAATGAGTTAAAAGATAAAAACTCCACTATTTGTATTATTTATGTCATTATAAAAGTTTATTTATTTAGAGATAAATAACTATGTATCCCAAACATATCACCTAGAGATCTATTACATTCTGGAGGAATAGAATATTACATCAAATGAGACAAAACAACTCACTTAGTTGAATCTTGATTCTATTGGCCATTCAACAAACGAGACATCAATCAAATATTTCTCAATGTTACGTATGTAAACAAGACAAAACAACCAAACAACAAGTAAAAAAATATATAACCTTGCCTATTTTTTATTGACCATTGGAAGACCTCTCCATGGACTTCATATTAGGCGTACCAAAAACATCATGATATTATGATAGAAATGTTTTAGTTGTAGATCATTTTTTTAAAAATGGCACACTTAATACCATGTTTTAAAACAAATGATGCCTTACATAGTGCAAAACTTTTCTTTTAAGAGATAATTTTCTTATATGACTTGTCTTAAACTATTATCTCTGATTGTGATATTAGATTTATCTCTTACTTTTAAAAAATACTTTGGAAAATATTTGGAACACAAATTAAATTATCCTTAGCCTTCTATTCCCAAATAGATGGATAAACAAAAGTTATTAATTATATATTAGAAAATCTCTTTAGATGTCATGTAGGAAAGAATTTAAGAACTTGAGACTTAAACTTACCTAAATCAAAATTTTCATATAATAGTAATGTTTCCAAAACAACTAAACAAATGCCATGTGAAATTATATATTGTTATAATAAAAAATGTTCTATTGACTTGTTTGACATACCTATATACACATTTTCTAATTTATCTTTTGCTTTTGCATATGACTTTTAGTCAAACATAAATAAATCAAGAAACAAATTTAAGTAAGCAATACAAAGTATGCCAAATTTATTAATCAAAATAGATCTTTTTAAGAATTTAATGGAGTTATTCTAATTTTCATTCACCCATAGTACTATTCTTTCACAAAATACAAAGAATTACATGCACAAGCTTGTGGATCTTTCCAAAATTCTTATGTTCTTGATTTACCACCAAACAAGTTTAATAGTTCAATTTTTAATATTAAGAATATTTTTCCTTAAAAATGTACTTCATAACATAAATTAATGTAATCTGACTCCTGTGTAAGTAAACATAATGGTGAATTACCAATACCATTAATGCCAATGTTTTTTGAAATTGATGGGATTATTACTAATAAGTACTCATCTAGTATTGATGTCTTATAGATTCCATATTCATTGGAAAAATCAACCACCATCTGAAGCTACTTAGATAACATATGAAGAATTAAAAAAGCTTACTTCATAACTTGTAGATGATTATCTTGACTTTAACTCTATAAAGAAGAGTTTCATTCACTTAGAATGAAATGATGCAACACAAAAGAAAGAAATTATGGCAAAAGAAAAACATAGACCTATAATAAGGTCTTAATATAGAATCAATCAAGCTGAAATTCACCAAACTTTAATGCATGCATAACAATTTAGAGAACTTACAAATGATAGTTTTGAAAAATCATGGTTAATCCATACATCATTATAAGAGCATGGTTTGTGTTATATTAATAAAGATGTAAAAATTTTAGATGAAAGTCTTTAAGAAGTAGGTAAAAAGTATACTTCTATTATTTGAACATAAAAATCTTCAAGAGATAGGTAAGCAGGATGTTTTTGTATTAAAGTATTATATAGATATGAAAGTCTTCAAAAGTTCGGTTGGAAGCATGATAAATTATTAAAAAATATATGAGTAAGAAAGTCTTAAAAAAATAAATATGAAGCTTTCTTTTTATATCAAATAATAATTTGTAATGCCTTATTTAAAGGATCTATTATGAATAGATGAATAATGAATTAGTTGTGACAAAAGAAAGTGCATCACTTTGTGGCTTGAGTACTTGAGTTGGCTTAGTCACCTTCTCTTGAGTTCACTTTGGTGTGTAAATCTTTATTTTCTTTTTACATTCTAAACTCTACTCATCTTCATTTAAGCCTCTTTGCCATACCTTTTATTTTATTTAACCCAAGAAATATATCATTTCATCCCACAACTCAATCCTTACTCCATCTATATCAGTATCCATCTCACAAAGTAACATCTACAGATACGAGAGTTAGAGTTGATTTGATTTCTTGATAAATAGCTTAAAATCAAGATAGTTTGGATATTAGTTTTTTATTTGATCGAAACTTAAGACCTTTATAAACAAAATGGTCAATAGATGAACACATCTACTAAGTGCATCAACTACTTTGTTTTTTAAGCCAAGCTTATGTTTAAGAATGAATTTATACTCTTGGATATACTCATTAGAAATTTAGGAACTTAATAGGCCATGGTAAAAGTATAGGATGAATTCTTTTGATAACAAGTAATGCCTTTAATATTTTAAAGATTAAACTATGACATATAGTTGTTTTCATATGTAGAATTCTTCTTTTTAATGTCATTAAATTTCTTACTAAAGAAGGTAATAGGATGTTTACCATGACTAAGGACACCAACTATCCATACTCTAGATGTATCATAATCAAACTTAAAGGAAGCAAAAAAAATTGGTAATTTTAATATTGGTGCCTTGATCATAGCCTCTTTCAACTTTTTAAAAATTAGGTCTATAGATTTTGTCCAAGTAAATTTTTAAAGCTTAGTACAATCAATAACTAATGAGGCAATAGTACTGAAGTCTTTAATAAATCATTAATTTAAGGTGTCTAAACTTTGGAAGCTTCTAATGTTATGAATTATGTTTGGAGTAGACCACTCCATAATTACCTTGACTTTGTTAGGATTGATAGATAACCCATTAGAAGAAATTATGTATCTTAAGAAGGTAACCTTAGGAATGAAGAATTTATATTTCTTTAGATTGGCAAATAAGTGTTTTTTCTGAGAGTGCTACATAATTTGTACAAATTGTATAGGTGATCCTCAATAAACTTATTATAGACCAAAATATCATCAAAATATATCATAATAAATTATCTTAAGTATGGTTTTAGAACCTAAGTCATCAACTTCATGAATGTACTTTATTCATTTGATAACCTAAATTACATCACTAATCATCCATACAAATCATTCTCAATCTTAAATGTATTTTTTATTTATTTATCATCTTAATCCTTAGGTGGTAACTAATTTTTAACTTTATCTTAGAAAATATGATAACAACTGATATTTTATCTAAGAGATCATCTAAATCTATCCCAAATCTTTAAAAAATTACAAATATATCCTCAATATTACAAATCTATCACAAATCTTTAAAAAATCATAATTTATTCTTTAGAACTCTAAAATTTACAAACTAAACACCGTTAAACTCATCTCAAAGAGCTCTTTCAAAAAAAAAAAATAAAGAAAAAGTAAGGCCATTACAATACCTACCTAATTTCAAGGATACATAACATTTTTGCTTAATAGATATAGAGGTTTTATATATTCATGACACAAAGTAGGAGTGGTGTTTCAATAAAAAAGCTCTTATTTACTTAATAGCCTTAGGGGATATTACATCATGCAATGATCGCTATCTATGATCATCCTATATGTTTGTTCCTTTTTTTAGTTTGGTGTTAAAGATGTTGGTGCACCTTCAATAATCTTATGATCAGGCAATATGTTTTATTCTTCTTTTGACTCTTCATATTCATTATCATTATATATATTTATAATAATGACTCTCTTTAGGTAGTTAATAACTACATGTCTCTTTTTATGATACTTAAAATAGTTGATTCCATATTTTATGGTTTGAAACTCAATGGGTTGGCTTAAGAAGGGCTTGAAGAAGTGGATGGTAATGTAGTTTTGAAAGGTTTAAAAATTATAGTGGATGGAATAGATGAAGTGGTACAAGAATGAGTGGGTCAAAAAATGGTGGTGTTGGCCTTTGGAGAGGTTTTTGGTCATGTTTCTTAAAATAAGAAGTCATACTTTTTTTATATTATTAACTATGAGTAGGTTTTCTTTAAGATAATAACATTTCTTAAGTTATGCTCAGCCTATATATATTCTTTTAAACTTTTCTTAAAATGGGAGAGCATTACATGCTCCAGTTCATCTATGTCGCACCTAAGTTTATAACCCTTGAACTTGTTAATATACTTTTCAATAGACCTTCTATCTTGTGAATACGTTAATCATTTATCTAACAATTTGGTATTATAGGTTATTTGAACAAATATATCGTAAAACCTAACCTTAAAGTTTCTCTAAATTTGTGAACCTCTTCATCATTGTTGGCATATTATTGCTCTAAGTTTTTAAGAAACCTATATGTAGTACCAATGAGTTTCATCTTAATAAATTGATACTTTCTTCCTTATTTGGTGCCAGTCAAAATAATCATCCATATTATTTTGTTGGTCAATATAATCCTTATGGTAAGAACTACCATCAAAAGTTGGGGTGCCTAATTTTATATTAGGGATATGCTCTCTCTCATCATGTCTACTAAGTTTTTTCTCCTTATTAGATAGATCTAGGTCATCATTTAGGTTTAACTCATAGAAATTTTCATTTCATCTTTTATGATCCTAATTTTTTTTCATAGATATCTTAGTTTGATTCATCAAAATATCATATATTCTATGGTTACTATATCTCCTAATGTTTTCTTCTTCTAGATCATTAATTATGGCACTTCTTTTCTTATTATCCATTTCTCTCTTTAGATTTAAATCATAATATTGGTTTAAGAGGATTTGTCTAACCATCTAGTTATGTTAAGGTATTGATTGGGCTATTTTTAATACCACCTCCTAAGATAAATTTATCCAAAAGAAGCTAAGTTCTTAATGGTATATTAAAAAAAAGAAATATTTTTTAACATTAAGTAGAAAATTATGATCTTTAATACCAAAGTTGATGCAGGATAAATTATACTTCTACTAGGGTCTTATTTAGATCTTATAATATAAGAGATATTGCATAAACTATTAGATAATATTAATGAATATTATACACTAATTAGGATTAGGTGATGTGTGTGAAATTAAAATTATTCAAATATTTGTGTCCAAAGTTGTTTTATGGATTATTTAGTGGAATAGGTGACAACATGTTAAGCATTAAGCATAAAGTCATAAAGTCTTACTGAGTAATTTTATCGCATCCTATTTCACACATATAAAATAAAAAAAAATTAAGATAAACTTTATATGAAGTACTTCAATAAAAGAACAAAAACTTAAACTTTAGATTATTATTTAGAAAATAGAAGTTGCAGAAAGAATTCACCTTTTTGGTGATGATGACTTATAGTTTTCTTTGGAGTTGGTATTTGGAGCACCAAAGATAAAAAAGGATAATAAGAAAATATTTGGGTTAATGGATAAGTTTGGATAATAGGCAACAAGATGTTTAGCTTGGATTTAGATCTTTGTTGAGAATGGGTGGAAATTTGATGGTTTGATTGAGAGAGTAAAAGGGGGATGAAGACTTGAGGGTGTTGGAGGAAGAAGGAATTTGTTTGTTTGTCAGCTCTTCTTGTTGAAGGTCTCTCGCCTTCATTCCTTGTCTCTTATAAGGGAAAGAAAAGTTGGAATCACTCCAACTATAGTTGGGTGCATAGTCTTTGCTGGTAGTGAAAACATACAATTAAGAGAAACTTCATTCATTAACAATAATATTATAATGAGAGAGTCACTTATTTATAGATGAAATAAAGATCAATAATTATGAATAAGAAAAAATAAAATTAAATACACCATGAGAACATAACATAAGAATAGAAAAAAGAGAATTAAATGGATCTTAAGACATACCATAAGCATAGAAAAGATGAGAAGTCAACATAAGGAAAGACCATTTTGGAGTTAAAATATACTTAAGAATCCAAAAGAGATCTTTAAAATTCTAAGATATTAATTCTAAATAGGATAACCACATTAAATATAAAATATAAAAGATGCATGAAACAGTTATGACATAGAAAAATTTATACAATCATGTAACCTGATGATCGAATGTCAATGACGATGTGATAAAGGAGCTAACAGTGGACAGATGATGGCGATCAATGGTGGCCGGATGATGGGTAGCTGATGGGCATCCAGGCAATGGTGGACGGTCAGGGAGCAATAGGTGTCTTAAACATGGTGGGCAACTTCGTGATGATTGAGAGTAGTGAACAGCCGACAATGACATATTTTACTACAAATTGTGCTAGGAAAAACAAAAGCACAAATAATAGAGATAACCATAAGGAAAAATAGAGTGCTATAGTTAACCCTTTTAGTTGACAAAGATGACTAATCAAATAAGATTCGACTCTAGCACAGCTCTGAGTTCAAATAAGACTAGTGATAAGCTTGCACGTATGTATTTGTAAGCTAATGTGAGAATCTCCTATGTCATCATGGCTTTAATTGACATTGGAATGAACCATCTTTTGAATTCCTCTGTGAATTCTTTCTTAGAGTCTCAAATTAATTTGCCAAAAAATTGAATTTTTTTCCTAAAACTCTAACCAAGACTAACCGCATCCTTTAATATTATAATAACTAAATAAACTAACCCTTTGAATTGTAGTATTCTTAAAAATTTTACCAATTAATTACTTTAAGTAAAACATTGTATTATTTTTAAATCAACCAAAAGAATCACCATAACCAAGTAAAACAAATACTTAAGATAGTAAATAAAAGATAAAATGCATATAAGGTTTTTTAGGTACTTTGACCAAATCTTTGGCTACATCCACTCCCAATCTATTTTATTAGGCTTCTACTAATCACTCCCTTTTGCTACAGAAAGTAAGGATAAACTAAGCACAACTATGCTCGTAAGAGATACTAAAAACAATACAATCATTTCAACTTAAGGAAAATGATTACAACTCTTGTAATCAATACATTTGAAGCCTAAACCTTTAATCCTTTAAAAACAAGTTGGCATCAAACTAACAAAGGAACGATGTTACTAATATGAATCAATTGAAGAGATGCATTAAAGAAAAAGAAATGCAATACTAAAACTAGACAAATGCACTGGTCAAGTTCACAAGGATAATCATTTTTCACCTTGTTTCACTTAATTTTGTAATTCATGGAACTCCCTTATTTTGTTAGAAACTAATCTCCTTTTATAATAGTGTTGGTCTCAAGATAGATTATGGAACATATAATAGGTAATTAAGCTTTGTAAAAAAGATAAAAATAGTCATTAAGCTCTTGATTTTTATTTGTACCAATGCATTCCTTAAATCATATCATGATGAAAATATTTTAACATGGATCATCTTAAACATTTTTCATTATGACTAGAACATTTTGTTCTAAAATAACAAATCGTACTAGTTTAAGAGTGATCTATATGCCTTTGATTTGTGATGCAACATATAACATATCAAATAGTTACATTAATCTTACTAGAATAGTGTAGTTCATGTTTGCATATTAAAAAAATCATACTTGTTTGATAAAGATCATCTTTATACAACACATTTTTATAAAGAGTCATGCTTTTTGGAAAACTCATACAACACCATCATATGAGTCTAATTACATGTATAACATTATTTTTAATCACTTAAACAGATCAATCATATGCATATGTTATGCTCTATTATTTTAACAACATGATGCTTGTCGTGAAGAAAACCATCGTACAAGTTTTATGCATAATTCATCTTTGTACAATCATGTAAATATTTGAGAATTTAACCCTACTAACTGTTGATAGCACTCATACGATATAACTATCATACATTTATGATACCAACTTAAGTCTTGTGTTCAATATTTATCATATAATTCTAATGCATGAATGTTCTTATATGTGAAAGATTTTATATATGTTAATCAACATACTTATATGATGCAAGTATCATAATCATACATGTTTATATAAGAATATCACCAAAGCATACAATTATTATATACAAACTTTGTGTTGTACAAGACCCTAAGCTTAGAGACTTAGACCTAGAGAAGAAATAAATAACATACGTGTACAAAGTAGTCATCTTACCTATACAATACTAGTAAAAACTCAACTATTAGAGATTAGACAACACACATATGAGGTTAATGTCATCCTCATCTTTATCTTCAATCATCTTGAAATTATTACTTAATCTAGAATACCTCTTATTAAGAATATTTTTTTGATAGATTATCTTTTGGATCCATCATAAGAAGGGATTGAGATTTCATTATCTCTATAACACTTATATTTGTTAGGTTAATAGAGCAACCTCAAGCTCTAGGAATAATGATAAAATAATTAATGTAATCACTTTAATTGAAGTCTTTTTAATCTTTTGATCTTCTTTTAAAATTTTTTTTCAACTATCTTCTTCTTTACACCTACCAATAATATCAAAGTAAAGCACTTTGATACTAAAAATAATATGATCTATTTATAAGGTATTATTATCCTGAGCCATCAATAACAAATCTTACTTTTTTTAGTCATAACCATAGAAGTGAAAGCATGATACTGGTAAAAACTAAGAAAAAAAAGAATATAATGAAGGTTTTTCCATAGGATATTGAATTTTCTAAGTTTTTTTCAAAGGATTTTGAATTCATGAAGTTTTTTTATAGATTTCTTAATTATCTCATACTTCATTTGTATCATTTATATAAAGATTTATATAAATGTGTTATAAAAAAGACATGTGATTTTGAACAAAAATATAAAATTCTATAAATTTTACAAAATTTTTGTCCAACTAACCTACGGGCACTTAGGTTTGCCATACACTTACACTCGTGTTAGGGCTGTTCATGTGCACATGCTTGTTCTTATGCTTAGATAGGACATTGGCATATGTGTTGATCATGATAGCGTAGTAGATCCACTTATCGTGTTCATGATAGGTGGCCAACATACCAACATGCGTGGGATTCTAACGCATTACATCTTTCATCTTACGTGCCTTGCCAACACATAACAGCATGTGCTCCAACCTGGCACAATGCTTGGCTTTTTCTACTTTCTGTTGCGATAATGATTTTTATCATTTTGTCTCTACCTTTGATTTTTTCTATAATTTTTTATTTAATAAGCCTAGAATTGACCTCTTAATCAAATATTGATACACATCATGGCACTTCAAGGGAGTAGTGTGAAGAGATTATCATATATTATGGATACTAGGTTGGTTCTTCGATAGAAATAATGTATTAAGACTTTGGAATATTTGAAATATTTTAATAATGATTTGAAGTGATAAAAATATGATTTTTTATTTTCTTTTACATCTTTAGTACAAACATTTAAACTAAAATTTTGATTTGGTTTAATTTTGTAAGAGAAAATAGTTTTGATTATTTCATTTCCTTAGCATCTACACATGAGAAGGGAAATTTCAAATATTTATCATAAGGTGATGTCAAAGATTATTTTTATTTAATCTAATATCTTAATAAATGATTAAAACAATGGCATAAATTAATTAAGTTGTACTATGAGTGTCGTAGCCTTAGAGCTCCTAATAAAGCCAACAAAACCAAAGCATTGAACATTGCTTGAAAGGAAGAGTTTAGGACCTCATACCATCTCACTCCATGCCTTTGGTGCTTTACCTTGCCCTGAGCAATATAAACCATGATCTATTCATGCCACTTAAGGCTCAAATTCCTTAATGCCCATCAAATTATTGTTTAAAAGGAACAACATAGTCCCCTGATCTATAATTTCCTATCTTAAGGTTGAGCTTTCTCCCTTTGGAAGGCCTAAAAAATCCTTTTCAATATCTTTCCATGTCATTAATAATTTTGAATAAAGAAACCATTCTAATCCCATGAATTTTTTTAACCAAATCTAGCTTGTTGTTAGAACCTTAACCCTTCTCTCATTTCAATGACCATCATTTTCCACTAGAATGATAAAGTAATCTTTTAACAAGATTCATCTTATTATCATTTTCAAGTCCTTCAAATTATTTGAGATCCTACAAGCCAACATTAATCTCAATGACAAGTAGCTATTGAGGATAAGTAACTACACCCATTATAAGCAATGGTGCTTAGATTCTTATAGGTAATAACATGCATAGTGTATAAACAAATAAGTTTTACATGCATTATAGAATTTTGCTTACAAAAGTTTTTACTAAAAGAGCACAAATAAAACAACAAACAATGAATATACCCAATATTCGTCATTGTTTCACTTCCTTTGAAGGTGAAGAAGAATAATCTCCATCTCCTAATCACTCAAACAAGTACTGATAGCGTTCACAGATGATGGTTAAGGATAAGAATTAAAAGAACTCTATTAGTTGAAGCAACTGACCTCCATTATGTCAATTGTCTAAGGTCTCTTTCATTGATATATTTGTGACTCCCCATATAAGTAGTTGCCAAGTTAGCTCCCTCCAAATATTAAAAGCACTTGAATTGTCAAAGGCACTTTCTCTTCCATAATTTGATCAATTTCTCCATTTAGCATGCATGCTTCTTGCATGAGATTACAATTGAACTAATGAATTCTTTAGGTTCTTTAATTTCTTTAATGTATTATTTAGGTTCTTTAATGGAAAACTTCACCATATTCAAATATCCCATACTTAGCATCATGTATGGTAACTACTTTGTCCCAAATGTTTTTTGTTCATCATTAGTGTCCAGTTTTAGCAGATGTCAACTATTGTCATGAGGTTATGTGTCAAATTTCCTAACGCTTGGATATAAGAACTACCTTAACAATCATTATGTAGATTAATATGAGCTAGAACCCATTAGAACCATAGCCTTGACCTAATAGTGCTTGCCAATCTCTCAATCTTAAACTAAAGTCTACATGGAGGCCTTTTTGTTGATCTTGCATTAAAGTCTCCATGGTAAACTATCGTTTACCTTGAGCGCCCTTATTACTTATAGGGCCTTCTGAATTCTTGTGATATTTTAGAAGAATGTAAATTAGCAATGTTTTGTGGATAGACTCCCATATGTGTGTTATCTCTAATGTTCATGGTTTTCCCTTATCATCTACCATAAAGCAAGTTATTAGCATCAAATTCCTAGTGTTGCTATTCAACTATATGTTGGACCCTATCATCCTTAGTTAGGGGATGAGAAAGGCAACCTACTCCTCAAATTGCTTCATGCAAACCTTCAGACCATTGATGTAAAATCTTTTTTTGTTCCTTTTTACTATCTCATTCTCTTTTCTGCATTAGTTTTCTTCTCCCCAAAAGCCTCACAATTTTCAAGGGTGTAAAATAACTCCTGAAATACTCTCTCAACTTCCAAAAAACTTATAAATTTTTGTAAGATGCCAATTTTTGCATCAATAGCCTCAAAATAAGCATAAAATTGAACCCAAGGAGGTTTACACTCTAAATTCAAGAAGGTTGTGAAATACCACATATGTCTTCATCTTTTTTTCACAATCCATGAACTCATTGAATTGTCTTATGCATAAAAACCTAGAACAACCTAGATTTTTTTTGTCAATGTCTTTAGTCATTTTAATATATACAATCCAAGATCTTATGAAAAATGTGCTACTAATTTTATGTTATAATTTATTTATACAATGGTATAATACATACACATCATTTGATTATGGATTAGACAAGCCCCTCAAATTGTCCAAGACATCATCCGTCCATCCAATTATGCTTACAATCTTCTTTATGCCTTGAATTTGTTAGATTTTCATAATATACAATAAATTTACATATTTTTCAAAAGAAATCATGAAGAATTATTTTTAAATATATGTTGTTTGAATCAAACAGCAATCCATACAAGTGGGTTTTTAAAAAATAGAAAAATTTGATAATTTTTAGATACTTAGTTGATTTGAAAAATAATTATAAGCCTTGCTAAGTCAAAATATAATCTAATGATGAGTTTTCTTTTAAAAGTGTGACACATGAAAACAATGATAATACAAGTAACAATATATCATGCACATGTTTGAGACATATACAATTGATAATCACGACTATTGATAACTACGAAGAAGGCAACAGTGTGTCATTCTTATATTACTTAAAACAAAATAATATTTTTTTTTGTAATATATTCAAGTTAAATTTGGATTATATATATATATATATATATATATATATACATATTTGTGTTTTGTGTGATCCGTTAGCTATCATGCTTATGATAAACATATAAAATAAATGTTAAATGAAAGCTAAAATATGTATCAAGATAAATACAATATGTATTTTCAAGAAAAGATAAATTATCTTATTAAATGTAATACAAAGATCTTATAGCATACTATCAACAATTTATACCTATGTATTTTTATATTGAAGATCTGAAGTGTTTTCAAGCATCGTTGAATACTTGCCTTTGGTTGAAACCAATAAAAAATGATTGTAGCCAAAATTAACTATCCAGCTCATTGATATCCAATATTCCTAATACAAATTTCAAGTTAGTTGATAATTACTCTAATTAATTTATTTTAAATTTAATTACCTATAACTTTGTAGTTTTACATATCGTCATTTTAAATTTGTGCCAATGTCTCAATCATTTAGATTTATTAAAATTCTACATAATATTCTTTCCTATCACAAATTCAATTTAAATGCTTTAATTTTTTTTCTGAACTTAAATGATTTCATTTGGTGGTTATAAAAAACATGGTGAAGAAGGATATGTGATATGTTATTGATAGACGTCAATAGCACTTATACTTTGTGAGATACAAAAGAATTGAGGTTTTGTCAAAATTTGAAATTGAGAAAAAAAATTATTTATCACATTTTTTAATCTCATATTCAACATTTTTTAACAATATTATTTTTTATTGAAGTTTTTAAATCTATTATTTTTGTTATGTTATGTGCTTATTTTGCTTGTTTTAATGCTCCATCATTGACTATATAGATAAGCAATATTCATTATATTTTGTTTTCTTCTACTAAATTATATCGTTTTGCTTAGAAGTGATTAAATTATTTTTATTTTTTAAAATTTATTATCTATATTTTTTTGTGTTTTTAGTGATTCACTATCTCACCAAATAAAGAAATGATAGTGGATTTAATTCTTTACATATATCACATTTCTTGTTTTTTGTTTTTGTCTCAAAGGAAAAGTGATAATTTGTCTATTTGTCGTATTATATTATTAGTTTTTTTAATCTTTTTAGTGATTCACTACTAAGCAACTTGGAAAAATAATATTCATTTTAACTATTTTATAAATATTATATGTCTCTTTAATAGTAGTTTATCATCTTTGATCACTTGTATATGCATGAGTGTTCATGAGTGAAGAATAGGTTAAAAATGATTGTATTTGAACAAGTAGTCTTTATCCATTATAACATGTGATTTATCTAAAAGAAACTATATGAGAAAAAAAAACTAAAATACAATCACTGATTTGGATTTTATGTTTGATAATAAAGATATGTTAATAGAAGGATTTAAGAGATGATAGGCAAACCATTTAATTATAACATGATGATTGCTTAAAAAATGTGTTATTTAAAATTGGATTATATGTATAAGAATAGCAACAACTTAATTGGAAACAACATCATAATAATATTACTTTTGGTTTTAATAGACTTTCATATAAACAAAGCAATTTATATGTGTCTTAACTGCAAAATATGAGAAATACATATATATTATTTATCAAACATACATGCATTAAGAAAATGGTTATCAGAAATAATTTTGGGTGAATGAGGGAATTAGTTATTAAGTCAATTATAAGATATAACTATATTATAATATTAGCACTATGTATATCAACAATATAAAAAATAATACAAGTTATATTTGATAATGAATCATAAATTTTGTATCACATATAATAATATGATATATTAATTTTTTATTTTATATGAATAATTGTATCATTGTATATTAAAACATTATAATAAGGAACTCTCAATAATAAGTAAATAAATAACCCATAATTTTAGTTATTGTGGTATATTATTTATTTATTTTTATTTTATTATACAAATTTATTAATATTAAGAAATAAAAATGTTAAAAAATGTATTTTTATATATATAGTTTTTAATTTTTTTTTCAATTATTTTGATGATTTTTTTTTAACCTTTTTAAAAAAATTACTTATCAAAACTAATTTAAATATATTAAAAAATAAATAGATTTCGAAATCAAAATCATGAAAAATTGCCAGACTTTTAGACACAACCACCTAATTAGGGGATCGAAACCAGCACAGAAGCAAACCTCGACCATAGAGGTCATGTTACTCTGCTCGCTAGCTTTTCGTTGGTAAGCGACTAACTTTGATTACGGAGCTATAAACGATGAGCGGAGTCGGCGATCTTGCGTACAAGGCTTTAACCACCGGACTCGGTGCTGCCACCATTTACCTTGCCGTCACTTTCTCCATCAACGTCTACCGTGGATTTTCCTGGCACAACACTCAATCCGTAAGCTCGTCGTCCTCCTGACACTTGTTGGCTATCCCTTGTTTGGAAGTTTTCTTTCTTATATGGATGTTTGTCTAATGAAATTTGACGGTGAGATAACCCCGATTAGGTTTCGAGCGACACAAGTGCGGTGGGAAGAACGGGGCTATTGGCAACAAGGGAGTCCTATATAATCACTTTCTTGATGTTTCGAGAAAAAGTAGTTTATTTGGCCCAGGGCGATTGGATCTGGCATTTTTTAACCCGTTTATGAGCCCAGGGATGGTGAGACTAAATTAATCCACCTCGACTGCCAAAAGTGCATTTAACCAGTTTGCACGTTAAGTCAGTTTAAACCCCGTCCCATGCCCTCATCCCACCATCCCCTGTGTTATATCCTTTGGTTGCACACTCCTCTCTTGCTTTACCTTTCCGCTGATTGCCCTCCTTACTGCTTTGCGAGGCCACTGTGCACCAGAACTTACATTTGCACCTCATCCTCACTTGCGTAGCAGTGACATCTATGAGTGTCCATCTTGTGTCTCAGTATCGGCATTCTTGCCCCAGTTGCCTCAACTACATTCGATCTCATTCGATGAAGCTTGCAATCGGTCCTTTTCTGCTTAGATCTGTCTTATGATTGCATTTTTTCTTGCCTATGCAGCTATTTCTGAAAAGGTAGTTGAAATCTTATATTAATTAATCTTAATATTGTTTATACAAATAATCATTAGATATAATAGAGTTAAAATCCATAGGAAGGGTATTCCTTTAACCCACATACAGTTAGAAAACATTGCAAAAGTTTGCCATCCAATCAGCATCTTCATTTTTTTTCCTAAGGGCATGAGATAAATTTGCCATCCAATCAGCTTTGTCATTTTCTTCTTTAAGAGTATGAGATAATTAGTGTCCTACAAAAGCCTGAAAAGTTTGTAAACAAGGTCCTAAAGTCTTTCTCAACTAATGAGTGGTTAAGCCTATTCATCATGGCCAAAGAATCTAATTCTTACGAAATTTTACAAGCGTGGTCAAAGCACTTGGACGTCTGTGCAATCACTATAAGGATAATGCACTTCTCCATGACTTGAGTCATGACTAACTTGCAATTGATTAGAGTTTCGAATCACAAAGTTAATTTGGATTCTACCTCCATCTTAGGAGTTCCATCATAATATATGTTAATCCAGCTCAAGGAAGGGGGAAGCCATTGATAAGAGGAGGAGAAAGAGGGGTTAGAATGGTTCAGGTGGTCCCAATGGTTTAGAACCAAGAGCAAGAGCAAGTGCCTTGAAGATTGGATGATATGAACAATTAATGCTAAATGTCTCATAGAAGGTTTGGAGCGGAGCTTACAATTTCCATTGTGTTAGAAGTAGTACAAAGAGGTCTTCACAATGATTGAATGTATATCTTGTCAGTCCCTTTATGAGTGTTACTGTAGCCAATGAGTAGTAAATTCCAAGGAAGTAATGTGAAACCTCTAGACAAATGGTTGAAAAAATGAGAGAACTTGTTGCACAACTAAATAGGTGATGAAAGAATGCATAGCAGTTTTTGTATAAGCATAGCCCCATGAGCAATGCAAATAAGATCTTAACACATGAGCAGTGAGCCAATTGCTTGTCAACAGAGCATTGTAGTAGAGGTGCTATGGAAAATGCTAAATGTATGGTTGCATGTGCAGTTTCCTTGCCCAGGCATAATAGTGCATGTGCTTAGAGCCTTGGTCCATGCAAGAGTTGTAAAGAGTTGCATAGTCCAACTTAGTTGCCTTTGTGTTATGCCACATTAGACGATTACCTACACCCTGTGGTGTACAATGGATACAAATGATTTGAGAAAGTAATTCACCACCAAAATGGGTTATGATATTGTCCTTCTCTCAACTATTAATGTTATACTCTTGTGCACCACTTATTTAATGAAGACAAAATCGTTTTTCTTATTTTTAATATTTTCTTAATGTGTTTTTGATCATGCTTTTTCAAGTTTAAATAGTGATTAATCAATTGGAGAATTTAATCAAATATTTCATAGAGTAATATACTTGTAGAGACATATCAAAAAATATTGGTTTTGTTCAAGTGTGCCTTAACTTGTAAATTATAAAGTTGTTGTTCCAACTTTTGGTTGAGTGGTTGCCTATCTAGAGCTTACTATCTATATTTTATTTGGGTTAGAATTATTAAATCTATTATTTCATATTAATATGACATAATTAGGATTTTATTACATTTATTTATTTGTTAAATATTATTTTGGCATCATTCTGATCGCTAGAATTTGTATTTAAATTTTATTAAATATTGCTTCACATTGTAAGTCAAACTCAACTCTTAGTTTAGAAGCATGAATTGGATCAGTCAAGGTATTGACCTTGTACGTGTTATTCGATTTTTGACAGCAAAGTTTCCCATGACATCATATCAGTACAAAAATTTCTTCGTATAAGTATGTTGTTTATTTCCTCTTAGGATTAGTTAAGTGTATAAGCTTAGTAGTGATCGAATGAATATTCGTCTACATCTGAGTATGAATCTTCATGAACATGGAGGTAGGATTTATTATTAAAAGCTTAACCAAAATGCTTAAGAAATATGTTACAAATAAATTTGAAAAGAAAAGAAAAAAAACACAAGATTGAAAGAAAAAGTAAGACTACATCACAATTTATGAATGCAATGGTGTTGAACATTATTGCCCAAAATGTCAAAAAAAATTTTCAGAAGAACACATATATAATAGAAAAAAAAAGAAGGCAATGGTTGTTGCTTGGAGTGATTCATATCTATCTTCTACATCCCCAAGACTTGAGATAGGTGAAGAAGAGAAATTTATTTTGACTCTTGACCAAGGAAGTTACATCTCTAAGTTGTGTGAAAGGAAGGAAATGAGATCTTATATATCTTATGGTGCATCAAGATGCATCATATGGGAGTGAAGACAATGAGGTATCTCAACTCTCTTGTAGTAAACTAGAAACTTATTCGATTATATTAGTTGATTTTATTTCCCTTTTTAAGAAATAAAAGTTTTTAAAGAAAGAGCATAAATAATCTCTTGTTTTATTTAATAAGTTAAATAAAAAGAATTAACAATATATGCTTGATTTGCAATGTACTCAAGACAAACTTGCTTAAACAATTAGTGTCAATGCAAACGATAAACTTGTTTTTGATCAATTTAGAAAACAGCATTTACAATTGTGTTTCATCTAATCATATGCATAGACATGTTTCAATTCAATAGTCTAAATTTGTGCATGTTTAAATTTTTTGTTACAATTCTTCTATCAATTATTTTTTAAAGAAGGATTATATATCTAAGGATTGCATTTTTAGATTAAATGTCAATTCTAAATACCCTTGTTATGTATGGTTTGAAAAGAATAAGCACGATGTACCTAGAAATGTTAAAAGTCTTAATTGTAAATTGGTTGGATGCAAATATGTTTGGGTTTCAAAATCTAGCACTTAAATTGTTGTAATATTTGCATGCTTCTTTGATTGAATTAGAAAGAGGAAGAAATCTTTAGGAAGCATATTATTGAACTTTATTTCTTTTTATGTTTATTGGTTTTTATTTGATTTAAATTGAATTTTTGAAGTTGTTATATTTTATTCTTGTTTTTTTCTTTGTTTTTAACAAAGCATTTTTAATTGTAGAGACCCTGGTCTTTGTTTTTAAAACATTCAACAATTGCTATGTTGAATTCAAACAATAAAAGAGAGATTTTAATAATTGATTGCTTCTATTGGTCTTTCTTTGCCAACTTTTTCATCAAGTGGATATGTTGGACTAAGTTCTCTAGCTGTGCATCTTGTTGCTCTATTTATGCTATGTTCATGAAGGGATTGGATATATGTTATTGAATCTTTATAGTTCTAATATAATATCTGCATATTAAATTTGCAAAGTTATATTATTGTAGTTACTATATGTGGTATTGTTATATGGTTGAAGTTATTATTGCACACTTGTGTTATTTACCTTGTCATATTTTTATGCAAGTGTTTTTCTATTGTGCATCCTTTGTTTGCTTGATTTGAATCTGTTTTATCTTTTGATGCAAAACAAAAAGGGGGGAAGAAAAGTGAGTAGAATGAAAAGAATATAAAAATGATTGAAATGAAAAACAATTCATGCGTTTTGAGTTCTTGTTATTAATTGTTTTAATCACATACATTGAAGGAGAGCATTTTTATGGTAGTATTATATTATATCTTTTTATTTTATTATTTTTCTAATAGTTTTTTATCATTAAAAAGAAGTGATTATTGAAATTTTACTTGTATACCACTTATTTGATGAGCATAAAAAGTATATTACTATTCTTTTTAATATTTTTTTTGGAGTGTGTTGCAGTTCATACTTTTCAAAATCAAATAGGAATAATCAATTAAAAAGTCTAATTAAACGTTTTATGAAGTAATCCACTTGTAAAGATATGCCAACGATTTTTTGTGGTTTTGATCAAGTGTGGCTCAACGTGCAAATTATGGAGCATTTATTCCAGCTTTTAATGGTGTGATTACTAATCCAAAGCTTATCATCTACATTTTATTTATGTTGTAATTATTAAATCTATTACTTCATATTGATCTGATACAATTAGAATTATATTATATGCATTAATTTATTAAATATTATTTTGGTATTATTATGATCATTAGAGTTGTATTAGGATTTTATTAAATATCACTTCAAATTATTCTAAGTTTAACTCAAGTTTTAGTTTAAAAAATTCTAGTGAAAAACTTTTTAATTCATGTTATGTTGTTCACCATCTATTTGTCGTATAATATGATGTTCAATATTGTACCTGAACGATCTACATGTTGGCTTAAAATCTTAATAGAGTCTAATGTTGTCATGGCATCATTGAGTATGATGCCTTTATTGTACAACTACTACTGCCGATTAAACAATCTGTTACAAAGTATCGGCCTTGTATGTGTGTTATCTAATTTTTTAGAGTAAAACTTCCCATGACATCATTTAAGTATCAAGATTTCTTTGTATGATTACGCCACTTATTTCCCCTTAGGATTTGCCAAGTGTATAGGCTTAGTAGTGGTTGGATGAATTCGATTTCTATATCATAATAATATAAGTGTTTTCTATTATGTGTTAATTGGCAAATGCTATATATCATATGGTATTAACTCTATGTCGTACCTATATGTTTGTTAATAGTTGCATTTACTACATAGGATTTATGCCTCAACAATATCATCATTAATGGATGCACTTATTGCATGAGTAAGATATTTGTATCGTAGGAGTATGTCCACCAACATATAAATTGCTTCTCATATAAGAAGGCTAATGCATCAAACTTTCATAATCACTTTTGAAAATAAAAATATAATCTTAGAATCATATTAATATGATAGTGATATTGTAAGTGTATTTTCATCACTTAGTATATATTACACATTATACTAAGACAATATATGTATTAGATTTATACAATTGTCATTTCATAACTCTTGTCTTCTTGTTAATGTGATGAGGTTTATCATATGACACGATTATCTATACAAGTATTTGTAGTTTACGATCACAGCATGCGACATTTTTCGAGAGTTTGGTTTTTGAGAAAATATGTATAGTACAGTGATGATCTACCTTCAAACTAGCATGATTAATAACAAAATTTAAGTGTTATTTACTATATTGGAGTTGTATAGTGCGAGGGCCATCATGAACTTTTATGATGCATTATTTTAAACTTGTCGGTGGTAGTTGATCCGTACTATAAGTTTCTTGTACAACATATCATACTATATAATCCTGTATTATACAACATTTTAGCAAAATATTTTATTTTTTTCATATTATTTGATGTCATTATCATATATATATATGATACATTTCTACTAGCAGAAATGAATTGATCAGATAGACACATCGTTAGGACGATCAATATATGGATTATTTTATAAGTGACGGAGTTCACAGTTATGGTTTGAACTTCAAAGTGAGAAACTCCTTATTCCTTTACATTATTTTAAGTTTATCTATATCATACTTTAGCCATTGATTAGTAACGTCCTTCCAACTCATTTAGATATTGTATCATATTATTATCTCAAGTGTATGATATAGGATTTTATATGAATTCTTTTGTTTAAGTATTGTAATTCTATTTTAGTTGCTATTGAATTGTTTGTGTGAGGTGACTTCTACTTGGCTGTGTGTAAAAATGGAGTAAATTTGAGTGAGGTGGCTACTATTTGCCCATGGGAAAAAAGAGAGCATTTGTATAAAATTTGTATCTACCAGTTGCAGAGACAAACGCGTTGGATTTAGTGGAGGCCTAGTCAGGTCAACTACGGATGGACATAAGTAAAGGTTTTTGTCGAACCACCAAAAAATCTTGTTTTTTTTATATTTGACCTTTTTCTTTGTTTTATATTTATGCTATTTTGATAGGGTGCCCATATATGTCCATCTGATTGTGTTACTTTGACACAATGCTTAGTATATGAGTGTATTGGGGACACTAGGGTTTAGACAAATACTTCTTTATTTTGTTGACTAAATTTTGTTCAGTTAGGTCCACATCAATTGTGGTCACTTCAGGTAGCAGTTCAAAGCTTCTTTGAGTCTTAGGGTGTTTCTTGGATCGCCTTATGTTGTCTTTAGATTGCCTTGTGCAATCATTATTTATTTGTGATGTGACACCACTTGGTTTGGCTACCATGTTTGGATAAGGGTGGTTAGGATCTCCCGACATAGTTCATAGGTGACTATATGACACGGAACGGTCTACTTCAGTTACCTAACTATGGTTATGTTCTCACCCATCTATTGTAGCATAAAAAAGGGTAAAACTTGGAATTAATGGGGATTTTGGTTAGCTTCAGAAGCTTTTCATTTGGCTCTTATGTTTCTTGTATTTGGAAGTGCGTTTGGCAGAGCAATTCCTTTGCTTTATCTTGCTATGGTTCTATATCAAATTGAGGAAAGATGTGATGGTTCCTTTAACCCTTTTTTTGTCGTGAGTTTTGCACTGCTCTCTCTTCATTCTATGTGCTTGTTGTGGAGAGATCTTTGAAATATTTTGACTAAAAAATATGAATGGTATTGTGTAATCTTGGTTATTGATTGATTTAGGTTTTCTTTCTCATATGTGTTTTTCCAATCTACTCTTTGCTTTATGGCTTTTGATTTAGCAAAGGAAGTTTCTTTGGAAATATTTCTAGCGTGTTCATATTACATGCTAAAGTTGTTGTGAATGTTGATGAGATAATGCTCGTTTTATGCCAAATGGTGAAATATTTAAAGTACTTGTCTTTGCTATTTGTAGACATCCTAAAATATGCTTATTAATAGTTGTTTGACTATAATGGTATGATCCTCACACTATTATTTTGTAGTAGCACACCCAATCAAGAAGACTTAGCCTTATACCTAGCATAGTTTTCCATTTTAGATTGGTTTAAGAACTTTGGTTCACTCTATGACTTATTGTAGTAGTTCTTTGTATCATGGTTATGTCTTAGAATAAAGCGTGGTCATATGCAAAAACTAGAAGAACAAATTGAATAACTTATGTATGTGCGAAGACAAATAAATAATTGAATTTTAGGATGGATGAATGATTGAGAAAGTGGAAAACATGCAAAATTAGTTTTTTCCCCATTATAGTAGCATAAGTCGTTAAATGAACCAACATAATATTGGATATTATGTTATCTTACAAATTATAGCACTAGTATGTCAAGATGTCATGTATGGAATTACTTGCAATCTATTAGTTCAATAAAAAAATATTTGTGTCCTTAAAAAGAAGTTGTCAAAAGAACCATTAAAATGTGATATATAAGTTGTCAATGAACGAATTGTTAGTCGAAGAAATTGATTAATTTGTTGATAACCTCAATGGAGTTCGAAACCTAGCCTCCCTTTCAAGATCCCATAGTTCAAAGATGTATCTTGGAAGTGAAACGCATCTCGTCTAATTGTTGACTTTCCACCCCCATAGTGCAAATCTTATGATCCTTGCATTGGTTATTCAATTCAAGGGTGTCAACAAGAGAGAAACTTGATGGTGAAATCACAAAAAGTGAAAATAGATGTACTCATTTTTTTTTTATTAGAAACTTTATTCGAAGATCTTCACTAATTAATTATAGACATGAATAACTACTTCATGTGGCAGACTATGTCCATTGAACGACTAGTGAGTTTCGCAAGGTTGGAAGTTTGTAGGACAAGACTGGAGTTATTATGTGAGTGTGCCATCACAATCATTAACAATAAAAATCTATTAATAGCTGGGAGGAGATTAAAGTGTTCTTCCATAAAAATTGCCTTTGTCAAATGTATCATAAGAAACTTTTAGAAGATATGTTCTTTTTGAGGCGTGGTTTTGTATCTATGTCAGTCTATATGACAAAGTTTCATGAGTTGATGATTAGATGTGATGTTCAAGAATGTCTTTGAGTTAAAATGGCTAGGTTTAGGTTCAATGTTAAGCTTGATCTCAAAAGAAAATTGTTACAACATGGAGTCTATAATTTGGTTGAATTATTCTAACAAGCTGTGAAAATGAAGCATTATTTGAAAGTTAAGAGAGGTCATTTTCGAGCTAGAGAGCCCACTACAAAGAGAATCAGCATGCCCATTTCTAGCTCAACTGTACAGAAATCCACTACCCCCTTGATATTAAATATGTCAAAGGAAAGGTGTCATGGGTGCTTCATCTTTGCAATAGTCCAATGTACAATGCTTCAAATACCAATAGCTTATACACTATGCCCATAGTTGCTTGCACAAAAACATCCACATTGATGCTGCAAAATGAGAATAGCATGAGCATGAGTAGAGTGCTCTTGAATATTATGTTAAGATTGTAGAATTGAACCTTAAGGTGAGATTGTGAACCCTGTAATTATTCTAGCAAAGTTGAAGCGTCCTTGCAATATTATTATTTAAATGGAGTTCATTGAATCTCTGGGACTCCACAAGAGAATTAGGAATGGAATAAGTTGTCTGTCTTCTAAATCTTCTTCGAACATGGAGAGATCTTGTAAGCTGATTTTAGACAACTGGAGCTATATGAATGTGGTTTCCAATAATGCCTTAGTTGGCATGGGCCTAAGAGAAAATCCACACACCAAGCCCTATGAAGTCGTGTAGGTTAACAAGACCATGATAAATATCACTTAGAGGTTTCAGATTCCATTAAGTCGTTAGTCTTACCAAGATTACATAGATTTTGATCCTTCCCATGGATGTCGTCAACTTCACCTTTGGTCCCTGGCTATTTGACCTAGAAGTTGCTATTTATGGTGATACAAACACCTGTGTGTTCCAATGTAAATATCATAAAGTCAATCAAACGCTACCATGTCCCAAACCCTGAACTAAGAAGAAACCAACTACTGTTCTCTAAATCATTGTACCCATTGAATTATTATTAGTTTGAGCAGAGATGGGAAGGCAACATAGTGTATGCATTGGTCACCATTGATGCTGGAAACAACGAAAAGGAAGAAATTGATATCCTACAAGAGGTTTCTTTGTTATTGAAAGAGCCTCATGATGTCAAGCAACTGAATTGTTTAGCCCTTTCATGGGACATAAAATGCTTTATCGACTTGGTGCCTGGATCGACTCTCTTGAACTTGCCCCATTATTATAGAAACTGACAGAATATGCTGAGGGAATCGGGCAAGTCAAGGAACTACTTCAAAATGGTGTGATTAATGAAAGCATGTCCTCATATGTCATGCTTGCATTGACCTTAAGAAAGGCATTAGATAGTGCATGTGCATGGTTTCTACTACAATGATAAAGAAAATCTTGGTCAAATACTGATGGATTTCCAATTTCCTAGTGGCATGATGTGTTAGGGGCAAATCATACCCCAACTTACCCCAACCTTTTTATCTAAAAGCTGTATGATGCCTTGGTGCAAAAGGAGATATAATTACTAACATGAACCTCTAGAACTCTTGTTGATTCCACAAGCTCAATCTAAAATATTTGTTTGTCAAACACTTATGTGCTGGTTGTTAGGTTGTCCGTCCAAAAAGAATTCTCTAAATGTGCTTGAATTGTCACTCTACTAGGAGAATGAGAAGTGGGTTGGCGAATTTTCCTTTCTTCTTTGTGCATGTTAAAATACATTGTTGACATCAACTAGAGAAGACCACTTCAGGTCTCACATTAGGCTTAGATACCATCCTGCCCATCAAGTTTGATCACCCAGCACATTGTGTTGAGCTTGTCACTTTGTTGATGAGTTGACAACTTGCAAAGATGAGGCAAGTGATTATGTCTGAACGAAAAGCTTCCTTTATTGTTGAAAATGGTACGATGAGTTGAATAGATGTAGAAAGAGTTCTTTCATACACATTTGAAGTGATTCAAAGTCTTGTGGATGAGAATCATAGCATCCTCATCAACCTTAGCAATAATAAGAGCAAGTTGTTGATGCTGCCATCATGTTTGTACAAGACTTTTTAGTTGTCATTTATGTTTCATTGATACTCGATCGTGCTTAAGTTGCTTAAAAAATATGTAGAAGTTGGTACTAAAAAAATGCATCGTAGTTTAATAACAATTATTGTGTTTAGAGCATACCTTAGCAATCCATGCAATTTGTGCATGATCTCATCAACAAATCTGTGCATGGAGAGAAAAGGTTGAACACGGATGCATTACAAAATAAGCTTAAGTGAGTGCAAGTTGTAATTATATTAGACAGGTGAGACTATATGAACCCTTTTATGTCATTGTGCTTGATCTATTAACAACAATTTATTTATATCCAAGCACACTATGGTCCTTAAAATTTCTAGTTCCGTGCTTTTTGGGTCTATCTCTTTCTTCATTCATGATGAAAAGCTTTTTTGATTCACATCTCTTAGCAGGTATATTAAGTGACATGTGTTTAACGTGCTCAGAGCATCTAACCTGACTCTTCCTAATTCTATTCTTAACTAATTCTATACAAGCTTTGTCGTTAATATACTTATTTATAATCCTATCTTTTTGAGTATTAGTATTTATAGATCTCAATATCTTCATTTGTGCACTATTTATTTTTTTTGTATCTTTGGATTTCATAGGCTTACATTTCAGACCATAAATGAGCCTTAGCTAATGCCATGATTTACAGACAGTTATTGCGAACGAAAGTATTATCCAACTATGCTGTTGCTGCTGTGCTGAAATGGTCTGTCAAGCTTGCCTCTTTTTCATCAAATTTGGCATATTCTTAAATGACAAAGAGCTGCAAAGATGATGATAGCATTTAGTTTTGTTCAAATGATCTGTGTTGTGTTTAGCTGCAGAAATTTATAATTCGAAGTTGCTGCAGCTACATCCGTATAAAGAAATTTAATTATGAGGCTTGCCTTAAGCACCATTTGCTTTAGCAGGCGTGAGGGAACATAGTATGGACTGAATGCAGTGCGTTTAGTGAGATTGGAGGTTGTGATAGGGATAAAGTGAAGTTTGGCAAGTTGCAGTGTGAACATAGAAATTTGAAATAAGTTATTTATATAAAGTCAAAGAGTAAGGTAATATAAAAAATATAATAACTATAGATATTAAATGATAGTTTATGATTTTATTCTTTTTAATAAAAACTTAATGATAGGTCCCATATGGGGTATATCTCTTGCGATCAGAATATAGTTCCTCAACATGGAACTACATCTAAACGCGAGCTAGTGAATTCAAAATGTAATGGTGCAAACTCAAAAAGCAAGCCTTTGATAGATTTCATTAATTGTGCCATTTATATGGGAACCTTTAGCAATCATAAGTGCTGGTTAGTAACATAGGTTATGGTGATTTATGTGAGCCAATAATTTCTTGATGCTTATGATCCCCTTTCAAATTATGTTATAGGAAGTGCAAGTCACTGTCATAATTGAATGTTATGATTATGTTTTTTTTAGTATGCTATTATTATTTGCAAGTTGGAATGAACTCCTAATCCTTGTGGACTCCCATACTTTATTTATTGAATCTTTAGTAAAAATTCCAAAATCTTTGTTAGTTTAGCTAATAGTTATTCAGATTGTTCTTTATTGATTGTGTGACAAGTCTTCATTTAAGAATCACCAAACTTTAATAGGTGAGTAGTTTGACAACAGTTTTTGTTGATGATTTTATTGATACATAAATTAATTTTTCTTCTTTGTCAAATTAATCTACATAGTAATTTTACTACTTATCAACAAACAAGGTTAGGATTATCTAAACAAATTGAATCATATTAGTTCCTAGAACTAGCTTAACATGATAATTGTACAATAAATTATGGTTTTTATAGAATGCACATGTATCATATGCATAAAACCTTTCTTTTTCAAATAAATTGTATTTTTATATGTAAGCTTCAAAAGTATAATTAATAGAGCTTTTGAGTTATGTTATTAAAGATGATGGACTCTTCAGAGGAGAGAGAGTTGAAAAGGGCATGAATTTTTTTTTTTTTTGGAAAGCAAGACACCTTATATGTAAAAAGATTCTTGCAATGCTTCATTTCTTGGGCTATCCTCCTACGAGGATTGTTAAGAGATGATTTCTGATTAGCCAAGTTAGTTGGCCAAATCAGTCAATAGAAGATTCAAGGCATTAAATACCTATTTAATATCCATGTATGGAGTATTTTGTGTTACAGGTAATGGGCTGTGTTTTAGGCTAGAAATGGGAGCTTGGTTGATTGAATGAGGGTAGAACTTTAGATATCCTAGTTGAGGACGAATTCGGCAATTCTCGTTGAATGATGCGATCAGCCCTTGAAAGGAGACAAAGGATTCTCGTCTTGTATATTTTCTTTGGCAAGTGACCTCGGCTAAGAACTACTTATGAAACCTAAACAATGAGTGGGGTAAGGGTTATTTAGCAGAGATGGAGAAGCCCCCGAGTAGATTATTTGGTCTAGAAAACTTGCTTTAGGATTGACAATTATTGTGAAAAATTCTTATTGTCATCTAGCTTTCATTTGCACTTGGCCTTTGGTTGATTTTTTATGAGTTCCTAACTTCTATAAGTGACCTTTTTGAAAACTTTATTGTTAAACTTTGCTTGAAAAAACCTTTTCAAGCTGCGTTGTCATGAATACTGTGAATTTTAGTTTCTATTTTGTAAGCCATTGCTGCAATTTAATCTGCTATATATTGTATATAATTGCAATATTTCTTAACATTACAAATAGTATGAAATGAACGCAATCCCTGATTTGGTAGCTTAAATAATACATAAACTTTCAAAACCTTTGAAGTAGTCTTTTGATATAGTCTGCCGTTATTTAAAGCTTTCATGTACACGCTTGTGTTTCCTTCTGGATTGTTGTAGTGATCAATGAGTCTCTAAGTATTTTAGGCTTAAGTGCTGGTCACCTATTTCCTCCGTTGTCCTCAATCAACTGCAATGCCTTTAATTATAAACCTCCACTTCATCTGTGTTCTCTTTTTACTTCAATTCTATCCGATTGGATTAGTAATTGAAGATGTCACTCTTCTTCTCAAACACCCACGAGACAACGGTGAAGGATTTGTTGTTTTCGTCATCAAGAGTCTGTTTAGAGTGCATTAACAATTAGATGACTTGAATGCAATTTAACATTTTTTTTTATTTCTTTTGGGCCTTCTCACATTTAGGTTTCCCAATGTGAGCTTTATGAAAGAAAGCTTTTCTCCGTTAAATTTGGTAGTCAAATAGTATTAAAGGTTTTCTTTTAGGACCTTTCTGTGACTGTTTCCTTGCGGCTATTACTTGTTCTTGTTTAACTAAATCTATCAGTTAACCCTTTTTCTAATGAGCTGTTTGTCTTCCACAGAAAATGGAGAAGGAAAAACCTTTTGACTGATGCTGTGGACCTTTCTTCTGTTATGTAATCTTTCTCTTACTGTCTTTGTCTCTCTCTAGACTAATTGTTTCCAGCCATTAAATGCTCATCATTTTTGTTTGATGCTTGATTAGTTGAAGTGACAAGTTATGTGCAGTTATTTTGCTGTCATTTTCAAATTGGGAAGGGTTGTGCCAAACCTTTTAAAGAATAAAAGAATAATCAGGTTGGGTTTGGTACCATTGTGTTCATGTGAGCATAATCCTTTCTTGACCCAAGTTATACGTTTCCAACACTTGCATTGATGGGAGAAAGATAAAGAAAGGGCCTCCTCTCCTGTCACAAGTCTCCAAGCTTTTCGGCTTGGTTGCACAATCTTATTTCTTTAGTCATATATTGTTGCGTTTGACAAAGGTGAGCAAAACAAGGGTTCTCTTTATTCCCGTTGGTTCCACAAAACAATCGTGAGCTCGGCCTTTTGATTTGAATAGGGAGAATTCAAGAAATTTATTAATGCAAAATAAGGATTCATAAAAAGAAGGGAGTTCTTCACGTGTGATTTAGCTAAATTGGTGGCATTTTATATGTCCTTGTTAGCATTAGCTAAAACAAGTTAATGAGATAAATTTATTTTTATATATGAGAAATTATAGTTGCCCTTTTGCTTATAATATTTAAAATTTTTGGAGTTTGACACATGTTTTTTATTAGTGTGATGAAGTTGATTTTAAATTTTTTATAGGAATTTGATTGTTTATAATGTGATTGATTTAATTATAATTGATAAATTTGTACAAGATGAAATAATGAATTTGGGTTCTATGTATTTAACTTTTATTTGATGAAATTGAATCTATGTTGCTTGATAGAAATGGATTATATGGTCTTCATCCATCTTTGGTTTTAACTAATCTTTTGATTGAATGACATCAAAGAATTAATCTTAGGGAGTTTGGCCTCTAGGATTTTGTCTCAAGGTTTGTCTTGAGATGTTACCTTGAGAACTTGAATTTGAGGGTGTTTCGTAGAAGTTTTTTTCAAATTTACTTACCATTTTCATCAAGTATATAATATAACATTTGAAATTAGATATTATTCTTTTCTAATAATAGATTTTGAGGGGGACATATTACTAGTAATTGTTTCATATGTAATTACAAGTTAAACCAAAACAAAATGTTTCTTTTTTATCTTTGTGATCTAGTAGCCGGAGCTCTAATTTTTTCATTATTTTATCCTATTCAATTTTTTTTTTTTGAATGTTTGTTTTCCTTTCCTAGAGTACCATAATGTTGTTAGGTCTAGATATTTTTTTCTATCTTCCCAGAAAAATGAATGTATTCATTAAACAAAGCAAAGTTCTATACTCTTTTTTCTCTAGATTAGTCAAGCTTTTGAGTTATTGGTCTTGAGTTACTGATGATTGTCATATGGTAAACATTTAGATTGAAGATTGAGATTTGACATATGAAATATTGTACCTTTAAATTTATTTCTCATATGGAAGAGTTATTTCTTATAATATGTTATTTGATTTTTTTTTTCAAAACTAAAAGTAAAATTGAGGATTTTTATGAGAAACGAGAAAAACTGTCGTTTCTCATTGTTGATTGCTTGCCCAAGGACATATTATGCATAATGAACTAAGAGGGAGAGGTGCATGATACTTGATGGCTGGCAACTAGTACTTGCCAGCAATATGTAATGAACGACAATTATTGATATTACTTAGCTTGCTTTCACTGTGTGAATAACGAGAAGGTTGAAAGGAGCAATCATAATGTTATCCTTGAAGTAAAAAAATTAAAGATAACACCACTTATGTGATCAAATACGAACTTAAGAAATGATGTATCTTACTTTTTACTTTTGCTTCAGGGGAAACAAACAAGCCCTTAGTTGCTTTTAGAAGGCAGGAATTGATTACGTTAAATGTAATTAAATGTTATGATTAATGTTAATTGCATATTAATTAGGTATCATTGAAAATATCAGGGATTACATTGATCAACGATTATAGTAAAAAATAAAACATATTAAGAGATGGATGAATTGCTCAAAGCCATTATCTGGTTTAGTATCTTTGAGATACGATTTCAAGCTTGATTTCAATGTGGGTTTTTTTTTTCGTTCAAATCCCATTAATATAGTCTTGAGGTTATTAAGCTCGTTGGGTCATTCATTCATCCATTGATTGTCATGTTATCCTATTATGTAGTATCAAATATATCATTTTGTTATATAGGTTTTATTTTTTATTGTCAAAATTATTTGTTATTCAATCTTAACCAGTAAGCTCAAGATCTTTGAATTTTTAATCATAATTATTGTTACAAAAATCATAAATATTAAACTTAATTAGATTATTAATGATGTCCTTTTATTATTCACATTGGTTTTAAGGAGATGGAATGATCTCATAGGCAAGGAATACATGCAAATTAATTAGCATCGAACATATTAGTTAGCATGGAATTAATAGTAATTTTACATATTCGTTTTGTACTATTTAGGTTTGTATGGCATAATTATCCACAATATTTTACTGTTATCTTAATTTTTTTAAACATTATTTAATATTTATTTTAAATATTTATTCTATATTACATTATTTAAAAATATTGAAAAAAAATAAATTTCGAAGTAATCGATTTTAATCTCCATTATTCAATTCAAAACTTTTGATCTTTTTAAACTATAATCACAAGTTCATAAATCATAATTGCTAAAATTAATTGGATTGTTAATGATGTCATTTTATCTTTTTCATGTTTTTAATTCAAACGATGGTAGTTAGTTACCAAAGAAAGGATTGCATGCTATTTGATGAGCATTAAACTTCACTAATGGGAAAATAAAAAAACAATCAAAGGTATACATAACAAAAGAAAAAAAAAATGGGAGTGATAAGAGAGAAGTTCATAGAGAGTATGACATTTTAACACCGTATGTTTTCTTTCTCTCTACATATACATTAATAGTAATGTCAAAAATTGAAAAAAAATTATGATCCCTAGTATATACATAAGATAGTCATAGATGATCAAGGTCTTAATGCAAAACATGATTATAATCATCTAACTGTCAAAGACTTTGAAGAACACATAAATCTAATGTGGCATCGATTTTGTTAAGAACTAGTTGATATTTGACCTTGAGAATGGCCTCAATAGGTGCAGTCATGAATGTCTAGAACAAGTTTACAAATCACCTAAACATTGATAAGAAGTGAGTGTTGAGATTAGTAAAAAAATCATCGATTGTCTTGGAGAATAGTGATCTTGTGATGATGTTTGTCATTATCAAATGGTCGAGACATTAAAGGTTGAAAATTACATCTTTGCTATTTAGTTAATTCATCATCTTGTCGTTTATATGAAAATTGAGTTACACCATTATTAATCTACTCCATGGCATTACAATTTTATGCTCCAATATAGATTGGTGTTAGACTCATTTTTGTTTAATAGTTCCACTTACCCTTTGTCATGGGGAAAGCAAACTACTCAAAAACTTGGGATTAGAAAGCTCTTATTTAAGGCCATGACAAAAGTGAAAAAGAAAGATGATAAGAAATCCCTTTCTTCTCCTATTCCTAGCTTGGTGGTAAACCTAACTTGGTGAGAATGAAGACTTTAATTATTTCTACTCTTAATATTTCACATATTTTAAGAATTGTTTATAAAAGTGTGGAATTGTTCTTTTACGATCAAACACTTGTACGACATCAGACTAGGTCAACGTCAACGTAGCTGCCTCCATTGCCATTCTCTTATGGTTTTAAGCTGCCTGTCAGGTTGTACATGTTTGATAAGGGGGTCATTAACTATGTCATTTATAAGAGCTATATGTAAAACTAATCCATGGGATAAGCTTCTAACCTTAACTTTGAATAAAAAAAAATTATATATGATAACTAATTTTGATTTAAAAAAATAACTCCTCTACTTCTATATTCCAATATCCTATATATGCTATTAACAATTCATCGTTACACTTAAATGAAAATGAGTTTGAACCTTCTCTAATAGCTTAAATTTTTTTTATAATAACCTCATTCCAGTGCTAGAAGTGGTGTTAGAAATCCCAACGATTGTTGGATTTGGAAGAGAAAGTTTCATCAATACCTAAGGGGTCACTCCTTCCATGGTCGATGACATCTAAGCTCTAGGATCATGTGTGAGTGGTATACCTATGGATTGGACTTAACATGTTCGCTTTCAGTGGCACCTTCTATGGCGCTACCTAGTGTTGATAAACTTTGCTGATGGTATAAGTATTTAGGTGTCTAAGACACCGAGTGGAAAAGGCAACGATGATCATAAGAAACCAAAGCTTATAAAGAAGATAACATCAATGAAAGAAAGGTTTAAAAATAAAAAAATCATTATTAGACTTTATATTCACATTTGTTGATTGCATACTCGTTTCATGTGTTGTCTTTTATATATTTTTAGTTGTTTATGACATGTTATTTTTTGTCTATTTACATTAGTTGTTGCTTAGTTAAGTTATCTTTAACATTTATTATTCATAATAAATATGTTGTAATTATTATCTTGTACTTTTATGAAATTATCATATTAAGTCAATACAACTCACATCCTAATTATATTTTTTACACAAGTTCATGATGAGAGCACTAGACATGACTAAGAGAGAGTGTGTCTTACATTCTTAGACTATATATTTATATAGTTTGTTTATATTAAATGATAAACTTAGCATGAATTAGGTTTTTGACAAATATCATATTTTTTTATAAGTTATTTATAAAAAATTGGTGTTTGCTTATGACTCAATATGATGTAGGATAAGTTACATTAGGAGATTGATGTCATGCTCATATAGGAATTTTTTTCTTAATTATTTAACATTTATAATTTTTATTAAGTTATAATGGGTTAGGCACATATAATATTTTTATCTTTTCTATATATATATATATTCTCATTTTTGTGTCATTTTCTTATATAGGGATATTTTTGCATTTTTCTTTTAGTATAAGGGCTCATATTATGAGCCATTTAAATACTTTTATGAAGTGAAAATAAAGAGATTATGTTTTATTTTTTAATCTAAAATTGTGTGAATTTATTATTGATCTATCTGTAATGTGTTGTCATCCCAAGCTATCAATAGAAGACCATTTTTTAGAGGCACAATAATAAAATTGAAATATGAGAATGCTAAGAAATTAAGAAAGAAAAAGAAAAAAGAAAGTTTACTATAAGAAGAGCAATTGATACATTTAACCTTATTATCATTTCATATAAGGGTTTATATATAATATTTTATTATAATATATATATTATTTTGATTCTTATAAGAAACATAAGGCTTTGATCAAATAAAACAAATTGCACAAAACTTTATATCGAATGGTCTATCTGCGTGTGCGAGCTATTGCACGTGCTTGGACGGCTACATCATAGGCATTATTCAAGCGTGTAAGTGCTTTCTCTCTTACAAAAAGTGTCTTATCAATTTTTGGATTTGTGCTTAATTATAGGTCCCTCTTTGCATTTCAACTCCCATAAAATATTTTTTTTCTAAACTTAAACTAATTCTTTGTAAGTTTGAGTTTGATTTTTTTTTCTTAAATGATCCTAGGAGGTTAAGGTTTCCATCAATCCTATTAATTGGTTGCTCATATTTTATTATAAACAACACAACTTTAATAGATGTTCAGTCTCTTTACTTGGTTATTACCTATAATATCTTTTGTTAATGCTCCTTTATCTTTTGTTAAATAAAGTATTCTCCAGCATTCATGAACTAATATTGTTGTACTTATCAATAATAGACAACATCTTGATCCATAAGATGAATTTCCTAATATTATATAACAAATATTTAGAAGTATTACTTTTGTAGATAACATCATCAATATAGTCTTTGATAATAATAAATTTACATCACATTATTTTTTAATCTCATCTCAAAGTTCTTAGAAATCCATCTTAAAAAATAAGGTCTTGGATATTATGTAATCTCTAAGTTTAACATCTTCACAAAAGTCTTTGTAAATAGGTTATTCTTGTTTTTAGTATTAATAATAATAATAATAATAAGCTCTTTCTTCACTTGAATTTAAAGGTTAAATTTTTTATTTTATTTTATGAGAGATGTGTTTTAGACTCATTAAAAGAGATAAATTTTTATCAAATTGAAGTAAAGTTTCAGATACGTTTTCAATCTTAAATAAGTATTTTGCCTTTCTTTAATTTTTTTAAAAATAACTTATGATATAATTTCTAGCTTTTTTGTTGTATATATCCTGTAGTCTTATAATAATCATAATACCTTTGAACTTTATTAGTATTTGTTATTATATACTTTGTTGGAGAATATCTTTCTATTTATTACCAAGTTTTGGAAATATACTCAACTTGCTAGTATTTTATCGTTTTGGTTTGTCCCTTTACATTTGTTTTTCTTTTTTATAGCTATTATGAATGTGCTAGCTTGTTCCAAAGATTTAATAATGAATAAAGATAATTTAGAGGTAATAATAATGATTTGTAATGTACTTTAACAATGTCTACATCTCATCGATGGGTATTCCCAAACTCAACCTATTATTGAAGTGAAAACTAGTATACGAAACTCACAAGAGGGCGTTGAGTTGTAGTTTTAAAAGTTATTTTTGTTAATTTTTAACATATTTATTTCTTAAAAAAATTTATATTTATAAAAAACCTTGATTATATGTACATATTATTTTTAATATGATAAAAATAAATAAATATAAAAATTAAAATAAAGCACATAATTTTTAGATGGTTCGGTTCAAATTAGAATTTACATTCACTACCAACTAAGGTCAGACAAAACACCACTAACAAAATGTTAAAACTTGAGATTTTTTCTTACGATTCACCTCCAACCTACTAGTTTTTAAAGGTTCAATTAAAACCTTTGCTTTTATGAGCTCAACCCAACTTAGTTTTTTATGAGATTAAACCAAACTCGAACTCGGGCTTTCAAAAATGCCAAGCCACATAACCTAAGAGAAATAAAAAATACAATAAGATGAAAAAAATCTAATAAATTTGTATAACTTTCTATGCTTGTTGATTAATGAAACAAGACACAATAAGCTTAAATTTAAGAAGAGCAATGAGAATTTGAAAGATTAGACTTGCAAGGCTTAGTTAGAAAACTTTGACAAATTAAGAATGAGAAGTCATAGTTGCTGCCAGTAGAATTTATGTTAGTAAGAATATAAAGTAGTGCTTTGTTGAGATCTCAAAGATTGGTCCGCATTTAATAGTTATTTTATTTATAATAGTTAGGTATTTATAGAAAATATTTTGGTCATAGTCATTAGAAAGTTGTTTGAAAAGCTACGACCAAATAGCTTAAAAAATATGTTAAAATAATTTTTCAAAATGGCTAACACAATGGCTAAATAATTAGCCAATATGCGAGATGAATGAGGGTTGTTAGATTCGATCGAAGACGATACAGGCTGTCAAATCTAATGATGAATAAGCGAATGAGTTATGGATGGTTCAATCAATATGGATTTCATCTTGGCCATTCGATGATGTCGTATGAGATCTGGATCATTTGATTTAACATCGATAAAATTAGAATTAGATCTGGATTGTAGGATTCAAATAGGAGAGATTTTGATCATTACATCAATGATATGTTATTTCAGATGGTGGAAATAAAGATAGTCATCTGATGAAGTCAGATGAGATCACGACGGTCTGATGGATTAATCGATTACAAAAGATGAAGTAGTAACTGTCCAATCATCTAATAAAATGGACAGTTGGATCTATTAAGATCATTATTTAAGGGTGAAGGCAGTCTCCACCATGCCATTATAAAAATGTAGATCAAATGGTGCTGAGTGCTGCTAGTTTTGGATGCAGGTAGGCACAAGGGATTTTAGTCCCACATTGTAGAGAATGATATGTATTTGGAATTTATAAACATTCATGCGGAGGTATTATTCAGTCATTCCATGGGCGTACTCATAGCATATAGATTTATAAGGATCTACCCATACATATGAATTCAAGTTCTACCTAGCTTGATCCAATGCCTTACCCCATCCGATTCAGGATTTGCTATCAGCTCGAATAGGCTTGACCCGATTTTCCTGAACTAAGGCTTACAAGTGCTTACTTAGTCAAGATTGCCTGCCCGTGAGCTTTGCACTAGAGCACAAGCTAACATGTGGAGGAAAATGTTTTATTTTAATTATTAAAAATTTAATAGAATTATTTTTTTAATTTAATCAAGGTTTGGAAAAGAAACTACATGGAATTTGATAAAGATAGAATTTAACAAGAAAGGGTTGTGGATTTAAAAATAGAATCTTATTCGCTTGTTAAATTAAGGAGATGATTGAACAATTTGATACTCGAATATGATTTTAGATTGATATGAAATGAGAGTGTCTTTAAAATTAACAAGTTAACATTCCTTATAAAAAAACTTATCAAATCTTAGTGTAAATGTCTTTAATCTTTGAAACTTATTGAATTCTCTAATATGCTTTAAAGACCACTAATTCACTATTTTTTAAGGTGAATTGCTTGTTCATTAAAAATTATACCTGATTCATATTAAATATGCCCATTAGAATAACATACTAAATATTTAAGATTTGACTCATCAAACATAAGAGTGACCTGACAATCTCTCTCTTTTAATGATGGTAAGATATAAATATTTAGATAAAATATAACAAGTAAAAAATATTTAAGAAATGATAAAAGATATTAAAAATAAAATATATATGCTCCCCCTCACTTTATACTCTCATTTATTATATGCTCCTTCTCACTTATCTATATAATAACTATTCTCCTCCTTTAACACCATCAAAATGGTATATAATTTATATAATTTCTATTACATCTAATTGTTACCTTATGATTTGAAATTGTTCGATTGTAAGGGACTTAATAAATATGTCAATCAATTATTGTTAGTAAGAACATATTCAAATTCTACTAAGTCTTTAGCTACTTGATCTCTAATAAAATAGTATCATACACCAATGTGCTTGGTTTGAGAATGATGAACTTGATTCTTTGCTAAGGTTAAAGCACTAGTATTATCAATTTGAATAGGAATATGTGAGAGATCTAAATCATAATCTTGAAGTTGTTGTTTTAATCATAATACTTAGACAACACAACTTCTGGCTACTACATACTCGACTTCTATGGTCGATAGAGCTATGTAAGTTTGCTTCTTTCTTGACTATGAAATTAGACAATTTCTTAGGAATTGACATGTATTAGAGATACTTTTCTTATCTATCCTAGAACCTACAAAGTTTGAATCTGTGTAACTTATAAGATCACATGAAAGTGTATTTTTAGGATATCATAAATCTAAGTTTATTTTACCTTTTAAATATTTGAAGATTGATTTAACTACCTTTAAATAGCTTTTCTTGGGATTTGATTGAAATCTTGCACATAAACCAACACTAAATAATATGTTTGGTCAACTTGCCGTGAGATATAGTAATGATCTAATAAAACCTCTATAAAGTTTTTGATCAATGGGTTTTTCAATTTTATCTATCTAAATGGATTAATTGATTCATTAGAATCTTTCTATTTTTCATATTTTTATAACCAAATTTCTTGAATAATTTTTTAAGTACTTAGTTTGAGAAATAAAAATCTCATCTTTTAATTACTTAATTTGTAATCCTACAAAAAATTTCATCTCATCAATCATACTCATCTCAAACTCTCTTGTTATTAAGTCACTAAAGTTTTTACACATATTTTCATTTCTGCTTCTAAAATTTATGTCATCAACATAAACTTGTACAAGTAATAAATGATCATTTAAAGATTTTAAGAATAATGTGATATCTACTTTTTCTTTCTTAAAACCACTTTCAACTAGATAATTGCTCAATCTATGATACCATGCACGAGGAGCTTTCTTAAGGCCATAAAGTGCTTTCTTAAACTTATACACATAATCAACATGTACATGGGTCTCAAATTTAGGGAGTTATTCTACATATACATCTTCTTCTATTATCCCATTTAAAATTACACTTTTTACATCCATTTGAAATAATTTAAAATTTTTATGACAAGAATATGCTAAAAGAAGTCTAATGGCCTTTAATCTTACTATCGATGCAAATGACTCCTCAAAATATATACCTTCAACTTGGTTATAACCCTCAGCAACAAGTCTAGTTTTGTTTTTAATTGTCACTATTTTCATTTAATTTATTTTTAAATACTCATTTGGTTTCAATTACTTATTAATCACTAGGCCTCGAAACTAATTCTCATACTTTGTTTCTCTCAAATTGATCTAATTCTTCATTTATTACTTGAACCTAATCATTATCCTAAAGTGCATCTTTTATAGATACCAATTTTATGAAAGATAATTATGATCAATTTCTTTTATTGAAGCTCTAGTCCTAACTCCTTCATTAACATCTCCTATTGTTAATTCTTTTATATGTGAACCTTGATATCTCTAATCTTTAGGTAATTTATGACTAATCTCTTATCTTATTTTTTTACTTTTAGTTTTGTCTTCATCCTCTTTTAAATCTAAGTTTTTTAAAAACTTTATCTCTTCATCTAAATTTTTATTATTTGTGCTTTGAATAGACTCATCAAACATTGCAAGCATTGATTCCTTTACCTTTTGAGTATCTATGTTATAAACTTTATACACTTTTTTAAGAGAAGAGTATCCTAAGAAAATCCCTACACTTGTTTTATCATCGAACTTGTTTAAGTTGGCTCTTTCAATATTAAGAATGATACATTTACACCCAAAAATATGAAAGTAGCTGACATTTGGTCTCTTATTTTTAAATAATTCATAAATTTCTTAAGTATTAGCCTTAAATTAATTCTATTTGTTATATAACAAGCCGTATTAATTTTCTTAACCCAAAAGTACTTTGGTAGATTATATTCAGTCAACATTGTTTTAGCCATCTCTTTTGTTCTATTCTTTCTTTTTATAATCCCATTTTGTTGATGTTTTATTCTCTTTCTCTTGTAATAATCATAAAATCCTCATACTTAAATTCACTACCATTATTATTTTGAATATAAATTAATTTAAGATTAGTTTGTCTTTCTATCTCTTTTATCAAATCAACAAAAGTTTTAAATGTCTTACTTATATTCATAATAAATATAACCCAAGTATATCTAAAAAAATCATCAATAATCACAAATTAATATTTCTTTCCACCTAAACTCAAAGGTTATATTGGTCCAAAAAGGTATAAATGAACTATCTTTAATAGTCTACTAATAGTTAAGTCACTTTTTGGTTTGAAAGAAGATTTCACTTTCTTTTTTGGCATGATTCACATAGTTTCAAATTAGTTTTGTTTAGTTTAGGAAGGCCTCTAACTATATCTCACTTATTTTCTTTAAGGTTTAATAATCTACATGACATAGTCTTCTATATCATAAATTGTTCTCATTTGAATGTATAACAAAGCATTCTATTCCACTAGCTTCAAGTTGATCAAACTTAATCACATAAGTATCACCTTTTCTTCTACCAACGAGTAATACTTGATCATTTTTTAATATTTTACAACATTAGGTATCAAATTAATTATTATCATATAATTGATTAATATTAACAAAATTAAATTCTAATCCATCAACTAAGAAAACATTTAAAAGTATAAAATAATGCTTACCTATATTATCGACTCTAATTATCTTCTTCTTAGAGTTGTCTCCTAATGTTACCCATCTATTTCATCCACGTTCTATTGATATAAACTTTGATTGGTCTCCGATCATATGTTTTGAGCATCCACTATCCAACACCCAAGAGTTAAATCTTGATTTTTTTCGTTATGTATGGTTGCATAAATTATAAAATTTTAACTTATTAATCATAAAATATAATTTTTATTTTCCTAATTTGTATGTTTTTTATACATAAAATTTTTAAGTTTATTATTTCTAACCTAAGAATATTTCCAAGTGAAGCAATGGAAAATTTTGCACAAGAAAGTGAATTTTTGTTTTTAAACTAGTAATTTCTTCTTTCAAGAAAGTATTCTCAATAATCATGGAATTTGTTTCATCACAAATTTGAAGTATTTTTATTTTCTTTTTCTCATCTTCTTTCATAAAAAAATCTAGAAGATAAATCTTTTCTTTATAAAAACCTTTTTAATTTTTTATATGCACACATCAAAAAAGTTAAAATAATAATAAAATTTATGTAATTATTTTTAAGAACACCAACAGACCAAGTGCTTATCACATTTGCTTCTACTTCTTCACTAGATGTGCTTGAATTATCTATTGCCATGAAGCACAATATTCCTTCCTCATTATTTGAAGTTATGGAGTCAGAATCTTTTGAAATACTCCAAGTAGCTTGAAAAGTTTTCTTCTTCTTCATTCTATTCTTTTTCTAATCTTTTCTTTTAGTTTCTTTGAGTTGTGGACAATCTAGTCTAATATGGTTGGCTTGATCGTAATCATAAAATCTCAGTGTCTTCATTTTTTTTCTTTTTTTCCTTTTTGCTAATTCCTATTTACTAAACTTTTTGTCAAATTTTTTGTTAAACCTTTAACATGAAGATTTACCTCTTCCTCTAAATCTATAGAAGAGATGGATGTCACATCTAAATCATCCTTTCTTACTTTAAATGCAAAAGTTTCCTCTATTCTTGCTCAATGCTTTGGCTTACAAGTGGAAGCCTCCTCTTCAACCCTTCTATTCATCTCAATTTTGGTTGCTAATAATTCTCTAAGTAGTTCATCCAATGTGAGCTTATTTATGTCTTTGGCCACCTTTATTGTCGTGGCAAGAGGATCATACTAGAATCGTTAGCACCTTTCTTACAAGATTTGTATTAAAAAGTATTTTTCTAAAATTTTCTAATTCATTAGTAATATTAGTAAATCGCATAAACATCTTCTTTATAGTTTCTCTCAAATCCATTCTAAAGAACTCATAATCATATATAAAAAGATTTATTTTAGTTTCATTTACTTCTGAAGTACCTTCATAAGTAACTTTTAATTTTTTTTCCAAACTTTATATGATATGTGCAAATTCATAACTTGATTAAATTCACTCAAAGATATGTCATAATAAAGGTAGTTGAGTTCTCTTGTATTAAGTTTTACCATTCTCCTTTGATCATTACTAAGTTCACTAAAAGATTTGATTTTATTTATTCATGAATCGTTAGGTAAATCACATAGTTTAGTAAGTATTTCCTAAAGTTTTAAATAAATTAATTAAATAAAAATTCTAATTTTTTTAATATAAATAAAATTCACTTTTAGACAGACTAAAAAAATCCTTCATCAAATGTCACACCAATATCAATCATGGATAAATACATATTGAAAACTTAAAAAGTAAACTAACAAACATGTATTTTTAGAAGTACGCAAAAATGATAAAAGAAAATTTTAAGTTAATGTGCAACAAAATAAAAAAATTAAAAAAACTAAAATAAAATAATTAAAATGTACATGATGGATCACACATGTGATTTGACTCACTTTATGAAGAAAACCCTCTCTAATACTAATTGAAGCAAAAACTAGTGTGAAACTCGTAAGAGGAGGGTGAGTTATGATTTTGATAATAATTTTTGTTATTTTTTAGAATATTTATTTCTTAAAAATAATTTTATATTTATAAAAAATATTGATTACATGTTTATATTATTATTTATATAATAAATAAAATAAATATAAAAGTTAAAATAAGATAACATAATTTTTAGTTGGTTCGATTTAAATTAGAACCTACGTTCACCCTTAACTGAGGTCAAACAAAACACCACTAACAAAAGGTTATAATTTGAGATTTTGTTTCTTATGATTTACTTCCAGCTTACTAACTTTTGTGTGTTCAATTAAAACCCAGGCTTTTGTGAGCTCAACCCCAATTCAATTTTTTACGAGATCAAACCAAACTTGGGCTTTCACAAATACCAGGCCACCCAACCCAAGAGAAAAAAAATATAGTAAAATAAAAAATTTTTGATAAATTTTGACTTCTTATACTTTTTGATTAATGGAACAAGGTACAATGAGCTTAAATTTAAGAAGATAAATGAGAATTTGAAAGATTAGACGTGCAAGACTTAGCTAAAAAACTTTGACGAATTGAGAAGGAGAAGTTGCAGTTGTTGCCAGTAAAATTTACACCAGTAGAATATGGAGTAGTACTTTGTTGAAATCTCAAAGATTGATTCACATTCATCAATTATTTCATTTATAATGGTTAAAATTTTAATCATAGTCGTAAGAAAGTGTAGAAAGTTATTTGAAAAGTTACAGCCAAATAGCTTAAAAACATGTTAAAATAATTTTTTGAAATATCTAATACAATGGCTAAATAATTAGCTTTATACGGGATGAACGAGGGCCATTGGATTCGATCAAAGATGATATAGACCGTCATATCTAATGCTGAATAAGAGGATGAGTTATGGATGGTCCAATCAAGATGGATTTCATCTGGGCCATTTGATCATGTTGGATGAGATCTAGATCATTTGATTTAACATCGGTAAAATCAGGATTAGATTTGGACCATAGGATTCAAACAGGAGAGATCTGTGCCACTAGATTAAGAATATATTATTTTAAGGGCTAAAATAAAGGTAGTCATTCAATAAAGTTGAATGACATCATAACCATCAAATGGATCAATTTATAGTAGATGAAGCAGTAATCATCTAATCAACTTATCAAATGGACGATTGGATCTATTAAAATCAATGTTTAAAGATGAAGGCGATCTCTATTATGCTATCATGAAAATGTGCAATTAATTGGTGCTAAGTGTTGTCAATTTTAGATGTAGATGGGCACAAGGAATTTTAGTCCCACTTTATAGGGAATGATATGTATTTGGAATTTATAAATATTCATGCAAAGGTATTATGCATAGCCAAAATGAGGCTAGCTCCCATCTTGTGTGCTCAAGAATTCATCCCCTAGGCATACTCTAAACATACAAATTTATATGGGTCGACCCATATGTATGAGTTTGAGTGTTGTCTGGCTTGATCCAATGCCTTACCCATCTGATTCAGGAATCGTTGAATCTTACTGAACACTCCAAGGTGTTTTCAAAACCAGTAATTCATCATCTTTTAAGGTGCATGACTTGTTTATTAAAAACTATACCTGATTCATACTAAATAAATCTATTAGAATAACATGCTAAACATTTAAGGCTTAACTTATCAAACACAAGGATAACCTAACAATTGTTAGAATTATATCGTATATTCTTATATAATTTATTTTTGCTAATGTCATAAGTTATGCCGCTTCTTTCACCTTTCTTTCATGTAACCCATAAGATAAAATTCTTTGCTGATTAATTTTTTAATTTAACTTTATTTAACTCTTATAACTATATCAATTCTCAAGTGAGCATTTTACGAGATTAACAAATGACTTATCATGTTTAATTGAGCATACACCATCTTATTAATTAATGAATAGTCATACAAAGAAAAAGATGTCTCTAGTTACTTCAGTTATGCTTTTAATTTCTCTATATCCACTATACCATCTTAAAAAGACAAATCAAGTATAGCATCTATATTAAAAGGATCTTTAATCTCATATTAATCTTCATCTCTAATTATCTTTAGATTATCACTTAATTCAAAAATTTTTTAATTAAGAGTATTTTCTTTTAGTGAATTATCTTTTGGATCTATTGTATGAGGGGATTAAGATTTTAATATCATCTCTATAAACACTTGCATTTATTGGGTTAATAAAACTACATGTGCCTCCAAGCTTGAATGTCGCATAAATAGCATGGTCACATCAACTGAAGTCTTAATCTCTTGATTCTCTATTATGCCTTGCTCTTCAACTACTTTCTTCTTAGCTCTTATCATTTGCATCAAATTGAAGTACTCAGATATAAAAAATAATATAATTTATTTATGAGGTATTCTCACTTCGAGCTTTAAATAACTCTAACAAAATTAAAGGGTAGAAATGGCAAGCTAAGAAAGAAAAATAGAAAAGAGTTTTTATCAAGTGTAAAAATTTCTATGAAGATAAAATGGTTTCATTCACCTTTGTTACCTATTTATATAGAGTTTTAATTATAATATTTTGTTACATAATATATATTATTTTAATTTATAAATTAAACATGAGGTTTTGACCAAAAATCACAAAATTTACAAAATTCACATTGCAAAGGCTTATCTACGTGCATGTGGATAACAACACCGCAAGCACTATTCATACATGTAGGCTATTTCAATGCACAAACTTTACCTACCACATGGATAGATTGAGTGCTATAATGCACACACACATGTGGTGGTCTTATGCACTTATCGCGCCTTGGTTTTCAACTTGCACACACAATGTACACTCTTTCACATCCATTGCGAGCCTCCATACGTTACATTCTCTCTTTCTTATGCCATTTGATTATTTGTCATTTTATCTCTTTTCTTAATTTATTTCTCAATTTTTGAATTTCTTGATGCTCTAATGCATCTATAACTAAACTCTTAATCACTTATTCTGCATGCAAGCACAAGGAGGGAGGCATGGGCTAACCTTTTTTCATCAATAATTATGATATAGACTTGACTCTTTTTTGGTGCATGTAGAGGGAGGCATAAGATGTCCTTCCCTCATCTAGATTTCATCTCCTTCATATTGTAATCTCAAATTTATTCAAGTTAAAAATTAGATCTATCTTCCTCATCATAATCTCTTTCCCCTTGTCTAATTATTGGATTTCCATCACACCCTTTGTCAAATTTTGGTATCATATGTATTATTGTCACTACAAAAATTAAAAAATTATGTAGATAATGTTTGATATAATATGATTGATATGCACTACCATGATTATACTTAGTCAAACTAAGTTATGTTTAGTAAGTAAGCATCTTAACAAAGTTATCACTATCACTCTTAATGACTAATGTGTTGCACTCATTAACAATTAATTTTGTTTTCATTACCACTAACATAATTAATTTTTCATATGAATTTAAGCCTCTTGAATTTTCTAAATCAATCTACTTGACTTTATTCCCCATGAGACTCAACTAATTTCAGATCCTGATTGACCTAAGTCTATTCCTCTTAAGTTTGAACCAAATGAGCTACTAAAAAAAGAACTACTTAAGTTTGTATTATCACTATAAGTTTTTTTTATCTCTAATGTTAGTTCCATTATTAAGCATAAACATTTCATTACCATGTATGCAGTTTTCAATAATTTTGATTTTATTTTACATAAAGCATCTAATCTAACTTTCAAAATAAAAAATATTTATTTATTGAGGTAAATAGAGGCCATCATTTTTATTTGTAGGTTCATTGAACAAAAGATACACTTTGTTGGTGTATTGAGCTTTCATGTGATTAGATCACTTAATGAGTTAGGTAAATGATTTACATAATTAGATTGTCTAAACTTCTATGCAATTGACCATATGATATCCAAATTATAAAGAAAAATCTATAGATATTGATGCTACACATAATGAAGGTACAAATGGAGTATAACATGATTAGGAAAAGTTTGTCTTGGTGAGTTGGAATGATACAAGATAGGCTACATTAAGAGGCTAAAGACCCATGCTTAGTTGTGTTATATTACATGAAATCTATAAATCAAATCTATGTTATATGGAAAGTTGTAATCTTAATAGGTTTTTCTTAAAAAACCCTTGAATATAATTGGTAAGAGATATGATTTATTTTTCACCAATTTTGCCAAGATTAAATGCTATATGGAAGATAGTTTCTATGGATACATGTAATGAAATCCCTAGATTTTGCTAAGAAATATACTATGCATGCTTGAGATATCTTGATTTAACCATGATGACCTTAAATTTCAACTTGAACACCATGGCATGATGAGAATATATAACCATGAGACCTTGACTAGGAAATTGATTAATCATCTTTGTGCAATTGGACCTAGACTAGACCATGAACATTAGGATAAAACTTGAAAACATAGTCAAACCTTAAGAACTTGTTATAGCTAAGCATTTCTTTTTCTTAATTATGCTTGAGAATTTTGTAACATGACATGGTTAAGCCATATGATGCTATGTTTGAACCTTATAAGAACCCCAAATAAAAATGTTTAGTGAGAGCTAGATTTGGACCTTATGAGGACCACATATGAAGCCTTAGGTTTAGTGAGAGCTTAGTTAGAATCTTATAAGGACTCTAACATAAAGTCTAAGGTTTAGTGAGAGTTTAGTTTGAAGTTTATTAGAACCTAAATGAAGTCTAAGGTTGAGTGGGAGCATGGTTTGAATGTAATGAGGATTGCAAATAAAGTTAGGGTTGAATGAAAGCACAATTTTAACCTTATAAGGAACTTAGATGAAGTTTAGGTTTGAGTGAGAGCTTTATTTGGACCTTATAAAGAATAATAAATAAGATGTTTAAGGTTTAAATGAAATCCTAAAGTACCTCAAATAATATATTTAGGATTTAGCTCAAATCCTAAGATACTTCAGATAAGACATTTAGAGTTTAGATGATAAATATGACATTTATGATTTAGAGGAAACTCTAATATACCTTAGATAAGGAACTAAGATTAGAATATAAAAACTTGGTGAGTCTTTGGGATTTCTGTTGATAATTCCTTGGATTAGTGATCTCTCAATTAAACCCTAGATAATGATTAATTATGATAAAGAGTTTAATTTTAGCTTTAGAATTAACATTAAGCCTGACCAAGGAGCTAGTTGTTATTGTGATAGCTAAATCTGATGCATTGCATGGATTATTGAGTAAGACCATGATTGACCTCATTTAGTCTTTTATGTTATAAGTTGACACCATAAATGATAGTCTTTGAGATGTATTTGGCTCAAAAGAGACTTTTACGAAATATAGTTAAGGTTTGCTAACAAGACATAAGAGTTACTGATAGAATTCATGTGAATCAAAGTTTAAGAGATTGATTATGACATGAGTATTATGTCTAAGGGTTAAAGCCAAGGTTTTGGATTGAAGTTGAAGCTCAAGTAGTAACCCATATAGGCTAACAGTTATTAGATAAGATCCTAAATAAGGATAAAGACAAAGATTATTAACATGTATAATATTTAGACATAGTAGAGTTCCTCAAATAATAGAGTTAAAGTTTAAAGAAAACCCTAGAATACCATAGATGATAGATAAATAATATTAAATACCTATTTAGGATTTGAGAAAAGGGATTACTCCTATAGTTAATATTAATGTATTAGATTGATATCAATATTCAAATAAGATGATCTTGTTGAAGATAAGAATGTAGATATACTATTCCTAGGTTTTGAACCCTTAAGCCAGCGATGAGCACAGCTTAGAAGAGAGTGTTAGATATTCTGATTAAAAGCTTATGTGATTAGAATAGCTTAGAAGAGAGTTTTAGATTTCATAGTTAATAACTTATATAATTAGCACAACTTAGAAAAGAGTGCTAGAGTTTTTAATCAAAGGCTTATATGATTAGCATAGCTCAAGGAAGAGTGTTAGATTTCCTTATTAGAAGGTCACATGATTCACATAGCTTGAAAGGATGAATTAAATTACAAAACCATATACTTTTATTATGATATAAGAGGGCCAAACCTTGTCTCAAATCTCATTAGCTTGGAAGGAGTATCAAAATGCTAGTAGGACACTGAGCATCCAAGTAGTTGTATCATAAGCTCATGTAGTAGTTAGCTTAGTATTTTGACATACATCTATATGATATCATGGATCACGATATTGATTATACTCTATTTTTATAGATTTGACATATATCGTGTCACTACTTATTTATTCTTATAAATTTACTTGAGGATCCTCCATTGAGCTATTGCTCACTCCCTATTATTTTTACATGCAAGTTTGGGGAGATAGTAGTTACGTAAGAGCTAGTGTTTGGGGCTTTCATCTTGATCATCTAGTGTTTATTAGTTTTATTTGCATATCTATTTTAATGTTAGTGATATTATTTTCTTGTGACTTTGATATTGTAATTCTTTTATTATTATACTTTGATATTTATGTTTTTTATATTTTTTTTATTATGGACTTGGATATGGATATTCTGATCTATGATATTATTTGAGCATGTTGTTATATATGGTTTCATTTACAAGTTTGTTTTGGTACCATATACATGTTAATATATATTGGTGATTTACCTTAACCAAGGGTGAATCAATTCCCAAATCAAGTGGGTGGTAAAAGGACATGGCTCATTATAGGCTACACACTATAAGCATGATGATCAATTGGGAGATCAAAACTTTCAATTTTTATATCAAGTCTTGGTTGTAAAAAGGTGACTATCCAAGTGTATTGACTAGTGTATAGATTTTTTAAACTTGGAGAATTCAAAGAAAAAAAAGTTTTACAAAAAAATTAGGTGTGAAAAAGAAAGAGAGGGTTCTAACTATGATTTCCTTTAGATGGGATTGACTATACCTATAACTTGATTAAGTGGTATTCAACCAACGATGACACAAGAGTCTACTTCTTTCCTCAAAAAAAATCCTTTGGCTTAGCCATTTGTTACCCAAAATCCTTACCTCTGTTAAAGGAGACCAAAAGCTTTACCTTTAAGATGCCTTATAGCTCTTATTAGTTTCTTAAGCCTCGTTTAACATGACAAAAACTCTTTTATGTTATTTGGAAGATCTTTTAAGCTAAACAAGACATTGATGATGAAGAAGAAGAGAAGTAGAAAAGGAAATAAAAAAGAAGAACAAAACTAAGAAGAAGAAGAAGAAATTATGACAGTAATACTTATAGTAGTAATAGAAGAGGAAGAAAAGAAGAAGACATAAGTTAGTGAGCTTATAAAATCTTGACTAAAGAGGGGTGTGAATATTAGGTAAATCTCAAGAGAGGAATTGATGGATAAGGAGTGATTCATGGTAACCTTCTAAGTGGAGAGTTATATCAATGAATTACCCCCACATTAGTTTTTGAAAGTTTGATTTTAGTATTTATGTGAGATTTCATGATCTTAAGATGTCAAGTTACTTTCCTTAATTAAACATACTGAGTTTGGAGTAGTTTTGAGATAGTGACCATGTAAGAAAATATCCATTAAATAAGAACAAACTTGATTTGATTTGGACAATACCTCACCAAGAAGGTTAAAATATGATATTTAGTATAATATATTAGATCTCATGAAAACTCTATAGTTAAATATGCTTGGTTTGGATTAGTATTATGATGGATGACCAAGGAGGAAGGCCCTTTGAGAAATATTAATAAGGAGCATCTTTTGAGAGTAAAAACTTATTTTATTAGGTAATCTAAAAGAATATCATCTCAACAGAGTGAGGCTAGGATGTCATAATTTGGTATCAAAGCTTACCCCTCTACTAGTTTGATGTGGATAAATGATGAACAAAATAAAAAGTGGTTGACTTATAATGCTTAAAGGGGGTAGAAAGTGGATATGATTGATGTCCCAAGAGAGAGGAATCAATGAGCAAAGAGCAACTCTTATATAAAACTTCTAAGAGTGAGGAAATGATCTTATTTTATATATATAATAACATAGTTTTAAAATATTGAGAGCCTTTTGAGGGCAAAATCCACTTGGGATAGGATGGATAAAACTAAATGATAATACTTCGACATAATGAAACCAAGAGATCATGCATTGCCATATGCAATGCTTTTTTGGTCTTGACTGATTACTCTATAATGTTGATAGAAGCTTAGCTATTACAAACTATGATCTTTAGTTTGCCAATTTTTTTTGGCTTCATATTATTTATAAGATTGGCTTTTGATTAACATCATTATGGAAAGCAACCAATCCTTACATAACATGGATGTTAAGAATTACCAAAAGAATAAGATAACATCATAGCACTCAAATATGTATGACAAGTACACTAATGGTATGGATGAAGAGGGCACCCAAAGAAGTTTGGGCATCTTTAGGTCTCACCTAGATGACAAGAAGTTAAGGTGCACAAATGAGCTAACAGGTGTGATTTAAGATTATTACAATATCTCTAGCAAGACTATCAACTAAATTCTTTCTTTCATATATGGCATAAATGTTATCCTCTTTATTGCAAGAAGGTTATTATTCCTATGCATTATGACTGCAATCAATTTCTTAGAAGAGTAGTTATCTTCTTCAATAATCAAATCCAAAATCACACCTACTCAATGTGGACCTAATTTAACAAACCAAAATGCAAGAGACTTTGAGTTAGACCCTATTTAACAATGCTTTAAGCAGTATTATAAGAAGCACCATCAACCTTAACAGTTCAAGTTGGGTGAAATAGTATTATGCACTACAATGTCAAGAGTAGGTAAGTTTGGCTAAAACTAGATTGATACCTTTATCTTCAACGCATTTATCAAGCTCAACTCATAAAAGTACATATCACACATGATGAGATGCCACCTCACACATGTATGGAGATAATATGCATAGGTTTCATACCTGACTTTGTATATATGCAATTGTTCTAAGATTATCTATCATATGGCATAATCTCATGCTAGATATCTAAGTCTACATAATTGACCCATTCTTTCATGGTAGGAGCAGTCTAATTATAAAACATTGCTTAATCTTTTTATCAATAATGCATAACATAACATAATATTGGGACTAATTGAAGCATAGATCAATATGGAGGGCACAAAAAAATCATTTCAACAAAGAATAATAATAAAACCATTTTCTATCACTTTCTAGAACTTTTTCATAATTATAACATCATAACAAGACAAAAAAGCACTATAACCAACATATATGTACATAAAATTATAAAGCATAAGTATATATATATATATCCCATATTATTTTAAAAGATATAGTATACCACATTTCATTATGTCCCATCATATAGACCAATTTTTCTCAAATGATTTTCACGTACCACTTGGTCCTCTTCTCTAGTGCATCGATAACATATCCTATAATATAAATAAGAAATGAACTTTATAAAGCCCAATGGGTAAATTTTTATCATAAAAATATTTTTCATTTCAATGAAATGTAGTAGAAGGGTAATCCTATAGTAGTAAAAGATTAATAATAAAAATCATAATGTTTGTAAAGTAAGAACTTAAAACAAATAACTAGTGTATATGAGGTAATTATGTAATGCATACCACAAAGATATGTGAATTTAATTACCATTATTCAAGCATATAAACTTATGCATAATTCATTATTTTATGCAATAGTAATATGTTTACCTTATACTCCTTAGTCATTTTTTATAATATTTTTCATTTTCTCATTTTTTATATTAAAGGGCCATGTGTTTTTATATAATAATTATACCATTTCATAATTATATCCCATCCTATCATATCATGAACTTTACCCATAAGCATATACCAATCACAGTCAGTTAGCAATATATCATAGTATAAACCTATAGTGCACACCTCATAGAGCCTTACATTGTAGTGATAATGATGATCATTTCATATCTTTACATAATTAAGACTAATGCTCATACAAGTCTACACCATAGTGCGAGCAATGTACTTATAAAGTTTTGCATAGTTGAAGACTTTTTCTTATGTAGCTCTGCACCATGGTGTTAGCAACAATCATATCATATCTCTGCAAAGTCAAAGGTCTATGATAGTAAGGCACCACCACAATGATAATGACAATCATATCATATCTTTGCCTAGTCAAAGACTTGTGCTCATATATCTATAGTTAGAAATTATCATATTATATCTTTGCATAGTCAGAGATCTATGTCTATATAACTCTACATTGTAACTAATGATGATCATAGAGGCCATATAATATGCATGTATGTATGTATGTATGTATGTATGTGTATATATCAGCTATGAAATAATATCATAGAGAAAATTATACTTTTATCTATCATAGAATCAAAAAAGCATATATGATACTATATTAAATCATGACTCTATATCCACTCTAGTGTCTTGGTTCTTCCTAAAATTTGTATTACTTTTTTATGCATATAAGATTCAACACTATATCTACATATTATATTCTTCTATATTGAATTACAAATTAAGAGAGATGATAGATTCAAAATTTTGTCCAAATGCTAATTAGTAGTGTATTTGCTAATAATATATATAGGTCTACGATGCATCACCACTAAAAATCAAGATATTGGAATTAAACTTTTCAATTGATTCATAACTTTTGAACACACACAATATATAATCAAAACCTTTAACTTGCAAAAAGCATATTGAATTTGTCAATTATATTATTGCTAGAGTCTCATTCATATGGACCATGTTAAGTTGGGAAGCCATAGGCATTATTACAACTCAATCAATTAGAGAATCCGGCAACTAACATTAAAAACTTTTCATATTGATAGAGTATTCATAGATGGTACTACCAAACATGTACAAGCTCTCTCAATTAGCAAATCAAATTTGATGAGGATTTAGTGTTAGTTTTGATGAGGAGTAAACACTACAAATGGGAGATGAATTATGATTTCAATAAAGTATTAAGAAATCAAATTTTAATAAAACTCTAAATTTTTTTAATTAATTAAAAAAACAATTACAATAATCTAAACTAAATGAAATAAGAACAAAACAACAAATGAGTGAAAGATTATTCAAAAGATTTTTTAAGTAGTTTGACTAACTTATGCCTACATCCACCACTAATTATCATGATTTGACTTTTACTAATCCACTTCTTTTCATTATAGCTAGTAGAAGTTAGCCAATTAAAAATAATGGTGCTCAAAGGATACACCAAAAATGTCATAATAATTTTAACTAATATAATGGCTATAGCTCTTACACATGAAAACATACAAAGGCTTTACACCTTTAAGCCTTTAAACAAAGTGTGGCACCAAACTAAATGAGTATATGATATTATCATATGATCTAAACAAAAAAATGAACTAAAATGAGAGATGTATTGTAGTAATTAAGCAAGTCCTCTAGCCAAAAGGAAGGAGGTTCACTTTAAGCTACTTTTCTTAACTTAAAATTTTGCAATGTGTATCATTAGCTTTTTCTTTTTAAAATTCATTTCTATTTATATTAATGAGAATTCTAAAGGTGATTATAACACTTTCAATCGCTAATTAGCTTTTAAAAGATGTTTAAAATAGTTTATGTCTTTGGGTTAATGTTTGTATTAATACGTTGTATCTATTATATTAGAATAATAATTAATCTATATGCATGGCATCTCATTCTGAGCCTTTAATAATAAATATTATTTTAGAGTCATAACACTATAATTGAAGTGTAAGAATGGTAAAGAACTAAAGAAGAAATAAAAAGAAGAAGATAGTTTTACTTAAAAGATAAAATGTCTCTCAAAAGATATAATTCTTTCTTAAAGAATCCCATTTTCTTATGAATGGATACAATCTTTTTCTCCAATGATTTAATTACTTCATTCATCTTTCTTCTCCTCTTTTATAGGGATATTGATATAATATTTTATAAAAAAATACATATTATTTCAATGCTCACAAGTTTCATGAGCTTTGACTAAGAAAATTATTATTCCAAAAATATATGTGACAAGAGCCCATCTGTGCACACACTATTGCATGCAAGTAGATGCCCATATGCTACTATTTACAAGCATTGATGGCACCTAACTTGTGCATGTAAATTTTGTGTGATGGTGTGGTCATTGTGCATGAACGTGACACATGTGCACAGTGGGTGTACACACTGTACCACATGCTAAACATGTGCACATGAACATTTTGCACATGCCAAATCATCCAATGCATATGCACTATGGCTTTTGTTCATGATCGTATGATCTACCCATATGCAAAAAGCTTTTGCATGCAAATGCAAGTGTGGCACCACAGGTGCCACTTGACATTTCTATTATTTTGTCTATTGGATTTGTTTTCAATTATATATTTCTTGATTATTAAATGAACTTATAATTAATCACTTGATCATAAGTCCTTTCTTTTTGTAATTTAAGTTTCATCAAATCTTCTTTTTCAAAGATAAAGAGATTCTTTGTATGATAAAATTTTATTATTTTCTTGAGTTATTTTGAGAGTTTGAGACTTACATTAGTCCTAACAACTAATTCATTTGACTTGGTTACAACTAACATATAATTTTGGCAGTTATTTACTAGCCTTTAAACTTAGTTCATACACTTGTTAATGCTCATTTATTTTGTGTTAGAAGAAAGTGCTACTCGTCTTTTAAAAACTAATATCATTGTGCTCGTCAATAATAGATGGAAACTAGATGCTATATTAATAGATTTCTTAATATAATTTGGCAGATATCTGAGGTATTACTTTATAAATGACCTTATTAGTATAGTCTTTAGCAATGACAAACATCATTCTTTATTATTTTTTTATCTTCATTTTAAATTTTTTATGGATCCATCCCAAGGAATAAGGTTTTGGATGTAGCATAGTCTTTATTTTCACAAGAATTTTTAATAATAAATTCTTTTTTCTTCTAGTGTCAAATAGTACTAATAAGCTCTATTTTCACTTAAATTTAGATAGTGAAGAGTTCTTTTTGTTTTTCTTCATAAGATATCTCCTTTAAACTTATTATAAGAGATAAGCTTTCATCAACTTAAAAATAAGATTTCAAATATCTTTTCAATCTCAATTGTAATAAATATTATCTTTCTTAAACTTTTTGAAAAATATTTTAAGATATAATTTCTAATATTTTGTTATATGAATCATGTCTTCTAGCAGTGATCACAATACTTCTATATTTTATAGATAAGAGCTTAGTAGTCATTGTTGTAACATATTTTGTTAAAAAATACTATTCCATTTTTAGCTGATTTTCAAACTAGTACTCAAACTTTATAGTATTTAGCTATTCTATTTTTATTCATTTTGTATTGATTCTCCTATTTAATAGTATTATAATTTTATTAGCTTATTTTAAAAATTGAAAAAGAAAATAATTAATTTATTGATAATATATAATACAGATATATAATATACTTTGATAATATTTTGCATCTTGTTGATAAGTATTCCTTAACTCGTAGTCTATCATTAGAATTCTATGGTATACTTTTTTATTGTTTGTCCTTGCCCATATTATAAGTTATGCCACTTCTTTCACCTTTCTTCCATGTAACCCATGAGATAAAAAAAAAATTAATTAATTTTTTAGATTTGTTTCATGTCACTTCTATAATAATACTAGTTCTTAACTGAGTATTTTATTATGTTAATACATGACTCATCATTTTTAATTGAGCAAATATCACGTTATTAGTTGATGAATAATCATATAGAGAAAAATATCCCTAATTTCTCCAACTATGCATCTAATTTTTCTACATCCACTATACTATCATAAATAGACAAATCAAGCATAGTCGATTCTTGCATATCAAATAGATGAGATTGATGATGTGATCCTCATTCCATCCTCATCTTTAATTATCCTTAAATTATCACTTAATCAAAAGTTCTTGTAGTTAATAATATTTTCTTTTAATGGATTATTTGTTGGATCTATTGTAAAAAAATATTGAGATTTTAACACCATGTCTATTAATACTTATATTTATTAGTTAATAAAGTTACCTAAGCCTCCAGGTTTAATGGTGGTATAATCGATGTCATTGTGTTGACTACGACCTCCTCAACCTCTTTATCCCTTTCATGGCTTTCTCTTCACCTACTTCATTCTTAGTTCCTATCTTTAGCATCAAATTGAAGTATTATGATACCAAAGTATATGATCCATCAGTGAGACAATTTGCTCCAAGCCCTAAATAATGTATCTTATTTTTTTATCACAATAGTAAAATTGAAGCATAAGAATGACAAAGAATGTAAGAAAAAAGAGAATTTTTGCTTAAAAGATGGAATTTCTACCAAAATATATAATTCTTTCTCCAAGGAGCTCTTTTTCTTTTCAAAGGATACAATTTGTTCCTCTAAGGATTAAATTGTTTCACTCATCTTTCTTTATCCTTATTATAGAGATTTTGATATAATATTTTATTATAAAATATATATATTATTTAATTTTATATAAGTTTTATGAGCATTTGATTAAGAATATTATTATCAAAAAAATTCATGCACCATAATTATTCACATGCACAAAATAGCATCCCAATCTCACACTTATTCCATGTAGCATAGTAGGTCTATTTATTTTGTTCATGGCAGTAAGTGGAGCCACCTCACACACATATGATGTATGTCATAGTGGGTGTATGCACTACGATACGTGCACTACGATCCCGCACATCAGTGAATGTCTTATGTGTAGACGAGCTTCTGTGCAACCATGTGATCTATTTGTTTTGACTGATGCAATGAGCTTTTGTATGCATATGCATGCATAGTTAGCACCACATCGTGTCACTCAATGTTTTGTATCATTTTATCTTTTCTCTCAATTTGGATTTCTTCATGATTGAATGAACTTATAATCGATCTTTTAATCTAAAAACATTAGATTTAGATCATCCTAATGATGTGATGATATGATCAATTCAAATCAATTATTAATGATTTATTATATGAGTATAAGAAATGTTTTTGTATTCTATGATGCAAATTCTTAATATTTTACTCAAGTTCTAAAACCATTGTGTTAGATAATCACAAAGATTATATAAGTGAATTATAGTTTTCTTCTATTATTTAAATAGATCATACAAGTGTAATAATAGATAATCAAACACATGTAATAAGATTATTATAGTAATAGAAAGCTTTGTATCAATTTCTATCTTAAGTCCTTTATAAGAATGGAATCATATAAGTGTAATACCTTGATCACTATTGAACATAAATAGAGATGATAAATATTGAGTTTTATCATATAATGATTGTACTTATATGATATAGATATCGTATTCGTACGACATGATGAAATCATTTTTATCACAAGGTTTAAATTTTATCTATGACGTAAAATGGATCGTATAGATATGATATTTTACTTTGCATTATAAGTTGTAGCAAATATGAACATCACATACTGAGCTTGGACATCATATAAAGACTAATGGTTGTGCTACTGAGCCTCAATATAATTTAAACATATGGTCATACCAACATTATATATTAATCATACATGTTTGACTACAATTAAACTTATTTATAAGACACATTGTAAGATGAAATGAATTGCATACTCACATGAAAAAAAACTTCGTAGTCATACGATGATTATGAATACTCAACTCTCAGATAACAAACAACACATGTATAAGGTCATTGCCTTATATAATCAAGTTTGCATGTTACTACTCTATGTCCAAAATAGAATCACATTTATATGATGAACCTATTATACTTATATAATGTCATGACAAACTTCAAATTTAGTTATTATTATAAGATTAAACATATATCATACAAGTATGATATTAACTATCATATCATATGATTATAAGAAAATGAGAAATAATGCTTGTTTTAAAACTTGATTTTATTAATTTAAAGTTTGAGTTGAATTTAAATCAATTTATATTAATGTTACCATGCTAATGTAATTCTTGAAAGTTTATAACTCACAAATATTGATTTGTTAAAGGAATGCATGCATGAGTTATAAGTAGATAACCACTTTACAAAGAACTTTTCTTTGTAGTTCTATGTTTTGTAAGTTAAGCTATTCATGAGCAAAGTCTTCAAACATTTTCTAACTTTAAATGAATGAACATTACCCTAAACAACAACCACTACTTTCATTATCTAAATTTGCATATGCACAAAACATGAAATATCTATTAAAAACCAAAAGCTTAGTTTTGTGATTAACCTTAAAGTACAACATTTGGTTCATCCCTTTGTATTAATCATGGACACTCCACTTTTATTTGCTTTATAGATTTGTATATAGCTATTGAGAGTTTAGATATGTTACGTAATATGAATATTTTAACTAATAGTTTGATTTGATTTCAAAATTATCAATATGTTGAATTAGAACAAGTGGGCATAGACAAGAAATTCACCTAAAAAAAGGTTATTGTCAAGGAGAACCAAAAAAAAGTTTCACTTCCCTTACCCAAACTATTGAAAAGAGAAATTTTTTTGATCTTTTTTATTAAGTCTCTATGATGAGATTGTACCTTAAATTTTTGCCATTCTAAGATATTATATATATATATATATATATATATATATATATATATATATATATGTATATAATAGTAATTGAAATTTTAGTATTAATAGGAATAATAAAATAAACAATAAATTCATTCTAATAAAGTTCATGAAATTTGGATCCAAATACCAATCTTTCTTCATACACTTCCATTGATCCCCATAACATATCATTTGCTCATGTCATTGAAACATTATCATATATGATATGCAATATAAAAGTCCTAACGTCATATTAGATATTTTTCTTTCATTTTCCTCTTTCTTATTTTCATCTTCTATGTTCTAACATACTCATAAAAATCAAGTGCAACACATATATGTTCATATCTAATTATCAATGCATATCAAAAAAACTTATGTTTTTCATATATCATACTATATTAGAACAGAAATAGGTAATATAAAGATGTCATGTCATATGTTCATGTTAATAAATTTTTTAAAGATAAAAAATAATATAATACTTGCATCATATTTATTTTTAGGATTTTTTCAATAGTCATTTCCTTTTAGTTTAATTCTATCAATATATATTCACTTTTTTCTTCATAACATATTTCATATTTCTCATTTTGTTCAATTACAAAACACAACATTTCAACAATCACGAACAACTCAGATGTATCATATATTTGGGATGATATATTATATTATATCAATGTGCTTCATTCCTAGCTCTCTATGTTACCACCTATCAAGTTGGCAATGATACATCTAGGCATGACATAACTTATGTAAGCTCAACATACAAAACATCTTGTGATGTTGGATCCCCAAAACCCCACATATTCTTTGTTTTTTGCATACAAATGAATACAAAACTCCATGAACACAATTTTTGAATCTATAAATCAACTACCATTCTGTTTTCCTACTATGAAAATATCTAATATTGTACTAAACATTTGCTATCAATTATTTTCTTTCTATATAAATATTATGTGTAATAGAGCATTTTCATTATCAACCTAACAATTCTTTTACACAACCATACTACCTTTTAAGCTCTACTTGGCATCTCTTTTATAAGCATAATGTTTCATAAAATGTATTCCAATATATGATTAAATAGTACAGACTTCTGAAATATATTTTTTTCAAAAATTAGTGGGAAGAATATTTTAAAACTATTTATTTCGAAGATTTGTTTTACATTCAAAAGTTAAATGTTTAACAATTCAAAAGTTAAATGTTGGGCAAATTGGACGAGAACCCTCATTCAATTAAGATAGGTAAGAAAATATGAATTAGATAGTATAGAGCAATCATCACATGTTTAACAAATCCCTGCTTGATAATCAAATCCATTCCTATTTTAACTCTTTAAAATAAACCTTCGAATCCAACAAATCCACATCAAAGATGTTTAAAACAGCCAAAGTTTACGGATGCTGTCTCGTGGAAAAGACCACAAGCTAAAGTTTCTGGATCACAACCGAATTGGCGAGGCCAGCTTGCTCAATGGTCTGAGCCACATCGGTAAGTTCTTTGGGTGGGAAACCCACCGTCTGCAGCCTGTAGTCGCCTGCGGCCCCGGGCCTCGACGCGTCGATGAATGATCTGATATCCCCCACGGTGTGGTGCAAATTGAACCGCGAAACCATGCGAGTGCCATCGGCCAACCTCAGCTGGATCGAGGTCGAGGGCAAGGACCCGTCCACCGAAAGACCAGCGAAAGGCGTCGGCGCGAAGGTCGACGGGGGAGGTGCCGAACTGGGTGAAGCAGTGGCGGAGGATCCTTCCCCTAGAGTTCTTCCGACGCCTTGAAATGGGGTGAGACGCTTCACGGGTTCCTGCAAAAGTAAAACCGCCTTGGGCATATCTCTTAACAAAGATGACGAGGTATACAAGGAAGAGGTTGAGAATTGGCACCGACCGGGCAATTTTCATCTCTCCTTACGAGGTTGACATGAACAGCCGATCTTCTATCGTGGGGTTCAAGTTCCTTAGGGCACTCCGACCTTCTAATGCTCTGCAAAAGAAAATATATGTAAATTAATGAGAAGGGGTTGATAGAAGGCGCGAAGTATAAGGATAATACTTCTCATAAGATGCTATTAAACCATTTTAGAATCTAACATGACGTAATGGCTTCTATCAATCACATCAACCAAAGAGCAAGAAAATACCACGGCTCCACTATATTTTCTTACACAAAGTTCCTATAAAAAACTTTAGAAATCGTGCAGATTGACACGTCAACATAACTCCTTTGAATGAACATTTGCTCTTACCTATAAAGAATGAGATGGGCCTGTGAACAATTTCTAAAAAGCCCTAAACATAACAACGACCAAAAAAGGCATCTAAAGAAAATTTGAATTTAAATTGAACCCAGTTCTTCAACAAATATTAAATAAAACCTTATAGCAAAATCGAGGCCAAAAGATCTTCAATCACTTTGTAAGAGATTGCATCTTCACTTAGGTGATATTGTAAATATTATAAACCACATCTTATAAAAAAACTGACCTTTGCAGCAACTCATATTACCATACGCCATGCTAGCTCCTAAACATCTCTGCATAATCTACAGAAGCATATAACTTCTATCCCTATCAAGGTGAAACCAACATGCAGAATGCCATATCTTATAATCATGGTTCATATTCACCATGTTTGTCATGTTGCATTGCTAACAATGACAGATTTACTGTAATTTTTCAGCATAAAATAAGCAAAAGCATATTCAACTCCCAATAGAATTTGCAAGAATGGAAGCGGATGAACTATAACAAACCTGAGACAGGAGACTTTGGAAAGACCACTGCAATTGTTCTTCTCTTTATAGATGGAAAATATACACTATTGTTACTGCAACTCGCTTGATCTCATCAAAATTTTCTCAGTATGGGCGTCTATATTGAGTTTGACTCCTATATATTATTACTACTGAGTTTGCTGCTATTACAGCTACCCACAAGAGGTTGAATTTGAGTATGAATCTGCATTGCTAAACCTTTTTGTTCCGTATAGGAGGGAATGCAATTACAGATTGTGTGACAAATTTTGCTTTGTATAATGAATTTTTGTGAGACTAGGGCATGCCTCTTCCCAAGCAGTTGATTTCACTTTTGTTGTATGATCAGTTGTCTCGGCCACACAATCCAGAAAACACAGCGTTTAGTTTACAACATAATACGTGCAGCATCGTACCAACATAGAATTTATCAATTTTACTTTGTATAATAAATTTCTGTGAGACGGGGGTGTGCCCCTTCAATCGTTGATTTTACTTTTATTGCATGATCAGGCATATGAACCTCCATGAAATATTATTAATATAGGCCTTCGCCACACTTTTCAAAAAACAAAGATTAGTTTGTGTAGTACCATAGCATAAGCTAATCAATATGATAATAGCCACAAGAGATGGACCTATGCTGCTGATAACAAAATTTAGTGTGCAATATCCAGTAACCTGAGGTATTTGTGAGTATTATTGTTGCATCCTTTCCAACAACTGTAAGCCCTAGTATGTCATGGAATGAGAAACAGAGATTACTTCCTATGGCTTGGTATGTTTCCAAGTTAGCCTGACGTTTATTCCAATTTCAGCAAGGTACAGTTCCTTGATGGCGCAAATTTCCTACTTTTGTGTCCGTTTCTAGCAATTTCTACAAATAAAACTTAAATGCCCAAATCACTGCATTGTTAGGTGTACTTGAAACTTCAACAAGTATGTTTTCTAAATCTTTTGTTTGAAATTTCCAAAGTTCATTGAACCCTAGTTTCCAAACTATTCAAGTTTGTTTGCAACTACGGCAAATTGATTTGAATTTTATAATTCATCTAAAAGTTCATTTACTTGTTGAATTGTTCTATGATTCGTTCCTATAAAAATTTGCAAGGGAAGTACCTTAAGGTAGACAGCGATAGATAATCGCAGCAGCACAGCATGTCACATAAAACTAGGCCTCAATAGCTAGTATAGCAATACCAATATCCGTTCATAACAATTGGGCAGAATAGCATAAATTATATGGGGGAAGTACTTTGTTTGGGCTCTAGCGCAGACAGCAAGAAAAAGCACAACAATACTAACCTGAAACCTTGAAAAAAGATGAGACTACAATACTAACAATAAAATAATTCTAAAATTGCAGAAGTACAAAACGTAACTTAATGTAATAGACAAAAATGTTAAGGTTGAAGATCAATGCACAGTCATTAAAGACCCCACAAATTATGAAGATCCCTATGGTCATGAGGAGCAGAGTTGATCTGGAGCTCATGGTGTATGAACACGAACAGAATGAGGCAAAGCATTCATGCCGTGGCACAAGCTTTCAAATAAAATATGAGTAGGTATTATCATCATCCCTTCGAGCCCATATAAGAGTGAATCTAAGGTGAATACAAGTGCAAATGCTCCAAGGAGAAGAGGTCATGGGCCATGGTGATAATCAATGTTGCATTCAGTGATCCTCACTTAGCTCTGGCTCTCAGAATCCATCTAACTTTTTCATTTAATTGCACTGTAAGAACCAGAACATTGAAAAAAAATTTACCCTCCATGATGGGCAAGAAGGCTTTGGTGCCATTTTTTCAAGATCTCTCTCATTAAGCTACAGAATTATAACCGAGAAAAGTAAAAGCCCTCGATATCAAACAGTTAGCTCCCTATACTGCATGAAGCTGATCTCCAACAATATACCGCTTATGGAAGTAACAAGTAAAATAAAGATATCTGTTTCAAATTTGTTAGCAACGTATCCACTGACAATCAAATGCCTACATTTTGAGAATGACAATCAAATGCTTAGATTTTGAGAACGACAACCAAATGCTTTGATTTTGAGGATGTACATGATGTGAAACTAATCATAGTAGACAGCAAAGTAATGCCAAAGTCGAGGGATTGTGTTTTCAGTGACATCAACCATACCAGTTCTAAATGTAGAACAAAGCATGCAAACCATGGATCCATAGTTCACAAAGAAAATTTCTTAATGTGAAGAAAAAGATGGAGATCCACCAAACCAGCAACAAGGGTTAACTACCATTCTTTCGATCTACAAAATCATCATATCTGGGCAGATTAATTAAGATTTTCCTTGCATGTCACGAAAGCGTTATTAAACAAATGAAAAGTTTAACAGTTGTACAAGTTTCTTAACAGAAATAGCACTCTCTAAATTTTTGAATAATGGTTAGAAAACCTTTGAGGGACAGCTTTTTACAAAGCTTGAAACTCATACTTTAACAGCAAGCAGAGGTATGATGGATACCAATTAAGGAGGGGAAGCTTAAGCTATCTGATTTTGGAGCTGCTTTGGGCGATTAGCCATAACTTTCTTACACCCATGCTGTAACTTTTGTGCAGAATCTACCAAACATCTATTCTTTCATTAGACCAATATTAAAAGAATATTTTTTAAACGGTTGACTATATATTTTCTCATTTACACTCATCTTGTATCCTCCCTTCCAGCATTACCTTTTTCACTGCTGATCATACCATCTCCATGGAGAAAGAGTATCTTCAGCTTTCTAATCCATGCAATTTTGAATGAGCGAAATAGCAAACGATTGTTTAAAGAGTTGAATACTTTATGACAGATCATGCTTGTTTAGATCAAGGAAAATACCATTACCATTCCTTAATAATGTCACCTACTAATTTGTCACGCCTGCAGTGTTTCTAGTTGCTCCATATGTCCTAAGCTCCTTGATTTATTGCACATACTTTGCATTATTTGCATGATTTGATTACACTTGTTTGCTCTTCACATCTTGTGATCTTTCGTCTTTTGGAGAGTTTTTGTTAGCTATTTGAGAATCTTTTGTATGATCTGGCATATATCCCTCATTTTTTCTTGTGTTAAATTTTATAAGCACCTTTTTGAGAGGCTGAGCTTTGTTCATTGATCCCCCATTTTTATACTTTTTCTTATAGTGTCTTATAGTGAGTAATATGTATGAAACCATCTCGACCGTTCTTCAAAAAAAGACTATCACTCAAACCTCACAAACCTATTGAAAAGTAAGTCAAATCCAATATTTGTATAAAAGCTATGTTTATCCATGGATGTGGAAAATAAGGCTCTGGTCACTTAGTGAAAGATTTAGTTAATTTCATTCTTTACCTAGAATCATATCACCATAATACCCAATCAACGGATAATTAGTAGCAATACTTCTAGCCTCAAAAAGTATCATCATTCTAAACATTAGTAGTTGACTTATGCATTCCCCCCGCAATATTCCAAGAAAAAACTACAGATACGTATAAGAAACATGGATCCCTCACACTGAATAGTATACGAAGTACTATTTTTCTTTTATACTCCTTAGTTCTTCCTACCATTAACAACGACCAAGAAAAATGAATATAATGATTCAAATTTCAAGAGACATACAACTCATGATCCCTTAGCTTCCAAAATACTAATCGAAAGTGATATGAAAGATATTAACTCTTGAAAAAAAAATTAAGATATCATCAATAAATAATAACACAGTGATTCCCAAAAAAGTGCCTATGTATCAAATCCACAAACATTGTCATTATATTAATTAAGCCAAATAGAATTATAAAAAATTAATAATACATATATGTAAATCAAAAAACAGTCTTTTGAATGTCTTCAATATTAATCTTTAAATGGATGTTTTTAGATTTATCGTAAATCAATCTTTGAAAACAAAATAATACTTTCCAAAAGGTTGAATTAATCAAACATTCCAAGTTAAAAGAAATTTATTCTTACTAGTAGTTTTGTTCAATTCTCAATAATTAATACATATCCTAAAACTAACATTTTTCTATATTACATACAGAATTTTATTTTCCATCTTCACTAACTAGATCAAAAGAAATATTTTACATAGTAATTCCCATAGTTGAGTTTTTTTGTTCACAAAATTTTGTAATGCATAAATATGCAAAGGAATCCCAAATCCTAATAGTTCACTCAAAAAAAATATAAATTATACCTCCTCAACCTTAGATTGTTTAACTTCTATAAAATTAAACTAGCTCACATCCCTTTCATATAAGCTTAAAAGCTTGCATTATTGGTATCACAAGTACTATGTTACCTTCCCAAAACATATCATTATCATAAGGACTTCCATTGAAATATTCTTTTCTAAAGAATCTATAATAACACAAGTGTCAATAGCCAATTCATTCCATGTAGCATATCAAACTTTACAAAAAATCATGACACTTCGTAACAAGCAATTTAACCTCAATCACAACTCTCCCTTCACATAATTATGGTTATCTTAAGCTTATGGATAGCATAACTGATAAAGAATCATTTAACATATGTAGATCAAAGAAAAACTAATCCAATATTTTTCTAATATAAATAAATGTAATGCTCCAAATTGAAATATAACATATGTTGGTAATACATGTGATGCAAATGTACCAATGATCACATCTTGAGATTCATCAAGGTTCATACACACATTGCTGTATTCTATGATCTCCGTCCTAAGAAGGTTTCTCCTATCTACAAGATGTCACAACTATAGTACAAGTTTGACCTATTGAAATAAAAACACTTAAGGTCAACTCCTAGACATATGCCCAATTCCACCAATAAGAATAACAACAAATTCTTTCAACCATACACTTAACCCAATGCCGTTCATCACATTAAGGACACTATAGTCTAATATCAAACCTAAAATAAAATAATACTCCAATTAATACTAGAAATAGATTTCTAAGAAGTTCTATCATGTGGTGAAACATGATTGTTCCATTTTCAAGCATCCCTACTAACTTTCATAGCCAACACATTTTGCTTCACCATATGAGTAGTTTCAACCAACTCCAAAAAATTCCTTTGTCAAGGAATAAGTGAATGCCTCATTGCATCTTGTGCTCCCTTTCTTGAACCAATAATAATTATGTTCTTTAGTCACTACATCTCTAGTGTACGTGTAAGCAAAGCTACAAATCACTTTTCGTATTTTGACACCTAGTTCCTAATCCCTAATCTCCATTCATCTTGAAACTTCTCTCTTACAAAGACTATCACATACAAATCTCTAAAAGGTTCCACAAATGACTCCCACGTAATACCATTGAAAAACAAATGTCATTGATTTTCCCACCAATGATCAACTACATCCTTCAAAACTAGATGTGTTAAATCCATATGCTTATCAGCAAAAAAAACCATGACATTATAGATCTCCTCCATTTGATCAAATTTTCTACTACCATTGGATTTATGCATTTAGTAAAATATTTTTGGGTTAAACTTCTAAAATAACTCTACTATACCAAATTAGAGCTCAATACTCTAACCAACAATTGCAAAACTACACAATCCTCACATGGCCTAAGTGAAGGTTAAAAACGTTTGTATCATTTGATCATTAGGTATATCATGTTCATTCTTACTTTTGGCCCTCATTTTGAAAGCTAGTCTCAAAATGGCTATTAGAATCTATGCTTTCTATTACCACAAAACAATATATCATGAATAAAATAGACACAAAGTAATGTTCATTCCCTTCTAAGATAATCTACCAACAATCTTTTCTTTGAAAGTCATCACCTAAAAGACCAAACATTGATCTAATGACACCATGCCATGCCCCATCCCACTCACCAAGTATTAACAATGAAATTCAATACACCAAAAACGGCAATACTAAGTATGCTCTAAAATAGACTTGTAACACAAGTAGAATACCTTAATTTACTTTTCATGCTTGACATCAAAAGGTATAATAATCACATTTATTTTTTATATAAAATAAAGCTTCTAAGACATTTTATAATTAGGCATCAAAGAATTAAAACCTTAATCTAAACATTTTCTCAATCTCTTTCTTAACATATTTCTTGTATAATACATAAAAATATTAAACAATAATATGCCATACCTACAAAAAATGATACAAATGTCAAAACTCCCATTATCACATGTTTTATATACAACTTCTAGTCTCTATTATAGGCTCTAAATTTCTCAATAGATTATAAACTATGTTTTCCTTTCTAAGCTAAATAGAGATGAGTTTCAATAAAATTATCCTTTATTTTAAATCCATATTCAAGTAAAAAATATATTAAAAAATTAATAACCTGTTTTATCTTAATATTTTTCATAAAATTCAATTAGAAGAATTTTAAGATCATATATTAACAAAATATTAGCAAATTTAAGATCATTCTAGGGATTTTTGAATAGAGATATTAACCAACAAGCAATGTGCCTACTAGCATACCACAACTCACAAGGTTTCATTTTTTCTCATCAAATCAACCTTTCTATTTTCATTATATTGTAGTTTATTTATACAAGTATAAAAACTAAACTTAAATCAAAAGTGAAATAATAAAACATCCCTCCTAAATAAAAAAAAAATATAAAATAAAAATATACAAAAATAATAAAAAAAACATAAATATCTTATATTTGGATCCATTATAACTCATAATAAATCTAAAAAAATCATTAAACTAAAAAAAAAACTAACTAAAATCCACTAAAACAAAAACAATCATTATTTTGATGTAGTATGCCCATATTAGTACACCAACAAGAAAAGTTTTATCATATAGAATTATACTTAAAATGAAATTTCATCAAACTCGGTATCAACCTCTATAAATCCCTCAAGCAATCAAGATTTTAGGTGATCTGATAACATGAAAGGTCTGGCAAGTCAACTATCTATATACTCTACCTAACTCATCTAGTGGTCTCTCCATACAACAGCTTAAAAACATCCAACTGAATACATCTATTATTTCTCAATCTTATGAATAAAACTAGTGGTCTAAATATATCATAATATGTAGATATATTTTTTATATTAGAAGTTAAATTAATCACATTATATAAAATAAAATCAAAATTGCTAAAAAATTCGAAATAAAGGGCAAAGAAAATTATAAAAGCAAAAAAATTTAGATAGATTCATCTTTTGATGGCTTGATTATTTCAAGCTCAAATAAATCATGCTTAAAAGGCTCACATTCAGAAACTAGTTTCATTTCAAATAGAATAGGCATTGATAAATTTCAAAAAGTTCTACAAGTTTATATCTCTTATTAGGTGACATTAGTGGTAAATATAAATATGACAGAAATAAAATAACATACTAATCATTTGAAATAATAGTAATAACTTTGCTATGATACACTTATTAAAAAATCTAAATATGACCAAGCATATTATAATCTTGGAATGATATATTAATTATACACTAAATATTAATTAAACAATTTTCATAATAAATAAGAACATAACACAATTAAGTATTTTAATTTAAATTTTATTATTAAAAATAATTAAATATGATCTAAGATATAAAATAAGATAAATATTTATATATTCAACAAACCTAGATAACACAAGATTAATCAAATAATCTTCATAAATATAAATTGTAAAACTTTTTGAGAATGATCACAAAAAAACCATACCCACATGGATATTTGAAAAAAAATAAGATAACATAATCCATAAATGAGATATATAATACTAAAGTTTTTCTATAGGTATCCGTATAATAAATCTCAAATAATTATAAAATATTTGTCACAATAAAAGTATAAGGTCTGAAATTTAAGATCAACTCAAGAATAATAAGCCTTTGTGAGATAAGAATGAAAAACCAATTTAATAATATAATTTCAAGAATATAAATTTAAATCTAAACTTTTAAAAATATATCTCATGTAACAAAAACGGTAGCATACAGGGTGGTATGATGTTTTTAATAGGTGGAAATCTGGCTAAAAATCAAATAAAAAAAGCTATTGGAAAGCGCTTCACAACGTTATTCCCAAACTAATTTTAAATAAGATGATTTAGTTCACTATTGCAAGTCCGATTTCATCAAGCCAACTAGTTTGGCACTAGCAGTTTGACATGGGCCACACACGTGCACTGAATGTGCCAATTTGGGATGCTAGTGACTTGGTTCGTTCATGTTGCACAAATCAAGATTAGGGTTACTTGATTCATCTCTTCAATAAGGAAAGGTAATGGGCAACTTAAGCATTTGTGCCAAGACAATTAAAAAGTGAACTCGACAGTGGAGGTAGTTCAAGAGTTAATAGCAAAGGATGCAAGGGCAAAAGCACGCACAAGGTATCAATGGCAGAGCATGCAAGTTATAGGGGCACTCACGATGGTGTGGAGGCAATTGCAAAGCAAGAGAGCAGAATCAGAGACAATAGCTAGGTGCAGCATGTTGTAGCAAAGGGCAAGAGATAGAGACACACAAATTAAGACAATTTTTTAACTCGACAATAATTTGCCTAAGATTTGCTGGGCGATGTTGGCCTAAGGCTTGTAAATCGAGGAGAGAAACTTTGTGAATTGTAAAGGATCGTAATTGTGGTTGGAACACCGTGAAGGATGCTATAATACGAAATTGACAGAGAATGAGAGAATGAATGGATCTCTTATAGATGAATCTCAATCTTTGATACAAAGGACTACTTCCTTTTGTATTGACAAAATTTCCTACTTAATCAACAAAGAATGTGTTCTACTAACAACAAAGCTCATAAGGCTTCATTTTTCTCATCAAATCAACATTTCTATTTTTATTCTATTGAAGTTTATTTACATAAATATAAAGACAAATTCCAACAAAAAATAAAATGATAAAAATACTCCCTTCTAAACAAAGAAAATAAAAAAAATGTGCAAAAATCATAACAATACTATAAAAGTTTTATATATGACTAACTACAATTCATAATAAACTAAAAAAAAACTAAATAGTATTTCATTAAATTAATTCAAATCATTATCTTGATGAGGTCTATCCTACATCAATATATATATATGCTCTTCTTCTTTGAGTGTGTTGGTAATGAAAACTAGTTTCATTCACCCTTTGTATATACCATGTAAGCTTTATAAAGGAGTTAAATAATATTTTGATGTTGATGTAACCTCTATTATTTATAATAATATTTCATTGTTATCTTCAAATATAATATTTATTGACATTATATAAAACCTCAATTATTAACGTAAAAAAGAATTATTAATGTCAATAAACATTATTGTCTAAAACTTTCATTCTTCTTTTATTGAAACTTTTAATTGACAAGATCTCTAACGAGACTCCCTAAAGCAAAATAATTCATATCCCAAAACTCATAATAAATAATATAGGTGACAAAATCTCCTTTTAAATAAGTAGATGTATTAAGGGTTCCAAATTGTAACCCCTTGTATAACTATTGCAAAGTCTCTATTTGGTTCAATCCTTAAATCTTTATTATACACATTTGAGAAAAAGGGTACCAATACTTTAAGTTGAAGTTCTATTGTTATTAAGCCTAACATCTACGTCCCCATCAAAGGTTTAAATCATTTGTTAAATCTCTTGATTTTGAATGGGTCTAGAAACAATTGAATTAGGGATTTTCTAAGATTTTGCAAAACTTAACTAGTTCCATCTAATTACCTTATTGGAAGCTATTTGGGAAGACAATAGATTGGTTTCAATCAAACTAGTTTGCTCATCTTGGTTTGGTATATTTTTTAATATTTGGATTAAAGAAAATTTCAAAACCATGGAGTGAATCGAAAACTTGCAATAAAAAACTTGACCGTTTAATCTTTTTAACTGGGAGAATGTGTTATTCATTCCACGATTTTAAATTTTTTCTTTAATTTGTTGAATAACAAAGTTGTAGTATGCACTATATTTTGATAAAAGTCAATTGTTTCAAGGCTTTTAGATTAAGTATATATGAATAAACTTATATTTTAATAAATAAGCTTTTAAATATTCTTCCATATGAAGATTGACGGTTTGTTCTTGAACATCAGCCATAATTGTTTTTTTCATTTTTTTCATTGCACTTTTGAAGTCAAAAGTTGCCATGTTAAAAATATTTTTTTTGACATAAGGGATTGTCCTTTTATTTAATTCTCCATCATTTAAGGAGAATTCAATTAATTCTAAATTTTCAAATTTCTTGGTTAACCTTTTAGAGGAGGATGAGATTATTGTGGTTAACCTTTCACTTTTAGCCTTTGTAGCTTAGTTCCATATATAATTATGATGCTACTCAACTGTCAATGATTTACTAGGGCCTAAGACACTCCAAGGCTTTAGTGCCTTACACAACTTAATGTCGATCCATTACATCACTAGCATTATTGAGAGCTAACAGGGGTTTCCCATCCCCTTAACAATGCATTACTGGTTCATTAGATCTAAGGCCAATCAAAATAGAACATGAAGATAAAGTTTATAATTGAATATTATCATAATAAACATTATTAACAAACTTACAAAATACTCTCACAAATCTTACAATGGAATAAATAGAATGTGAAGAAAAAACGCTTCTCTCACCAACATAGTTAGAAATTACAATAACAATGAAATATTATTATAACAAAACAAAGATTAAAACAATATTAAAATACTTACATAAGACTCACAAAGTTTATAAATAGCATAGATAGGGGGTGAAGAACTTCCCTCAGCAACACATTCAAGATTTATAAGAACACCAAAGAAAAAAGAATATATTTTTTTAACCCAGCATCCCCTCTCTAATCTTCTCTATTCGTAATCAGCATTCAAGTTTCAAACATCATTGTTTGATTCCCTCCACTTATTTCAATGGTACACCATTATTGGTCATATCTAGTCCTCTAGTTTAAATTAATATTGTCCAATCCCCTCCCCACTCATTATGGTAATGCACCATTATTGATTCCTATAGACATTTTTATCATTATTAATGCCACAAGTTCATTGTTGGTGCTTTTTGTAGATGATAACTACTCAGATGGTATTATTCCTAGCTTTCATATTATTTATTCTTTGCATTTATCCTTTTTAGTTTCCATTGTAGTGATCATTATATCAAGATAATCCTTTATTCTTGGATTTCATTGAAGTTCTAGATTAGTCATGCTATGCGTTTCAAATCCAAATTGGCATTCAAGAAACAAATGCATGAATTGCCCCTCATCTACAAAACTCTTTTCATTTCTCTAAGAGAGAATCTTTGACTATTTTGAAGAGATTATTACCAAATTCCTTTCTATTTTTCAAAATAATTTTCTCAATATGGTTTTCTTTTTAGCGTACCCTGCTTTACTTCACCATTTTAGTATATCACCTCATAAGACAATTTGTTTAAATCAACTTAGTCACATTCAACCATCCATAACCAAATCCATGAAAGTTGGCATCTAGTAAAAAAAAGTGAGAAGAACATCATCTGATCATTAGGCTTGTATTATAGACCTTATCAATCTTGGGGCTTGATTCAAGTCAATAATTATAACAATTTTATATTTCTTTGAATAATTTTGCTAATTTTGGCTCAAATTTACTTCACTAATCATAAAACCAATAAAGGATTTCTTTTTCTATTACTTCTAATATTATGACTATTAACCATAAATGCTTTCTTTTGGGATTTTTTGAAATACATCACATTGTTCATTGTTTTTATATAATTTTAATAATTGAAAGATATTTCAATATTGCTATAAGTGATCCTTTTTCATTAAAAGGATTCACCCCACATGCACAACGATAAAGGAGTCAATTTATCATAATCTTGTTGAATAATATCAATAATTTCAGTTTTGTCAAATTCCACCACTTTCATTTCTCATAAAAAGACTTCATTGGTTGTCCTATATTTCTTTGATTTGTAAGGATATGCAAAATTTCTAATATATTTCTTTGATGCCCTATAAGTTATTTCCCATTTCATAGTGATTAGTTGAAAAGAATTTTCTTCCTTACAAAGTCTTGAGAAGATGATTCGCCCTATTTCACATATACTATGCCATAAAGATAACATTGAAGTCAGCTTTATTAGCAAAATTCTTTAGTAAGAAAAACAAGCATGGAATTAGAATCCCCCTTTATATATTCAATATCAAAATCAAATACAAACAATTGCAATCGCTAACCAACAAATATTTGTTTGAAGATGATATTCTTCACATCTTTTTCGATAATGGATTTGATAGCAATACAGTCAATGTAAAGTAAAAATTGTTTATTAAGCTAGTCATCTTAAATTGTTTCCGTTTTAAAATTTTGCCAAAGAAAACTTTAATTCAATTGTTGCAAAAAATGGCACATATCAACCCTATCATTCCTTTAAGGATTATTAGACATTGGATTGCAACCAATAGTTGACATCATTTGTTCATCCCCTTTGCTTCCTTAAGCTAAAAGTTCTTCAAAATGTTGTCACCTTTCAATTATAATAAATTAATTCCTCTTCATGACTTTAGTAAATATCTTTTGTATTTTCTTTCATAGGGTAGCATTATGTTTGCTGTTTCCAACTGTTTTGGCTCTCACTGTTTTACAAGCAAATCAATATGATGCTTAGAAAGGGTTTTGTGGCAAATCTTTGACATGAAAGGTGTAATATTCTGATCACTGGTCTTTCACAGTATGAATTTCTATTTTATTTTGATCACCTTGTGCATGTTTATGTAACTTGCAAGTCAAAATTAGCAAGATTTTTCCGTGGGAGCTTTAATTGATATTATTGTATTTGGTTTTCCTTCATATGTTTATGCAACACTGCAAGTGAAAATCGGTGATATTCATATATCCTATTCAAGAAGATCTATTGAATGTAATCCTCTTATACAGTAAACCAATAAACTTTATTATGGGATTATTAGTCTAGTAGAGCTACTACTTTTCTTGAAAAAGACCTTGTTATCTATTTGCCCAAGTTTTAACTATTTTACTTGTCTTTTTTGGGCTAGGGGAGAGGTAGTTTTTTGGTTTTTGTTTAAGATTGTTGAAGGCTAACAATACTAGTATACAAATGATTATACCGTTGTTTCTTAATAGAATCATGTAACATGGCATGAATCCTAGTGCCTTTAACTATAACAAGTTGGTTAATTCAATTATACTTTAAAATGTGCCAAGGTTTGCTCATATAATTACAATATTTAGTCTTCAGCCTTATTAACCAAATTCCTTTCAAAAATCAGCAATCCAGTTAACCAAGTATTAGTGTATTAACCTGGTTGTTTAAGCTGTGTAAGGTTGATATAACACATTTGCATGGGTGGTATCTCTCAAAAATCAATGTCACATAATCTTCATTATCTATGCATTTTTCCTATTTTCTTTGTCTACTTCCTCTAGAACTATTCCACAAGCATTGCTTGCTTCTCCTTTTGGCTTCTCTTGTTGTTTCCCATTGGACTCCTGCTTGGTTTTTCTTGCTGTTTCTGGTAGACTAGAGGGTAATGGAGCATTCAAAATTGTTTAAAGCCCATATTAGAAAATCCATATATTTTAATGGCTTACATAGGTAGATTCATTTAGTTGAAGAGATCACATGAACTATCTATTTAATCCCACTTAGAGTTCATTTAATTGAATGAAATTAAAAATCCTACTAGAAGTCCATTCAACAATAAGCAATTCAAACAAATGGGATCAATCAACTTTATTAAATAGTACTACATGATCAACCCACTCATGTCCTTGAAGCAAGCATCTTCAACTACGAGCAGTAAAATGACAGCAAGGAGTTCATGATGATTTCAATAAGAGCTTTCAAATCTTTACTTGCCTTTTTAGCTTTGTATAATGGTTTGGAGAACATATTAGCATAAAAAAGAAGGAATTTGAGAAACTATAAAATGAGCTCAATTTTTGGTTTAGGATGCACATCAGGATCAAACTTATGGTTCTTTGTTTATTAGTGTTATCACACTAAGTCCCAGGACAGCTACCCAACACTATTATTCCGCCGACTGTCACTGCATCGCCAATGCCAACTATCGGCCACTCTAGTTTGCCACCAACCACCGCCGTTAGTTGCCATTGGCCCATATCCATTTGAATTTATTTATGATAACACTTTAATTAAGGGGGCTCATAGGATTAATGGAAAATACAATTCATTTAGCACCCTTTGTGGTTAATAACAATAATCGCACGAAGTTAAAATAGTATTTTATTATTTTACTAAAACTAAATGAATTTAAATAGACTTTAAGTGGTTTCAATAATCTTATGAAAGTTTATCTATCTAAATTTATATCTATTTAACTTTATTTTAAGATAGGACTTTAGTTGAGTGGGTTCATTAGATTAATTAGACACTCAGCTTAACAACCTTATGCTAGAGAATTGCATAGTATGCTTCCATTCATGAGAGGCACTTCTTTCATAGGTATAGTCTACCTTCCCACACACGGCTTCACTTTCTACAAGACTCTGGAGCCTTTTTATTCAGACTCTTAGGCCATTAAGAGAGAATTTTTTCCAATTTATACAATCTTGCAGTTGTGGATAAGGTTCATCTATAATTATTCTACAATGTTCAATGCTCCTGGTTGTTTTCTTTTGTTATTTCTTGCAAAATCTTTGTTTTTTGAATTTACATTTACAATTTAAGTTAGGCTTTTAGTCTCATACTTCAACATTCAGCTAAAATATGTAATTGTTGAATAGAATATATGTTGACAAAGGTTTGACAAATAATGTAAGCTTCTTGTTCAATAAATTTAGTATTTCAATTGATTTAACTAGGTTCAAGCAACCTCATGTTTAGCTTGAGTTGAGCTCTCTCAGCATAATAAGCTAAGTTAGCAGCATACACAGGCTAATCAGGTTTAATCTGAACAAAGCTCACATAATAACCCTATATGATATCAAATATGAGCCAAATATGAACCATCATCATTTTCAAGAATTCAAACTCGGACACATACTTATTTGTTCATGAACAGCTTATTTACACATTTTTAAAGCAAGGTAGACCTAAGCACGTCAAAACTAGAGTTAGCATCATAGGTTTGAATTCAGTTGTCTCTAGAGGGAAGGTGTGCTCTACAAAGGGAGTGTTTGACATCCAATCCTACATCACTAAGTCTTCAACTAATGGCACGAAGAAAACATCTGTACTAATTAATAAAATTACCAATTCCGAGAATTGAAGCATATCACAAAGTCCTTCAACTACTTGAATCAAGAAAAACTTAGGAATAAACAGTTAAGCTATTAATCGTGAACAGAACTTATTAATTTGAGTTTTCAATTGCAATTCCTAAACCAAATCTAGCGAAGCAATGAGAAAAAACACTTCAATAACTTCAGTTCAACATTCGGGTGTTATAATAGACAAAAATCTATAAGTTTTCAGTAAAAGTACAATTTTAGGCACAACTAGCTTAAATTAAGAAATGGCTAACAAGAAAATTAGAATAGTATAGCTTTCTTATACAGAAAGTGGATATTTATATGACTACTAGTTTTGTATGATATCATTCTTTTGTACACAATATCATTCTTGTTACATTGTCATGATAGAAAATATGGAACAAACAGCTAAACAATCAATCATGAACAAAACATATTGACTTGAGATTTCAATTGCAACTCATAAACCAAATCTAGCAATGAAATGAGAAAAACACTTGAATAACTACAGTTCAACATTCAAAGATGTCATAACCAAACTTCTATAAGTTTTCAGTAAAAATACAATTTTATACATAATGAGTTACAATTAAGAAACACTACCAAGCACCACTTCAGAAAAAATGGCTAACAAAAAAATTAGAACATTATAGATTACTCATACTGAAGGTACATATCTATATGACTCACTTCTTTGCTACACTGTACAATCCTTTTGTACACAATATCATGCTTTTTACATTGTCATGATAGAACTTGTTTAAACTTGAAAATGGGATTAATAATACGCTCCAACATGTATCATGAAATTTGGCAGAAATTAATTTGTTGAAACATTTACTCTTGCTATGCTACTTTTCCATATTCTATGAGAATATATAGTTAACAATATTTCTCGTTTCACATGATTTCATAAGAAAAATTGTTCTAACAAGACGCCTCATTTCTCTGGAGTGTAAAGTTACACGATTCATAGTAGCAATAAGTCATAAACATTCAGAAAGTAAATGGGCTTTTGATGCAAATAATTTGTAGGTTACAAAAACAAGCTGCAGTTGATAACACACAAAAAATCAAATACGGTTACCACAGAAATAAATGAGAGCTTTTTTAAACATTCCAAAGCACGTCAAACAAGAGAAGATATTATGGAATTGGTGCAACAACTTCATGGCATATTCTGCATGCCTGTGCAAACACTTTCAACAAGAAAATGATAACTGATCTCCAGTTTGCACTAATTGCTAATCAATCATATAGGCAAACGTTGGCTATAGTTGAACTGAAAATCCAAGTGAAATGCAAAAGGACTATGCATGAAGGAAGAAATCTCAGAGCTGTCTAAGAGTAACATAGAATTCAAAAAATACCTCTAAAAAAGGTCCATTTGCGAGATCGTCAAATCTTCTCAAAGGACCCTCGTCAACAGTAAAACCATTCCTCCAAAAGTGAATATCATGAACAATGTTTTCAGGTGGCTGAGCAGCAGAGGGTACTGTTTCCCCTGAAAGTACTCTTCCAGTGCCAGTAAAACTCCTTGAGCCCGCAGATGGCTCTCGCACAAATGGTCCTTGTATGGCTCCCATTTGTCTAGCTTGCTCAAATATTGCATCCACATTGTTGTTGGCTCTGGTAGGATCTTGGACAAGCATTCCACTGTAAACAACTACACAATTAGCAGCTGATATTGGTGAACTCGACGGTTCAACAGACCTTCATCGACAATAATCAAAAACGAACCAGCTCTCAAAAATCTCATAAAAAAAGGGAACAATTTTAAACAGAAACCCGAAGGAACAGACCCACCTTTTTTCGCCACCGGTATAGTACTCCTGCGGCTCATCGGAATCGCTGTCAGATTCTTGAACAGAAGACCTCCGGTTGAGATCGGCTAAAGTGCGGATGGCAGGACCGGTTCCCGAAGTCCTGCTTGCAGGCTTCTTGTCCCCCGAACTGCTCATTGTTGTTGACTGTTGGAGCAAGGGCGAGCGGGGTTGAGAATGAAAGGGCTCCGCAGCGGAAGCGGCAAGTGGGATAGGCGGATCTTCGGCTACGGATTCAGTTTGACGCTGCTCCTGCTGATGTTGGACATAAACTCCGTCGGCGCTATTCTCGAAGTAGGAGAGAAGAGCGGTTTCAATGAGCCAATTGTGGCTCTCAAGAAAGAAGAGGGCTTCCTCGCGAGTGCAAGAAGTGATCCCGCAGAAAGAATCCACGAGATCTTCTAATTTCCGGTCGACGTTCAGCTCCATCTCCGCCCTATTAGCTTCTGTCGTCTCGCTTTCGTCCTAAATTTGTCTACAGTTGTTTATTAAAGAAAATAATGAATTTTTTTGGACCGTTGACGGACTTTCGCTCTTTCGTCCGTACATCAAGGATCACACGGTTAACGATTTATATGGATTTAGAGAGATTTTTTAAGTCACGATGAATGTCTTTAAATAAATAAGTTTAAAACCAAACAAATTTGTTATATATGTGTATTTGTGTGTGTATATATATATATATATATACACACATACACATATGAATAATGAAATTCATTGATAAAACAAAGGGTGTTATTTAATGATTAGAATAATACGAGATCAAATTTATGTCTTTATATCAAGAACTTTAAAAATGATTTATGTTTATAGAAAATTTCATTATCTACATAAGCCTACATAGATTTTAGAATTATAATAATATGTTTTCATATAGTATAAAAAAATGATACTTAATATTTTTAGGTAATGAAAATTTCATAAAAAAATAACTTAATATAGAGTTAACAAGCTACGTCTTTGATTTGAAGGTTTAAAAATATTATTTTTTAAGCTTATTGTAAAGCTTTTTATTTAAAATTATTTTTAATAAAAAAAATTAAAATTAGATAAAAAATGATAGTTATCATTTTTTTGATGACTTATCATCAAAAAAAGTAATGATATTTTGATATTCAATTATCATGAAATGATTTATAGAATTATTTATAATAATTTATTATTTATGTCTACATAAAGATTAAAAGATTGTTTATTAAATTTATTTCTTATTTTAGTATGTAATTAAGTTGTTTTTTGTTCTTTTTTTTCATAAGAAATATCTAATACTTAAATTCATGTATAATCCTTAATTTCTTAAACAAAATATAACTTCGTTATCATATTTTAAAAAATATACCTATGAATTGGAAGGAAGATCAAATATCAACTATAGGATATAAATCTAATGAAAGATGAGTAAATGTGACATTCTTATCCTTTCATCATAAATTTAAAATCTAGATTTTCAATCCTGAAATAACTCTCTAAGTATTTTATCTATCATTTATATAGTAGATAAGATACATGAGAATTCTATCCATTTTAAATCTAAAATATAAAATATTAATATAATTAATATAGTTTAACATCATACATATATAATATATCTATAAAATCATAAAAATAGTTTGTAGTTATTATAAAGGATTTTTAATATGATAATAAAACTTTCATTTTATTTATATGTTATTTCTTCTCTATGTTGCAACCCTTAGTACACTTGAAATATTAATATTAATAAATAGGCCAAGTCATAATCATGAACTTAGGAGATTAAATCTAACACAATTATTATATTTAAAATAATATAATATTTGGGCCATGTTATTTACAAGATTTTTTATCAAGATTAAATATGACATCCCAATTTTATGTTTAAATAAAATCTAATGTTACAAAAATTTTCAACCTATCGTTTTAAAATAAAACCCATAATTCAAAATATTTTTTCTACTTTAAATGCTCTTAATACGAAATCTAAATAAAGTATTATTATAGAGAAATCAATCCATGTTAAGTTTTAATATCAACTAAATAAATAAAATATAAAAGAAATCGCATCTCTTATAACTTAAAATTCAAAGGTTTTACATTTGAACCTTATAAGCTTTAAAAGAAATATTCTTTCTTGATAATAATAAGCTCTATAAGTGTCTTACTTATGATCAAAAATGTCTACCTAATGTATTATCAATTATTTTTAAGAGTGATGAACAAAAAAGAAATCAAATTTGCTTTGAATGAATGAATCTTTGGATCAATAAGCCTAAATACTTATAGGTATGAACAAGATATCATACTCTGCCTAACAATACCTTCTAATATCACTATAATAATTCTATGAGTAAGAAAATCAGAGTCTTAATGTAGCTAAAGAATACTAACCACCTAACCAGACGAAGAATGATGATTAGGGTTAACTCTTAATTAAATATAAATCAACTGTACTTAATTTAACTACTAAATATTTTAAATTTCATGAACTAAAAAGATAATCTCCCCTAAAACTATCTATTTTACTAAATTTATACAACATTATTTTATAATAATAATAAACAACTTATAATCTTGAACAGAAATAAAATATCTTAACACTACCATACATCAAACTCATCCAAATTACTAATCATAAATTAGAGTAGTTAATACCATAAAATCTTCAAAAAAAATTAGATACAAAATATATTAAAATAAACATCATAGTATATATTATCCAAAAATATATTACTTTCATGCTGAGGGACATAACTCATACATCATTAAGTTTTCATCTTAATGAGATACAAGTAATTTCTTACAATACAAATGGAAGGGTGAGCATAATAAGTTTAATAGCTAATTAATAATTAAAATTAAACAATTAAAATAATATAAATGAAATAGAGTGGAACTTGATCCCAAATATTTTATCAACATGCATGACATCTAATAAATAATCATATTTCTACAATACTCTAGAAGTATAACAACATTTTATTGATGTATATGCACGTCACGTAATAACACTTCATTCTTATTTTCATCTTATCTATCAAACATAATTTATTTTAATATACCTTTATATTTATTTATAAAGTTTTTATTCATTTTCAAAACATAATTATTTAAAAAATTATTTATTTTCTAAATTTTATCTATTTCAAATTATATGAGCTCTATTTTCTTAATTGGCTCTTATTCTCAAGATCCTCGTCTTATCCTCATGGCATCTCATAATATCAATTATTAGGTCATATAATAAGCAATGGTTATCATATCACACTGTAAGTTACATATATATATAAATCTTCATAGATAACCACTCAATCATATAGCAAATGATGATTATTAGATCACACAGCAATCGATAGATCCTAGTCACATAGTAGACAACTTTAATCATAAAGTTAGATGTCAATGGTACTAAATATTACTATATCATACAATAAATAATAATCACTAAATCACATAGCAAGCCACACTAAAAGATATGGCCATACGTAAAAAACATCCTTAACATTACTTTACTTTTATTTTTCATAGAACCTTAAGCTCAAAAGTCTTAACTTTCTTTCACTTCTCTTTCTTTTTATAGCCTTTATCATATCACATAACATTTCTTTCTCTCCCCTTTTTTACCTTTTTTTTACTATTTCTTCTATTATATTGATTGTTCTCAAAAGTGTTATCATTATGTAATTATACATACACATATATATACATATATATATATATATATATATATATGTATATATATATATATATATATATATGTATATATGTATATATATATATATATATATATATATGTATATATATATGTATATATGTATATATATATATATATATATCTATATATATATATATATATATATATATATATATATATATATATATATATATATATATATATATACATATATACATATATATATACATATATATATATATATATATATGTATATATATGTGTATGTATAATTACATAATGATAGCACTTTTGAGAACAATCGATATAATAGGAGGTCATGTTGCTAATAAAAATAATCATAAGAAAAGCATAACCTCCAAACTTACGCCTTGTGGATATACATAAAATATTAGTGATATATATAATGAAGATAATATCTTAAAGAATATATTTTTATTATTATATTATATTTCCATCATATTTCTTATTTTAAGGATTAAATGTTTTCATTTATGTATTTTATATATTCCAAATCATTTAAATAATATCATCTATTTATGATATAAGATATATGAAACAAATATTATGTATTAAAATTCTTAAGTTAATTATCATGAACAATATCCATGATACATAATAAAAAATAATATAAAAATATTTTAATTTATAAATAAATAAAAATTTAATTTAATAGTATATTTATATTTTGGTTAATAAGTTTACTTACTTAAACCTAAGAAGAAAACTTCTTGATAAATCTCTTCATTTTTAAGATTTTCTATAATTGAATATATACACATAAATTATTATATCATCCAATTAATTATAATTATCAAATATCTTCTTTTGTGTACACAACCAAAGAATCCCTTTTTATTTCTCTTGCTAATCAAAATATCATATTTGTATGATTCCCACATTATATGATACAATCATTAACAAATTCCTAATAGTCTTGTTCGATCCATTTTATAAACTAACCCTACAATATGAACCATTAGATTGTACTATATGGTCAATATTTCTTCTATACAAGTTTTATTTAATTTCATCATATGATCCTTGGTTCTTTGTTGATCATATAATATGATCACCTAAATCATACTCTAAGATTATAACTCTTTTTCTAATTAACTAACCTAGCTCATCAAACTATTGATATTTGTATGCTATGCCCTAATATCTTATATGGTAAAAAAATTTATTATTTTCTTAAATTATGCAACTCATCATGTAGTATGACCATACTATATTATCTTAAAATCCAACAACTATTAAGCTCCAACCAACTTAATTACTATTCTAAAATATGATTACTAGTATTGTACGTGTATAATCTCCTTATAAGCTCTCATACGATCAAATATCAAACTTAATTGATTGAACATTATTTTGACCTCTAACTAATCATGTAATATAATCAACCCATCATATTGGTACGATCTTCTCTTGATTACCCATAGATTGATGTAATTTCTCCAACCTAGGATGACTTAAACATATTATACAAATATGTTCAAACCTATCGAACTTATACAGGTTGCCACAAGCTTAACGTATTGGCTTACAAGAAAACATATTAATACAATTACGATAATTAACCAATATGATCAACTTACTAAGACCTTTATGATACCTTATTGGATTGATCTGATTTTCTTTTTCCCTCTATTATAAACTAATTATAAAAGCATGATTTACTTATTATACTTATATGATATTACATAGTCATTACTTTCTTCAGCCTAAATCTTTTAGTTTCCATTTAAATCACATCTTAATCAACCAAAATATCCTCTAAATAATCTTAATATTCATTCTAACACAACCACAACTTCAACATACTTATCTTTGCATAGAACTAAGTTGAATTCAACAAAATTAAGCTTAAATTATTATATCTTCCTTGGAAAGCTACTACACTTGCTTCCTTTGTTTTTCTCTTATTACACCAAACTATTCTCCTCTTCCACTTGCCTTCACCCTTCTTTTTAGCTACAATAACAAATCTCAACCTTCCTTGCACTGGTTTTTCCTATATTTTCTTGCAAAATTCTCTCTACTCAAGCCTTTCTCTATTCTCTTCTCAACTGTCCTTCTCACTCTTTTCATCTCACATTCCTTATCTTCTCCTTACCATCCTTACTTAACACAACCAACCTTCTCCTTTAAACCCATACAATTGTAGATTGTCGTACTATTTTATAATATGTTACTAGTAGAAGTTACTAGTTAAATATATTATTCTTTTGTTTTACTTATTTGATAGGTCAGGATACAATCACTCATAGGTTTGGGATTTTTAGATGCTTACTTAGAACATTGATGTTGGGTTGATGATGTATCTTATAAGCATGAGAGAGTGACTTTCTATACATGAGGATAATATATATTTCATTATCTATGGTTATATCAATACTAATTTATAGTTTTTCCATATTATACGATAGTTGGATGTTGTATGATGCTTTTTTATTTGGTTGTATTAAATTGGACTTTTGAACTTAAGATGTTTTCTTCATCTCTCTGTTCTTTTTAAATAATGTCTTTGGTATTTGTTGCTTATTTTTTTAACCTGATAAAATTTTTGAGAATATTTTGTTGGATTTTATTAGATTCATCCTAGGAGGGGCATGAAGGGGTGGTACTTAAGCCTTAAGTTAACAAACTGAGATGAACTTTTAAGTGAAGATACTAGAATAGTATACAAATAAACATGAATTTATAATTATGTTATCTTACTATTGAAAATCTAAATTGTGGTTATAAAAAGAGATTAATGCCATTTTATTTTAGGAAAGAACTATAAGATGGTTTGAAAGTGTATAATTATTAACTAGTTCTTAAAACAAGAAGAATTAGTAGGACATCAGAGCAATAACTTTAATAGCTAATATGTAATCCTCTTCTCTTAGTTCCTAAAAGATGAGGAGATTTCCTACTAATAAATTGATGGAGTCATTCTATAGAATATAACTTCTCCACTTTGTTAAAAAGATAGATCCCTTTGAGGTAAAAAATTAGAAGTAAATAGAATATTTGATGAACCTGATTACTTAGAATGTAAAAAGGTACCACTTACGTTATTGTTACTAGATTGGGTTATGTTTAGTGGTAAGATTCTTCTCACCACATTCATCTCAAATGTTAGCCTACAAAAAAATTTTATCGGAAAATTTTATTGAAAATTTTAAGAAAAGGATTATTTTCCTGTCGCTTAAGCAAAAAGATGAGAGAGGAGCTGATAGTCCTAGAATAAGAGGACATGTCTGTCGTGGATCATGAGAATATATTTCTTTTCTTGTTTGCTATGCCCCTCAGGTGGTGAGTACTAAGGATCAAAGATGCTTTGTGTTTAGTGGGGGATTAAAAATTCAATCAAGGCTACTTTGATCCCTTACATGACCACTAATTTTATCGAGCTTACTATACAAGTTAGGTTTGTTGTGTAGGAGTTGGAAATATTTGAAGCTTATAAGATAACAACAATAAAGAAGAAAAAATAATCTTAATAAAAAAAGGTTTCAACCTCATTAAGGAAATCTTTTAAAAGGTTAGAGGTGGTAAATGATTTTGTAATTTCTAGCCTAAGAGGCATGACTTTGATGTTAGTAGTAGTAGAATAGATATAGAATCTAATAAAAAATACCTCAGTATACAAAATTCTAGCCTAGTTAGGAGGCCAACCCAAAAGCTTTAGTTGTGAAGAGATGGGGCATTTAGCCAAAGTTTTCCTTTAACCAACCTCTGAGATGGCTTCTTCCTTGTTGAGTGTGGGTTACATTGCTTGTAGAGGAGTTACTAATGGAGGTAAGGGGATTCCTTTCACTACCACCTTAGTGAGTATGGGCCAAACACTCAACATGTCATGGAAGTTAGCCCTAGGTCTATGACATCACCTAGTAGTGGACCCAGCACTTTATAAACATGATTGCATATATGTTATACCCGGTAAAATTTTATGTATTTGATCTTTAATAAATTAATTGTGGCTTGGATGATTTCGAATCGACAGTAGGATGAGCCAGGAACTCAATTGTAGGCTATTGGAATTTCTGAAATCTTTTGGGAATTTTTCGGAGCACCGAGGAATTTTTAATTAATTTTCCCTATTTAATTGGATTTATTAGATTTTTAGAAATTCGAAAATCTAATTAAATTAAACCGGAAATCGTTTTTTTTATCGCGCGTGAACCGGACCGGAACGGTTCAGCGGAGGCGGAGGCGGTTCGCCGGGTGAGTTTGCGTGTGCGTTCTAATAAGCGGATCGGACGGTCGAGATCGGCGGGTGAGATCGAACCGGCTGATCGGGTGCTTACCGTGTCGATAGCGTGTCGACAGCGCGTATTGTGTGCTTACCGTGTGGATAGCGTGTCGACAGCGCGTATCGGGTGCTCACGTGTCGAAAACGTGTCGAACGCGTAACGGGTTCACCGTGTCGGCCCGGGGTATAAAAAACCCTCGCGAAGCAGCGAATAGGGTTTTCGTTCGACGGCGATAGCGAGGAAATTCCCGGCGTACGGCGCGTGATTCCGGCGGCCTGGCAAGGGGCTTTTTGTGCCCGGAGATTCACGAGACCGAGGAGAGTCGATTGAGACCAAATTCGTTCGGCGAGGAGCTGCGGCGAGCTGCGGACGAGCTTCACCGTCGCCGGCGTCTTCGAGGTAGGAATTTCAGATATTTAAATTAGATAATTAGCAAATTGAAGCATGTATTAGTTTGCAAATCTCTATCTAAGCATGCGAATGTGATTTTTGAAGCTAATTGTACAAATTATCGAAAATTTGCATGTTAGGGTTTTCGGGACGTTAATTTGTTTCGCCGAAATTGGAAAATTACCAAGCATAAGGATTTAAATATGCCACTTTATTCATGTTAATATGATTGTATAATGCTAGAACTATAATTTCGTGAATTGTCAACATGAGGATTAGACGAAACTGCTCGGCGAAAAACTTGATTTAAACCGTAGGAAATTAGCGACATTATTGGAACATTAGGATAGTACGAACATGTTCTCCTTGTTCGCAGTCGCCGGAAATCGACGGAATGATCGTATTGGTCGGCTATTGCGGCGGCTAGGGTTCCGCGGACGACGGGCGAAGGAAGGAGACGAATTAAGGATTAATTAGGGATTAGTTGAATTATTAAGAGAATAATAATAATATTAATCATTAATATTATATATAAGCGTCGGCTGAATTTCGGATTAATAACTGACCGGCGGGGTTTGGTTCAGCATGAAAGCCCGAACCGGTGGCAAGATGCGATTCAGGGGATTCGGCGCGGTATAGTGAATAGCAAAATTTTAAATTCGGGGAATTATTCCGAATTTTGGAAAAAAATGGATAAAATGCAAAATTTGATATTTCAAATTTAGGAAAAATTCGATAATTGAGTTTTAGGAATTATTTACATTTAGAAAATTCAAGGAAAATCAGAAAACTTGGAAATGAGAAATTTCGAAAATTCTAGAGATCAGTGGGTAAAGAACAAATTTCCTGAAGTGGGGAAAAAATGTTATCACTGATGACAGTACAGCTGGAAACAGTCGGACAAAGGTATGGTACACGGATGCTACCAGAACAGTCAGTAATTGACAATTGTGTTGCTTTGATGGCAACGGCATGGATTGAGTCAGTTTATTCAGTATTGGCATATTTCATGGATTGGCATATTGGACCGGACTACTATAGACCCTATATGATGTTTTAGGGTAGTTGTGGTAGGTAACTGTGCGGTTCGGACTTAGCTTCCACAGTATACATGTAGACTGGTATACGCCTTGTTGTACCTGGACACATGTTGCCGAATCTTGGAGTTAGAGATTGGCAATGACTGTAGGGGCGTGAGCTTCTATGGAAGTTGTTGGTAGAGGACTCCTTGGGACGGTGGCTGAGTCAATCTCTCCTGGTCCATGTGTGTAGGCCTGCGCGCCTGAGGGTGGCAGGGGTGTCTCGCAGTGGCTAGCCAAGTGTGTAGGCCTGCGCGCCTTAGGGTGGCAGGGGTGTCTCACGTTGGCTAGAGATTATGTGACTGGATCTGTCTGTAGTCTCCAGGAGATTGATTGACGAGAGACACTGCGGTGTCGGGTGCTTAGGCGCCATGCGTGTTTCGAGATGGGCGTTCCCACTGGCACGTTGCCTGGTAGCCCAGAGGAGAGCTACTCTGGTGTGACTGGGGTGGCTGTGGTTGGTCGGAGTCTGGGACTGAGAGTGCCTATCCACCGTACATTGTTATGCTGTATTCCTGTATTTTTGCTATTATCCTTCTCTTGCATGTGAGTTTTACTAGCTGACTTTCCTACTGGGCGTAGCTCATTCCTATATTATATATTTTCAGTGGCTCGGCAGACTTGACGCTACCGGATTAGGTGGGATCGTGGTCAACAGGCTTGTGAAGGATTTCTGATTGGTGATTGTCTGAGATATTCTGGTTAGTCGATTGTTGCTGTTGGATGTTTCAGTGAGACTGTTATTCTCATATGTTACATATAATTTGAGGGTAATTCGGAATTATGTATCTGGATGAACAATATTACACTTGTGGACTTGTACCTTATTCTTGTAATGTAGTTCCATTTACTGTCTGATCTTATTGTCTTGGAGTATGGTGAGTGGAGTGCTACATTTATCTGTGGATGTTATATATCTTTCTGTTTGATGGTGAGGTCATTACATGACTATGAAACTTAACCGTGGGGGTTCAGACTTCTATTAGATCGGTTCTCCTACCGGTGTGGGTAAGGAGTATTTGGTCTAGTAGGAGTAACATTGCGCGAGTCCATCTGTTAACTCAGGAGTCATGAACCTGACTTGACGGTGTACCCGGGAGATGGGATCCACATTGTTAAGGAAGGTAGGTGTGTAATGATGTGTTATATCCTATGTTTTCGTAGGCTGCTCAGGTTGGTATGGGACGATCTGAGCTGTCTATATAAAAAAAAAAAAAAAAAAAAAAAAAAAATTGTATGCCAAAAATCAGCCTAGGAAAAAAATGGGGTGTAACAATATACACTTGCATTGTAGCAATTATTAGTAGTTATTTTCTTTTATAATTATGCATTAATTATTGAGCTAAATTAAAGGAATATCCTTTGCCTATGAAATTGATAGATAAGAGTGAGTTCCTTGTAGATAACTTATATGACATACATGATATAATAATGATGCATAATGAGACATACGTGATGAAATTATGATACATTTTGAAATAATGATGCATAATGAAAATATTTTTTTAGCATCCAATCTTATAATAAAATCGCCTTTGAATTAACTTATTTTTAATAATTTTTTAATATCAAGTTCCTTAATTATCTTAACCTTTTTTAAATTTATCAAACTAATTAATTTTTTTCAACTTTGTCATTAATATTATGTTATTTTAGATTATTACAAAATTACTTCTATTGTCTCTAAATTGTTCTGTCACATTTTTTGGCATTTTATTTCTTCTCAAAATCCTCAATTTTAACTCTTTCAACATCTCTTTTGGCCTTAAATTTCTTTACATCTTCTATATTTCTTTTTTGCTCCCCCTTCTAGATATTGCTACGATTCTATTATTCAAGTTGGCCACTTGTTTCTAATTTATTTTTCAGTTTTTTAATTATGTACTATCGTTAACTACATTTGTATCGATCATGAATATATGTCACATAGAAAAAAAAGATAAAATTTTGTATTCATTTCATGATCATACATTTAATTCATTAAATATCTCAAATAAATTTTTAAATTTCATTAAAAATAATCTTTTATAAGTTTTTTAAATATTCTAAAAATTAATCATTTTAAATATCTCTATAATCACTTAAAACTTAAAATTAATCATTTAGGAAAGACACTTAAATATCTCAAAATGTTATTAAAGAATTTAAATCCTTCTTAAAACACTTAAATTATCTTTTTCTCAATATCTTATTCAAACAAAGTCAAAAGTTTTTAAAATTTTCTCAAAATTTATTTATTCCTAAATCTTATAAAATTTCTCTAACACGTTAAAACAATCATAACCACTCAAAATTCATTTTATAATTGCCTCAAAATCATTAAATTTCTCTCATATTAAAATTTTCTAAAATCTCTAAAAAAATAACTCAAAATCATTTATATTCTCACATTTCATTTATCTTCTTAAATCCTTAAACATTCTCAAAACTACTAAACTTCTCCAAAATCATTTAAATTGCTCAAATACTCTAATTCTCCAAATTCTTGAAAATACCACAAAGTCATTTAAATTTCTAAAATTTATTTATCAAATCATTTAATATTTTTGAATCACTTGATGTTTACCAAATTCATATTTCTTATCTCCTTTTATTTTTATCAATTTGTTTCCTAAATTTTTTCTTTACATTCTACATATTCACTAAAAATGGGTTGACAAACTATCCAATAAATCCACCATCTAAACAAGCCATCGTATAATTTGTTACTCTTGATTAAGCACCCTTAAGCTCTACATACCATATGTGAAACATGATTTATTATACAAGAAACCCCTATATATCATTAATAAAAACAATGTATTATATGTAAACATTTGTTTTAATTTATTTCAAGCCAATTATGCCTAATGTACTATATGTGGTTCTTAATGTGCATGTAAGGACTATTTTTTTATCTCATATAATTTTTTTTTAATTTTTTTTTATTTTGCATCCAAATAGTAAAAGGCAATAAACTAGAAAATGACAAATAAAGTATATTTTCCATGAGAGTCTACTTAAGCTCACATAAACTAAGTTGTTCATCCTAAGTTTGTTCACTTTTAGGATTTTCATCTTAGGCTTGTCCTATCTAAGTATTTGCATAGTATTCATTCATTTCTAGGTTTAGTATTAAATATTTATCATTTCTAGCTTTTCATCTAAGATTTATCATTTATTTTGTGGTTTTCTTCACTAGGATTTTAATTGTTTTGATATTGTTTTGCAACAACCCAATTTTATTTTTAAATAAGATGCTATTAAAATTTTGAGCTAATATTTTAAAGAAACCCATAATTCAAAGTTTGTTTTTCTATTTTAAAACCTCTTGAAATTAAATTCAAATAAAATTTTGTTGTAGCGATATCAATTCCATTTTAAGTTTTAGTTGTGATAGAATAAACATAAGATAATTAAATGACATTCCTTATAACTTATAAATTGAAGTTTTAAAACCACTACTCTTCCCTTGCTAAAAATTTCCCCTTTTATTTAAACTACCATTTTATAATAAGGTTGGTGCTCTTTCAAAACCCAAAAGTCATTTATATTATTGGAAGGTTTTCACACCTCTTTTTTTATTTAAATATAAAGATAAATTTTCATATAAAATTTCAATTGAGTATAAATTATAATTCTGAACATTAAATTTATCAAATTAACTATAATAAAATCTTGCATTTTTAACAAATTAAAATACCATCGATTCATGCTATAAAATATGTTGTCATTGTAGTAACTAATATAATCTCAATAGTTTAGAACTTATGATATGATATGTAAAGAAATATAAAAAGGAAACTTATATTATGCTAAGTCATCATTCTCTTGATTCTCATATAGTATATTCATATCATATGAAATTATTAAATAAAAAATAGGTTGAAGTAATCATCACAAATTCAATATGTAATATTATATAGCATAATGCAAGTTAATATAAATTTGAAAATACTGTATTTTTGGTTTTATAACACGAGTGAAAAAAGAATAACATTATATTAAAAAATATAATGTAATAACTATTATAAAAAATGTCGTACTTCCTTATTCTAATCTATTTTTGCTTATCACTTCAACCATTTATGAAATATGCTTTTAAAAAATTGCCAAGTTTTGTTATCTATATAAAATTTCATGGATCAACTTCTCAATAGATTGGATTACTATTAGTCATACTTGAGGTTTTACTTAACTAGGTTTATATGAGTGAGTTCAAATGACTAGGCAAATTATCTTCTCCTTCGCATATCTTCTTCATACTTATATTAGAACTCTACCCATGATGATGGTGACGCTCTCTAAATTTACATGATAATTTCTCTCTTCCTTTAAATGATTTAGCCAAACTCCTTTACCAAAACTAATTTTCTTTTTTTTAAGAAGACTAAAAATTTTCAAATATAGTTTCTTCACTTTTTATTTCCCAAAACATGCATCTACATGCATAATTTAATGTAATAATTTAGAAAAAGTTTTTCAACTTCTTCATTTCCAATGAAAACATTTTAAGAATCATCAATCAACATGATAAATAAAATAGCTTTTATGAAGTTAATTACATAGTAATCAAGCCTTTCTTCCCTCCTCCTGTCTTCATAAAGTTGCAATAGAAAAGTTTCCTAACTTTCTTTTTCATATCATCCACAAGATCATTCATCAGATTTCTCTTCCTCTTCTCACAACTTGCCCCCAAATGTTTTGTCGAAGAAGCAAACCATACGCACCTGAGATTTTTCTTTTTTTTCGTAGCTTCTTAGATGCTTCTTTTTTTTTTAACTCTAACAGTTAGATGAAAAATATTTTCAAACCTTTCAAATTTAGATTTAATCTTTTAATTTTTATTACTTAATTCTCTCTCTTACTGTTTATGAAACCATCTCTTAGTCTTAGAAAAATAAAAAAAAATAGTTTTAGCTTTTGATTAAAATTTTAAGCTGTTCAAATTTCTTGAATTTGCTTTATCCATTCATCTCTTAAAATTCACTAACAACTTTTAAAATAATCTACTCTTCAAATTAAGCTGCGGTATTTTTATAATGTTTTGACATCATTTGATGTTTTTAATAATTTTTTTAAGATCATAAAAATATTAAATAAAGATTATTTGTTTATAAGTTAGGTTGGTTATTTCATGTTCGATACACATTAGATTTTCACATAAATTATATCATTGAACTATTGAAAGATTGTATTATTTGTCATGATTTTTTGAAAAAAAAATTTACATTATTTGATATTTTAATAATTTATTTCTTAAAATACTTATAACAGATATTTTCTAGTAAATTTGGTTGTTTATTTTAAGAATTATTCAAATCTAAATTTCATGAAAGTTTATCATATTTTCATAGTAATTCATAATTTATTATTTAAAATCCTTCTCCCATTGTTTTGGACTCGTAACTCTTTTTTTGATATTTGTTACAAGTTTTTTTTTTTAATTTCAATAGATCCCCAAAATTTAATAATACTTATTAGAACTTCAAATTAATAGCCCACATACACTAGAGAACTATTATAATTTCTCCTTCATCTTTATAAACTCAAATCTATCTAATTATTAGTTTGACAACAATGATTTTTAATTTTTTAACGTACTTATTTAGAAAAACCTTGTCTCTACAATGTTAAGTAAGAAAGAAGTAAACAATCAATGTCTTTATCATAACAATTAAATAATGTCATCTTTTTTATATATGCCAACATGATTAAAACAATAGGCATATACATGCAATCTTATGATTATCATTTTTTTAATGTGATTTTATTTATAGAGTTCATGTCCTCTTAACCTAGTAAAATTTATGATAGCCATACTTACGTTGCTGCTAATTAAAAGAGTATTCAAATAATTTTTTTTCAATTTATTTAGTTATAATGAAGATCTTGTTTATTACTTTTCATATTTCCATGCACATAATATTATGCAATCTTTGTTCATTATTATATTTAGTTACTTATTTATCATGTCATTTTAAACATTTGTTTTGTCACATGACTCATTAGCCACTCTTTTGACTTCTATTGGCATTTTTAGTCTTCTAATTCACATGCTCATAAGTCATTATAGATTTTTACTTGTCTTTTTAACAACATAATTACACACTACTTACATCAAGCATATAACAATTTCTTCTTAGGTACAAATCATAATTTGCAATTTATTCTTATAAAAATAATAAATTATTAATCCTACAAATGCTTAATTATAATATCATCATTCTCCTTCTTATAATAATCATGCTATAAGTATGCATGTATCACATTATTCAATGTATCTTTCATTTTTCTAAATCTAACATATAATTTTATGTATGCATCACAACAATCAACAACAATAGGCTTATAACCCTTTGCAGATCACTATAATTTAGCTATTACATCCACATAATATTTGTACAATTAGGTTATTATTAACATCACATGCATAAAACTAAAAACAACTTGTGAAACACAAGAGGGGGATTGAATTATAACTATTTAACAACTTTTGTAATGATGAGAGTAAAACTAATGATGAGAGTAAAACAATCTCAAAAATAATCCAACAAATTTATATTTTCAAAACCTTTTCTTTAACTTTCAAAGCACTTATTAATGAATATGATAAAATAATTATGAGTGAGCAAAAAAAGTCCATAACAGTTTCATGTGGTTTGTCCTCAAAACATTAGCTTATGTCCACCTCTAGTTGATCCAATCAGGCTATATTAATAAACACTTTTTGTTGACTACAGATAAGATGCAAAGCCTTTTAATGATCACTCTATGATAAAAAACTAGTGCCATTGAGCTTAAAAGAGTAGGCCAACCATGCTTACACAATAATAACCAACTCAATAAAAAATAATAAGAGTTTAAAAATGCAATAACAACAAAGGGTTTATAGAATAGACCTACAATGAGAGTGGCATAAAATTTAAAAGGTTAATAAGGATGTTGCCAATCTAAAAATCTGTAGAAAAAGTGAATGTTGAGAATTCAATGTAGCAAGAAATCCAATAGAGCTTTTAAGAATGCTTCTACTTATGAAGATGCAACAATAGATTATCAATTCATTCTAAGCTTAAAGCTCTCTAATTTATACTACTGATTAGTCTTATGACATTTAGCGTAGGTTCCATGGCATTATTTAGTTTCTCAAAGTGTCAAAACTAGCCACTATAAGTTAAGGTGACTAATCCACTAGTATGATATTGGTATTGTATAATGACGATATGCAAAAGACTAAGATCACCTCAACGATGCCATAGTATGACTAGTGTAATATAGTTAATGTAGAATGATTGTACAAGTATGAGGAACAACAATATTCTATATGAGATAGTCTCTAACATATAAGCTTAATTGGTAAATTGTCATGTTGGATAATCATTATGATCATTCAAGTACGTGTAATTTATTTCTTATATTTAAGTTAATTTATAATTTTGTTTGATTAGGAGCTCAATTCTTATTAAACCAAAAAATTATGAAAAAAATCAAGAGAGGAGACCAAACAATGAGAAATGTTATCGAGCATGAAACAACAAGAGTTGTGCACTAGGATGCACATGGTGGCTCACTAGTTGGCACCACGTGCAAAGGCATGTGCATGCACATGGAAAGAAATGGCATGCTAGATGCTATAAGTGTTGACATGCTCGATCACCTAAAAAGAGTGTACATGAACTTAACATGCTTCATGTCAGCCACCTACTGTGCTCGATAGGTGGACCTACCATCACTTCACGGTCAATGTGCATGTGGAGGGCCTTTCCACATGTGAGAACAATATCCACACGAGTAAACGAAGCTTTGAAGTGAGCTTATGCATGCAGACAACATGCGTACATGGGGGGTCAAGCCTTTAGGCATATAATTTACAAAAATTTATATTTTTTTGTCAAAATCACATGTTTTATTATTTTGTAATAAATAATGTATGCAAACTTCTATATAAATGTGTAAGAATGATATATAAAGTAGTGAAGAACTCTAAATTTAGAACTTTAGAATTCATAACTTCATGAATTTAGAACTCCTTGAAAAAAAAGTTTTTGAAAAATTCAATCTTGTGGTGGTAACCATCTTCCTCTTTCTTTCTTAGTGCTTCACAATTTATCATGCTTTCACTTTTTTCATTGCTACTCGAAAAAGAAGGTTAGCTGTCATAGGTTTGGGGTGAAAACACCTCACAAACATATCACTAACAATGTATTTCCTTTGTACGATAATTATTTTTTTTAGAGCCAAGCTCTCAAGAATTTTTTTATGATGTGATTATATAAGAATGAAGTACATCCATGCTATAACTATCATATGACATGGTTGTATGCATGCGATAGAGTTATTGTTGTTGTCGAACAAGGTTACACTTATTTTATCTTAATTTTCTTAAGTTATGTATGCATTGAGTTGAAACATATAAATATGATAATTCACTTCAATTGCATAATATAATATACATGTACCACACAAAACAATGCTCCTTCATCATATAATGACAAGAATTTGTACTATGAAGCTATAACAAACATCTTTAGTTAAACATTTGGTCACATCGGTATAATGAATGCAATGCATAAGAAACTACATTGATTCTTATATATGGCATATATTTGAGAGGAAATGGATGCCATACTCTTACAAATTAAGATTCGTACATATAAGATTTTAATGATTGCTAAACTCTCATAATATAGACAAGAAATGTGTTGAGTTGATATGTTATTTGATAATGTTTGTGCTTTATATTCTTAATCAAGCTAGCTATAAAAACTTCAAATTCAACTATTGTGCTAAGCCTAAAAGTAAATTATATAAATATGATATTTGTTATTATATTGTATGATCTTAAGATAATGAAAATTCAAATTATTTGAAACTTAATTTCTTCAACTTAGAACTCTTGCATCTCATCTAAAGAAATCAAAATGAATGTCTCTTAAGTTCCAATGCAATTGTAGATGGAGAATGACTTAAAAAATAAAGATTCTTACTTGAATGAATGCACACATGAAGAAGATGTCATCCTATTGTATTAGAATATAATATTGTATGTTTTAACATTCTAATAATAAAAGGGAAAGTAAAGGTTACTCATGATAGTTGTCACAACATCAAGAGTAAAAACCTCTATGGAGTAGTCTTTATTCAAAGCTCTTAAATTTGAAGTTCCCATGAGAGTAGGAATCAAGCTCAACTTCATCTTGCTAGTATTTCCCTTAATCTTGTTTATTTCTAAAATGTCAACTAAAAATAAATTATTAATAACATAATAGATAGTTTTGGTATCATTAAACTATCTCAAGAGCCATGGAGTTAATAGAAACAACTACATAAAGATGCTTACCTCAATGCTCCATGCAAATATCTTCCTTTTGATTTTTGTGCACAAATTTTGATACACATTATAACTTCCTACTCCTAGGATTTAACCTATTAGAAAGTGAAAAACTTCATTATGCATATGGTTCTTGGATCCCAAAACTAATCAAGGAATTAAAACAACACAACAAGCATAAGTCTCAATTTAGCATCAATAACTCACCAATTTGTGCTATTAAAATAGCTTTTCTATTCTCTAATTTTCGAGGGTGAAGAACTTAGTGAAGTTGAAGTGTCCATGGCTCCACCAATCGAAATCCATTCGAGCGTCAGTGGGCAGGACGAACAGTCCGGTTTCAGTGCTTCCAGGAAGTCTTCGTCTCAGCCGGGTGAACTTTCAAGACTGACCCTTGAAAAAGGGGATTTTCTCATACTTCTCTTTCTCTTTCTCTCATTAAATTAGGTAATTTTCCCCTTTTTCTCTTTCTTTTCAATTTTCTCTCTTATCAACTTCCCCTTCTTTCTCTATCCTCAACTTTGTTTTTTATTTGAGAACACATATTTCTTTATAAAAAAATAATTTCCAAACCATTAGCATACTCATCCTTTAAGAAACTATAACATAAGAAATTATAAAAATTTTGCCTTTTATAATCACTATAGAAGCAAACTAAAAACATTTCAAAATTCTTTTAATGTATATAGTTCATACATCTAAATAATAGTAACATCCATGCTAAATTAAGCACATAACTAGATAATGCAACATCTTACAAAATAAGATAATAAAGGAACCTTAGTTATCACTCTCATTGCTCCCACGGAATCAATCCCATACATTGTCACATTTTGACATAAAATATTAGGCCATAAAATAGATCCAAGTCAACCATTATTAGCTTAGTAGTAAAAACATTTTATATGTATGTAAAAAAAGCATATTTTGGGTTATGCCACAAATTAGGTCAATCTCATAGAATAATTATATAAATTACATATGATACACATAAGAAATAAAATATTATTTTATGGTCTTAATTCACCAGTCTCATTTAAAAAAATCATGCAAATTTCTTTTCTACTCTTTCTCTTATCTTTTTTTTTTAGTTCACTTTCCTTTTAGTTGATTTAGAGGAATGATTTTTTTATAATAAATTGGTTTCTTGAAGCATGTTATTTTGAATAAAATAGCCCTCATTATGGCTTATTTTATTCATCTTTGAGACATATTATTCTGGAATGATAATTGCTACTTTAGATAATGAACATAATTACACTTCTAAAATCTCCTTGCCAATTTACTAACTTTAATGCTCATCTTCTTTCCTTTCCATTTTTCTCTCTAATTTGCATTAAGAACAATTATTTTTTTTTTCTTAATTCACTTTTCTTTTAGTTTGCTTAAAGTAAGGCTTTTCATAACATATTAAGCCTATTTTTTTGAAAGATATTATTCAAAATAAAATATCCTTATTAATGGCTTATTTTTAAAAAATGTCATTTTGGAATAATAATTGTCACATTTGACAACCAACATCATTATACTTTTAAAATCACCTTATCTTTTTACCATCTTTTTTCTTACCTCCTTTTCTTTCTTTTTTCTTTTCCAATTTACATTACAAATAACTATTATTTTCTTTATCATTTTCTTAATTCACTTTTCTTTTAGTTGATTTAAGGTAAGGGTTTTCATAACATATTAGGTTTATTTTATTGAAACATGCTATTTTGAGTAAAGCAACTCTTATGAATCATTTGACTCATCTCTAAAATATGTCATTTAGAATGACAATCACCAATTTGGACAACTATCATTACACTTTTATAATCGCTTTAACCTTTTACCAACAATTTGTTTTTTTCCTTTAGTGATCTTTATCACAATATTACCTCTTTAGATAATACATCATGTTGTATTATTCTTATAAAATAATGATCATGTCATGTTAATTCAAACATGTCCAATCAATAGTATTACAAAAAATAATCATAATCATCCATAATAATTATAGATTTTACTTATATTACCTGATTGGGCTTGCTAGGCAACCTATATCAATATAATAAACAAATACATAATTGTACAAGCTTGCTTATCTTAATTCCATTTTGCAATGGTCTCACATTGAATTAGATTTTGAAATGCATGTGTTCATGTAATCCTTTCCTTCAAGTATTGTATGATATTTATAGTACTTGCTATAGTACCATGCTCAATTTCCCAACTAAGTTGTTATAAAGACTTCTCAATTCCATTGCTTGATGTTAAGAATTTTCTCTAATAGCACTTCCTCTTCATTCTTCTCCTCTTCTATGCCTATTTGTCTTAAGAGAACTTTGTATTGGTGAAGAACCTAGACAAAAATGTCCTTCAAGGACAAGCATAACCCCTAGAAGTAAGAATCATGATTAAAACAATTTTCTTAACTTTTCAAAAAATTCTAGCATAGTTGCAAGCTTTGCCTTATAAAACATCTCATGTATTAAGTCCTCTTCCCAACACTCCATTTGCTTCTAATCAATTACACCACTTTAGTCAGCCATCTTTTGTCTTCCTGCCACTTGTAATCCAATAATTTCTTATTGATTTGGGTTACTATCAAGTTGGTTCTATTGCCACATTGTTTAAAATTAAGAATTAGTGATTTTAGGATTAATTAAGATCTTATTTAATAAAATTAAGAAATTTCAATGTTCTTGTTATTTTTTTGATCAATTTGATCTACCAAACTCTATTAACTAATTTCTTATGATTCTCTTTAACAAATTTTGCTCATAACATATTTGACATTTTTATTGCATTTATTAGTTTTATTAATTTTTCAAACTTAAAGTCCTTGTAAAATTTATATTATTATTTTTCTCAAATCTAACTTAGATTTTATTTTCATAATTTTAGACCTCCTTTTTGTGCCTAAGTAATTGTATTAGACATTTATTTAGAAAATCTATGTCCTCATAAATTTTTATAATTTTTGAAGTCCATTTAGTATTTTATAATGTTTTTAAAACTTTTTTATGCTCATTAACAAATCCTTATAAATCTTAAACTTTAATTTTTATACTTAAAAAATTTTAATTTTTATTAACTTGTGTTGTTGAATTCAATTCATTTGTTAATTCATAATATCTTCTCTGAGGTGTTGTACATTTTTTTAGTGGTGTATAATATTTGAAGAAATATAAATTAATTCTTAAATGTCAAAGAAATTTTTAAAATTAAAATATCTATCAAACTCAATATTTTTAATATTTTGTTTTTTAAAGACCCTCCCTTATCAGGATCTCTAATCATCCTAGAATTTATGAATTTTCTTTTTTTAAGGCATGTAATAAGTTTGAAATCCACAAAATATTATGTGAATGATAATCCCCACTTTTAGGATGTTATAGCTTCACTCTCTTGAGCTCTTTCTTTGTTTCTCCACTTATATGTATTGCTCCTATACACACCATGCTTCCCTTATAACTAGGTGTTGGTGAGGCCATCAACAGTGATCAAGAAATTAGGTTTTTGAAAAGCTTGAGTTGCTCCTTTGTCGAATGAGAGGGAAACATTGGCTCCTTCTCTATAATATTTTCGTGGTTGAAAAATAACTAATAACATGATATAGAGCAGCTAAGATTAGGGAGTTTCATTGGAGAAAAGGTCCATTGACACATGTAGAAGGAGGAATTAGGAATGATAAAATTTGGGAAGGGATAGTTTTTATGATACACACATGCACATATATGCATGTTTGCATATTATAACTAACATCTTTATCTTATGATTTAACTCTTAAACTTAAAAAAATCTTAATAATTTTAAAAAAAATTCCAATTAGGATAAAATAAGTGTCATTAGGCTCATCTCTTTGAGCTCTATTTATTAATATATTTTTATTTTTATATTTTAGACTTTTTTAGTCATTCTTTGCCTGTTTTATGGGATATTTCATATGCTCCTAATTTCATCCCAAAAAGGCCATTACACTTTTTTGCTTTAGGAATTTGAGGACATTACAATAACATGAAGCAAAATGTTTATATTGACCATATTATCATTTCACCCATCATTATTTTAATCAAATAAAAATTTATTTAGATATCAAATTAAATAAATATAAATCTTTGATAACACCCTATGATGGAGAATTCAAAACATTCCTTTTTATTAAAGATATCAACTAATTCACGAAATTAAAATGGTTGCTCATTGTAGCAGAATTAAACCTAGGAAAATTTTTTTTCCAATGTTTGCAACATGATAAAAAAGAAAGAAAAATAACTAGATTGCTATGACAACATCTCATTATTACAATATTCAAAAAGTTTTAAGATTTTGACATGTTATAGCACTATAATGTAATATCCAAAGCTAATGAACATGTTAAGTGTTTATTTCCCTCATTATTCTCTTTGAGTTTTGTGATTTGCATCTATGTTACTAGAAAGGTTAGCCAAACTATATGCTAAGCCATCATCAGAAGCTAAATTGACAAAAACTAAATAACCATACAGACTAGATATTACAAATTTGGGAACATGCCACATGTTAGATCCAAAACACATTCATATCAAATATAAAAATAAACAACCATTATAATAAATAAAGATGAATAATCAAAATATGTCATCTAACACCTTTGACCCCTTTTATGAATCATTTTATTTTTCTTTATATGAAAATAAATTTTCATATGATCTCTTATTTTTTGGGACTATTTATTATCCAAATGAATCCATATTTTTCATGTAATCCAATTACCCACACTAAAACTTGAGATAACAAAGTCATTGTTTTCTCATTCAAGTGAACCCTTATGAACCTTATCCTTCTTAGAATACTTACCCATAACCGATACCTCTTAGGCTCCTACCTTTCTACAAGCTTTCCAATTTTAAGCCCAATTTTATTAAAAGTTAGAAAGCTACGGTCATTTGTGCCATATCATGTTATATGAAAACCCTCTTTGCCCTTCTAAAGACATGAAGTATATAAATATTGACCATCAATAATATAAAATTGAATAACAACATGCATGCCATCAAATAATCATAATGAATATCCATTAAAAGCATACTCAAACCATCTAAATTCATGTCAATTATAAAGGAATATGTACTTCTCATTAAACAAGAAACAAATGAATAATGTAATTGAATAAAATGCTTACCTCATTTTTTGATGTAGTAATCACTCTTTATAAGATAATTTTCGTTTTTCTTGAAATTATGTGTATTTTATTTATTAGATTACATTCATGTACGATGCTTATAATGTTTTTTTCTCAAAGTTTCCATAGTGATCTATAAGGTTTTCTACATTCAGTGGAATACCATTAGCCTTTAAGATTTTAAATGATTTCCCTCTAATCAAAGTATTTGTTGGTCCATAGAATCATTAAACCCATGTAATCAAACTACTTAACTCTATTTACTTCCTCTTAAAGATTCTTATCATGCTATTCAATCCCTTTATCATGTTATGAATAGGCATCAAAAGGTCATAAAATTAATCGTTTGGTGTCCGATAAAAACTTTGGACTAACTTTCTCAAAATTTATCAGACCATTTGATATCAACATTGGACTATGCATGTGGTATCCTAAATTTGTAATAAAATATAATTTTATTATTATTTAAAATATTAAAATTTTTTAGAATTTTTAAATTTAATTTTTTTCTCTAAAAATTCTTACATTACTAAAAGGGGATATTACACTACAATGGTTTGTGTGAGCTAAGAAAAGTTTGATTTAGGGATTATAAGAATAAGCTCAATAGAAATTTCTTAACACAAAACGTATGTGTAGAGATCATGAAATTATTTTTTGAAATCGTTTTAAAGAAAAATAATAAAAGTATTTCATAAGAATTTTAAGTTTGAAATTCTATAATAATCCTAAAATCCTTAAATCCTTAACCCCGATGTTTGGTGGAGGAATTCAACTTGATGGTGCTCAAATAGATAGGAAATTGTTAGATTTCTAGTAGAGGGAAGACGAGGAGTCCAATTAGATTCCTTCAAGAGATGCGACCATTTTGATGGAATTGTAGGTCTAGGAGGTAGATTTGGTGCTGATTGAGTATAAATGGGAAGGAATTGCATATGGTGTGAATTTTTTCATGAATTAAGGAAGTTTCACCCAGTCATGAGCTAAGGTGAGAGAAGAAGAGCTATTGTCAAGGATATAAATTCAAGATGTATTGTTGATTACTTTCTAGTGACTTTGCTAAAGAATAATTATAATTTGCTAAAAAAAATTTGAAGATGTTTGTGATCCTTACTATATTGTATTTGATTGCCATTGATTGATTTAGCATGAGTTGGCATTCCTAATTGTTTACCATAAGGGTTTATTATGTAAAAGCTTGCTAAGATATTATTTTATGCCAATTAGAGGTGAAAGGAACAAGGGTTATAAAAGGAATTGTATGTAATGAGATTTGCCAAAGAAATGGAAGAAAAAAAGAAGGGAACTAAAATAAGAGTTGGTTAAAAAGGGCCACATATTATTCTCGAAGTGAATAGATGGTGGTTGTCTTAACCTGTTATCTAGAATGATATCTTTTGAAAGTGGGTCCACAATCTTGAATAACATGAATTAGATTTCTTGCCAAAGGGCTATCATTAGGACTATTCCTATTCAAAAAGATATTTTCTTGGGATTATGCCCAATTTGATTTGAAAATATGAAAATACATGTTTCAAAAACCAACTAAAAGAGAAAATAAATTTAGAAATGGAAATAGAAAATATTTTAAAAGAAATTTACATGATTTCTTGAAAATAAAAGTTGGGTTTTAAAGAAACTAAAAGATAAATTGATATTTTATTTTGTTTATTTATCACATGTTGTTTAGTTATTCATTATATAATATTGACCCAGCATGTAGTTTGACCCAAAGAAGTATGTTTATATTTGTTTTATGCTATTTTTGCTACTAAGTTATTAGCAATAACTTAGCTTATTTTATGGCTTCACATCGTAGATTATGATAATATAGGACAAAAGACATTGTATGGGCAATTAGAGGGATAGATGTTTAGCTTTGTGCTCAATAATGCATTTTCTTTATTTTATGTTGTATAAGTTGTTATGTTTTCTACATTTTGATGTTATATAAATTTCTATGATAACTCATTTTATCATTATAAGATGGACATGTATTAATATGAACATTCATTAGAATAATATATTTTTATTGTGATGTCTGAACTTTGCTTAAAAATGTGATAGTTATGTTGATTTCTAATGCTTAATTAGTTTTTCAAAGTTTGAGCATATCAATTACTTTGTATTTATTTATATTTAAAGAAAAGGTAGTTTTTAGTATTTGATAAATGTTAGTTAAAAATTAGAGCAAGAATTTATAGTTGAAGCAGTTCATATTGAGGAACTTTACTCTTTGTACTTTAACTTTAGCATCATTGAGCTTAAGATGCTCGTTATGGAGTGACTAAATCACAACAAGCTAAACTATACTGTTCGAGAATTTGGTAAGCATGTTTAACCTTTATCTTTTAAGATTGCGGCACTTAAGATCATCACTTTATATCATGCATCATGTTTTAAAAAAGAGATAAATATCATTTTACATTTTTATGAGTCAAAATCATGCATTAATAATTTAAAAATAAAGTTTTAGAAAGTATAAGTTATGTTTGCCACATAAGGTATTTCTCTTATATGATTCTTTTTGTAATTGCTAGAAATTAAGTTTACCTCTTGTTCATATCATATGAAGCTTGCTTCATACATGTATGTTCATTTTTTTTCTCAATTCTTGTGTTTTAATTAAGGTCAGTTGTGAATTATTATTTCTTTCATGTAGTGACGATCTTATTTACTTAAGTTTTTATTCAAACATTATATGTCATATAATATGAACGTTTTATGTAGTATACCTACTTTCTTGTAACAATTAAGTTACTTTTTGTGTTAATACATATTATTATAATCATTGTATCAAATATCATGTCTCAATTTGTTTCAGATTTTGTTCTCATATAGTATAATGTTCATACATTGTGTATGTATGTGATTGATTTATTGTACCATAATGTCGTATGTATAAGTTATATTTAAAGTATAAGTATGTGGTCAAACTCTTAGTTTTTCATAGAGTACTAAAATGTTAATGAATTAGAATTTTACGATCACTATTGCACATAAGAGCATAAACTTGTTATTATACTAATACGATTGTTATAGAAGTATACTCATTACTTAGTCTATGTTGTATATAGTACTAGAATGATTTAGGCATTAAACTATTATGATCAAAGTTAAAATTATTAGTTTATATATTTTTTAGATTCTTTATTTTCATACTATAATAATAACAATACAATAATAATACATTAATTGTTAAGAAATTCTTATAGATGTACAAGTAGAATTTAAAATCGAACCGAAACATCAAGTTTTATACACATTTGTTACTATAATATAAGTATGATAGGATACATCATATGAGCATCATTCGTATTTCAATAGAGTTAAACTATATAAAATTTGAATCATATATGCATTCAAAGTTTATGATCATAATGCACAAAATTTTTTCAAGAGGTTAGCTTTTGTGAAAATATGTATTGTATGGTATCGATCTATCATTAGATTAGTAAGATCAATATTGAAGCTTAAGCATTGCTTTTAGTTTTAAAATTGTATAGTCTGAAAGGCATATTAGACTTGTGTGATACATTATTTTAAACCTTTTAACACTAGTCATTTCATTTAATTATTTGGACGATCTCTATATAGACCTTGTTTCTATGAGACAATTTGCTTGATGTATTAATGCGATTAGAAAGGGAATCACCTAACGACTATTTTTTAGTTGTTTTAGAAAATTTTTAATTTGTTTGTTGTTCCAAATTATTTTTTAGGATTGCATTTAGTATACATAAGACTTTAGTTTCAAAAAGTGTAGAGACAAATATTTCAAATAACATAATTCATATTTTTGAGTTAAAAATAAAAGGTCAAGGCAATCTAGGAATTACACTATTATTTTTGTTGCAACAAGAGAATCTCTTTGTATTTCATTTCTTGTTCTTCAATCTTTATTTTATTCTTCTATTCTACATTTGCATTAGATTGTATCATAATACTAAAAAAAGGATTTAAGGTTTTGGAATTGTGTAAAGCTAAATTGTTAGAAGCTTAAATCTTGTAATAATTAGCTTTTTTGTTTCTACTTAGTGTCTCCTCTAGGCACTAGTTCTTTTTGAAAGGGTTCACATTTACCAACTACGACAAAAGTGAGTGGATTTGTTATTGAATCCTAGTTAAGATGACTAGGAGTGAATGTAGACATTGGCTAGGATGAATTACCTAAAAATTTCCTGTCATGCCTTTATTTGCATTTTCTATTTTTTTAGAATTGCATAATCTCACTTGGTTTCGTGGTTTACAATATGTAATCTAAAACTTCTTTTTATTGAATCTAGCTTGTTGTTATCTTTTAATGTTTGTTGCGTTGTAGTTTTTTGAAACCTTAACATTATTTACAAATTATAGAATTAAGTTTAAGATTTCAAGCCTTAGCCATAAGTTTTTTTTTTAATTTTTCACAACTTTATTTTGTTCTCACTATTGTTAATCCTTGCTTCACATTTCTAGTTCATTGATTTTATTTTCTATTTGTTTCAATCAAATGTTATATTTTATTTAAAGAGATAGTGCAAGATGTTTTAAGTTCATAAATACTATAATTTACCCCTCTCTTATAGCTTTTGTCCTTCATAATTTATATCAAAAACTATCTTTTTTATTATCTTTATCAATGGCACAACAATTAGAAAAAATCCATTGACAAACTTCCTTTAATACCTAGCTAACCCTAAAAACCTATTGAGTTTTAGAACATTTGTGGGATTGAATTATTTAATAACTATTACAACCTTTTTTATTCACAAATAATGCCATAACATTGATAACATATCTCAAAAATGAGATATTATACAAGCAAAAGATATATTTCGAGAATTTGGCATACTATTGATTATCCTTTCAGCACTACAATATCATGTTCAACTACTATGCATGTTCCTCAGCATCGTTGGAATAAATTAGAATGCTTATGATAACAATTATGTTAAATCTCTCTTACCATCACTTAAAGACTTGATTCATTAATGCCTTGAATATTAAAGGGTGTTGGTTAGTTTAAATGAAGAACTAAAATTCATAGTGACCATATTTGACTTAAATGTTGTTTTCAAACCTTTCTAATTCTTAATTAGTGATATCTAGATCATAGATTGATCTTCAAAAAGACCTCTACCCATTGTAGTTGATCAAAGATGTCACCCATCCTTGATAATGGATATTTATTTTATATGATAATATGATTAAGTTATTTAAAATCAATGCACATTTAAAGACTCGCATCTTTCTTCTCCATAAATAATGCTAATGCTCCCTACAATGGGAAATTTGGTCTAATGAAACCTTTGTCAAGCATTTCCTATAATCAAATATACTTTTCTTAAAGTTTAATTGATGTCATCTTATATGGTACCATGGATATCAGTTCTACTCTTGGTATGAAATTGATACCAAATTCTATCTCATTATTAAGTGATAGTCCTGATATATCCTTAGAGAATATCTCAAGATAATTACATGTTCCTTCTATACCAATTTCTTTACTTTTAGTTTAGAAGTGATAGGTACCTTTTAGCACTTACCAAAGTAGATAACTTTGGTGTAGTCTATCATTTGTATTTTTACCTTATTTTCCAAACAACCAATGGAAACCTTATTGGTGTAATTATTCTATTCCCAATATTATATCAAATTATTTTAAGTTAATTATAATCAATTAGAATTTAAAAATTTTCTTATTGATTTCAATATTTTTCTTTATATAAGTGTTCACTTTAAACTCTTTTCTTACAGGTAATATAATCAATAAGGGATTATTTAACATCTAATTATCTATTAATATGCATGGAACCATGGTCATAAAAATGAATTTTGTGATTCTCTATAATGATAAAATCTTCCATAAGCTTATTTAAAGTACTTGTGATAACATTAGTAGATGATGGAACATTCTTCGTATGATTGCAAAGATCCATGATTATGCCATTATAGTTTGAGGAATAGAAGTTGGTCTTTTTCCTTAATGAGTTAGTTATAATTGCCATCCTTAGCCCTTGTGAGATTAGTTTGATGATAGTAAAACCATCTTAATTTTTATTTAGTATTTTTCTTTTAAGTGTTTCAAGATAAAGCTTCATAAGCTTGCTTAATGAATTATTTGGAGAGCATTAGTTTATGACTTGAAGTTTCCAATGGGAAATTATTTGGTGAGAATGTAATTTGAATCAAATATGAAGTTTGAGCATTCTTAGTAAAGCATATGTGGAGTCTTCTTTATGTTGCTTTTAGATTATAAACCTATGATACTATGATTAAGAAAGTAAGATCATGAGCATGTGAAATTCACAATAAAAGATTTCTAAAAACATTAAGAGCTTTTTCATACAATTCTTAAAATGCAAATCTTCAATTTCCTTGTAAATGAAAATAGTTTGTAGGTTGGTACCTTCGTGTGCATGCACTATGCCACCCTCCTACCCCCAATGTTGCACATATCTGCCACACGCATTGTATATGCTCAATCTAAAGGATTACATATTGTACATCAATATTGATGTACAAATATATCTAGTTTACTAAATCTATAATGAATATGCTGATCAAAATTGAAAAATTTAATTATAGATATTAATGAGTTATTGGGGAAGTCTTAGGATAATGGAAACGATCAAAATAATTATAAATACACTCCAAACATGAAGAAAACACTAATGAACTTTTGGAAAACATAAGAGAGCATTTCTACTTAAAAATCGTTGACTTAGTTGGAGATCGTTTAGAAGTGCCAAGTGAATTTGGTAGCCAAGCTACTTATTCTATCTTTACCTCTAACAAAGTCCTACAAAAAAACAAATTACTATTATCCTTTATAAGCTTTTTCATAATGATTTATTGTGCCTTTTAAATTATTTGATTGGTTATAGGAATTTCAATCTCGAGATTTTATCCTTGTTTTTGGTACACTTTTGGGTTGTTATACCTATTCTTTCATGATCTACTTGTTTGGTCTTTTGGCTGAATTATCGAAGGTCTTTTGGCCCATTGTTGTAAGAACTTTTAGGCCAATGAATTATAAATAATTTCACTTGATAATTGGAAGTCTTTTGGGCTTGTGTGATAGCTCGAATATTTACACATGAAATATTCAGGTATATATTTATTTGATAATGTTATTTGTTGTGTACACAATTATTTCAATATAATTGGAAAGTTTTAATGTATCTTAAAATGCATGCCTTGTTTTCAATAACTAGTTCTGAGAATTATGCATACTATGTGAAGAGCATTGCATTAGGGATTTAATTATATGTGTTTCACAATTTTATAAATAATTTAGAATTTTCAAGAATTTTATAGAAATAAAGCAATAGTGAATATTTAATTTCATAAATCCTTATAAAAGAATAATCTCCTACTTTGCTTTCCTAATTGCTTTGAGATGCTAGGGAGTAGATATTGGAAGATTTGAAGAACAAAGAGAAAGGGAAGATTTGGAGAGGAAGAAAATAAGTCCTTAAATTAAGTTTTGCTTGAGTTATTATCAAGCAAGAAGATTTGAGTTGTGGATGAGAAAGCGCTTACGAGAGAACTTAGATCTTGCTTTTTGTAGAAAGAGTTGATAAAGGTATTTTTTTTCCTAAGGACCATTTTTAGCATACTTGAAGTTCTACTTCAACTACTTATGGTTTGATTTTAGATTTGAAATGGAATTGATCAAGATTTTGAGAAATTGTAGCTTAATTTCTTTCTTTAATGTACTATATTAAAGGAGTTAACATACCATTCATTAAATGATATATATAGTAGACTCGACATAAGAATGAGATAGACATTTTCATATGAAATGTAGACAACATGTTAATATTTTAATGTACAATAAATTAGGCTTACACATTTTACTCATTTTTACCCTAAGGACTAAAAGTAGGTAAAGGTACCTTGGATTCTGAAGAAAAATGAATGGCATATTAATATTTAATGTACTAGTCATTTAGCTTAAAAGGGGTGAGTAGAGGATGGTTCATCTAGAAGGGTATGCATTGTGATGTAAATAACACATTGTATGCCAAGGCCAACATAAATATGTCAAGTTTAGGTATACAAAGGAATGGCTATGAATGGTTTGTTTAGATGCACATACAATGATAATAAGATTGACATACCATATATCAAGTGACTATATAATACGTTAAGAAGAAAAGTGACTAAGTTGAGGCAAAATTTGGAGGTTTTTGTGTGTGCTTGAGAAGACTTTCTATAATGTTTATAATGTAGAGTTGAGGATTTAGAAAGAAAAGAAAGCTTTGAAAACTTGTGAAAGTAATGTGTATAAAAATCGGGTAGTTTTTGATAAATGTGATATGAATACCCATATATTTTTCCCAAAGATTTTCTTAGTTTTCCTCTTAATAAGGAGAGTGAGCTCAATATCTAATTGATACATAGAGTTGAGTCTATATCTAATGCTTCTTATAGAATGAGATTTATGAAATTAGCTGAAGTGGAACTTTAAATATAAAAAATTGGTAAAGATGAACTAATCGTATTTGAATGATAGTCTCATCGTACAATACTACTAATTCACTACTGTGATTGAATAGAGAATTTGTTCTAGGCTATCCTTAGTTTTAGTGGCTATGTGGGGAGTTCATACAATACGATGTCCTGATCGAACTTGCATGATTATGTATTTATAGGATCAAATAGTGTGCTTGGATTGGATTATACGAGTATGAAAAGTTGTTCTTCTTATCGTACAAGTATAATCTACTTATCGTACATATATGATAGCTATTTTTCCTAAGAGATGTATGATATGAAGCCGACGTGTTTCATACTATACGATAATGCTCATCATACATTTTCAATCATATTTAATAGAGACGTGTAAGTTGCTACTTAGGCATTTACTAAGTTAACATGCTTTGTACGAGTATAATTCCATTATCATACAAGACATTGGGTTAACAAGAAGATGTAAATTTTAAAGTTCTTCATACTTCTATGAACTATGTCATGAAATAGTATGATCCTTTGAAAAATAAAATTTGATGAACTATGTGTTTCATATATATATAATGTTTTTATCACACAAGTATAATTTTTTGATAGTTGTAAAATTAATTAATTAAACTTTTCTAATGTGTCAAATGATTTACATATTTAGTGTCATACTTGTAAGATCCTTAGTTTGATAGTTTGATCAATTATGAGAGTGTGAGTAATGATTATTTTAACTTAATTTTAGAAAAGTTGATTATAGTCATTTGAGGGTTTTTTTGGAGCCATTGAAGAGCATCATAAGGCCTATAAAAAAGCTCACAAACATATGTAAAAAGGTTAGCATTCATTTACATATTTTTGTGAAAATGTTTCACTTAGAGATCATCACTCATTTGGAAGAATAAAAAGGCTATGTTGATCACCTTCCTTCATCATTTGTAGCCATCATTTCATCAAATTGCATTGAGCTAAGTTGGAGTTTATTTTCATTGTTTTGCCTTGTTATAGGTTGCTCATCAAATTAAATTGTGTTAGGTTATAGGAATTTTGCACTGGAGGTTTATTTTGTATCTTTTATTTGATTATTTGGATTTTAGCTTGTTCTTTTTTCTTGGACTTTTTGACCATACTTGTAAGGTATTTTGTCTTAGTTATTTACCTTCAGGCCAATATTGTAGGCACTTTTGAGTTGGTGTGTAGGGTCCTTTGGGATTATGATTATAAGCTTTTTTGGGCCCATGCTTATAAGATCTTTTGGAATTATGCATTGTGGGTTTTTTGGCCCATTGTATTCTTTTACCCCCTCACAGTGTTTCATGAAAGGTGGTTGTTTAGTGCAAGCCCAGCTTTTTGGTTAATGGTTGATGAATATTCTAGATTGGAACAAATCATTTAAAAATCTTATTATCTCTTTACTTTATTTGTATTACCACACAAAAACTTTAAAAGAAAATGAGATTTTTTGAAAAGATATATAAAAGCCATTAAGATTATTAAATGTCTTCTTTTGTGGTATCCTTTAGATTATGAAATTTTTAATTTTTATAATTCACCCCATTTTGTATGGACATCATGCACATTGATTGTTAATAATTCTTTTTATTAAAAAGAAAAGGCTGAGGTTGTGCATAAACTATTAAGAGCTAAACAAATTGAATGTTAACAATGAATATCAACTCCTAATGATTGATGATATGTTTCACTTATTACAAGGTGTCATAATGCTCTCTAAGATAGATCTAAGATTTGCGTGCGTGCCATTAAAGAGGCACATGTGGCAAGACTACTTCCAAAACTTGTTATTGGTATTATGAGTTCTTTTTATAATTTTTTTGGTCCTACTAATGCACTTACAATCTTTAAGAATTTACTTAATAGGATCTTTAGAAAGTTTAAGGATTAGTTTGTGATCATATTTATTGATGATATTCTTGTGTGTTTAAAGTCCTTTGAAGATTATGTTTTGCATTTGCATATCATGTTGTAGATTTTTTTAAAATAAAATGAATTGTATGCAAAGTTTTCTAATTGTGAATTTTGGTTATCCCAAGTTATATTTTTGGGATATATGATTAATGTGGTAGAGATATCTATTGTTCCTTAAAAAATATCTACAATTGTTGATTAGATTAAAACTATATTTGTTTTAAAAATTTGGAGTTTCTTGGATTTAGTTGACTATTATCATAAATTTGTTCATGTTTTTCTCAAATAAGTCCACCATTGAAGAGATGATAAAAAAAAAGCTATGAAATTTGAGTGACATGCTAATTATGAGAGTAGTTTTCTAAAGTTACAAGAAAAACTCAAAGTAGCTCCTATCATAGTGTTACAAAAATTTTTTGGAAGGTATCAAATCTTTAATAATGCTTCGTTCCAAAGGTTTGGATGTGGAATGATAGAGTTACTGCATTTAATTTTTATGAAACTAATCCTTCATGAGAAGAACTATCATGTGCATGATTTCTAATTGGCTACCATAGTTTTTACTTTGAGAACCTAGATCCATTCCTTGTACATGATCAAATGTTAAGTGTTTACTAATAATCAAAGTTTAAACTATCTTTTAACTTAGAAAAAATTAAACATGAGACAAAAAAAAGTATGATTAAATTCATTAAATATTATGAAGTGATTATTAATAATTATGCAAGTAAGGTTATTATTACTGTGGATACTTGAATAAGAAAGCCGTCATGTTTTTCCTTGCAAGTAAGCTTGACAGAAAACATATTTCCTTTGAAAGTAATAAATTACAAGGGAAAGATTGTATATAGAATTGTTAGCTTGTTTTTCAACCCTCCTTAAGGCCAAATTAGCTAAATTCTATTAAAGAAGACCAACTTCAAGATGATGAGTATCAAAAGTTGATTAAAAATGTTATAGATGGATAACAAATCTAATTTTACTATTGATGAGCAAGATATGTTGGGATTTTAGGATAGTTATGTATTAATATTCATCAACAGCTTAGGCAATTGTTGTTGTTAGATTTTCATAATTCCAAGTCATCAATCCATCCTTGAAATAATAAGATGTATGTAGAATTGATGAAGAAATTATGGAGGGTTAATATGAAAAGAGATGTTGTAGACTAGGTCACAATTACCTTATTTGCCAGTTGGTTAAGTTTGACCAATAGAAACATAGTGGATCACTACTACTCTTACCAATTTTTTAATGAAAACGAGAATGTTTAGCCATTAACTTTATTATTGGACTACATAGGATTCCAATAGGATATGATTTGACATGGATAGTTATGAATAGATTTATTAAATATGTATACTAATTAGTTATCAAAACAACATTTTCTATAGAGAAATTGGCTCAAACTTATTTTAAGCATATAGTGATGCTGCATGGAGTTTCAAAAGTGACTATTTTTAATAGAGATCATAAATTCACATCTCAATTCTAATGGAATGTGAATATAACTTTTGGTACTGAGTTGAGAATCAACATAACATTCTACTCCCAAATTGATAGGAAAACCAAGGGAATTATTAAGGTGCATGAGAATTTTAGGAGACTTTGTGAGCTAGATTTTGGAGGTGAGTTGAAGCGTCACTTGCCATAGATAGAATTAGGTTATAGTAATAGCTTCGATGCTATTGTTGGAATGACTTCTTATGATCTTACGTAGAAGGAAACACAAATCCCTTTTATGTTAAGGGAAAACAAAGGCAATTGATTGGATCATATTAGTCTAAAATGCCATGAAAAGATAATAATAATTAGAAACAAAATTGCTCAATACTATGAAAAGTAATTCTTTGATAAAAACATAAAATATTGAATTTTAAAAAGTTGAGCATATCTTTTACAAAGTGAGTTCCCTAAAAGTGATAAAAAGCTTTTGTTATAAAAACCCACTTAATTGACTTTATTTATCCTTCTAAATAAAGTTGCATTATGGATATGTGTTCTTTCAATGCAAAACACAAGAATGTACTAACAAATAGGCACCCAAAAAACATGTTAGGATTGTAGTGGTCAAATCCCAATTTTTGTTATACCATTGTGAAGGCCTCATCGCAAAGAATCCCATGGTATGTGATTTATATTTTTTAGAGGTCCCTTGGATATTTTGTGAATTTTAAAAGTTGAAAATAAAAAGAAAAATAAAAATCATTTCATGTTAAAAAAGATAAGAATTTATTAAAATAAGGTTCAACATTATCCTCTTATATCTTTGATCAAGTATAAAGCTTGTGAGTGAAGGAAGAAGGAGGGTGAGGAGAGCAAGGAAGGAAAGAAAGAGATATATATAGATTTAGGTTGTATTTGGATCTTGTGTAGATTCAAGGGATCATAATAGAATAAGAAATTGAGGAAGAGAAAAGGATTTCTGATCTTCACCCTATAGAGAATCACATAATATGGTAAGATCCCACATGATTTCTTCTTTATCAAGCACATATTGACCATTTTTTATTTTAAGAAATTTCAACTATCAAGCTTTCGGGAGCGTTGTGTTTGCGATGTTGTTGTAGCTTTTTTACTACAACTGTCATGCAAAATGATTGTCCAAATCATTCATACAACCTTTATAATGGGAGCCAGTGACGAGCCTTTGGACTAATGTGAAAAGGTGATTGACTGAGCATTGTGCTAATACTATGAGTTGATCGTACAAGTATGATGAGCTAATAATATGATTAATTTAGATCATTTATCTATTCCTCTATCAAATGAAGTGTCTATAAAAAATTTTAAACGTACGAAATGTAGATTAGATATCTAAATGCAAGGAATGTTTAGCTCAGATTATTTATCCAATTCAATGCTTAATGAAGTATCTATATGGATCACACATGTATGAATTATAGATTTGATCAGTATGATGAGTTCATGGAACACATACCAAAGATCACCCAATTGATCCTTTGTTTGACTAGTGTAGGTCATGGATTATATAATATGATGTGGGGGATCATATTATATGATAAAAAAATAGGAAGTAAAAAATGAACAGTTTGTTAAAGGATGGATTAGGGTGTCCTTTCAAGTACTTATAAAATAAAAATAAAAATCAGCTTGTTATTAACAAAATGTAAAATGAATTGTATAGAGAATGAGGATGGATGATAAGGGGAAAAGAAAGGCCATGGAAGAAATTTTTCTAAAGTTTTTAAATGGACAAATTAAATAGTTATAGTGTAAGTAGATTACTAAATTCTCTTATCTAGTAATGAGGGATGCATGATGATGTGAGCATTTGCATGATATAAAATTATTTACAAGTTTTTTTAATTTTATAATATTTTATTACTATTGATATGTATGTATATATATATATATTTGTGTGTGTGTGTGTGCATGTGCATGCACGTGTGTGTATAGATAGAAAAGAGAGAGGGAAAGGCATGACTTATATAGATAAATATAAGAAGCTATAAATCATAACATATGATAATAAGAAAAGAAAGAAATGAAAACAAAAGGAAGAAAATGGATGACGTTGTTTAAAGATTTTGTTGATCATAAGAAAGCAAGAAAGTCAAGAAAGATCTTACTCTTCTCAAACCTTATCTTACAACCATATGATAAATAGGATATACTTCACCCCTAGTATCATAGACACTCATAGATAAGAGCCATAGAATGTCAAAGGCCTTATCACCATCAGAATAGGATGTTGACAATAGGGGGTGATGTGATGTTAGATAAATGGTGTAAACTATAATGATTAACTCAAAGATTAACCTACATATATTAGAAAGAAACAATGTGAAAGATAAACATGAAAAAATCAAAAAGACAACATGCAAGAAATACCCATCCAAGATAATCATATTTGAGAGGGGATTAAGAGCACAATAAGGCACTCTATATGCTAACCTACAACTTTTTTAATGACACAAATATGTGGTATTCGAAAAGGGCTTAAACAAACTAATCTTGATTAAAAAAAGAATAAAGTAAAGGTCTCACAGGTGTTGATTAAAACATTGGAATCACTTTACCAAAGCAACAAAGTAATTACACATAAAAGTAGCTTAAACATGAGATTGAGTCATAAAGGGTAGGGAAGAAGACAATAGGTGGGGTTCACTAATAAGTAACAAGAAAGTGAAGATAATAAATCTAAGTTAAAGGGAGATAACGATGAAGTGAGATGGTAATGACAAAGTGGAAAGAAAATATTATGTAGCAGCTATAAGCCGATGTTGTAGTGTTAAAAGTAAACTAACACTATATCTCACTACTTAACACCACAACCCCAACTAATAAGCACATTAAAGTTATTGTTATGATCAACTTTAAGACCTGAATAGCTTGTAATATTAGAAATTTTACTTATGCTAAGATCATCAATTTCTAAGGGTAGGCATCCCCTTTTATAAACAATCTAAGTAGACTACAAAAATAAAAAAAAAATTTCTTCAATAATTGTTACCAAATAGCTTTCTAAAATCTACCATTTTGATTCCAATTTTTTTTGAAAAGCTATTTCCAAAGTTGTGGTCAAAGTTATTACCAAATAGCTTTCCAAAAATTTGCCAATTTGGTCTAAAGTTTTGTAATCGAAACTATTGTTGAATAGCTTTTTGAAGAGCTATGCTTTTGTTTCAAGGTCAGGTAAGTTTGCATAGGTTATCATAGGTCGAAACTAGGTCAATGTACCATGGGTTGTGTTGGTGTGTCAATGCAACATTGGTGGATCCATGTGCATTTGTGGGTCATTCTAGTCATTCAACTAAAGGGATAGACTAGTTGATTGGCACAACATCAATATATTCATGTGTGCTTGTAGGTTGAATATGGGTCAGTGTGTCAAGGATTTGTTTGGCAAGTTAGTGTATCATTGATGGATCCTTATGCATTCATGAGTCATGTGAAATATTCTATTGACAGGTTAGTTTGATCAGTTGGTGCAGCATTATATCTATGTGTTCACAGATCGGCATGACACCAACTAGTCCATTTTTGTTTATGGGTCATGCAAACCTGCAATCTAAAGTGATCGAAAAGACTTGTTCACTAAACTATATCAATTGAAAGAGGTCTGAGCATTTGTTGGGCTAGCTCAGATAGGTGACAATCAGTGGATGTGATAGTGGTAAGCAAAGCCAATGGAAATAAGCTTAATGGGCCATTTGTTTTTATCTTTTTTGCATTCTCAATGTAAAATTTGATTCAAAATATACTTTTAGGCTCCATCTTAACTCTACACATGAAAAATAGATACTTTGATTATCTGAAAGTGTTGGCATGTGTTTGATAGCTCTTATGCGTCGAAAAATTTTATAGCAACTAATGTGCTCTCTAATTCCCATAGAGGGAGAAAAACTTATCTCTGATGAGTTAAGTTCTCTAGATTAAATCTCATAAGTTGCATTCAAGTTTAGTCTTTGTAACTATTCACTTGTGATCCAAGTGTCCTTCATGGCTTTTTAGCATTTCTAATGGACAAGATACTTCTAATAACATTGGTTTCTTGTTAGTATAGTTTTGTCATCTACTACTCTTTCAATCTGCTCACCCTTCTTACTATTATAATCTGATGGATGCTCAAGTAAAGGTTCACTCTTAAAAGGATTTGATAAAAACTCAAATGGCTCATTAGAACCATGACTGGCTCCTTATAATCCACTAAATCTAAGACATTGAAAGAATTATCGATATTGTAGTCATTTTGTAGCACTATAATGTATGCATTTAATCTAACATTTTTTAAGATTTGTAAATACATTGGTTCCTCTTGTATGTAACCTTTGCAAAGTATCTAGTGAGAACCTTTCAAACCTTATTTGGATCATCATGTAATCTTCTTTTAAGATTTCTTTATGGTAGTGATTTGTATCAGCTAATCTCTTATACTACTCCTTATTTAGATTTAAGTTTTCATTAATATGCTCATGAACCTCTCTTAAATATTGTATAAACTCTAGTGCTAACTTGGATGTGTGTATTTGAATGGGTAATAGGATTAGGTCAACTAGGCTATAAGATTTATATCTATTATAAGCTTCAAAATGGTTTATTCATATATACCTATTGACAGACCTATCATAGGAATGCATTGTAAGTGGTAAAAGCATATCCCAATTCTTTAAATTTTTTCTAATAAACATCAAATAGATTTGTTATTCTATGATTTATTATCGTAGTTTGTTTATCAATTTGAGGCTAATAGGTGAATAAGAATTTTAACTTTGCTCCCAAAAAGTGTTTAAGAATTTTACAAAAAAAATAAAGTGAAATGAATGTCTCTATCTATGATTATGATTTTGGAAAATCCATAAAGCTTTATCACTTTATTAAAAAATAATTAAACAATGAGTGAAACATCAAAAGTTTTGAAGTACATGATGAATTTAGCCATTTTCATAAATCAATCTACCACCATAAATATGTAATCATTTCTTTGAAAAGTTTTGGGTAGTTCAGAGATAAGATTCTTACTAAGGTCCTATCATGGACATATCAGTACTAGCATTGGGGTGTAGAGTCCAATGTTTTGGGAATGATTTTTGGTGACTACATAAGTCTTACACTTAACAATAATTTGAGCAGCATGTCATTTAAATCTTGACCACTAAAACATGTCTTGCATGTATCTTCCAAACTTAAAAATTATGAAGTGATGTTTGTGGTATGCATAATGGTTATTGCAAAATAAGATATCCCTATTTAATCACATAATCATAGATAGCCTTGGTTAGATTAGCAACTAATTTCCTATTAATGGGTACAAAGTTAGCGCAATTTTGCTATAAGTCTAATAGTGTTTCAAAGCTGGTGATAGAGATAGACAATGTTTTGAGTAGGTTCACTCACTTAGAAGGGCATGGTGGTCTTGTTTTCTACACCTAGCTTATGTTTGAGGATGAAAGTGTAGTTTCAAAGAAATTTAGCTTACTTATCTCATTGTGGCTTTAAAAACTTATGTGAGTTACATTGTATCGTTGACTACTAGTCATGATATTTTTTTATTATAAAAAACCTTAAGTATTTATTTATATCAAATTTGTTTGAGTAATTTTTATATTTTAGATTGTCGATATTCATGTTCTTGAATGAACATAAAAAAGAAGAGTAAAGGTTAAGGCCCTTGAACATTATCCTAGTTAAAGTGGTAAACAAAAAAGGGATTCAATTTGAGTTTAATTTTAGGTATTTTAGTTTTATTTTGATTGGAATATTTAACTTGATAGAAATCAATATTATAAGGCACAAAAATTGCATTTTATCTAAGAAAATATTAGGAATCCACCTTTTTTGTCTTATCTTGACCATTAAAAAAATTATTTTATGCTTGATTATATTTTTGGAAATGTTTCTTCAATAACTTATCATAAGAAGTATATTATAATAATAAATAATTAAATAATAATAATAATATAATTCTACTTAGCCTAAATTATTGTAACTATAGACCTACGCCTAGAGTAAGGTTTTTGTTATACCCGGTAAAATATTATAGGTTTAATCTTCAATAATTCAATTGTAGCTTGGATGATTTCAGATCGACAGTAGGATGAGCCAGGAGCTCAATTGGAGGCTATTGGAATTTCTGAAATTTTCTGGGGATTTTTCGGAGCACCGAGATTTTTTTTAAAAAAAAAAAAACGGAATTTGGATTTTTCCTTTTACCGCGCGTGAACCGGACCGGAGCGGTTCAGCGAAGGCGGGGCGGTTCGCCGAGGTGCGTTTGCGCGTGCGTTTGGATAAGCCGCGGATAAGCGGATCGGACGGACGAGATCAGCGGTGGAGATTAACCGGCTGATCGAGTGTTAACCGGTTTAAGCTGGGTATTTAACCCGAACTGTTCGGCTATTAGGGTTTCGAACGGCGGTTAGAGGCGAAGCGTTCGCGGCGAACGGCGGTGATTTCCGGCAGCCTTCCAAGGGGCTTTTGGTAACCGGAGATTCGCGGGACAGAGGCGAGCATTTTGGTACCGGTTTCGTTCGGCGAGGGGCTGCGGTTGATCGCGTGCGGGCTTCACCGTCCCCGGCGGCGAGCAAAGGTAGGAAATTCAGAATTAAATTAGTTAATTAGCAAATTAAAATATGGATTATTTTGCAAATAGTAGGAAATTCAGTTTTAAATTAGTTAATTAGTAGAAATTAAAAGCATGGAATATTTTGCTTAATGAACACAAGCATGTGGATGAAAAATCGGACTTAGTTGAATGCTAATCTGCGTCTTTTACAATTTTTGGATTTCTGGAAAATTTCCCATTTCGCCGGAAAATTTAGTTAATGCTTAGAAACATGTTAGGGATTTGTATTATCAGTTTGCCATTGAATTAGTTAATTAATTGTTGGATTAATCTTACGACAATGGCGTACGGGCGAACTCTTTCGGCGGAAATTTTAAATTAGTGGCATTATTGAAACATTAGGATAGTACGAACATCGAATTTTGTTTCTCCTTGTTCGCGTTCGCCGGAAATCGACGGAAGGAATTGGATTGGTCGGCGATTGCTTCAGTTAGGGTTCGCGGGCGTCGGACCGAGGAAGGAGAAGGGTTTAGATTAATTACGAACTTATTTAAGTAATTAATGGTATTTATATAATATTTATTAGTAATTATATTTATTTAAGCATCGACCGATTAACGGATTATTAAAGAATTTGGTTCGGCGGTGTCGCGGTTCAGCGCGAGGTTTCCGAACCGGCAGCGAAAACCGGTTCAGCGGAATTCGGCACGGACGAACGGTGCGGAGGAAAATTTAATTCGGAAATAAATCCGAATTTTCGGAAAAAGGATATACGTGGAATTTAAATTTTATTCGGAAATTTATCCCGAATTTCGGAAAATGGATAAAGGGCAGAACTTGATTTTGGAAATTAAAATTTCCTGAAGTGAGGAAGAGGTGATTTTTGGAAATCACGTAGCCAAGTTGAAATTGACTGTTGGAAATTACCCATAAATTCAGTGCAGCTGGATCAGTTGGAAGGAAGTGTGACACTTGGGTGTTACCAGAATAGTCAGAATTTTGGTACAGTTTGTGTTGCTTGGATGGCAATGACATGGATTGAGTCAGTTTACTCAGTGTTGGCATATTTCATGGATTGGCATATTGGACCGGACTACTATAGGCCCTATATGATGTTTTAGGGTAGTTGTGGTAGGTAACTGTGCGGTACAGACTTAACTTCACAGTATACATGTGGATTGGTATGCGCCTTGTTGTATCTGGACACATGTTGTCGAATCTTGGAGTTAGAGCTGGCAATGACTGTAGGGGCGTGGCTTCTATGGAAATTGTTGGGAGAGGACTTCTTGGGACGGTGGCTGAGTCGATCTCTTCTGGTCCACGAGTGTAGGCCTGCGCGCCTGAGAGTGGCAGTGGCAGGGGTGACTCGCCGTGGCTAGTCAAGTGTGTAGGCCTGCGTGCCTGAGGGTGGCAGGGGTGTCTCACGTTGGCTAGAGATCTATGTGACTGGTTCTGTCTATAGTCTCCAGAAGATTGATTGACGAGAGACGCTGCGGTGTCGGGTGCTAGGCGTTGTGATGCGTGCACAGAGATGGGCGTGTCCCACTGGCATGCTTTGCCTAGGCGCCATGCGTGCCCAGAGATGGGCGTGTCCCGCTGGCATGCTGCCTGGGAGCACAGAGGAGAGCTACTCTGGTGTGACTGGGGGTGACTGTGGTTGGTCAGAGTCTGGGACTGAGAGTGCCTTTCCACCCTACATTGTTATGCTGTATTCCTATACTCTTGCTATTATCCTTCTCTTGCATGTGAGTTTTTATTAGCTGTCTTTCCTACTGGGCGTAGCTCACTCCTTTATTATCTATATTTTTCCAGCGGCTCGACAGCCTTGATGCCACCCAGATTAGGTGGGATCGTGGTCAGCAGGCTAGTGGAGGATATCTGATCTGTAATTTTCTGAGACATTTTGGTTAGTGTGATTGATACTATTGGATGTATTCAGGGAGACTGTTATTCTTATGTCATGTAATATGTAAGGGTGATTCTGACTTATGTATCTAGTTGGATGATATTGTATTTGTTGGACTTGGATCTTATTCTTGTGATGTAGTTTCAATTCACTGTTTTACTTTATTGTCTTGGTGGTATAGTGTGTGGAGTGCCATATTTTATCTGAGGATGTTATGTATTTTATTTTTGATGGTGAGGTCATTACATGACTATGGAACTTAACCGTGGGGATTCAGACTTCTATTAGATCGGTTCTCCTACCGGTATGGGTTAGGAGTATGGGGTCTAGTAGGAGTAACATTGCGCGAGTCCATCTGTTAATTCAGGAGTCATGAACCTGATTTGACGGTGTACCCGGGAGATGGGATCCACATTGTTAAGGAAAGTAGGTGTGTAATGATGTGTTATATCCTATGTTTTTCGTAGGCTACTCAGGTTGGTATGGGACGATCTGAGCTGTCTATATGTAAAAAAAAAAAAAATATGCCAAAAATCAGCCTAGGTAAAAAATGGGGTGTAACAGTTTTACTCTTGAATCCAGTTCATTGTAATAATCAGCTTAAAATATACTTTTGAACCCATAAACATGTCTCTATCAAATCAGGGTATAACTTTCAAATCTATTAAATCAATTATTAGTAGTGTAAGTGATTAAATCCTAAACAAACTAGGAGACAACTATCCTCAAAGTTAAAGACTAACTCTTTAGCATAGAAAAAGTGTTATAAAGAGATAATAGTAAGAGGAATACACCATGTGGGACTAATCCATAGTGCTTTTTTTGCATGGATGACCTCTAAATTGGTGAAGTGATGTGATCCATCTAGTTGAACAATATTGTGACTAAACGGTTGTAGCACAACCAGTTCTTTTAAGTGCTAATTCGCTCAGTTATCCGATCATGCAATTTTGAGATTTAATTATCTATATGTAATAAGATTTTAAAAAAAGCATAAATCCAAATCCAATAGTTTGCTCTTAATATAGATCTAACTATCCAAAACAAATCTTCTCCTTTAAACAACACTAATTTAGCTCCAATTGTTTGATCACGAAGCTTCTACAACTGAACGATCAAGACTATTTTTATCATGTCACTCTCTTCGTCATGAATATTTTGGCCATTATTATGAACTATTGGAACTTTTATTTAAAAAATAATTTTATAGTTAAAAATCTATACTAATCTCTTTTTTAATTAAAGTAGTAATGATTATTTTGGTCTTTTAGTAACTATTTTTAACTATTAGAAAATTTTGATAAATAATAGAATTTTTTAACATATTGGATTGATGAAATTTTGACGAAATCTAAAGAAAATTTTTAAATCATGATATACAAACCTTAGTAGCCAACACTCATCATTGCTTCTTTATATTATATATTTTTGTCATTAAACTCTAAATTCTACTCTCTTCTTAAATCAGTTAAGTTCTCAATTTTTTACTCCTAATTGATTGAGTTAAAATACTTTTGTCTTATTAAGCATTTTATCAAGCATAAACTTTTGTTTATATTAACTTCAATTTTTATGTCATAGAATACTTTTCACTTATTGCCAACTTTATGTCTTGTGTGGTTATTGTATTCTGTCTTTTCTTTCATTAAATTAAGAGTTTAAGGTACATATCACTTGGTAAAAAACTTACATATATTATGTCTTATTTTTTCATGATTTAAGGCAGGGGTGATCGTATGCTTGATTTTAAATCAAACAACCTAAAAATTATATCTTATATTTTATTTTTTTTATTTTAATTTTTTTCACAATTTTTATAAAAGATTATTAATTAAGTGAAATTAATGTGTTTTAAAATAAACTTAAAATTTGTAAAAAAATCATCTTTAGACTTATTGAGCTCAGTAATAATTACTTTTAAACATTTTCTTTAAATAATTTTTAAAAAATAAATTATTATTTCAGGTAATTCACCACACTCTTGTTAAACTATACTTCAATTTGGGATATCTTAAAGTCTCATGGTCAAAATAAAGTTTAAATTATAGTGATAGAAGGTATTACCTCCAATGCCCTAAGGTTTTACCTATTATATAAATTTTTTTTATCATAAATAGAGTATTTCTTGTAGGGCTCATTTAGTTTTTTATTGAAGTATGTGATTAGTCATCTTTCTTAACTAAGAACTCCTATTTCTATGCTTGAGGTATCATAAGATACTTTAAAAATAATAAAAAAGTATGGAAGTCAATTTATAGGTTATTATGTCATACTCTCCTTAATCTTCTCAAATACTTTCTTAAATATAAGGAATCATTTAAAATTTTATTTTTTTGATATAATTGGTTGTAGAGGCAGTGATGGTACTGAATCCCTTAATGAATCTTTTACAGAAGGTCACTAAGTCATGAAAACTATTAACATCATGGATAGATTAAGGTGTTTGCCAATCAATTATAGCCTTAATCTTATTGAGATAGGCTAATAAGTCACTTTTTGAGATGGTAAAGCCTAGAAAGTTTGCATGATTAGTAACAAAGGTACATTTTTTGTGGTTGGCATAAAGGTGGTTCTCTTTAACCATAAAGTAGATCTTTTAAAGTGTTCTAAATGCTATGAGTGAAGATTAAGATGTTATCAACGTAAACTATCACAAATTTTTCTAAGTAGGTATAAGTATTTTGGGTGTTATCCTCATAAATGTGCTTAATGCATTAGATAGGTCATCAAACTTGACTAATGATTTGTATAACTTATTCTTTATTTTGAATGTAGCTTTCCACTCATCTCCAAGTTAGATCCTAACTGGATGATATCCACTTCTTAAATCAATTTTGGAGAAAATTGGGGCTCTACTCATTTAGTCTAATAGGTCATCCAAAGTGTAAAATAAAGAAACCATACTTCATAGTTATTTTATTGATGACCTTACTATTGAAACTCATTTTCTATGGACCATCTTTCTTAGTTGCTAGAAGGGTTGAAATAGCACAAAGGTTGAGGCTTTCCAATATGAAGCCTTTGTCTAGTAACTCTAGTACCTATTAAGGAAGTTATTAGTGCTTAAAAACATTCATCTGATGGTGTGACAAGTTTGGTAGATTATCTCTTGGTATGAGATCTATAACTTGTTAACTATTATAAAGGGGTAAAAAACTTTGTGGTTCCTTAGTGAATATATCAGAGATTTTAGATCAAATAGGTTCTACTAAGGAGGTATTGCTATATTAGGTGCCTTATTTGAGATTTTTCACTACTGCAACTTATATAATAGTTCCATTAGTAAATTCTTGATCTATTTTATAATGGGACATAAATTAGATTTTCTTATCTAAGGTAGCAGTTTGCTTCTTTTTAAGTTTTTAAATGTGGTCTCTATGTGGGTGTCTATGGTTTTCAACTTCCTATAATAGATTTTGATAAAGTTGTCTAAGAGTATGTTATGTATTGGGAAAATAGAGATTTTGCTCCCATTAGTGCCAAATCATTATTAGATACAATTTATGCTTATCATCACAATAATACATATAGAAATGTCCAACAAATCCCACTTGATGTCTATTATTCCCTAGACAAATGCTAAATCTTTTTAGCATCTGCTTTTTAGTCAAATTTTCCCAATTTATGTTCTTGATAAATATTAGTAGTGCTACTATATTCAAATCTAAATTTGATATTGTTGCCTAAGCTTTTGTATCCTAGGTTGTTACATATTTGTTATTAAATGCATGTTCTCTATAGCCCTTGCCATAGATCAAAATTGTTATGAGATATATATCAAAGATTTGCCAAAGTAAGTGCTTATTTTAACCATCTATTAAGGTTGAAAATTTTGTTCGTGTGGAGAGTTAATGTAGCATAGTGTAAATCTCCTTTTTATAATGACAACTAACTACTATCATGTTGCAAATTAACCATATCTTTGCATGTTATTATTGTATTTTTCTTTTCATATTAATGTTGTGTTTTGTACCTTGATAATAACCTAATACATTTTCAATTAAACATAGGTTGTAAGAGTTTAAAGATTCACCCAAATTGCATTAATTGTTCTCATGATTATATGAGGAGGTTCATGCTACTTTTGTTGATAACCTTATAACTTTTGTGGAGGTTTTCTATAATCATCCTCACTAAGTAACTACTTCAACAAATTGACTTATTTTGGATTCTTGTTTCTTAATCCCTTGTATAATTCAATTGAATCTTCATAATTTAGAAATTAATGAATTTGTTAAATTCCATAACAATAACATAGATCAATTCTTAAGAGTTGTGTGATTCCTCTCTTCTTCTTCCTTTTCTAACTCAAACATAGCTTTAATAGAATGCTTTATATAATTTCAATGTAGAACCATGGCAAGAGCATTTGTGTTGATGGATCTTTTGAATGTTTTGTTGTGATTGTGAAGCAATCTAAATAGTTAAGTAGTTTTGGTCTTTTTTTCATTCCAACTTTGCAAATTCCATTTAAGTTTTTTATTTTAGTTTGTATTGGTACAAGTATAACTTTTTAGGAAGAAAACAAATGAAGAACTCTAAGAAAGTCTCTAGATTGTATTTCATGTAGTTAACTTACTTTAGTATTCAATGATTTTTGCTAATTTGGCACATAAAAGAAATTTCTTCCAACAAGGAAGGGAAACAATAAAATTATAAAAAGATTTTTGATACCCATGTATTTTTTTTACCAAAACTAATATCAAATGTTGTTTAAATGAAAGAAAAATCTCAATATCTAATTTTTTCTTTAACGAAATATTTAGATATTGAGCTAAAAGTGGTTCTATAGTTATGCAAAGTTTAAGTTAATTCAAATGATGCCATTGTAATATAAGACATAGGTTGAAATTGTTGAAACTATTATTTGTTGAAAGGTGCTTATAAATTCATAATACTTTGAAGTCTTTTTACTTGAGTCATCATCTTAAAGTTTAATTTAAATCTCTTTTCATTTTGAAGACTTTTCTATCAAGTTTTCTACATTGCCAAATTACTCTATAGAAGGTGTTCATGTTATTGCTTTAGTGCAAACCTTAGCATAAACTAAGAGAGTTTTTAATCTAGTATTTCAAATCTTTGTTAAATTAGATAATAGTCATTCTTTAGTATTTTTTTATTAATTATCATGCTTAAATTTTTTATAATTTTTTAAATTTTTATTTAAACATAAATTTGTCTGCTTCCTTTAGTATTTTCCTTATCATTTCCTTATTTGATTAATTTATTTTAAAAATTGTTTTAACGACTTAAACTCAAACCAAAATACCAAAAAAATTCACATCATTATTTTCTTTTCTATTCTATTATCACCGTATTGTTGTTGGGTTGAGTTGGTATTTCATAACATAAGTGAGTATATGTGTTCCTATCCATGACATGTTGAATTTGGTTTTAAAGCTTTTGTTTGTTATATTATTATTTAGAGACAATTTATCTTTGTTCTATTCCTCTTTTATAATGCTTAAATCATAAAATAATTTTATCCCTTTTTGAAAGTTAGATTTCATTAGGTTATCATGTCTTCTCTAAACACACCTCGAATTTAATAATAAAATTTGTAAGCTTATTACTAATAAGAGGTTAGTTGTGAACCTTATAGCCTCTTATGACTAATCTACATAAGCTTAGCCCTTGATCTTTACCATTGCACATATGTATTTGTAAAGACAAATCATGTATCATATTGGGTTAAGCAACGGTGCCTTTTCCCTAATTCCTTGGATTATCTTGTGATTATTTATCTAATATGATGTTGCTTTTTATGGATATTGTATATGTCTTACTAAAACATCTTTAGCTTGAATCCTATCAAGAACAACATAATAATTAACCAATTACATAAATATTTGGGGTATCATATTAAAAAATTGTCTTGATCTAGACTTCCCAAAGCCTAAAAACATCTATCACCTAAAAAAAGCCCCTAGTTGTTTCTATTATTCCAATTGAGATTATGTAATCTTCACAACTACTACTTACTCCAATACCTTTTAAGCCTTCTATTTCATTACCCACTTTCCTTATTCATAATACTATTAAGTACATGACCATATATTAGATTGTTGTTAAGCTTATAAAGCATATGCAAGTGACAGAGTCAAATTTTCTTTCCATCTATATTATCAAAATTCTTATTATTATTTTAATTGATCCCTTCCAAAGATTAATCGACCAAATGCTTTAGGATTTTTATTAGTTTTTTATAGTATCTTATTTGATATTTCTGTTTAAGGGCTGCCACTTAGCGAGCTTATAAAGTTTAAGCTCCCTTCAATCTTAAAGATTAGTGAAGATAGTTAACTTTGCCATTGCAGTAGATCACATAATGATTTGCACTTGATCACACCCCAACATATGTCATTTAATCATTAATTGCAACATTTTTTGTGTGCTTATTTACAAATGATGCCTCAAGATTTATCTTTTTGTTGTGATCAATTTAGCTCTAGCTCATTCAGATTTAGATGCGATGTTGTTTGTAGAACTTGGGAATCCAATGTTTTTATTCATTTCCTATCAAAGGCAAGATGTATTTGTATTAATCATATGATAAGGTTGCTTTGAGCTTTAACACATTATTTATAGTAATAACTCGAGATGCATGCTAGTATCTATCTTACAATCAATTTTTAACATTCTTAGAATTTTTTAAATCATAAAACTATAGATTTGAGGTGATTTCAAGTTAAGTTTTGATTGTTGTTTTAATATTCTTTTAGTTATAAAACTTAGGTTTTCTAATTCTTATAAGATTCATTTTGTAGAACATTTTTTTTATCTTAATTCTAATTAAATTAAAAGTAATTAACTTTCAATTTTAGAGAAAACTTCATAAAACAATCAAAGTTTGAAAATTGTCTTAAAAATAATATTTATATATACCATATTTAGTATATATTTTAAAAACTTTATGTTGACCTCTAAGCTTTGAACACATAATTATTTGCAATACATGTAATCCACTTCTTATGGAGGACTTAAAAGAAAAAAATATTGAATAAAAGAGTAGCTCTTAGTAAGCTTCCAAGTAAAAGAATATAAGAATTAATGGTCTTACATTAGCTACAAATAAAAGATTCTATAATTCATATGTGACACTATACCCTTAAGATATTAAGGCATCTTTGAAGAATAAAATTTGCTTAATTTAGGATGGAGAAACCTTAAGGATTAATACCTAAACATAGTGAGACTAGATTATCATAATATCTCTCTTTGGGCTTACATCCTCACTTTCATTTTTCTTATTTCTTGATCCATCTCTTCCTAAGAAGGTTTGTCTAATTCTATTTCATTATTAGAACTTGCTATCTCTTCATCGTGCAAATTAAAATTTGTAGATTTCATTCCACATATAACAAGTTTTAACAAATATCCAGTCAAATATATTTAAAAGAAATTAACACTCTATACATGCTAAGGATAAAGTGCAAGACTTAAATCAATATTCACAACAATTTTTCTGATGTTTGGAAGGTTTATTTATTCATTAGATTCCCTAAAATTGACTCCAACTTTCTTTTAAATTTTTTAAGTTGGTGGAAACAACTATTTTTTCTTCCTTGTGTTAAATGTACAATAAATATAAGGTAATGTATTATATGTCTAATCTAGACATATCATACATCAACATAAGTGTATCATATATAAGTCTCAAGTTTGATCCTTTAACCTATGCATATCATATGTTAGAATGATGTAATGTATGCCAAATATAGAGTACTATTTATTTTATCTACTTTGGGTTTCTTATAGATGCACTCTTCAACATACAATACATAAGCTTTCACATACCATACATAAAGTTCATCTTCATCCTTGTTCCAACCATTAAATTTTTCAAAATATTCATATAAAGAAGTTCATTCTTAACAATAAAACCTCGCATACCAAACATGCAACATATCAATCAATTTCAAGAAAAAAGGCATTTGTTTTTCCTAATATGATTATAAACCCAACTCACAAAACCTAGAGTGTCATTTTTATGTTATTAACCTATATTAGTTTCATTTTCTATGATAGATATTTAACCTGCTTTGGTACCACCTTGTAATAGTGATAGCATTAACTAAACCATTTTATTTCTTTTTGTTGATTTTTATTAAATACATCATTTTGTGGCATAAAATTTTCTTTAAAAGGCATGAAAATAATTAATTTTGAAATAAATAAAATCATACCTTATAATTATGAGAAAATGATCTAAGTTTTTGTTAAATCCCAATCCAAATTTATTACTATGCTCTCACAAGAAAATTATAAAAAAAATAACTTGTCCAAATTTTGTTGATGTAATAATAGTCATATGATACCAATAATTCTAGCCCTATTATATTATTATGCAATTGTAAAACAAGCTAAAATACAAATAATGCAATCTCCACTCACTACCTTAATTTTATGATGTGTATCCATTTTATTTAAAATCTTAAGTTAAAAAATAAGTTGAGTCAATTGACATATGCTCAATAGATAAAACTAAATAAACATAATGGAAATCATTATATAATTGAGACATATTGCATGTTAAATCTAAACACAATCATGCATAATAAAGATAAATAAGCATTACCAAGATAAAGTAAATAAGAATCATATGCCTAAAATGCTATGTCATTAATTTTTTATTTTGACATCATTCATTTATTTCCAAATTTATTCTCATTTGGTATTATAACCATTCCATGGAATCCATGCCCCTAATGTTCTTATGCTTACACAACCAAAAACTAGGGCTAATCAGATCAACTCTCCCATCTCTACATGCATATTTATGAACTCTAATTGATTCAAGCTACACAATTAATTAGTCTAACTGATTGTAACTAATAATTCTTAGGAATCTTCCCCCTTTTTCTTGGATGATTTAATTATGATCATTCAAGAGAATATTTTCTTAATAAATCTTATTTGAACTTTCCATTAATATTGATAAATCTTATTTATTTTTAAATTATCATTTCCTTTATATCTTGTTTATCATACCAAACAAATGCATCATATATAATGATGAGTGTGCAAAATAAGCATGTTCAAATTCATAATTACAAGAGTTTAAAATGAAAATAACACATTCAAGAGTTTTCAACTATAATAATAAAAGAAAACATAAACTTGTAATGCATCAAGAATCAAATAAATACATAACAAATTAGATAGAATACTAAAACTAATATGAGAGTTCAATTATAGCTTGTAGAAGAATAATCATTTGTAGAATATCAGATAACAAATCAAATGGATCATGAATCATATAAATTGCCTTAATACTCAATACTGGAGACACCTTAAGATTTCTTTCCACAAGGTTTCCCAACATCCTCTTCCCTTAGGAGACCACTCTAATCATTTTATTCCCGCCTGAATAGTCACTCTTGTGTTGTGTTCGAGAGGTCAATTTTGCAAGTGCGCGCCTCTCTTTATTCATTATCATAAGTTAGGGATTGTAATTTATTAATCAAAATAATATTTTATTTAAACCTTATATTAATTCATATTCTTTGAATTTTTTTTATCCAAACAGCTTTTAAAAGATGTTGGTCAATTTTAAAATGATCTATTCAAACCTTATATTTCATATTAATTTTATAATTTTATACATAACTTGTTATTTTTAATAACCTTTCTTAAATTTTAATATTTTGATTGAAATAATAATATTTTTCTTATTATGTTTCTACCTCTTAGTTTGAGTCTAAGACATTCTATTTTTACAAAATTAGTATTATTGGATTCCTAATAATTTATCCTTATGTTGTGCAATTTTTCTCTTTTCTTTTATGAGTTGTATCTCATTTGACTAACATTACAAATTTATAATTAAAAATAAATTTTGTAAATATAATTAGAAATTAAAAATTACAAATTATATAACTTTACTTATATCTAAGAATGCTATACTATCATAAAAATAAAGAAGAATATTATAAAGACTTAATATTATTTAGGAGGAAACATGTCATACCTTTATTCTAAAAAATGTAATCTACATAAAAAAACATTATGCATTTTCTCTTTGCACTACCCTTTGTTTTTCTCTCCAACATGATCCATAGAATTATTACTCAGATTCATAATTTTCTAATAGAAAGTTTTCATAATTTATTGATTCCAACACAACCACAACCATGCTATGATGATGACTATTAAAAACACCCCTTTTGTTACTTCCAACATCTTCATAGGTTTCACCAAACAATTTAGATATTTTGCTCCTACCTAAGAGGATAGATACTTTGTTTTTGTCATATCAATCATAGATCATTCCATTATTTGTCACATTAATTCATCATATAATTGATGCTTTCACCAATAATCAAATATTACCAATGTCATAATCTTTATTACTAATGACTCCACTATATATCAACGGGTCATCTAATCCTTTAAACACAAAAGCATTACCATTTTTTATTCATAGTTTCCTATTAGTATGACAAAGATCACACTAGATTATGAAACACTTCCTATGTTCTGGATTGTTAATAACAATTTTATTTAGACCATTTTTGCTTCCATTTAAAGTAGTTCCATATAATGCATTTGCCATTAAAGTTTTTCCACTCTATGTTTTATATCAAATTGATATAAATTAGTTTTATTGATAAAATTGATGTCAAATAATTTAGATAATTTAGCTCTAACTATATATAATGATGTGTTCTTATCTTAATGGACAACCATAAGACTCAATTTGTGAAGTACTTCTTTAGACAATCATTACATATGAGTTCATTATAATTAGGAAGAGTTGACATAGCTTGACAATCTTATCTAGCCCCATGTTTGCTTATTTTAATTTTAGCACTTTTTTGGAGTTTTGTGGCTAGTCAACATGTGTCTATGTATGTTGCATGTGATGTACTTTCAAATTACCCTCTAGCATGTCCAACTGGATTAGAGGTTATGTACATCAAATCAAATCATTTCATATAATTTTTTGATTCATTAAGATCACATATTGCAGACATATGATATTGTGATTTAATTACTAAAGTTCATAATGACAATAGTGATCAATTAATATTAGATGATTGGATTAAAATTAAATCACACTAAGTGGCATTAAACTTCCCTAGTTGTTTTGTTTCAATTTCTTGATATAGACAATGATTGCATAAATCTATTTTCTCACATTACCATCGACTGTCAACCCAAAATAAAGTTAAGGAACACTTGTGATTGCTTAATTCCCTTTACTTTTCTTTTTGGAGTGTCTAGTTTCTTCATCCTTCTTCTCTATCACACAATATTTAGAAGACTGCCAAAGGACTATAGCTCATCAAGGTTCAAGGTTCCGACCATCGATGTTTATGTGAGAGGCCATATTTGATGTTTGTTTCCCTTCAGTTCTTCTGTTTTATCCCTTTCCCTAAATCAATCAAGTGCTTTGCTTGAGACTAGATTGCTAGTTTTATAGTTTTTACATAATTAAACCTCCTTTTGTTTAGAAAATTTAAACAAAAAATGTTGGCTCCAAGCTCAAACTTGATTTCAATGCTTTTGTTTGAGATATCTTACTATTAATGATAGCTTTTCATTGTCTTAAATGTAGCACAAAATTCGTCTTTTACATTCTCAAAACTAAGTTCAAGAATTGCAGATTTAAGGTGATTTCACTTTATATGTTTTAATTGTTGTTTTGATTTGTTTTGAGTTAGAAAAGAAAGCTCATTCTGTCAATCTTTTAGAACAACCATTATTATAGCTGAATTCTAATCAGGTTAAAAGTAATTTTCTTTTAAATCTGTCCAAAACAATCTTGCAATTTTGAAGTTTTAAAAAATATTTATTTATGGATTTCACTCCTATGGCACATTTTAATAGTTTTCATTAAACTTTATGCTGTGATTCATTGTGATTTGAAAGTATAACCAATAAGTTTTTTTAAAATATACCTTTAATTAAAATTTGAAATTATAGATTAAAAGTTATAAAAGCCTTAAGCTTCATAATAATGTTATCAACGTGTTAGAACGTAGACTTTTTTTGAATAAAACCTATAGAAAATTTCCATTAAGTTTAGATATTTAATTCAGTACTTACTGCTTTAATAAAAATGAATGGTTTTTTAAAAATTCAATATATTAGCTTTTCGATTTTTAAATCTTTTGAAATTAAAAAAACTATAAATACATGCTTACAAAAAAAAAAAAAAAAAAAAAAAAAAAAAAAAATCTTATTTTTGATAAATCTACTTAGCCAACAATCGATCCAACAGGCATAGCGAAAGGATTCCCAAACTCGTGACTCCGTCGGGTTTGCGAGTTAATGCCCTTTATGGGCTCGGTCGAGGCGATTAGGACGGAGAATGGGGGCAACGCCGCCGCGGGTCCGGTGAGCAACGGCGAAGCTCATCAGAACGGCGCTGCATCTCCTGTTTCGGAAACGGATTCGAAAGCTTTGGCAGTGTTAGATGTCGATGAGGCGGCGGCGAAGAAGGCGAAGGGGTCAGCTTTGCCATTGGAGGTCGGAACGCGGGTGATGTGTCGGTGGAGGGACCAGAACCTCCACCCTGTCAAGGTCATAGAACGCCGCAAGCTTCCTTCTGGCGGTCCCAACGACTACGAGTACTATGTCCACTATACCGAATGTGAGTTCCAATTGGCTTTTTTTTTTTTTTTTTTTTTTTTTCTTCTCCTTCTTTTTAATCTGCTGTAGTTACGGTTAGGATTCTTTTTTTGGCTTTCCTCCATAATCGAACAATTTTTTTAGGCAAAGTGTGCTTCATGAGATGATAAGGTTTTGGTTGGGAGTAAGACTGGAGGTTATGACTTGTTGCTAAAGGGATTCAAATTTGTGGATTGTTCTAAGTTTTCCAAAGAGCGATTCCATTTTTTGATAATGGGGCTTTCTTTTGTTTTTTTAATAATTATTTTTAATTTAAATTCAACTTGTGCCAGTTGTGTGGGTTTTTGAATTTTCTTTGTGCTTAATTTGGTCTGTTTTTGGCATGAGGTGTTGCTGAATTAGGTTTAAGAGCTTTTTAGGTCTTAATCTCAAAAAGCACCAAAAGTCTGCAGAACAACTGCGACAACTTCATATTTATTTACATAAATGCCCTTTTTCAAAAGCTTCATTATACAACTTCTTTTGAAAATTGCTTCTAAATTGTCTAATTTAAACCCCATCCAGAATTTATTTGGTTGTTAACCTAGGCTTTATAATATTAACCTAACTTATGTTTGTCTATCTAATACATTAGCTCAAATAATACATTAAAGTTGCAAAACCATCCATATTTGATCCCTTGAGAGTGGTTGAGGTTACATATTATTGATGCGAATTTTTTATTCATGCAAAAAATTATTTTATTGAGAGCTTAAGGAAGAAGTTGCTATAACTAAAAGAGAAAAGGCTTGGATTCTCATAAGTTGAGGATGACCGAAAAAACAAGAACTAAGAAAGAAAGTCGGAAAAAAAAGTTACAACTCTCCTCGAAAAAAGAATGAATTTAGAGACTAAGCACATTTTAAGCTCTTGATTTGGTCTTGAAATCTCGAGAGATGCTTTGTATGTCTTAAGCTAGACCTTTGGAGAGTTTATGTGTTGTCGACAAAGTGGATGACGTAACCTGAAGTCATTTTTGCACTAAGGGTATCACAAGTATCATTCTAATGAATGACCTTATGGTCTTAACTATTTGATATTGGTGCATATCTCTTGTTGACATGACATAATTAGTTATAACTAATTACTAGGTAGGAGCAAGATCATTATTAATGTGACAGAATTGGTTATAATTGTTAGATAGAACTTAATAGTTTGATGAAATTTGGAAGCGAGTGATCTCGGAATGCTAGTGTTGAAGGACTATTCTTAAGGGTTTGGTTGTGAAGATCAAGCCTTGAGAAGTTGTCCTCGAGGGTGTAGTATCCAGAGTGGGCTTCAAGAGATTGGTCTTGAGGGCTAGCCTTGAGCAATTATTCTCGAGAGCTTTCTTTGAAAGATTGAGTGCTTGTCATCGATGTTTGCTTCATGGATGTTGTTTGCACCAATGGTTAAAATTGGATATGCAAAATTTTGTATCTTGTTTCTATTGTTGAACTCTTCATACCATTATTTATGATATAATGAAGAGTTGTTTAGGAGCATTTACAAAAATTTGATGCAATTTAAAATTTGAAAAATGGTGACTTCTCTAATATGATGGTTGTTTATCTTCTTTCTCTTTAAAGTGGGCTAGCTAGGGCTAAACTCTTTACCTGTTCTCTTGAGAAGAGAAAAGGAGAAGTTGCTTTAGATGCTTCATAGAAGTTGAGTTAGTGGCTGCTTTGTCCCTAATTGAAAGAGACTAGGGATTAACTTGATAGTTAACTAACCATTAATGGAAGAGACACAAGGTCCTTTCGTGGTTCCATACTATTGAAGGGAGGAGGCAAACCTGATTTTGGATGAAGATAAGTTAATCCCAAGCATTTTAATCCTGCTAATGGTAGACATCATCAAATCTCTAGTTGTCATCTTAGATGACTTGCAACAAGTTTTGAAGCGGAACATTGAGGTTGGGGAGGTGGCTTGAGACCTGAAAATTGTGTGCGATTTGGTTGGTTTCTCATGAGCTGCTTGATGGTGCATTAGTAAAAATTAAGCTCTCAAGCGATCAATATGACGAGAATTTATCTTTAAGGATCAAAAAAAGAAATTTAGAGAATCAGATTGTTTTCTATTAAAGAGGATTGCTCAGCTCAAAGCCAAGGTAAAATTGTTGAGGGACCAGTTTGACATGATACACATGGTTGGAAGAAATCAACAAGGGGCGGTCTACTTTGGACATGAGGAAAATTATTGAAGAGGTAAGCAAGTCTATCATCTCGATAGGTCTATTAAGAATAGTTGTGTATCGAAGGGGCCTTGATGACAAAATTTTGTACTTAGTTGAAAGTAGACTCTTATCTTAAGAGTGTTTAAAGTTTCTAATTGTGAGGATTCTCTTGTAAGACAATAGTTTTTAGAACATAATAGATAGAGCTCGAGCCTTTCGAAGGACTGCCTTGAGTGGTTAGCTCTTGGAGGGTTTTTTTTTTTCGTAATTTCTTTAACTTTGTAATAATGACTAGCAAAATAATTAGCTTAAATAATCAGTTTTGATTTGTCGATTTTTGGTTGGTGTATGCGTCCCAATTGGATAAGGGATGTTGTATGAAGACTGAGGAAGTGGAAATGCTTTCTATTGTTTGATCAACTTGTCTTTTCAACTCGATGTAATAGCTAATAAGCTTTAAAGTTTGGCATATAAACTCTTCTACCTTTCTTGGTTTTCATTGTATAGAAGGTTTTTAGTTTTTTCCTTTGATTATTTACGTAAGTATAAGGAGAAAAATTAAATAAAAGGGTTCAATCCTTAGATGTGAATAACATATTCTAGGGGATGAGAGAAATGGTTAAGTCAAATACCTTTAGCTTAGATGAAGTTGACTAAACCATTGGTCCTCAAGTGTGGATGGTTCAATCAAGGGAGTAAAGACTTTTCTCAAGAGAGGATGTGAAGTTGAGACATCTTGACAGCTTCACATGATGGTTCAATGATGAAATTAAGGAAAGCAAGCAAGGATTAAGTCTTTTTGCATGGATTTGACTTGTCTTTTTCAAGAATTAACCATTTTAATTGTTAGCCCACACTTGACAATGTTAGGTTCATTCATGTCTCGACAGAGTTTGATATGTGAATAATCACTATCAATATTGACTCATAGGAATGAAGTAAATTCATCAACAAATCAGATGTGATTAAGCAAAATTGGTTTTGAGTAGTTGATATGTTGAGGCAATTGAGAATAGTTACATTGATTTTGTCTTGAAAGAGATAGGATATCTAGTGATTTAGAATAAATTTTGATTGGTAGAATTGTTCGAGAGAGTGTTTCTCTTGGGAGAAGTTTTTTATTTACTAGACCTTGAGGAGTTTTGTTATTTTTAGAGTGTAATCTTGATAAATCTTAAAGACATTTTATTTGTTATGGTTAAACTTAAAGGGATGGCTTCATTTCAATCAACAAAATCTTGAGAATATAGTCATATATGAACTTTAGAATTTTTTTCATGCCCCGTTATTATCTTACTGATAATGCAGTAAAATCAGAGCACAATAGCATAACTAAGAACATCATTGCCAACAATAGTTGAAGGTGACACAAAACAACTAATTAACTTAATATTTGAATCATTTTTATTATAACAACTACAACAGAATATAATATATGCATATTTGTTCCATTATAACCCGATGACTTTATGCTAACAAAATGAATATGTACAAGAATGTCATTTTAACTCGTAGTTTTCTCACATGTCATTTTATGCACTCTCTTTTTATGAATATATGACATGTTTTGTAATATAAGGAAGTAAGTGATATAATGTTCAATAGATGAATTATTTATGTAACTCACAACATAATAAGATAAGATGCAATAACAAAATGATATATGCATGAATATGAACATGACATCTCAACGATACCCTGAAGGCAATGAATTAAGATCAGCAATGAATAACATATTTAATACATTAGTGTGCACACACACACACATTTATACATATATGATTTCTATACTCTTTTTATTCATTTTCTTACATTTCTTTTTTTTAATCTATTTTAATCGGGCTTAGATGTTTTCATAGGATCATATTATAGTTTTATCATATCTCATTTTATCTCTGTGTAACATTTAATCACATCATCTCTAGACTTCTGCTTATAGACATATCATAGTTGGTCAATCATATCAATAGCATTATATTATCTCTATAAATTGACCTTGCACAAAGTGATAATGGTAACGGATAAGTATCCTATTATGGTACAATATAAAACCAGCGTCTATCATATCTTGTATCATGTGATGGAGTTTATCACAAACCATGGAATCATATAAGGCTTAAGGAAATTTTTACTTTTTTATTTTCTTTTCTTTTTAACAAATATATTTGCTTAGTAATACTTATATCATATTATATCATGCACTTATTTTTTTTATCTTTTATTTTATTTTTTCATCAAAACATGCAACTATGTATAATGAATGTCATAGTTAAATGATGAATTAATTATACTTTCTTACATTACAATTTAATTGACTTTATCTATTTAGGTTTTCAAACATCTTTCAACTTTTAATTCTTTTCTTTTTTCTTTCGTTTCTACAAAGAAATTTATAATTTATCAGACTTATTGTTCTAACATGCTTCTTCTAACTATTTTAATCAATCTCTATAATTCGTAGCAATGTACAAATATCAATAACAAAAAGAACCACTTTTAAATACTGGCTTTATTTACTTTTTCTTTGGATTTTGTAATAGTTTGACAAGTCTTCTTACTTTTCTCAGTTTTTTGCTTGCTGGAAGCATAATAGCAACCTTCCTTAAAATAGCTATACCTAAATATTTTATTAATTAAAATTGAAACTAAAGCTCACCTTAATTGGAGCTTTATTGTTTTAACTTAAAACTGTTTTCAAAACAATCAGCTCCATTGTTATTCCTTATTAGCACAACAGTGCCAACATCACTAGTTCCTTGCTATTTTATCTATGACAGTTGCACTAATATTAATCATAATAAAGTAAACTCAACTTCAAAAACTAACAATGGCATACCCCTTACTCGAAGCAACTGTCCAACAGCTTTCTACTCCTTTTTTTTTCTTTAATTCCAATTGTAATTGTTTGTTGGAATGCCGCTAGGGAAAGGACCTTTAAATAATATAAATTAAGAATTTGCCTCAAAAAATGCTGAGGAAACCAAGAGGTTAAGAAAAAAGATCCTGTGAAACTCTTACCTGCTACGACACTTACTTTCCCGCGATTTCTTTCCCTGAATTCTTTCCTTTGCTTACTGCCTTAGCTACTCTGCTTGCTATTCCGTATCTACCCTCTTTCTTAATGATGGGGTTGTACAGCTTGTTCGCAAATTTTTTTTATAAATGAACTTGCCTTTATAAGAAATCCCAAGCAGTGGGCCTTCGTTATTCTTCTCGAGCAAGGGATGCGAACATTCTTGAACTCAACTTAGCATATAAGGGAAAAAGAGGATTGTTGAAGTTTTAAAAAAACTTAATTAGTTAGTCGAAATAAAATTTATTTCTTTTCAGATCTTAATAACTTTGAAAATTATTTATAATTCAATGAGGATTCTAAAACTTTTGTGGTAAGAACCAAAATTCTTCGTTTAAGAGCTTTATTCAAAATGATAAAATACACAACTAATTTTACAGCAATTGTAGAAATTTGGACATCATAACTTTTCTCCTTTAAGAAGTTTTGTTCCAGAATTTTAAAATAAGTTTGGATATTAGGCCTTCATATCCGCTTTCACTTTTCATATTGCTTCTATATTACTATGATTTTGTCACAATGCTTTAATTATGAGAATTACTGTATTTCTTGATTTTTTTTTCAATCCAAAATCATAATTGGCTTCTTTTAATAAGTTATTTTTGATTGAATTTCAATTTGTTCTATATCATATTTAATGATATGTTGTAGATAAAAGTTTTATTTTTGTTAGAAAGATATATGAAACACATGTATTCTTACCAATTGCATTGGTAAAGCAATTTTATTAGCAACTTGTCTTACTCTTTTATAATATGGAAGGGACCAATATAATTGTTTCAATTTTCTTGCTTTATCGAATCTGAATTAACCTTTTAAAAGGTCAACTTTGAAAGAAATATGATCATTTTCTTGAAATTCAATATTTTTATGTTTACTTTCAAAATATTTCTTTTGTCTATCCTATGCAGCTCTTATTTTTTTTAATTAGCTTTATTTTTTCTATAATATTATCAACAAAATTAGTCAAGATTAATTATTTTTTATTATCTTTAAACTAGCATAATTATGATTGATATTTTCTTTTATAGAGAGTTTTATAAAAAACTATTTTAATAATAGTTTGATAATTATTATTATATGTATATTCAACTAAAGATACATGACTTCCTCATCCTCCAAAATCCAAAACAGTCTTAGTAGAACTCTAATTACTCATTTTGTTTGATCATTTGTTTGTTAATAGAAAGCTATGTTAAATTTTAACTAGGTATCAAAAATTGGATGCATCTTTTTCTAAAAATGAGATATAAATTTATAATTCTATTTGATGTAATTTATTTCAGTATATCATATAATATTTCATAATTTATGATAAGTAGATTTGAGCTAGTCTTTCTATTGAATGTCACTTTCATTTCTAAGAAATGTGCAAGTTTGATTAATTTGTCAATTATCAATCATATACAATCGTACTATGTTGGTAATTTAGGCAACCCAATAATAAAATCTATGGTTATACTTACTCATTTCTTCTTAAGAATGATTGTGTTAATCCACTAGCATGAGTATGGATATAGCATTTTAATAATACTCAGAATACAATGAATTAAAATCAACAATGTAGAACATGTTAATTACATAAGTGTGCACACGTATATATGATTTTTATATACATATCATATATTGTTTTTTATTTATTTTATTTTTGTATGATATCTAATCATTTCATCTTTAGATCTCTATTCATTAACTTACCATAGTTGACCAGTCATATCAATCACATCATATCATCTCTATACATCGATCTTGTACAAAGTATTAATGATAATGAAGGTCTTCAATATTATCTCATGGCTCGAAATAAAACCAATGTTTATCATGGCTACATTCATATGATGAAGTTCATCACATATCATAGAATCATGTGATAAAACCCAAGAAACATTATACTTTTTTATTCTTTTTTTAAATAAAATATTTGATCTTGTCATAATTATATCATATTGTGTTATATACTTATCTTTTTATATTCTATTTTATTATTATTATATCCAAACATGCAATTATGCACAATATATATCATGCTTAAATGTTGAATTAATTATATCTATTTACATTATAATTTAATTGAATTCATTTATTAGCGTTTTTGAAGATCTCTCAATTTCTTGTTCTTTTCTTTTTCTTTTTATTTCCTACTAAAAAAAATTATAATTTATCAGACTTTATTGTCTTAATATTTTCTTTCAACTATTTCAATTATTCTCTGCCATTCGCAGCAATGTACAAACAACAATAAAAAAAGGAACTACGGTTAAATACTGCCCTTATTTACTTTTTTTCGGATTCTGTAACAGTTTGACGACACTTATTGATTTTACATTTTTTGTTTGATGGAAACATAACAGCAACCTTAAAACAACTATACCCAAATATTTTATTAATTAAAATGGAAACTAAAACTCACATCAACTAAAACTTTATTGGTTTAGCCCAGAGCTGTTTGCATAACAGTTGGCCTTCCTTTGCTGTTCCTAAGCAACATAGCAGCAATCAAAGCCAACAACACCACTAATCCCTTGGTGTTCCAGCTATGACAGCCACGCTAATATTAATCGTAATAAAAGAAACTCAACGAAAAACTAGTAGTGGCTTACCCATTACTCGAAACAGCATTCCAACAGTTTTTAGTTTTGCTTTTTTCTTTTTGTCCAATTTGACTGCAATCGTTTGTTGGAATGCCTTTAAGAAAAGGACCTTAAAAATATTTTTAAATTAAGTTTTTGACTCAAAGAATGCCAAAGAAACTAAGAGGTCGAGAGAGAAGATCCTACGAAACCCTTAGGCCCTCTTTCTCGGTGATGATATCTTGTGGCTTGTTCTTAAATCTTTTTTTTTTATAAACAAACTTTCCTTCGAGAGAAATCCTTATTAGCAGCCTTCACAATTTTTCCTGAGCAAGGGTTGCAAAGATTCTTGAACTCACCCCAACAAATAATGGAAAAAGAGGATTATTGAGGTTTTAAAAAAATTTAATTAATTAACCAAAATAATTTTTTTTTTTTTATTAAATCTTATTAGCTTTGAAAATTATTTATAATTCAACAAGGGTTCTAAAAATTTTGTGACAAAAATCAAAATTCTTTGCTTAATAAACTCTATTCAAAATTATCAAATACACATTCTTAATTTTGCATAAATTGCCAAAATTGGGACATAATAATTTCCTTCATGGTTTTAAGCCAAGTTAAGCTTATCTTTCAACAAGTCACACAAAAAGAAAGGGTGTAACACTTATCATGGATGAAACTTTTATAAGTAATCTCTACTCCATGATCGATGAATCTGGATGTCTTCTTTTGTCTAAAGTTGGTGAGTATTTGATCTGATGATGACCTTGATTAAGCATGGTACTTCCTAGTTTAGAGAAAGGTTTTTGAGGCCCTCTTGCTGTTACAAGATTTCATACTTTTCAAGAACCATATCTCTTAATGTGCTTGTTATAATTCTTTTCTATACATTGCTATTTGTTCTTAAGATGGGGTATGAGTTGCTTTTCAAGTCTAACTCGAGTCCTCTAGCTTTTTTATTTGATTGTTGATCTTCCATTGCACCAATTTTACTTCCAAGCTTTTTAACTTGATAGAAAGAGTGATTAGTCTTGGCAAGGAGCCTAGTTTTAGTTCCATAAGCCAAAGGAAAATGGGATTTGTTGGTTGTTGTAGAAGTTCTAGTTTGATAAGCCTACAATATGTCAAAAAGTTCATATGCTCACTTACCTTTCTTGTTGTCAAGGCAAGGCTTTAGGATTTCAAAAGGTTTTTGTTTGTTGCCTTGACTTGGCCATTGGTCTGAGGATGAGTTTGAGACATATTTGAGATGATAAGCATACTTTATGCAAATGTCCTAAAGTTCAACTTATAACATTGTTGCATTGCCAATAACAATGGTTGAAGGAACTCCGAATCTGCTAAAGTTGTTTGTCAAAAGGAAACTTTGATTCACAATTATTTGGTTGATAAAAGGCTTAACTTTGATTCACTTTTAGAAGAAGTTGACTACGATGAGAAGAAACTAACTTTTGTCTCTGTCATTTGGGAATCAGCCAAGGAAATTCGTACACATGAATGAGAAGGTCTAGGAAACAATCATTACTTTCATCTCAATTGTCATTTGTTGAGGAAAAGGAGCACAAATTTGACAACTTTTGCACCTCTTTATGAATGGAGTTATATCTTTATGCATAGTTGGTCAGAATAATCTTTGGTGCATAGTTTCTATGGCTAGACTACGACTTAATACATGGTTGCCACATTCACCAAAATTGATCTGCTTGATAATATCTTGGAATTTTGAAGGTAGAATGCACTTGAGCATGGGCTAAAGATAAGATTCTCTTAGAGCTGCCCCTCAACCATGACATATTGTTGAGCTTGATGCTTGACTCTGCTTGCATTAGATTTTAAAGGGGGTAGAATCTCAAACTTGAGATAGGCTTCAAGGGGGTTTATGTAGCAATGATGCCTCTTGAGGTGAAGAACCAATAAACTTGGAATTTCAATACTTGAATCCTTGAGAAGAGAGAAGTCTTCACTAGAATCTCCATTCTTGGCTACTAGATCAGAGTTTTTTTTTTGCTCTTATAGAATTTTAGCTAGATCTACACTGTTGAATTTTTGGAGAGCAGATAGAACTACAATGTACTATAAGCTTTAGGAGTTGAATCTTTTGTCTTGAATGAGCCATTAACTTGGTTAGAATCTAGTTCGGAGTGATTGAAAACTTTTAGGCACTTAACTTGTAGCTCAGAGCAAATTTAAGATCAACAATTAAGGCTTCATGCTTAGCTTAATTGCTGGTGATAGGGAGAAAAATTATAATGACATCTTTTAGTTTTATTTATTTTTGGTTGAGAACAAAACCTATGCCACAAGAGTCTTCACTGGAAGCACTATCAACAAAGAGTTGCTCGAAGCTCTCAAGAGGTTCAGGTTTAGGATCGAAAGAATTTTTCTCTATTAGAAAATCAGTTAGAACTTGGGATTTTAGAGATGAATAAGAATCAAAGTGAAGCTTAAACTCATTTAGCTTGATTACGCACTTTTGCGATCTTCCTGAAGCTCTTAGTGACCTAAGAATGCACTTAAAAGGTTATTAGTTACTACCTTGATGTGAACTTGTAAATATTGGCGCAATCAACCCATTGACATCAACAATGCCAAGGCTAACTTCCCAAGGGGTGAGTACCTTAGCTTGTCATATTTCAAAGTATGAGGCCATAATAGATTGGTTGTTGAACTCCATAGTCTTGTTGAGTTAGAATAGAATTGGCACTTAACATTAAGTTGCAAGATAGATAAACAACAAATTTTGTGGAATTGGGCTATTCTAGACTGGGGATTGAGATGAGTAACCTTTGTGCTCTTAAAATGTTTCTTTGTAGTCATTAGTCTGTAGGAACTGGGACTTATTGTAGAATAGCTTGAAAAATAATAGAGCTTTATTCTCAGACTTTGAGATAAAACGAGTGAGTTCAACAATTCATCTTACCAAAAGTTGAATATCTTGGTGAATTTTTGGGGAAGACATATTTATCAAATCCTTTTCACCAAAAGATCATCTATATAGGCTTCTAGATTCTCTCTCTCTGACTTTGGGAAATAGAACTAATTATCCTTTGGTTAGTAGTCCCAATGTTTTTTTAACCAAAAAGCATGATAATGTAGTTGAACGTTCCAAAGTTAGTGATAAAAAGGGTCTTCTCCTCATCTTCCCTATTCACCTTGATTTGTTGATGACTAGAAAAAAAATTATTCAAAAAATTGAAGTATGTGAAGCCAGCGATTTGTCCACAAGATTATCAATTCAAGGAAGAGGATAGAAGTCATTTTGGTTGGTGCAATTGAGATTTATATAACCTACACATGTTACTTGTCATTGCTCTTTTTAATGAGAACTACATTGGCAATCTAATAAGGATAGAAGACATAGCAGATGAAGTTAGCCTTAAGAAGTTTAACAATTTCCTCCTTCATGACAAATTGCTTTGCAACTCTAAAAACAAGCTTCTTTTGCTGGATTGTTGTGATCTTATGATTAATAATCAAGGAATGTTACAAATCTTAATGATCTATTTCAGGCATATTCAAAGGAGCTTGGGAAAGATATCAACATATTTAGTCAAAAGATTTAGAGTGTCTACACTTCACTTTTATTAACTCTGAGAAAATATTATAATAGGAGAATGGTTAGACGAATTAAGTGTAAGAAAAATACAAGGAAAGATAGAGTTAAAAGTGTTTTGTTTAGGAACTAGGTATTTGAGGTTCCAAGTTCGAGGATACTCTTCATTGTATTCAAATGGCATTGTTTCAACTAAAGAAAAATCTCCTTTAATTTGAACTACACTTATGAAAGAGTTGAACTTGACACACAGGTGTGGCATCAAAACAACCATTCACAATTTGTTCACATTAGTCAATCTAGGATGTCAGTATATTAGATGGAAGCAATTGCCACTAAGAAATTTATCATGTGCATCATTGAGTTAGAATATCTTCCAATGTTAATGACAAACATATAGTTCTTTATGGTTTTATAGTATCCTTAGCAAAGATGACAAGAGAGGTGTGTGTAAGAAGAAGCAAGCTTTGACTGTTGCAGATCTTGTCAAGGGTATCTAAGAACAAAAGATTTGTGGAGTTGCCATTGTCGACAACCATTTGGCGAACCTCGATATTGGCTATCAACCCCAAAATTGCTATGCCGTCATTGTAGAGGTTCACAAGTGGAGGAAGATCTTGATCAAAGGGGATCCAACTTTGATCTAATTGTTGAGTGGTCATGTTGGCCACCAAAGACTTCTCAAGGGATTTCAAAATTGACTTTTAAGAGTAGGCTTATTTTCCTCCTGATATGATAAGAACCATCTTCATAGAAGCCTTGCTCATTTCTTTGAACATCAAAGGCTAAGCTTGGTTGTCATGAACAACTTGGAGTGGTGCAACACTAGTGACTTGTTGGCTTGATACTCCTTATGGTGTCTTTTTTTAAGTAAACTCTCATTTAGGAGCTTTAAGGACTTGTATTCAAAGGTGGTGTAATCGTGATCCTTATAAAATTTGCAGAATTTGAACTTATTTTTGTTGTTTCCTAAGAGAGGCATTGGCGTTTAATACAAACCTTCTATTTTTGTAGATAACACCTTATCATGAGACGTCCTTAAAAGGAGTATTGCATCAAGAAACTGAGAAATCTAGCGGGGGATGACCTCCTCAATGAACTTTATGAAGGAAATTGTGATTAGACTTTTGTATTTTTTGAATTAGATGATATTTATGCTCAATATGCTCTTGAGGTGAAGGTGTGTTTCTTTTAGAACTACTATTAAAAGCAATAGTAAACTCTTTCTCATTAATGAAGCAAATGACTTAATCAGAAATTTCTTGAACCAACCTTGGAGGATAATGAACGAGAGACTTTTGGAAATTACTAAATCGCACTCACCTGATGAGGGCAGCCCTAGTTGGGCGAGAATCCTCTTGATTTACTTGAGAGCATCATTAAAGTGCTGTAGAAAGGAGAGAGTTTGACTTGAGTTGGCTCAAGTCAAGCAAAGATTTTGAGATTTTCTTAGGCCTTATGCAACTCACAAAGATAGAAATAAGAATTTGTTTAACTATTTGAAAGAGAAGATGGACGTAGAAGGGACTTTCTAAAACCACTTACAAATTGAATTTTTAAAAAAGAGTACGGAACGTTTTTACTTGATATGCTCATTCATAACATACAAGCATTAATGTCAAACTTGAGAAATATTTAGGGGTTTGAGTTGTCATAAAAGAAAGAAGAGGAAGGCAATTGCAACTTAGGGGAAAGCAGAGTAGAAAGCATTCATTTAGCAAAATGGGAAAGCAGAGTAGAAAGCATTCATTTAGCAAAATGGGAAACCTTTTTCATGACAAGTGGATTGTTGTATGCTTAAAGATAATGAAATTCATCATCAACATGATAAGGGAATCCCATTTGGGTAACAAAAGGTGGAATGTAAAATAAATGATTAGATGGATATAGAAGTAGAGTTGGCAGAACCCAAAATCCAAGCTACTGAAAGGATGGAGTAGTGACCATATTGAAGAATGAAGGTATTGAGTCATAAGGTAATGGAGAAGCATAGATTGGATGGAATTGGAAATGGGTTTGATGTTGGATCTTTGGAGGTGGAGGCTAAATGAAGTGACTTAGGTATAGTTGGGAGTGGCTTCTTGGGTCCTTAGTATAGGTTTGAAGGGAGAGGTGGTAGGTGTTTGGCTTATTAGAGTAATTAGCTTGGTTTTTAAAGTTCTCTACTATTAGGGAAGAGAGAGTAGAGAGGGTTTTCATAAAGCACTCAATTTGTAGTCGAAATAGATGGAATAGAAGATTAAGAGGAGAAGGAGAAGAATTAGTGACAAATGGTAGTCAAGGTAGAGTATCTTTGATCTCTACTATTTTTTGACCTTGGAGATCAATATGCTCTTCTTCCAAGAACGAGGTTTTTTATCTCTTTGTTCTTATCTTAGTTTTCCTGTTAATTTTCATAGATGACGTTAGAAAAATATTCACGGGAATCTAACATAAACTTATTTTATTGAGAGCTTAAGAAGGAGGTTTATAGTGTAAAGAGAGGAAAAGCTTAGATTCTCACAAGCCAACATGACTAAGGGAAAAAAAAGCTAGAACTCTCCACAAAGAAAAAAGAATGAGCTCAAAGAGTGAGCACATGTTTGAGCTCTTGAATTGGTCTTGGAAACTTGGGGGTTGCTTTGCAATAATGCATTAGACCGTTAGGGAGCCTATTTACAGCTCATGAAATGGATGATGTAAACTGGTGTCATTTTTGTAAATGAGAGAATTATAATTATCGTTCTAATAAACAATCATAGTAGCTTAATTGTCTGTGACTAATACATGTCTCTTACTATTGTGGCACGCAAGGAGTTATACATGTCAGATAAAAGCATGATCACTACTAATGTGATAGAATTGGTTAGTTGGATAAAACTTAACAGCTTGATGAGATTTGGAAGTGTATTATTTCTCTAGTGTCAAATGATTGATTTTGATGATTAGGCCTTTAATGCTAGCATTGAAGGTCTGTTCTCAAGAGTGGGTTTTGAGATCTTCGCCTCAAAGGTCTAGGCTCCCAATATCTATCATGTGATGGTTCTTCAAACTAATGATTAAGATTTGATAGATCAATGTTTGTATTTTCACACATACAAAACAACAATGAGGCAATGACACCAAAACCTTGGTTGTTGAAAGAGTAACAATAAAGGCTTGTCTACAACCTTGGTAGGTTGAAAGTAAAAGGTATAGGATGAGAGTTGGATAGGGGCAACAACACAATAACGACAAAACAAGCTATAAATACATTGCTAGATCACCAATTGGCTAGCAAAATAAGCCAATGGAGCTTGGAGGATTCCATGCCCGACAACTTGGTCAACAACGATGGAGGGACAAGGTTGAGGGTTCTATTGAGGTTGGTCAAAGAAATGCTGAAGATCACCATTAATGATGATGGAGAGCAAAGCATCAGGAATCTTGTGAGAAAGGAGTTGGATGGCAAGACTTGATAAAAAGTTTGGTGGGTTAGGTTAAAGTTTTTTGTGGGTTTGATAAGGGGTTTAAGGGTTTTATAATGGGTTAAAGGATAGATGAGCTTAAAAATTTGGTTGTTGTGGGTTTTAACTTGTTTAACATAACCCAATCTAAACCCCAAATCAAACAAGGCCTTAATGTTGAAGGTCAAGTTTTGAATTTTTTTTTAATTTTTGAATTAAGCTCCTTTCATTTGGATGTGGAGTCTTATCAGTTTGAAATTTTGGAATAACTAGGACGTCTTGTAGCTTTTCATCTTCAGTTCTTCTAAGTAGTGTAGACTAATTTCTAGGAATGTGACACTTGCTAAATTACTTGATTATTTTCTGTAAATAATTTATTGAACAATATTTACTTATGGTTTGATAAACTAGGTCTAATGTTTGAGCTTGGAATTCTTTTGCAATCTTTCCACCCATATTGTCTACTTCATGTGTTTGAAAATGAGCTTAGTGGTTGATTGCCATTCAGTGCAGTTATGAACTTATGCTGTTTTCATGAACATCTATGGCCTGCACATTACTGTTCATGGTAATATGAACTGGTTTGAACTCTATTTCTTAACTAAATGTGATTCTCGTTTTTCATTTTTTATATTATTTCTTGCAGTTAATAGGCGTCTCGATGAATGGGTTAAACTTGAACAACTTGATCTTAAAACCGTTGAGACTTATGTTGATGAGAAAATGGAGGACAAGGTTTGTGTTTATGGTACTGATCCCCTTTTAATTATCTAGGAATAATTAGTTCAATTTCATGCATGTAACTTGAATTATAACCCTCATTAGATTGATCTCTAAAACTAATGTGTTCTTGATAAAAAGAATGCATATATGTTTGCTATTGGTGTCTAGGCATCTTAAAAGCTTTTTTAAAGCACCATCTTTTGCTGATAATTTCTGGAAAGATATTGTGCTCTTATCTTTGATGCTTTACAGGCAACAAGCTTAAAGATGACACGCCATCAGAAAAGGAAGATCGATGAGACACATGTAGAGGTATATTTGAATTGTTGTCATGCAAATACACTTCAGCCATGTTCCTTACCAGTAGTTTTTTTTCCTTTAATTAGGCTAGGCTTCTCGATAATATTTGGTTTTTATTCTTGTCAACTTATTGGACATGCAAAATTCCGTTGTACATTGGCCATACTTGAAGCATGCTTCCTCTACATGTTGGAATCTAATATTTGTACTTCACTTGCTTATTTATATTTACATTTCTTGATAAATTAGACTTGAATATTACGAAGCTTTGGGCTTGTACACAGCACTACGTTCTAATATCCGTGGTTTTATTTGAATAAAACCTGGAGATGATGGATATTTCAAAATGGTGTAATGCTTTGTCTTCTTTTGATTGCAAAATAAGCAAGTCCTCTCTCACTTTTTGGACTTTGAGAATCATGTACCTTGGAGTGTTGAATTGATGCAAAATGAATTTTGGACAGTCAATATAAGTGATTTAACTACCTTTTACCCCGAAATGGAGCCCGATCACTTAATGAATGTTGAAACCTATAATGTTCTAACATTTAGTCTCTTATGACTGAAAGGTTTTATATTCTTTAAGTTATTCACTAATCTATTCTTGAAAGCTCTTCTGATTCATTGTTTTATTCATATCTTAGAAAATGCTAATTAGAAGGGCAAGGAAAATTGATTCCCAGCAATGAATGCAACAACTTGAAGAATGATGTATTAATTGAGTGTTGAATGCTTGCAAATGCATAATGATTCAGGAAAAAAAAATGATTAGGTACTTCTCAGATCTTAGCATCTTTTTTCTGACATCTTGTTTGCTTTTTGCTGTAGGGTCATGAGGAACTGGATGCTGCAAGTCTTAGAGAACATGAGGAATTTACTAAAGTGAAAAATATTGCAAAGATAGAACTAGGTAGATATGAAATAGATACGTGGTATTTCTCCCCTTTCCCACCTGAGTACAATGACTGTTTCAAGCTCTACTTTTGTGAATTTTGCCTCAATTTTATGAAGCGCAAAGAACAGTTACAGAGACATATGGTGAGCCATGTCCAAACTCTCATTTTAGATTTGCATAAATTGGAAGTGTTCAAATAACACATAATATTAGCTATAGTTGTTTAGTCACTTAAAAAACTTTTCTGTAATAGTTGCTAGTATGCTGTTGTCCTTTGGTGCTAATATTTTTTTCTTCAGAAGTAAACATCTTTGTATAATTAATTTTGTGGCCCGCCATGTATGTTTAAAGATTAATTTGTTCTACTGGTTTTGTCCTTGGTAGTACCTAATTGCAAAAACATGGTTTTAGATTCAGATAGTGGTTTAAGATATTGTAAATTACCATTTGTATGCTGTGTTTTATTTGCAAAATATGTTTCTTCTTTTTTTTTTTGTGAATTTTAGGTTTCTTAACTGGAAATATTGGAATTGATTGTCTAACTTGGGGGTTTTTGTTCATGTAGCTATTTCTCGTTGAGTCACATTTCTTTCTTCTAATCTCCTGGATGTTTCTCATGGTTCATGTTCAGTTAAATGGATTTCTATCTTCTTTCTTTACCCATTAATCCTTCATAGGAGTTAGTTTGGTTTACACTAACCAAAACTTTTTTTTTCAACATCAAGAGGAAATGTGACCTAAAGCACCCTCCTGGAGATGAGATCTATCGCAGTGGCACGCTATCAATGTTTGAGGTATATCATTTTGTCTATATTCCGTTTTGTTTCCATTAAGAAAGTTTCCTATCAATGTTTGAGGTATATCATTTTGTCTATATTCTGTATTGTTTCCATTAAGAAAGTTTCCTATCTTACTTTTGTGATATTGGATTGATTTTTAATGCTAGTTATGTGCAAATCTTGTTTATTGATTTATCTTGATGATACATACAGGTTGATGGCAAGAAGAACAAAGTTTATGCTCAAAATTTGTGTTACTTGGCAAAATTGTTTCTAGATCATAAGACGCTCTACTATGATGTGGACTTGTTTTTATTCTACGTCCTTTGTGAATGTGATGATCGTGGATGCCACATGGTTGGATATTTTTCTAAGGTACTAATTGTAGAACTTTGCCATGTTTCTTTGGCTGTTGCGTTGAGCAATGCATTTGTTGCACTTTGGGTTTTGGTTGAGATGCAGACTATGTTAAAGTGTAATTAATATGTTTGAAATAGAGATTATAAACTTTATTTGGATGACTGATATCATGTTAGGTATTTGTTTCATCTTTATAGGCAAACCTCTGCGTCCATGGACTTAGCTGCTTGTGCATTTCTTGTATAGGTTCACTTTATTGTTTGACTTCTAGACTTTTAGTGCTTAGAATGTGCAAATGCTTGAGGTACTGCTTAGCAATATTTTTTAGTTGAGTGAGCAGGTGAGTGAGTTTTTTTTGCAGTAGTTGCTCTAATTTAGTTCATAGTGCTGCTCAGTTTGTTTTTGTTTGTACTCATTAGAAGCCTTGTGGTCTTGATGTTGATACATAAATTCAATTAATATCTTTGATTTCTCTTTTGTTCTAGCAAGTGAAACAATTGATGTGCTGGAGTCTAAATAGCTATTAGATTCAAGTTCTATCCATAAGAACTTTCTTTTAGTTTTCCTTTCTCGTGGCACAAATTTTACTTTTCACAGAAATTGTGTGGCAATGTATGATATGCTGCACATAAACTAAATTCTTCTAAGGAAACCCACCAAACCATATCCATTGAGTTGCCTGAGTTACCCTGGTTTGTCTTGCTTTTACCTGTTTGGACTTTTGATAGTTTTCCAACCAATTTCCCAGTTACGTCATATACTAAGTGCTTTTAAGAGAAAGAAAAAAAAAAACCTTACTAATGGCCCATATAAATTTATAATTCAATTCATTACATATAAAAGATACAAACCAAACTCATCTCAGATTAGCTTAATTATAGATTAGTGATTTAGGCTATCGAGATGCTGCTTCAATACACCAAAAGATTACTACCAAATGAATTCTTCACTTAGTTTGCTTCAAGCTGTGATTTGGTACATTTATTAGTAGCATGGCACCTGTCCTTTAAATTGATCGTTCTTTTATAAATTTCAGTTGTGCACAATAATCGTATTCCATGATTTTTCTCTGTTTCTGTTTCCTGATTTGTCATTGTAACTCCTTAAGTTAGTGAGTGATCAGGAGTTTTGAGGGAAAGTGTGATGTTCATACAACTTCTGTAGAAGTCATTGTTGCAATCACAACTTCCTATCCAACCTACAGTTTACCAACTTCAATGTTATGATGAAATACCAATGGCGTTTGTAACTCGAAAATTTTGTTTGAGACATGATAACCAGCCATGCCAATTTACACATAGTGAAGGGGAGTAAAGAAACAAAGGATATCATTATTTGTAAACAAAATACTTCATCTCAAAAAAAAAAAAAAAAAAAAAAGAAGAATATTGTACCTTGCATCCAACCCATTTTGAGGATGACATCAGTACTTAGAACACAGTACACAAATGTCTAAGTTATTGCATACCAACAGTTATTAGTTGAGCCAGTGGACTGGTTACTGTTAGTTTTATTTTCTTTTTTGACCCGGGTTGCTGTTAGTCTTGAATGCAACTCAGATAATGTCAGTATTCTTTATAAGGACAATGGGTTTTAACTAGTTGTTCATAGATTGATTTGTTTTATATTTTGGATTATGGCATTACCTTGCTCTAATGTTCCAGCAAGTGAAAAAATTGATAAGCTGGAATCACGATATGTAGATTTAAGTTTCCTCCCGGAGGACTTTCTGCTGTTTTTCTTGATTGTATGTCAAATCAGGAAATTTTTTTGTAACAAAATATAATATGCTGCAAATATATCGTCTTAACTTTCACTTTAAATGCTGGCATATTTGCTTAGCAACTTGTCTACCTCTGCAATGTTAGCATCTAATTTATTTTATGCGCCACATGCATCAGTAGAGCTTTACCAAATGACAATTAAGGTGGTTTGCTTCAAGCTGTGGCTAGGTATAACGTATAGTAGCATGATACCTGGGGATGGCATGCTTATCTAATGTTATATTTTATTGTTCTTACTTTGTCATCATCCTCTTGTTGAACTTTTTTTTATTTTTGCACCAACTTATAATTCCAATTGAGCTGAGTAATCATATTCCACTGTTTTACGCTGGCTGGTAGTTTGTAACAATTTGTCATGGTAACTCATGAGCAGGTGAGGAGATAATATATATGCTTGGTATAAGAATGTGCAAACAAGTATTGTGGAAGTTTTGAGGTAAAAAGTGATCCTTGATCAACTTGTATGTAATTGAGTTTTGCTACCACAACTTCCTCTCCTAAACACTTCACCAACATCAACAGCTGGAAATTTTGATAACCACGCATACCATTTATAAAAATCTGAAAGAAAATGAAAAAACAAAGATGTCTTTATTTTTAACAAAGTTTTTAAGAGTACTATTGCAAAATATTCAATGTTAGTGAAACTAGTAAAGTAGGAGAATTCTTATTTTGATGGCAAAAGTGGTTTATGTGCTAATTTATGTCCTTTGACTTCCCCACTTGTTTTGTTTTAGATCACTATGCTGGTGGCAAGAATGTTTGCTTAACCTTAATTGTAGAGTATGTATTGAAGAATATTTAACATATACAGCATATTATATAATAACTTCAATGTATTATAGCTTTATAATATACTGATATGTTTTGCATGTAGTCACTTATTTGTATGTATCATATAAATACTTTGTACTATGATTATATCTCTATGGGCGAAAGAGTTCATATATTAATATGTTGATGATATAGTATAAAGCTCCCAATTTAATAACCTTATTTAGTTAGGATAAGATAGCATGATGACATTCTGTATTGTAATGTCATTCAAATGTTTACATCTTTGTTGGATTACAGTTAGTGGTGGACATCTGATAGGATATGCTGGCTTGATTTAAATTTTGATAGGTGTTTATAAATTTTAACCTTGGTTTCTCATGTTGTCCAATGATTGGTCAGCTCCTTTGGATAACCCTTGCTTCTTAGTTGGTTGAGCTAACATGGATTTAATGTGATCGATCAAATTTCCCTTCTGCTCGTGTCACTTTATCATTGCCTATAAGGTCGTAGGTTGGGCCAATGTTTTGCTCCACGTTATTTTGCTCTTGTTATTTATAACAGAGCTAGAGCTCAAAATGGGCCTTGGTTTGGACAGTTTAATACTTTGAATCATCTTTGCCCTAGTTATGCCAATCAGCATAAGAGGGTAAAGTTGTACTATGACTATCTCTAATAGATGTTCTTCCATAGTTTCAACTTCTAGTGGCGAGTGTTTCCTTGTTGTATAAATGGATAGCTGGCTTCATCTAAAACTATGTTTTAACGAATACATTTTCTATCTAGGGGGCATTGATATGTTTCATTTTGTAATAACGCAGGAAAAACATTCAGAAGAATCCTACAACTTGGCTTGCATTCTCACTCTTCCGCCATACCAAAGAAAAGGCTATGGGAAATTTCTGATTGCCTTCTGTATGCTCTTAGTTGTACAAGCTATCATATATTCTCATTGTGCCAATCAATTTTTTCAACTTAATATCCAATTATTGATTTGAATTTGGCTGTGACAATGTAAACCATGGTTATGTCTTTTATTTGTTATTTTGTTAAAAAGCATCAATACAATGCCAGTTATGTTAATTTTTATTTTCTCGAGCAGCCTATGAACTTTCGAAGAAGGAGGGTAAGGTGGGTACTCCTGAGCGTCCACTTTCAGACCTTGGATTGTTAAGCTATAGAGGATATTGGACCCGCGTTCTTTTAGATATTCTCAAGAAGCACAAAGGGAACATTTCAATCAAGGTAAATTGCATTGGCTTTGTCCTCTTTATATAATACCAACAACCATCATTTCGTTTGTATCTGCAGCACCAACCAAAACTTTTCGTGTCTCAATCTGTGGGTTTGACTGCATAGATCCACTAATAAATTGTCTTAACTGACATGGGACACAGGACGTCTCAAAACTCAATCATTAAGCATTTTGCGAATCAATCAAAATCAAGTGGAGGGTTTTATTTTTTTTTTTTTTATAAATTTCTTGTTTTTCAAATTTTTATGGCGTGTGATAGGACTTTTTTGGCATAAAAGTAGGCAATTATCTGATGTTATTCTTTCTTATTATTATAATTTTATGACTTGACTCAGCTTTTGTTGATATGTGATTGACATGTAATCTTGTTTGTTCTTCTATGCAAGTGCCATATTCCGTTCGTTGTACTTTTCTTAAGTTTTAATGTTGCACTACGTAGGTTGCAGGAGAATTATATTATGCTTGTCAAATGCTTTCAAACATTTCCATGAATGTTATTTCCTGTACAAGTTCTCCACATTTTTATCCTTATTCTTTTATTTTTAGTGAATGTTATTTAAAATTTTCCATTTTTTTCTAAGTTACTTGCTTCTTTGGTTCATCATATTTTCACTGCCTTCATTGTTTATGCAAATGAATAAATCAATTTAAATTATTATCCTGCTCGGTCAGCAGTACTTTTTAGTATCACCCTCGCTGCACTCCCTTGATTGAAATCTCATGTTTATGCTATCTTTCTTTTGTTAACAGGTTTGGTTTCCATTGTCATGGCATCCAATCTCTCATATAAATCCTTGAAGTATTCTTAACATCTTTATTTGCTTTTGCTAACTTAATTTATTTATACCTCTCTAGATTTTTTTTAATTTTTTAGGTTTTTCTCTATTTTTCTCTGACCAATTGTATATTTGTTCATTAAAATTTAATAAATTAAATTAGCTGCTATTAGTCAAGCAGTGGGGATGATAGAGAAGAGATTTTATTTCATACACATATAGAAGAGAATCAACCTTTTATATTAATAATTATTTTATTTACAAAATATTTTCTAATTAAGAATAAAAAATTTATTCTAAAAAGTTAGGAATTTGAAAATGGAACTTCAAATCTTAATTCTTTCTTTACCTCACCTCTCAAAGATATGTGTTAAGACTGATTTGCTTACCAAGTTCTTCAATTATTTTGTACAATCTTTTAATTAGAACATCAACAACTTGTTTGATAGTTGTCATATATGGCATATGGATTAGTCCACTACTAAGCTTTTTTATGATTGTCTAGTGACTTCAATATATTTCATTTGTCATGAAGGTTTAGGTTTTGAATAATTGTAATTGCAACCCTTATTATCACTACTGAACTTGATAGACGAGGAAATAGATGCTTTTAATTCTCTTAGAAACCTCTTTATTCATAGAGCTTCACGGAATCCATGAGTTTTTTTATTGAAATTTGACTTCTGCAGTACTCTTGGTTACCACATGTTTCAGGCTCCAATGACAAGATGGGGAAGTAGATGCTTTTAATTCTTTTAGAAACCTCTTTATCCGTCGAGTTTCATGAAATCCTTAGGTATTTGATTGAAATTCGACTTCTACGCTACTCTTGCCTATACATTTTGTTTCTTGCTCCTCCAAATGACAAGATTTTCTCTTATGACATAATAGTTTGATGTTAATATTTTTTTCACAATACTTCCCAATCTGTGTAAGCCATTGTTTCTAGGTGACCATGATTTCTGAAGAGCAATCACATTCTAGGTACTCCCTTTAGGTATTGGAGTTCTATAGATGATTTAATTGTTTTGAACTTGGAGAATACTTAAATTGTCATACCATACTCACTACAAAGGCTATGTCAAACCATGTGATAAATAAATTAATCTATCAAGAAGTCTATGGTATTGCTTTCTATTCACCATATCCTTCAGTTGGTGATAGTTTCAGTTTGGGCTCAATATGGGTCTCGACTACATTGCAAACAAATCTTTTCTTTTGAATTCATCTGATAGTTTCTGTCATATTTTCTATTCCACAGGATTATCCCTTGTCTAGAATTTGTCATCCACTACATAATTAGGACAACACTTTTATTAGTTATAGACTGTTTATAAAGTATTGTGTTATCCGCATGGCTTTTTGAATAACCATAGCTATTGATTTCCTTTCTAAATCATTCAAACAAAGCCATAGGCGTCCTTTTAAGATCCTAACAAGGATTCTTCGTAGCTTCTCACATCCCATGTTCACCGTTAGCTTTGCTTCAACTCCTGGTAGGAGACATATGAAAACCTCTTCTTCCACATCTCTATTTAAAAAGGTACTTTTTAAATCTAGTTGATGTAATGGCTACTTATCTTCCATGAGCAAACAGAGATGCAACCGTATTAGTTTATCTTCACAAGATGACAAATGTCCTCAGAGAATGCGTTGTAGATTTGAGAAAATTCTCTATTAGTTAGCTTTACCTTGTACCTTTGGATTTCTTTCATTTAAACAAAACTAAAGTGGTGTAAAGGTGAAATTTGTTTTGTTTTTCTGGCAGTAAACTGACCTGAGACTAACATTAAGATAAAGGAAAATCCCAAGAAAACCACAGTTTAGTATGTGGGTCCTAAGATTTGCATGCTAAAATGTACCAGTGGTTGTCTTTTAGACTGAGGACTTATCATGTCCTTGCATTACAGCATATATGTACAAACACAAACAAGTGTAAACAACTAGAATATGACACTCTGTGCATGAAGAACTTTATTAACATCAGTTCCTCATTCTTCTGCAATCAATTGTTGGTGCCCATTATTAGTTGTTGGAGTTATTGTGTATAGAGATGCCATTGAATATTTAAATATACTTTTAAATATCTAAAATCACTTGTGGCATCACTATCAGTTGCATTGCAGAAAATCTTGTGGTCTTCATGAAGGCTCAGTATAATGTAAACAGTGGCTACGGAATGAACTTTTTTTTTTTAAAATACCTGTTGAAAGTTGCTTTATAAATGTTACTGTACACTTTTACAAACACATCAACTTTTCAGTAGTGTCTAATAATAAATAATTTTTAAATCAATTTATTTGTTAATCGACTTAATTTTCTAAGTCTGAGTGTTTGTAATCATAATAAAGACGTCTTGCAGATTTTTTTTCCTTTTTTTCAAGTCTTGCAGATTTGTTTTGGCATCTTCTTTCATTCCATGCATATTTCACCAGTGATGTGAACATTTTGCTTGTGCAGGAGCTCAGCGATATGACTGCTATAAAAGTTGATGACATACTAAACACCCTTCAGAGTCTTGAGTTGATACAATACAGGAAGGGGCAGCATGTGATCTGTGCAGATCCGAAGGTCCTCGATCGACACCTCAAGGCTGCTGGTCGCGGGGGTTTAGAGGTCGATGTGAGCAAGCTGATTTGGATCCCATACAAAGAACAAAGTTAGACCCCAAGGCTTATTTCTCATCAACTTAAGTTACTTCTCCCTTGGTTAGTTTTAACTACTAACAAATACAGACGATGACAATTATAATGTGAACTATTTCTCCTCTGAAGAATTCCCCTTTTGTGTGAATTGCATTGGCGTTTTCTGTTCTCTGGTGTAATTCTTTGCTTATGTATAGCTGCTTATAATCCTCAATGGGTATTACTTCTTTCCAAATGAAGCATTTTGTCATTTATTAGCTTAATAATTCCAGGTGACAAACGATGGAGGAATGATTGCTTATACACTTAAACATTCATTACTTGAGTAAAATTCATGTGTTAATTCTTTTCTTTCTGTGTTTTCATTTTGGTTAAAAGTTGTTGATACCTTATTATTGCCTGAGTTCTGTTTTCAAGGTGTTTGCCTATAAACCTTTTATGTACCTATCATGCAAGGACAACTTCATCATCTGTTAGTATTGCAGCTCAAGGATTTTATATAAACAAATGACCTAAATAGAATAATAATATGTGGGCAGGCAAATACTTGGTCAGCTTTTTGGAAGACGAGACTATTGCAAGCTCAATAGTCCATGTTCGATGGGCCGTGGTTTGCATCACTTATCGAAGTTTTGTTGTACATTACAATGGAACGGATTCAGTGGATTGTTGCAAGGTGTAGATTTCGGAAGTGATGTTTTCTCTTGTCCTTCATTATTTGTTCTAAGCTTCTTATGTTTACTCTTGCATCGCTGCATCTCTCGATGATTCTTTGCCTTCACAATCTTGACCATTCAATCTTGACAACAATATATCAGCAACAAGCATAACCTGATCTAGGTGTACTGAACTCGATTTTGCTGTCTCAATTAGGAGGTTCTTTAGAGGGTATTTTGTCCACTCCTTGCAAGTTGTCACTTCCTCTCTCTACTGTTTTCATTTAATCTTTCAACAAATTTGTTAAATTTTGTATATTTATAACTCATTTGATGATAATAAAATTATTTTTTTGTTATATTAATAAGTTTTTTATAAATATTTTATCATATATCTTAAGATTAAATAGATAAATAATTTAAAAAATTTGGTCTTGAGTGAAGGGATTAATTTATAATATTTTGTAAGAACGTAATTGGTATTAAATATAAAGCTTGAGCAACAACAATGGCAAAAAGTTCTTTTGGATCTTTTTATTTGTTTTTAATATATTAAGACGTGACAATGTTTTTGAAATATTAGAATAGGAGTCTGATTTTGAGTGTTTTAAAACAATTTTCAAACTATTTTCTTTACTCATAGTTTAGTAAAGATAAATATTTGCATAATATTCTTTATCTATTTAAATATCTTATTAAAGATTAAAAATTATAATTTGTATTTAAAAAATATATTCATAACAATTAAAATATATAATCTCAAATATGTGACAAAAATAAATATAACATTAATTACATTATACTTAATGTATAGTGCTTAATTTAAATTAATAGTTATGTAGGTTAAGAGGAGCACGTTAAGTGAAACAATTGTGTAAAAAATTGGTAAAGTATTTTTTGTGTATAATATGTTATATTAATATATGATATATTTAGTGCAATTAAGTTAGGATATATAGGAAATATATAATGCATTGAATGCTTAACCTAACATCAAGTATTATATATAATATGTTATTATTTAATGTACAATACGTGTAGTTCATTTAGGTTTGTATACTATAGTTTAAAGCTAGCTTGAATATTAAGTATAATATGTTAATATTTAACTTTTAATATATTTAATATAAATCAAAAGATAATGCATAATATGGTCTCTAAAGTATATGATATTTGTTTATTTTTTGTAAGTAATAATTAGTTTAATTAGAATTTAAAATATTCAAATATAGTTATTAGGGATATTTGTAGTCATGGAAAGCTTTCTTAAAACTCTATTAAAAGGTCCAAAAATAGTATAATAATTAGAAAATATTTGAAAAATCATTTAAAAACAATATCACTTGCAAATCTTTATTTTTTTAGGATTATAATGAAAAAGCTAAGATTATAATAATAGGAAACATTTCTCATTCTTCCTTAACTAGTCTTCAAATAGTTATTTAGAGCTAAGTTGAAAATCAATTATATATTATTTTGATATTGATTTAGTATATCTCTTGATCATGTTGTAGGTTTTTATCTTATTCTTATTTCATTGTTAGACTTTTCTTTTGTTTTTTAATTGAACTTTTAGCTACCTATTAAGGTTTTTTAGCATAATATTATAGGATCTTTTGATGCAATGTTATAAAGACTTTTGGAAAAATGTGTGGGGTTCTTTGGTAGGTGTTTGTAAGCTTTTTTAGGTCAATACAAGATTTTGTCTACCTATATTAGTAAAAGGTTTTTAGTGTTTGTCTATTATTTTGGTTTAAATTTGATTTTAGATTGAATCATTTAAAAATCTTCTATATATATATATATATATATATATATATATATTAAATTTTTTATGTGAAGAATCTAAAAATAATAAGAATTTTCTAATTAATATTTAATTATATATAAATATCTCCAAAGATATATATTATTGTACTTTTGAGTATTGGAAATTATAATTTTAATAAGTTTATCTTACTCCCACTTTTCAATAAGGTCTCTTCCAAAAAATTAAAAAAAAAATAAAATTAAATAAAATTTTAATGAAAACATTATACAAATTCATATTTCTAGAATTTCTTTTTGCCAATTTTAAATAAGCTACTCCATGAGTTATACAAGCTAACAAATTGTAATTTTTCAATGCCATTCGATATTTTAAATAATTATTCATTTTTAAAAGCATAAATAATTAATATATAATATTATTTTTATTTCTATTATTTTACGACTCTCATATTTAAATTTCATAAAATTGATATCATTGGGTGGTTTCAATATATTCTTTGATATTTGAAGTTTTTTTCTCTTTTTAGGAGTCATCATTTTTTTTATCAATATAACATATTTTACTAAATTAAATAGATTATGAAAATTAATATAATTATTAAAATTATACACTTATAAGTGCTCTTACTTTTTGATGGTGTTACAAAATTTCTCTTATGAAGTTCAATGATCATTAGACGTTTGTACAAATTTATTCAAAATAAGTTGATATTGATGTGATAAAGTTTGCCCAAGATAATTTTTGTTAATTCATGTGTTAAATAAATAATATATTTTAAATATAAATAAATTGATATTGATGCTAAAAATAAATCAATTTTACATAAAATTACAATAATTTATTTTTTAAAGTCCAAGAGCAATGCAAGCTAAATTGTATAAATTTTTATCCCAATTAAGTTCGCCACGTTGAGAAATAGTTATTGAAACAATTACAATGCCTGTATTTTTCATTTCAATTAACACATACTAGTAGAACTAACTAATCAAAGCCAAATAAAATTACAAATAAATATAAATATTATTTAATATAAATAAAAATATTTTTTAAAATTGTGATGAGAGGTAAATAAAATTTTGTAAAAAAAAGTTTAATGAGTTGAACAGTGATTATTGTGAGGATTTCGATGTTATAGACAAAGTTGAAATAAAATATTAAAATAAGTTGAACAATAATCTAATATTATTAAAATAAATTTAATGTTACAAAATAAAATTAATATATTATATTTTTATTTCATAAAAATAAAAATATAATCAAAATGAATTCTTAATTTATAATTTTATATGAAATTAGGAGATGCTCAGTCAATGAATATAATAGTTAATCATCATTGTTGAATTAGGACATCACTTAGATATTTGTAATTGAGGTTGAATAAATAAATAAACATTTTAAGTTTGTAAATAAATGATATTATAATAATATATAGATTATTTGTTTGAATAAGTGAAAGCAAAAGCAAAATTGTTTAAATCAAAATTTAATAACACTAAATATGTCTCTATAATAAATGAATCAAAGAGCTAAATTTTTTTCGATTTGGAATTTGTTGGGCCTAAGTTAAAAGGGATCAAAATAGCTCGAATTAATAAAAATCTAGAAAATAAAAATCATTGGACCCAAAAGCTTTGAATGCATTGTTATACACTTATTAAGACACATCTAGTGACAATGTTTTTATTGTGATTGGATGATATTTGGTCATCATACATACCAATGAAAAACAAATGATGTTTTTTATAACAAAAAAAATCAAAATATTAGGTCTTGTGGCTTCCTAGGAGGCCTCTTAATTGTAGCCTTGTGAACTAAAAGATGCAATGTATGCAAGTGTGTTAGTGACTAATGAGAGTGTGTTAGTGATAAATGAGATGAAATTGGGTATGTTAGAGAGGAGAGGAGAATGCTCTTCAAAAAGAATAGTGGGGAATGTCTATATTGACAGATGATAGGAAAAAAAAAACAAATATGAGAAAATGAGAAAGAGAGCAAGAAAGTGAGAAACAGAGAGAGGAGAGAGAGAGAGAGGTTATTATGGTTGAGATGTTGTTTTAATGAAATTATTTATGTTTGTGGAATCATGAGAAAGATGTTAACAAAGGGAGTTGATAATGTAGAGTCAAGATCATTATTGATAAGCCTCTTGTTTTAAGGCAAAAAGCTTTATTGTGAAGGATCTTGCAGATGTATGTTTATATGTAATTTTCAACCTCTTTTAAATTTTTAAGATTTCTTACATATTGATTTTCCTATTTTTAAGTATAAAAATTGTTGGCTGGTGTACATCCAATGAAGAAATAACCTAAGCATTTTTTAAGTTTTTTAAAGATTTAATTTTTTTTAAAAAAATATAAAAATAATACATTTGAAAACACTTTATTTAATATTAAATAAATAAATAAAAATATTATTTTTAAAAAATTATTTTGTGTGATTTAAATATTTAAGTCTAACCTATAAAGTTAATACACCATAATCAATTATAGGATGAAAAAAAGAGAAATAATGTCATAAAATAAAATAAAACAAAAAATGCCATGTCTAAAATAGTTTTTCACGAGCAAGCTAGAAACCATTGCAATTAGAACTACAAATAAAAATTTTCTTGTAGCAATAATAACAATTAAGTGATTAAAAAAATTAAAATACTCAGTTTCAAAATATTGAAGTTTTACAAAAACTTTGAAAAAATAATTTAGCTTAAAATAAGATATAATAAAATAGATTTTAGACAATTTTATATACTCTTATAGTTGAAATTCTAATTATAAGATCTTTTCATAAGAAATGCAAGCAAAAAATTTAGAAAATTTAACAACATTCTTGATTATATACTTTTCTTTCAATTTAATTTCTTTTGATTTTCCTTTTTTCTAGTATTGACCATTACATTCATGATATTACCTCTCTCCATAATTTATCCTTAACATGTTATTTAAGCAATTTCAATAATTTGTTTAAGTAAAATAATATTAAATCAAAATTAATATAAAATTAGTTTATAATAATGTTCTCCATCATTAAAATTAGCATGAAACTCAACACAGATTTATATTCAAGTGAGAGAACGAAAAAAATGAAAAGAGCACCTTTGAGTTGGCTTGATTTGTTGTGATTACATGATATGTCAGCTCAAATCGGACTTTTAAAGTGAACCATTTATATTATGTCAATTATATCATTATTAAACCAAAATGTGATTTTATAATACCTTTAGATATTGTTTGAATTATTTTTTTTCTCACTTTTATGAAGTATTATTGTGGAACTCATGGTTGTTTCAAGTAGTATCGTGTCTTTTATTTTTACATTTTCTTAAAATTTTGTTGATATATTAACTTTGCATTTTAATATCCATTAAGTTTTGCATAAATAAAAAAGAATGAAAATTTCCTAATCATGTTCATTTCAAATCCTTCTTATATTAGTTTATGAATTTATTATATAACGAATTTATTGTTGTCTTAAGAATTATGTGATTTTTATACATTTAGACTATTAACAAATCATTCATATTGTTCTCATTAAGAATAATTTCTTATCTACTTTATCTTTTCTAAATCATCTTTTTTTATTTAAAATTACATAATTATTCATACAAACCCTAGTTGCTTATTAAAGTATATAATGCATTTATTTAATTTGAAAGCATAATTTTGGAAATATCAATTGATGAAGCCTAATAATTCTATAAAAACTTCTTCGTTGTTGTAATAATTCAAAAGCACATCTTTAATGTCCATTTGGTATTTAAATTTTTAACATTAGAATATACTATGAGTTTCGTAAGAGCTACAAAGCATGCTATGTTGTAAAACTTTTATACAAATAATTTCATTCAACTTATTTATAACTTATAACCTAACCTAGCTTTTTTCATAAGTACTACTTTTTATTTTAGCTATTTTTTAATCCCCATTTTGTTTTAATTACTTGTCAAAATTTAAGGTGATCAACTAATTTTCAAACATTATTTCATTTAAATGAGATATGTGCTTTCTACATAGCAATTATCTCATAAGTATTTGGTTTCAACATCTTTAATAATTGTTGGTTCAATTTGTGAAATGATTATAGAATGAATAATTTCATCTAAGAATGATGATCATGTCTTAACTTTATCAGATGAACCACCTATAAAAAGTTGTTAAACACTAGATTTTGAATATATTATTCTTTTGTAAAGGTGTATTGAGGAAATTATGATGCAATCATAATGGGGAAGGAATTAAAAAAAATATTTTGAAATAATCATAAAAAAAATACACAAACAAATCTTTAAGATGTGATCACTGCTCAAAAAATAAAGTTAAACAAATTATAGATTTTTGGTGTGATTGATTTGATTATATTGTAATTAGTGGCCTCATCTATTTAGCAATTTATCTTCTACACAAATGTATTTATGATAAATTATTTTGATGAAATAGTTGGTATTACTAACAATGCATTTTATCTTCTATATGCTTATTAATTTATCAATTATGAATTATCATGTGATAGGTTCACATGATTCTTCAAAAAAATTTCTTAAATATTATGCTCTTTTATTGTATATGGATGCATCAAAATATTTAGTATAGATATTAGAATTATAAGGAATAATATAAAAAACTATAATAATAAATAGAGATCTTTTTAAAAAAAAAAGCTATGAGATGATAAAGGAATTTATTCCTATAATTATTCAAGATTAAACTATATAATTAAATGGTCAAAGAGCATTGCTTAGACTCGATATGGCTCATGAGATACACTAATTTGGCAAAGTATTGCCCTAGTTGGATACAACCAACACATAAGAGTGCATCACATGGTTTATTGGTTCATGTCAATAAAACCCAATAAAGAAATTGACTAAACTAGATAAGCACCATCAAGGGTATAATTGGATATTTGGGTTATGTCTTGATCTTGCTAACACAATTGTTATAGATGAAACATAGTGATTTTATAAATTTAGATGGTCAAGGAGTCAATGAAACAATATAAATTCAAAAAAAAAAAGAATTAATGAACAATAATTTAGAAAAATAAGAAATAATGATTGACTTAATGGCTTAATAATTTTAGATAATGGGGATTCACTACACTAAAATCTAGAAAAACAAAGAGGGAGTTGGCAACTTAGAACCTTTAGCCATATTAGGATTTAAAAAGACTTATAGAAAATAATAAAGCACTAAATATGAAGCTAATTGAATGGACATTTATAGGTATGGGATTTGTTTAAATAATTATTTTGAAAATTTTATATATTTAGTATCTTTATGATTAAAATCACTTCTTACAAGTTTGTCCAAACTAACCGGTAAAGTCCATCTTGGGTACGATTGAGAACATCTTTTTTAAAGTGGTAGAATAAAAGCTTAGCAGTGTTTAAGTAGGACTCATCAACAGAACGAAAAGCGGAGGACAAAAAAAGCATTTTTTTTCTTCAAAATACCTACTAATTAATTTTTTAAATATTTAAATTACGAAATTAAAATATTGTTTGATATTTGAATATATATAAATTATCCAAAATATTCTAATAACATTTTGAATGATATTTTATAAAATTAACCAGCTTTTAAAATCAGTCAAAAGCCAGCATTTAACTGTAATAGATATGCCAAATGCACTAATTGTAACAGAAAATATTTATTTAATATATTGTTCTTGATGAGTGTGTGCTTAAAAGAGTATTGTATATGAAGACATAAAATTATTTGATTAAATCATTATTTTATGAATATAAATAATTATCCAAATTTTTTTAAGAGAATACTATAAGATTGGAGAATGAATAGATATTTTTTAAGAAAATAATAATTTCATATAAGAAAAAAATAAATAATTATATATGATATATTTGTCATAATTTTTAGTAAATAAAATACAATAAAATAAAAAGACTAGTTTAAAAGGAGTTAACAAAACCTATGTTATTAATATTTTTAAATCATTATGTTGAAGAAAAGAAGGATAATCATACCCTTATTATTCTCTTCTTATTATTGATTTGATAACTTCAAATCATTTGTTGTGATTTCTCTTAAGTTTCAACAATTATGATAGTTGACTACAAGATACATCAATATTCTTTTTCACCTTAGTGGATCCTAATAATTTTATATTTCTTTTCTTCATAAGTTTGGTAGAATTACACTAACTTTTTTTTTCTTTCTAATTCTCTCTCACATCAATTATCTATTTGAATGTTTTCACATGTTGAACAATGAATATTTCCTCTTATAATTGAAGATTTTTTACAAAAGAATTCTCAATTTATTTAGTCTTATAAATATTATTAGTGATACCTAATGTCCATATATAATAACATAGTATTTTGTTAATAATGTAAATTGTATTATTTTGAAAAAATTATGGAGTCAGATATGAACCATGTATAATGTCTAATTATTTTTTTTGAGGATTAAATGAATGACATGCATAATCTTATTGCATATTTAGTTTATATTTTTTCTGTACTTCAATCAAATTTAATTGCATTATAGCTTCAAGGCATGTCAATATTGTCCATTACCAACATGGCATATGAGTGGATCTCTCTTCAAGGATTATTCTCCTTGAACTAAATATTGTCCAAACTCACTCCATTATGCCACATGCACCTTGCCAACTTCTTTGTGTTTCATGCCTTTGACCAAGTTTCTTTGGATCAATAATATGATTGAGACTCTCATTTTAGTTGGCCAACCCTCACCCTTTTAGCCATCTAAGATTCATGTGGAGGTCTGGTTAGGACAATTTTTTTGCAATAGTCATTCCTAAAGTTTCCCCTAATTTTCATGTAAGATACCACAATTTTGCCTTCACTAGATAGACCAAAGACTTCCTTCATGGTTGCACCACTTGATGAAAGTGATCAAGTCCCTGTTAAACTAAGACACTTGTAATCCTATTCTTGTTAGCTCAACCGGGTTTAATTTCTTGCCTACACATTCATAACCTATTGATAAGATATCTCAAATTTGGGCACAAAATGGGAATTTAATGTGATCGGTTGAATAATTCAATTGTTCACATTAACCAATTTGAATAGACTCCTCAAAGTAAACACCTTCATCATCATAAAATATTTTTTTTATTTCCATTGTTAATACTCTATAGTTATTTCATTCAATAGGACTTATCATTATTGAATTTAACCTTTTGGTCTCTCTCTCTCTCTAATTTAGATTAAGTTTTGACTTTCACTCAACACTCAAAGGCCACCTAGTATTCTTTCACACAATATACCTATAAGTTTTCTTTGATGTTGTAAAAGTGACAACTTATATTGATATCTCTTTTAACAAAGAGACTAACTTCATTATACTTGATAAATATAGTGAAGCATTTCTACTATTAAGGCCACATTTTTTTCCCTTTTTGAAATTTTTGTTGTTACAATTTGCTTTCATACTTTTGTGTCATTTAGAATATTTTTTCCACATTTAGTCTCCTTTCAATTAATATTCTCACAACACCTACCGTCTCACATTCCTAACTTTATTCATATAAATGGAATTATCTTGGAATATTATGGAGCCAAATCATAATGTTTAAATAATGATCCAAGGGTTAGCATGAGATAATCAAATGATCACAAAAAATGACCTCTTATGGTAGAATCTTCTTAAATCTAATTCTTGTAATGAAATCTTGTAAAATCTAAAATTGTTGCCATCAAATTAACTTATTAATCATCTTTAAGTCCACCATTTTGCAATCATTGTTTTATTAAACATAAATTTCAAATACATAACTTTTATAAAAAATATCTAAAATGGTTTAAGTTAAGTTTTGCAACTTTTATACTAACTTTGCAATTATGCACACTTCCTTTAATTTTTTAAAGTTTTATATTAAATTTTAAAATAGCTAATCAGATTATCTAATGTAAAGATGATTCATCTGATACATGAAATGAATGAGTGATCTCTAGGACCATACTAGGCTACAAAGAGCAAAATTCATGATCTTTGAGGTTTGTCTAATCTTGCATTAATTAGACAAGTTATTTGTTTGGCAATCAAATCAAAAGACCTAATTGGCTTGATCTGACTAAGGTAGTTGAGAAAACTTATCCAAACTCATTAGCTTTTGTTTGAATCTAATGATTACATAATCACCTCATGAAATTTATCCTTTTTTAATCCAATAATAATAATTAAGGTATAAAGATAAATAAAGCAAACTTTGATACCATTTTATCATGGTTGTATTTCAAAACATCTAATTTCATTAAGAGATATTTATCTTTAAATAATAAAATCCTCAAATATCATTACTATTGTAGCAACAAATAAGAAAATAATAAAATAATCTCTTAGATCATTCACTATTGTAGTTGAAGAAATAACCAATATAAAATACTTTGTTATTTTCATAACTTATTATTGCATTTATTTAAAATCTCAAAGCCTAATACATTGATTCCACTAAAATAATGCCATGCTAATAATTATTGTTAAGTTTCAACTCATCTCACTACCCTACCAAGTCCTATCATATGCATATATAGTGCTTAAAATGTTAGCCAAAGATGAGCAAGCTGTCATCATAAGCTTAATAGAAAGTATCTAGGTAACCATAGAAGTAAGGTAGCACAAGTTTGAGGTCATGCTACATGCCAAGCCTTTAACACATTCAATCAAGAACATGACAAATAAATAATATAGTAAATAAAGGTAAATAATCGTTATGTCATATGATACATTTCTCACTTCATGAATCTTTTTATTTTCCTTTATAATTAATTCAATTACCATATGCTCCTTTATTTTTTGATATCATTTGTTATCCACATATCCTTTTAGTTATCATATGATCCAATTTACATAATTACTAGTTCTTTGGGATTTTCAACACATTATTCTCACATTTAGTTATATTTTTATGGACAATATCTATCTCAATGACATCTTTTTTAAGATACAATATATAAATACCTCTTAAGCACATGCTTTTATTCCACAAGTTTTTTTTATTTTTATGGCGCATTTTGCATGGATAATAGGAATTATAATCATTTTTGTAATAACCATAATTCTTGCAAATCTTGTTTGCCCCCTTTAATATTAGCAATAATTTTTCCTTATTTCATGCAATCATACAATGCATATATCTTTACCATAAGAAAAATAAAATCCATAATTGCAAACATGAAAATAGTAACATACATACTTTTCCATAGATAATAGGAACTTAATCATTTTTGTACTAACCACATTTCATACAAATATTATTTGTTTCTTTGTTATATTACTAATATATTTCCCCTTGTTCTATGCAATACATGCTTATATTATAAGCAAAATAGAATCCAAAAATACGAACATGAAGGTAATAATATTACAAAGAATATTAAATAAATACTTAATCAATTTATTTCATCAACATAGTTCAAATAATGAGTTTCCATCCACATCATATCAAATACACTTATTTGCATTGCTTTAATTAAAAACAAATGTGCATAAAATTAGTAGCATGCCATTCTCAATGATCATAATAGTAGATACTCTCTTTTATTACTTTTTTTTTGTGTCCTATGATGTTATGCACATTTGCATTCTCATTAGATTTCCTTCCATGTATGTACTATATGTGATATTATATCATACATATTTTTATTCCCACACTTCCCATAGTGTTTACCAAACCTAAATAGAATATTTGGATCACCATTGACCTTTAAGAAAAGCTTTTCGCCATTTTTTATCATTTATTGATCCATTGTACCATTTGATCTATAATGCATTCCTTCTCTAGGTCTCCCATGAGACTATTTATTCCCTCAATTAGACCATCTAATAACTATTAAATGATCATCAAACTATCTATTATAAATTCAATAGAGACTCAAAACCAATTCATTAAAAATTATTAGATTTTTTGATACCCACATCGAACCATCCAATCCCTTGTTAGACCATTTTACTATTTTCTTAAAGTGATATGGTCTCTTTCCTAGATAAATATTAGACTATCTAATATGAACTTAGAACAATATATTCTATTCCAAGAGCACCAAATCTTACTCCTAGTTTTTTTCTTAGTGTTTTCATTTATTAATGTTGTAACATTTTTATCTAAAATCTCTCATGCAAACCAATGAATGCTTCGTAACAAGAAATTTTAAAAACATCAAATTGAATTTATGAAAAATACGTATCTTTTTGGAACATTCATATTTGAGATTCTCCTTATGTTTTCAAGAATTTTCCCATGAACATTGATGGTAGATATTACATTTTCAAAATTGAACTTTTGGCCTATTAACTTTCTTGATTATATAATAATGATAAAGGTATCGTGTGGCAATCCATATTTTTTCACTCTTAAGGGTTGTACTTAATATAAATATTTGATATTAATATTTTAAACTATTCTTTGAGTAAAATAAAATAATATTATTTTGATACATTTTGAAAAATGTGTCTAATGAAGTAATCTAGAATTCATTGATGAACATGTTTTTAGATAGACCTCCTTGTGAGAAATCTATCAATATGTGTATTACAGTTTTTAGAATTTTTTTATTTATTATAATTTTTAAAAATAAAAAAAATAAAAAATATTATTTATAAAATTTGTTTTTTATTTTGCTCACCCACCCAATGCTAGACATAGAAGGTATTTAGGGATTTCTCAAGAATCCTTTTGTATAGATCACTTCAATCGAGAGAAGGGTGACACTTATAAAGAACAAGGGTAAGAGGAAAGCTGTGCATTTAAGAAAATGGGGGAGGAGAGAAGGAGCTTGAGGAACGAAGTGATAATGGGATGGAGATGTGGTACAATTTAAAGAGATGGGTAGGCTATTGCTTGGAATTGCTTAATGTTCAATGATAGAAGTAAAATCATAGAGTGCACTCAAAAGGTTGAGCAATGTTGCTTCCTAGGTTTTTATCCAATTGGATCTTTATCTTTACTTTGATTACTTTTGAAGTTAGATACAGAAGGTAAGGACTTTGTGTAACTTGTAGAGATCACAATAATTTTATGACAAAAGTTGTCTTCACATTTCAATGTGTTAGGTAAAAGATTAGGATAAGGATATGGTGTATTAACAACATTTAGCATTGCCTATTACAAAGTCCTTTTACGAAAAGTTTTTCAGTAAAGATGCATATTTGGTTCTGAAAGGTACTTCACTGAAAAGTGGTGCTCTTTGCACCAACATTCATTATTGTTGAACTGGATGCAACTTTTGAGGAAGATCTATTTAATATCATGAGGAGCAAGGTTATGAAACTAAAAGGTTTATCTTATTTTAAAATATTATATTACAACTTGGGAAGGTGTTTTCTTGGTTCAATCATATAGAAGAGATTGGACTTAAGCATAATAATCATCTATGTATTTGTAAATAAAATCTTCCATATTTAATTTCACTACCATCCGATAATTCAACCATTGATGTACTTTTTTATTTAATGTGATAATAGAGATAATTTATCATACAACGTGACAAGAGATAAATGAATTGAATGCTCCTTAATTGAATAATATTGAAACAAAAAGAGGCTCAAAGGATTTATGTTTTAATATAGCAATTTTCCCTATGAATTTTTGACACCCATTTTTTGCCAACTCCAATCAACTTTTCTACCTTCTCCTCCCCTTTTGAATCTTCTTTCAAAAATGGGTTTATGTTTCACCCTAAAAAATTCCTCTCCCTTCCTCTTCTCCCAATTCCAAGATCTTATAATAGTAAATCCTACTTTATCAATCTAGCATTTTTTTATTATTTATGTAAAATTTGTAGTCTTCAAAGTAACAAGTATAACATGAAACAACTTTGAGCTTTACAGTTGATTACACCTAACATATATCTATATAATCTGGTAAATTCTTGCTGGTCATCAATAACAATTAATCCTCTATGAGCTAAATTTACTAAATTTTCTTTCATTTGTTTTACAACTAACATAGGAATATCGTGTTGATTAAAATCTTCAACAAATTTAGTTTATGTTATGTTCTATAAAGATCTATCACTAATTTTTCTGTAGTGGAGAGGCTGTCACCAAAAGTTAGCATCATTCATTATAACCAATGTAGTTAGACAAGCCTTTCTATTTTTTGGACAAGCCATAGCATTAAAAAATTATTTACTTTCTTAATCCATCTTTTACAACTAGGTGGTAAGATCCTCCTTTCATATGAATGGGACGTAAAGATGAAATTGATAAAAAAAATTCTATCTATATCATATTATTTCCTTGATTTAGTAAAATGTACCAAAGATGAAGAGGCCAATACTATTAAATTATTTTGATTTTTAGCTTGTTCTAATTCTCTACCTATTCTAATAGCAAAAGACTCTACTTTATTTTAATCTCCTATAGAAATTTTTCCCCAAAATTACATTTTCATATATTACATAGATAAACTAAAACAATAAGCATTTGCTTATTCTATACATTCATTTGATGCAAATAAGATATAAATGTCATCACTCAACAAACCCAAGAGATTTCTATTACTTTTCCTAACGATGTTAATTATTTTGATACCAACTAGCCATGTCTAGCCAACATTACTTCACTAATTTCCAAAATATGTAATCACCATGAACGTAATCAAAGCAATAAAGCAAAGAATGAGGATATAATAAATCCTACATTGCAACCCTAATCTACCCCTCTACATGTAAGTGCATGTTGTAATGTAAGCAAAACAATTATAGAGTATAAAACTGAATAAATAAATCTCAATAATAAAAAGTATTTAAATATGAAAATAGTGACAAGTGCAATGGACCTCATCAAAGATGATGTAAGGCCCTTTATTTAACTTAAATTAGTAAGGGTTTCTTCAAGATCTATTGCATCTTCATAATGCCTTGATATCACACACTTATAGTTACTAGGGTTTAGATGGTTATGACAACACTCATAGTTCATTCATGAATTATATGGTTATAAAATCCATCTTTGTATTGCATGATATACTACTTCAAATCAAGTGTGCCTTCAACTCAGTATGCTATTAGGCATGAACCATTTAGATTTTTTTGTTGCACTTCTGATTAGTTTTTGGATCATTCAGTTATGAGAAGATCTCATTGCATGGATTAGATTTACCTTATGAGGCACTTCTGGTTACAACAAAATGATTCCCAAACAAGTTTGGTCTAATATTTGAATTAAAGTCAATCAATGTTTTAGTATGCCATCTAGGGTTATAAGAATGAAATAGTCTATCATGTCGCTACTTTGGGTCTTGGTCGTTCTGTTATAGTCAATCATCTCTATGAATTAAATAAATATGTTCACACTCATTGGCACTCCTTTCATAATAAGGTTATGAAATCTACAATTGTACTACATAAGATCATCTTCACAATAAGACTATCTTTGGCTAAGTACATCGTTCAACATGTATAAATCGATCTATTATAGTTATACATCAGTAGATGGTTCATACTACTTAATTGGAGCCCATGCTCATAGCAACACAGTATGATTCCTTAATTGGTATGGTCTATCTTTACATGAACCCTTTGCTAGAACATTCTTTACTATGTTTCCCCTTGTACTATACCAATAGTTCCTTGACTCAAGGTTGGCTTCTACACTCTTAAACATGTTGCTCTATGTAATATTTAGGCAACATTAGTTAAAATCGCTATGAAATTTTTAGACTTCGCACTATTATGATATTAGGGAAATTTTGGGTTATACTTGTACTACTACAAAGCTCTCCATAGTGGGATTCAGTAGCCAAATTGCTTAAGATATTCTTGAAGACCACTTTATCAAAAGTTAATAGAAGTTCATAATCTCTCCATGGCTCAGTCACAATCTTTGTAGTCTCGTTTGTAGCACCAATGTTTAGTCAAACATAAAACTTATGTAACCTCCAGCTTCCAATAAAATTATTTTTATTTTTTTTAAAAAATAAAAATAGAGCCTAATGTTAGATATTTTTATATACATAATCATTACTATTTAAAAAAATCTATAAAATTATTTCAATATTTGCGCCCTATTTTTCTCCATTACCATAATTTTATTTATTTTATATCCCTTTTCTAATTTCCATTTTTTATTTTTTCATTTTTTTTATTTTCATTTTCTATTTTTTTATTTTTTATCTTTCATTTTCCATTTGGAATCTCAATATTATATAATTTTCTACTTGTAAATAAATCATAACTATTCTATAATCATATTATATCCTATTGTATATACACATTAAGCCCCTACACAATATACTAACAATGATGGCATTACTATACCAATGACCCATGTGTAAATTATTTAATGATAATAAAACATTCTATTATTAAGCTAACATTTTTTAAGTGTTTAAGATTATGCATCTTTAATAAGTGAACAACTTGGAACTCAATCATTGACTCAAAGGATAAATTAATCATGTTTGATGTGAGTTGTAATTGGCACCATATGTATAGCTTGAGCAATACACTTAATGAAGTATTTTGTCAAGTAATTTTGTGCATTTAGTATATTAAGACCTATAATAAAATTCTTGGAACACTAAAACAAATGCTGAGGAGTTAAGCCTTACAAAACACATTTATCACACAACTTGTTACACTTAGGCTTGTTTAAGGCATGCATTCATTACCTATAAATATGCCTTATTAAAGCTTAAAATTTTTATTTTACATCATCTTCCAACACTTAATCAAGTAAGAGATAATAAGAGAATAATGAAAACTAAAATTGATAAAGACTATATTAATCATACAATATGATAGACTTATCATATAATACAACTAGTTCATATTAGGCATAATACTCTTAATTAAACTTTCAACCAGAGCTCCTATTTAAAAATCCCAAATTAATTGTTATGAATTATATTTGGGCTAACCATGTTAAGAGAAAGAAAATTTTGAGAGTTTTGTGTATTATATAATATGTGATATTATATAATATGATCATACATTGCATTAATATGCTCATAGAAAGAGTAACCCAAGAGTTTCATATAATATTATCAGTTATTAGGATAAGAATGCAATAAGAAAGAAAAATGTAAAACTTTTATATAGTATTATCATACTAAATGAACAACTCATTTCACAGTCATTATATAACATGATCAAATCGATCATAAAATACAAATTGGAGGAAAAAAATTGAACAACTAATTTATTTTATTGGAAATCAAGATATAGCCATTAGAGAGCTATCAATGGTGTTTAAAGTTATTAGAAAGCTTTACAAAACTATATAAAGGGATACAAACATGGTGAAAAAGTCGATGAATATTTTACACATCATTTGGTAAGAGTTGCACAAAAGATCATATCAACACTAATGACTATGATGGAATATAAAAGCTATAGAAATTTGAGTATTTCTTTATCTTCCTCAACTTTTATTCAAATCTATATAGCATTGAATTAAGTTAGATTTATTTCTAAAGACTTTTTCATCATGTAGTGTGTCTCTTGGTTTTATTGTTGGTTAAAACTTTGTTTTTGAGCATTTTTCTTTGGTTCTTTTTTCCCATTAGTGGAATTTTATTTATGATCTTATATTAGGTTTTTTTTATTAATGTTGTAATGTCCTTTTGCTTGATATTATAGGATTATTTTGATTGAATTTGTAAGGTTTTTTAACTTAGGGTTTTATAAGGTCCTCTAGTCTATGTATATATTTTCCTACTAGTCATTTGGCAAAAGACAATTGTTAAAGTAAGCATATCATTGAACTAGGAGTAGATGTCAATCTAAGTTTCAATCAAACCATCTAAATATCTATTATCTCATTTATTTTACTAGAATCCTCAAACGTAAGTTATAAATCTAAGAGTTTTTAAAATAAGATTTACAAGAGCAATTAAAAATTTTAAAAAGACTTCTCTTATGATATATTATTTACTTTACGATTATGATTTTGCTACTTTTACAATTCACCTCTCTCATATGCAAATTTTAGTGCTCTAATTTTCTAAAACGTTTTAAAACATTTATCTTACACAATATAAGTGATGCCTAAATATCATAATTTCAGCATATCTTAGTACATCCACTCTACATAAAGTATAAGTGATTTCCAAATATCATGATCTCATAATCTTTATAAATCAAGGCCCTACATAATGTAGTAGTGTTGTAGAAGAAAGATATTTTTAAAGCTAACTCGTGCCCTAGTATACAACTGGCAACACATCATGTCATCTATCCTCTGTTGGATCATAATCCTTTTTTATCAATCAGTATAAGATAATGTACTTGAGGAAACTAAATTTTGTTTCTTATTGCTCTGTTACTTCATATTATACTTAGGTATATCAAGACTTATTTAGCCTATAACATATTTAGTCTACTTCTTTATTCTTTTTCTATTTCTTTCTTTTTTTTTTGTATTCTTGTTTTCCAAATGACTATCTTTACATATACTTATATATATATATATTAGTATTTACATAATAAGCTATCACATTATTTATATACATGCACTATTCTTAGTTTCATGACATGTCTCCTATGTGTTACTATACATGTAATTATTCAATATACATGAGTCAATTATGCCATGCTATTGCTGTAATTCATGCAATGTACAAAGTATAAAATAATTGCTAATTGCATTGCAATTATCTTAGTTTACTTATGCATATCTATAAAAATGCTTGTTATATTAATTTCCCTTTGCCCTTTGTTTCCAAGTGAAATTATAACAAATCATGACTAGTATTGTTAGGCTTGCCACTTGGTTCAATCTTGACCTCAGATTTGACAAAACTAACAAGAAATAACTCCTTATTATCCTTAAAGTATATTGAATTAAATATTTTTTCCATTCCATTTTTTGTCTCTCATCAACACTTGTAATATTATGTTACACCCCATTTTTTTCCTAGGTTGATTTTTGGCATATTTTTTTTTTTACATATAGACAGCTCAGATCGTCCCATACCAACCTGAGTAGCCTAAGAAAAACATAGGATATAACACATCATTACACACCTACTTTCCTTAACAATGTGGATCCCATCTCTCGGGTACACCGTCAAATCAGGTTCATGACTCCTGAATTAACAGATGGACTCGCGCAATGTTACTCCTACTAGACCCCATACTCCTAACCCATACCGGTAGGAGAACCGATCTAATAGAAATCTGAATCCCCACGGTTAAGTTCCATATTCATGTAATGACCTCACCATCAAAAATAAAATACATAACATCCTCAGATAAAATATGGCACTCCACACACTATACCACCAAGACAATAAAGTAAAACAGTGAATGGAAACTACATCACAAGAATAAGATTCAAGTCCAACAAATACAATATCATCCAACTAGATACATAAGTCAGAATCACCCTCACATATTACATGACATAAGAATAACAGTCTCCCTAAATACATCCAATAGTATCAATCACACTAACTAAAATGTCTCAGAAATCACAGATCAGATATCCTCCACTAGCCTGCTGACCACGATCCCACCTAATCTGGGTGGCGTCAAGGCTGTCGAGCCGCTGGAAAAATATAGATAATAAAGGAGTGAGCTACGCCCAGTAGGAAAGACAGCTAGTAAAAACTCACATGCAAGAGAAGGATAATAGCAAGAGTATAGGAATACAGCATAACAATGTAGGGTGGAAAGGCACTATCAGTCCCAGACTCTGACCAACTACAGTCACCCCCAGTCACACCAGAGTAGCTCTCCTCTGTGCTCCCAGGCAGCATGCCAGCGGGACACGCCCATCTCTGCGCACGCATGGCGCCTAGGCAAAGCATGCCAGCGGGACACGCCCATCTCTGTGCACGCATCACAACGCCTAGCACCCGACACCGCAGTGTCTCTCGTCAATCAATCTTCTGGAGACTATAGACAGAACCAGTCACATAGATCTCTAGCCAACGTGAGACACCCCTGCCACCCTCAGGCACGCAGGCCTACACACTTGACTAGCCACGGCGAGTCACCCCTGCCACTACCACTCTCAGGCGCGCAGGCCTACACTCGTGGACCAGAAGAGATCGACTCAGCCACCGTCCCAAGAAGTCCTCTCCTACAATTTCCATAGAAGCTCACGCCCCTACAGTCATTGCCAAGCTCTATGTCAGGCACCCCACCGACATCAATACCATTAGATCACAAAATGAACATCAGAGTCACGAGATACAATATCTAAGTGAGGACAAATAAACAAACCATAGGTGGGGACCCGACGGTAAGACAAACACTAACTCAAAATCCAAAGTATATATATAAAGACATGTTTTTAAACATTTAATCACACTAAAATTTTCCCTCTCACACATCTCTTGGAAAGGGCTCTCCTGTAACAGCATCATTCCCAGTTCTCGGTGCACTGATTTCATGACCTGTGATGAAGCACTAATGAGACATATATATCTCAGCAGATAAATCCATTATGTAACCAAGTAAAATAAATCTCCAGATATAAAAGACAAGCCGTGAAACATGATAAAACAAAATCCATCTCATAAGCGGTGAAAAATAAACCATATGAATACCTTCTTATCAAATGTCATGCAGTATCAAAAGTAAACCAGATAAACATGTATATCAATTTCCATTTCCATTATTTTATATGTTATATACTTACTGGGCCCGATTCCCTTCTGAATCATTATCCTCTGGATCCAATCATCATATCAAATGACCTTCAGCCGGCATCCATCCAGTACATAACACTAGGCAGATATCTGATCCGAAGACCGATACCCTGCGATCTCATCCGCTAGGCCTAGTGCCACCAGGCAGGTATAGTACTGATACCCTGCGATCACATCCGCTAGGCCTGGTGTCATCAATATATACGAAGGTCATGGTACACATACACACTAGGCAGATATCTGATCCGAAGATCGATACCCTGCGATCTCATCCGCTAGGCCTAGTGGTGAGGATAATGTCTCCAGGAATCCAATTTTCAATTTTTATTTTCCAATCATGTCACACATGTGATAAATATGCCAAAACCATATCAATATGTCCAACCAATTATATTTTATCTCATATTATGCTTTTTGTTTCAATTTCCTTTTTGTCATCTTTTAGGCTTTTAGTTCAATCAGAAAATAACACCATAAAACATATATCAAGCCATGAGATAAAAGTCATGTAAAGAAAAACTGTAATGCAGCCCGTAAGAAACCATGTATCGAAATATAAATAAATACTATTGTGCTTTATCACAGGTTACGAATTTATCTACCTGGATCTATTATTGCAGGACCTCTATTCTCAATTTCTGGAGTCCCTACAAGGTCACATGTGCAAAATAATTAAAATAAATAAAAAGGTTTTAAGTCACAAAAACAGCTTTCTAAAAGCCCTGCCAAATACTTCCCGAAATCCCCAAAAATCCCAATTCTTCTCCTTGTTTCTCGCCGCGCCTGGACCGCGCGTCCGCTGAACCGGCCTGCAGTTCAGCTCCGCGGTTCAGCCGACTGAACCGCGCCCCTCTCTCCCTCTCTCTCACCTCCGCCTCAGCCCGAACCCGGTCTCTCTCTCCTCCGCCTCAGCCCGAACCGGGCGCCTTCCGGTTCGGTTAACCCGAACCGGTTCAAACAGGATCATCCCTGTTTCTCACCCGACGCTGCTTCCCTCTCTCCTCGCCGCCGCTCGCGTCCGGCGGCTTCTAGCCGCTTCCACGGTAAATTTTCTCGTTTCCCCGAATCCCTCTCCGGGAAATACCAAGCTCCTCTCGACTTCTTTCGCACTCCTCGACGACCAGTTTGCCGGAAAAACATTCCGTATCTCGCGGCCAACAACTTCGGCCACTCCTTCGGCAACCCAATACGTCTCCGGCCGAAAATAAACATTCGACCGGCCTCTCTTACTCTCCCCCCACTCAACAGAACCCCAATACAGCAAAATAAAACGAACCATCTTACCTTGCCGCAGTTTCTCCGGCGAGCTTCCCAGCTTCCGTTAAATTTCAGGCAACTTTTCGCAATCGCTCAAAATTTTCCAAATAGCTTCTGTGCTTAAGAGGATTAACTCACCCAGGCTGATATCCTCGCCCGGGTGGACACGTATGTGTTAATTTTGCCTTGTACCGACACGTTCGTGACTTTTTGCAGAACACCCCCTGAACTTTTCCAAATTACAAATCTACCCTGGCCTGGCCGACAATTCCATATTTACAAATTTACCTTCCGCCATCCAATTTTAAACTAAATCGGAAATCCTAAATTGCAGATATATCCCGGATCTGAAATCCTGAAATTACAAATATATCCAAAACTTTAAAAATTCATAACTAATTATCCAAAATTCCAAAAATTACAAACTTACCACTGTTGGACTCATCTCAAAGAGCTCTTTCTATAAAAAATATAAAAAAATACAAATAAGAGAAAATTAGGGCTGTTACAATCTTCCCTCCTTACAAAAATTTCGTCCCGAAATTTAGAAAAGCTCCGGATACTGATTGATCATATCTGTTTCCACTTCCCAGGTAGCTTCTTTTTCTGTTTGACCATTCCATAGGACTTTAACCATAGGAATGATTTTATTTCTGAGCTTTTTCTCCTGCCTATCAAGTATTCTCACAGGCAGTTCGGGATATGTCAAATCTATTTGAATTTCTATATCTGGGTCTATATAACTAACAACATGGGAGGGATCTGAAACATATCTTCTCAAAGATGAGACATGCAACACATTATGCACACCTGACAATTGAGGAGGCAAAGCAATTTGGTATGCCACTTGTCCAACCCTTCTTAGGATTTGGAAAGGACCAATGAATTTAGGCTTCAATTTTCCTACTCTTCCAAACCTTATGACACCTTTTGTTGGACTTACCTTGATAAAAACATGTTCCCCCTCGTGGAACTCAACCATTCGATGTTTTGCGTCATAATACTTCTTTTGTCTGTCCTGAGCTGTTTTTATTCTGTCTTGAATAATTCTGATCTTTTCTGTTGCTTCTTCAACAAATCTAGGACCGAGCAAATTTCTTTCCTTCCCTTCATTCCAGCACAAAGGTGATTGACATTTTCTCCCATACAGCGCTTCATAGGGTGCCATCCCAATGCTGGACTGATGGCTATTATTATAAGCAAATTCCACTAAAGGTAAGTGGCTTTCCCAATCTCCACCAAAATCCAAGATGCAAAGTCGTAGCAAATCTTCCAAGGTTTTGATAGTTCTCTCTGTCTGACCATCTGTTTGAGGATGAAAGGCTGTGCTGAAACGCAATCTCGTACCAAAAGCTTGATGCACATTCTTCCAGAAGTGAGAAGTAAATTTAGGGTCTTTGTCAGATATAATGACTTTTGGAATCCCATGCAATCTGATAATCTGACTCACATATACCTGAGCTAACTTCTCTGCAGAATAAGTAGTTTTAACAGCTAAAAAGTGAGCAGATTTTGTTAGCCTATCAACAATTATCCAGATTAAGTCATGACCTGCAGGTGACCTAGGCAAACCGATCACAAAATCCATTGCCACTTCCTCCCATTTCCATTCTGGAATAGGTAATGACTGCAACAACCCCCCAGGTTTTTGTTGCTCTCCTTTCACCTGCTGACAAATTAAGCATTTTTGAACCCAGTTAGAAACATCCTTCTTCAATCCTGGCCACCAGTATTGTTGTCTCAATTCTTGATACATTTTATTCTCGCCTGGATGTATTGAATATCGAGAGTTATGAGCTTCCTTTAATAACAAATCCCTAAGTTGTTGATGTGCTGGTATGCATAACCTGCCTTGAAATCTAAGTAAACCAGCCTGGTCCAATTGAAAAGTAGATTCCTGTCCTTCCTGAACCCTCTGTATTATCTTTTGCAATTCAAGATCTTCTCCCTGATCGTCTTTAATAGAGGCCAACCAATCTGGTCTTACTGATAAGTGTGCCAGCAAAGCCGTATTTCTTCGAATATCTACTTCTAGTTGTAATTTATCCATCTCAAAAATTAATTGTTTTTCTTCTGTGATAGTCAAAATGCTACTAATACTAGCTTTCCTGCTAAGAGCATCAGCGACCACATTCGCTTTCCCAGGATGGTAAGTGATTTCCACATCATAATCTTTAATAAACTCCAGCCACCTTCGTTGCCTGAGATTTAGTTCCTTCTGAGTAAAAATATACTTTAAACTCTGATGATCAGTGAAAACCACACACTTAACTCCATACAAATAATGCCTCCAGATTTTTAAGGCAAAAACTACAGCTGCTAACTCCAAATCGTGCACAGGATAATTCTTTTCATGTATCTTAAGCTGTCTAGATGCATAAGCAATTACTTTCTTATTTTGCATCAATACACAGCCAAGACCTTGCAAAGATGCATCATTGTATATATGATAACCTTCTGTGCCTTCTGGTAATGTTAGAATTGGGGCTGAAACCAATTTATTCTTCAATATTTGGAAACTATCTTCACAAGCTGCATCCCATTCAAACTTTATTGCTTTTCGCATCAAATTTGTTAAGGGTGAGGCTATTTGGGAAAAGCCTTTCACAAACTTTCTGTAATACCCAGCCAAACCCAAGAAACTTCTAACTTCTGTTACTGTTGTAGGCCTTGGCCAATCTACAATGGCAGAAATCTTCTGAGGATCAACTGAGATTCCTTCTGCACTCACTACATGCCCAAAAAACAAGACCTTGGACAGCCAAAATTCGCATTTAGAGAATTTAGCAAATAGCTGATTTTCTTTCAAAGTCTGCAATGTTAAATGTAGATGTGCAGCGTGTTCTTCTAGGGATTTAGAATATATCAATATATCATCAATGAAGATAATGATAAACTGATCTAAATATTTCTTGAACACGCGATTCATCAAATCCATAAAAGCTGCTGGCGCATTTGTCAGTCCAAAAGGTAGCACTAAAAATTCATAGTGCCCATACCTGGTCCTGAAAGCTGTTTTGGAAACATCTTCTGTCTTAATTTTCAGTTGATGATATCCAGATCTCAGGTCAATTTTTGAAAATATTGCTGCTCCTTGCAACTGATCAAATAGATCATCAATCCGTGGCAAAGGATATTTATTTTTGATAGTAATTTTGTTGATTTCCCAGTAGTCAATACACATGCGAAGACTACCATCTTTCTTCTTCACAAACAAAATAGGTGCACCCCATGGGGATACACTGGGTCTGATAAATCCCTTGTCTAATAATTCCTGAATTTGCACCTTTAATTCTTGAAGCTCGGCTGGTGCCATACGATAAGGAGCTTTGGAAATTGGCTCAGCGCCTGGAATCAACTGAATTTCAAATTCTATTTCTCTATCAGGAGGTAATCCAGGCAACTCTTCTGGAAAAATGTCTAGATATTCCTGAACAACTGGTACCTCTGTGGGTTTACAAAATTTCATGTCCAAATCCACAATAGATACCAAGCATCCTTCGCATCCTTTGCCAAGTAGCTTTTGTGCCTTGAGCATAGATATTAAAGGAATTTTCCTTCCTTGGCCGAAGTAAATTAATTTATCTTCCCCAGGGATTTGAATTTCAATCCGCTTTTCATAGCAATCAATTTTCACTTTATGATCAAACAGCCAATCCATGCCAAAAATTACATCAAATTCTGTAATAGGAAGAATATGCAATAATGTCAAGAATTTTCTTCCCTCGATGTCTATCTCTTCTTCAATAAAATTCTCCACTCGGATATTATTTCCATCAGGCATTTTAACCATTAACAGGTCCTTCACAGGTTGCAACAAAATATCTAGCTGACTCAATATACGAGTCGAGAGAAAAGAGTGTGATGCCCCACAATCAAAAAGAACAGAGACAGGTAAACTTTGCAAAGAGAGCATACCAGTGATAACATCTGTAGAATGTGGAGCTTCCTGCTGAGTAATAGAATAAATGCGAGCCTGACCTTCTCTGCCTACTGCCCCACCATGGGCTGCGCTGCCTGAAGTTGCCATAGATCCACGGCCTCTACCACGGTTCGCACTCCCTCTGCCTCCACTGGTTGGGGTATTGGCAGCTTTCATGTCTGATACTTTAGGGCAATCTCGTGCCATGTGCCCTATTTCATTACATAAAAAACATTTAATTGGTCGCACAAAATCAAATCTGCACTCCCCTGTATGCCATCTACCACAACGCCCACATTGACTGGTCCCACTAGAACCAAAACTAGTCCTACTGGTACTAGGTTCATAAGGTCTGAACTTACTGAATCTGGCATAACTAGTACCCCCTCCTCGGGAAAAACTGGGACCACCTCTCCTCCCTGTGAGTCTGGATGTAAATCCTGAAAAGCTTCCCTTTTCTCTCCCTCTACTAGTCTCCAATATGCCCAACTCCAACTCAACTGTACGGGCACTCTCTAATAATTCTATATAGCTCGTGGTCCGTACAGCCACCAATGCTGCCCGGATATCATCACGCAGACCTCTTCGAAACATATAACATCGCTGCTCTTCTGGTGTTACCAAGTGAGGTACGTATCTGGCTAGATGTGTAAACTTATGTTCATAGGCAGTGACTGACAGATTTCCTTGCCTGAGATTACTTAATTCCTCCCTCATCTTGGCTTTAATAGATACTGACATAAACCACTGTTCAAACTCCCCTGTGAATTCTTCCCAGGATATTTCTTTCATTGGCCGACCCATAAATCTGGTTCTGTGGCGCGAACTCCACCAAAGTTTAGCAGCATCTTTCAGCATAAGCACCGCTAAAACCACCTTCTTGTCTTCTGGGCAAGACATGCCTTCGAATATAATATTCATTTGATCTAACCAGTTCTCAGCAATCATTGGATCTTCCTCTCCAGCAAAATAAGGTGGATGCATCCGCTGGAACTGATCCACCACCAGGTCAATAGATGCCTCAGTGACTTGATTATTGGTGCCTCCGATAGATCTCAGCAACGAAACAAGGGTTTGAGCCAACTCTTGTTGTGTGTCCCCTTACTGCTCTTTACCGTTGCCCTTATCCATGTTTCCTGACTCAGATCTCTCCTTGGCCTGATTATACTGCAATCCTATAAAACCAGGAAGGCATATAGAAATTTATAGCAGAAATAGAAGCTAAAAGTACATATAAGACTACAATGCATGTGCTGTGTAAGTGTCCTCACTCACATTTTCCACCTAATCCTGAACCAAGGCTCTGATACCACCTTGTCAGGCACCCCACCGACATCAATACCATTAGATCACAAAATGAACATCAGAGTCACGAGATACAATATCTAAGTGAGGACAAATAAACAAACCATAGGTGGGGACCCGACGGTAAGACAAACACTAACTCAAAATCCAAAGTATATATATAAAGACATGTTTTTAAACATTTAATCACACTAAAATTTTCCCTCTCACACATCTCTTGGAAAGGGCTCTCCTGTAACAGCATCATTCCCAGTTCTCGGTGCACTGATTTCATGACCTGTGATGAAGCACTAATGAGACATATATATCTCAGCAGATAAATCCATTATGTAACCAAGTAAAATAAATCTCCAGATATAAAAGACAAGCCGTGAAACATGATAAAACAAAATCCATCTCATAAGCGGTGAAAAATAAACCATATGAATACCTTCTTATCAAATGTCATGCAGTATCAAAAGTAAACCAGATAAACATGTATATCAATTTCCATTTCCATTATTTTATATGTTATATACTTACTGGGCCCGATTCCCTTCTGAATCATTATCCTCTGGATCCAATCATCATATCAAATGACCTTCAGCCGGCATCCATCCAGTACATAACACTAGGCAGATATCTGATCCGAAGACCGATACCCTGCGATCTCATCCGCTAGGCCTAGTGCCACCAGGCAGGTATAGTACTGATACCCTGCGATCACATCCGCTAGGCCTGGTGTCATCAATATATACGAAGGTCATGGTACACATACACACTAGGCAGATATCTGATCCGAAGATCGATACCCTGCGATCTCATCCGCTAGGCCTAGTGGTGAGGATAATGTCTCCAGGAATCCAATTTTCAATTTTTATTTTCCAATCATGTCACACATGTGATAAATATGCCAAAACCATATCAATATGTCCAACCAATTATATTTTATCTCATATTATGCTTTTTGTTTCAATTTCCTTTTTGTCATCTTTTAGGCTTTCAGTTCAATCAGAAAATAACACCAGTTTGCCGGAAAAACATTCGGCATCTCACGGCCGACAACTCCGGCCACTCCTTCGGCAACCCAATACGTCTCCGGCCGAAAATAAACATTCGGCCGGCCTCTCTTACTCTCCCCCCACTCAACAGAACCCCAATACAGCAAAATAAAACGAACCATCTTACCTTGCCGCAGTTTCTCCGGCGAGCTTCCCAGCTTCCGTTAAATTTCCGGCAACTTTTCGCAATCGCTCAAAATTTTCCAAATAGCTTCTGTGCTTAAGAGGATTAACTCACCCGGGCTGATATCCTCGCCCGGGTGGACACGTATGTGTTAATTTTGCCTTGTACCGACACGTTCGTGATTTTTTGCAGAACACCCCCTGAACTTTTCCAAATTACAAATCTACCCTGGCCTGGCCGACAATTCCATATTTACAAATTTACCTTCCGCCATCCGATTTTAAACTAAATCGGAAATCCTAAATTGTAGATATATCCCGGATCTGAAATCCTGAAATTACAAATATATCCAAAACTTTAAAAATTCATAACTAATTATCCAAAATTCCAAAAATTACAAACTTACCACCGTTGGACTCGTCTCAAAGAGCTCTTTCTATAAAAAATATAAAAATACAAATAAGAGAAAATTAGGGCTGTTACACTCTAACTCCAAGATTCGGCAACATGTGTCCATATACAACAAGGCGCATACCAGTCCACATGTATACTGTGAAAGTTATGTCTGTACCGCACAGTTACCTACCACAACTACCCTAAAACATCATACAGGGCCTATGTTAGTCCGGTCCAGTATGCCAATCCATGAAATATGCCAACACTGAGTAAACTGACTCAATCCATGTCATTGCCATCCAAGCAACACAAACTGTACCAAAATTCTGACTATTCTGGTAACACCCAAGTGTCACACTTCCTTCCAACTGATCCAGCTGTACTGAATTTATGGGTAATTTCCAACAGTCAATTTCAACTTGGCTACGTGATTTCCAAAAATCACCTCTTCCTCACTTCAGGAAATTTTAATTTCCAAAATAAATTTCTGCCCTTTATCCATTTTCCGAAATTCGGAATAAATTTCCGAATTTAAAATTTAAATTCCACATATATCCTTTTTCCGAAAATTCGGATTAATTTCCGAATTAAATTTTCCTCCTAGCCGTTCGTCCGCGCCGAATCCCGCTGAACCGGTTTTCGCTGCCGGTTCGGAAACCTCGCGCTGAACCGCGACACCGCCGAACCAAATTCTTTAATAATCCGTTAATCGGTCGATGCTTAAATAATTATAATTACTAATAAATATTATATAAATACCATTAATTACTTAAATAAATTCGTAATTAATCTAAACCCTTCTCCTTCCTCGGTCCGACGACCGCGAACCCTAACTGAAGCAATCGCCGACCAATCCAATTCCTTCCGTCTATTTCCGGCGAACGCGAACAAGGAGAAACAAAATTCGATGTTCGTACTATCCTAATGTTTCAATAATGCCACTAATTTAAAATTTCCACCGAAAGAGTTCGCCCGTACACCATTGCCGTAAGATTAATCCAACAATTAATTAACTAATTCAATGGCAAACTGATAATACAAATCCCTAACATGTTCCTAAGCATTAACTAAATTTTCCGGCGAAATGGGAAATTTTCCAGAAATCCAAAAATTGTAAAAGACGCAGATTAGCATTCAACTAAGTCCGATTTTTTATCCACATGCTTGTGTTCATTAAGCAAAATATTCCATGCTTTTAATTTCTACTAATTAACTAATTTAAAACTGAATTTCCTACCTTTGCTCGTCGCCGGCGACGGTGAAGCTCGCACGCGATCAACCGCAGCTCCTCGCCGAACGAAACCGGTACCAAAATGCTCGCCTCTGTCCCGCGAACCTCCGGTTACCAAAAGCCCCTTGGAAGGCTGCCGGAAATTACCGCCGTTCGCCGCGAACACTTCGCCTCTAGTCGCCGTTCGAAACCCTAACAGCCGAATAGTTTAGGTTAAATACCCAGCTTAAACCGGTAATAACCCGTTAAGACCCATTAAGCGTCGGTTGACCTTCCAAAAACGCCGCTTAACACCCGATCAGCCGGTTAATCTCCACCGCTGATCTCGCCCGTCCGATCCGCTTATCCGCGGCTTATCCAAACGCACGCGCAAACGCACCTCGGCGAACCGCCCCGCCTTCGCTGAACCGCTCCGGTCCAGTTCACGCGCGGTAAAAGACAAAATCCAATTTCCGGTTTTTTTTTTAAAAAAATCTCGGTGCTCCGAAAAATCCCCAGAAAATTTCAGAAATTCCAATAGCCTCCAATTGAGCTCCTGGCTCATCCTACTGTCGATCTGAAATCATCCAAGCCACAATTCGAATTATTGAAGATTAAACCTATAATATTTTACCGGGTATAACATATTATAAAAGGGAAATGATATTTATTATAATGTTAATAATAAAAATGTGGACTCAATTATATCATTTTTTAGTTTTCTTAGCTCATATTGAAGCAATGATGAAGACATTGTTGCTTCCTTCAAGTCACTATCTCATTGAAAATTAATGATCTCAAATGAGATGCCAAAGAAAGTATTAGAGTTGTTGTCAACATTTGTAATTGTATAGCCCCTAATAAATTCAAATTGACTAGAATATTTTGCTTCTCCTTGCTACAAACTACACTGTATCCTCTATTCTTTAAATTTCCTTACTATAGCTCCACCTTGCCTTTGATTCTCAAAGAGTTTCGTTAGTGCATTCTTGCATGAAATTTAAAGGGATATGAGAAATCAATGAAACTCTTCTGAAAGAGATTTAGAGTGATACTAGAAGCATGATGAGGAGCTTTAGCATTAATCAACATCTTCCTCAACACACATGTTGAAAGCAAGTCAAACATCTCTTGTCATTTTTTCTTAGTAGCTACCAATATTATAGGATATCTAACTTCCTTCCTATCAAGATTGCTTATCACAACCACCTCAACAATGGAAGATTTTATTTACAAATACATAGATGATTATTATGCTTAAGTCCAATCTCTTCTATATGATTGAACCAAGAAAACACCTTCCCAAGTTGTAATATAATATTTTAAAATAAGATAAACCTTTTAGTTTCATAACCTTACTCCTCATGATATTAAATAGATCTTCCTCAAAAGTTGCATCCAGTTCAACAATAATGAATGTTGGTGCAAAGAGCACCACTTTTCAGTGAAGTACCTTTCAGAATCAAATATGCATCTTTACTGAAAAACTTTTTGTAAAAGGACTTTGTAATAGGCAATGCTAAATGTTGTTAATACACCATATCCTTATCCTAATCTTTTACCTAACACATTGAAATGTGAAGACAACTTTTGTCATAAAATTATTGTGATCTCTACAAGTTACACAAAGTCCTTACCTTCTGTATCTAACTTCAAAAGTAATCAAAGTAAAGATAAAGATCCAATTGGATAAAAACCTAGGAAGCAACATTGCTCAACCTTTTGAGTGCACTCTATGATTTTACTTCTATCATTGAACATTAAGCAATTCCAAGCAATAGCCTACCCATCTCTTTAAATTGTACCACATCTCCATCCCATTATCACTTCGTTCCTCAAGCTCCTTCTCTCCTCCCCCATTTTCTTAAATGCACAGCTTTCCTCTTACCCTTGTTCTTTATAAGTGTCACCCTTCTCTCGATTGAAGTGATCTATACAAAAGGATTCTTGAGAAATCCCTAAATACCTTCTATGTCTAGCATTGGGTGGGTGAGCAAAATAAAAAACAAATTTTATAAATAATATTTTTTATTTTTTTTATTTTTAAAAATTATAATAAATAAAAAAATTCTAAAAACTGTAATACACATATTGATAGATTTCTCACAAGGAGGTCTATCTAAAAACATGTTCATCAATGAATTCTAGATTACTTCATTAGACACATTTTTCAAAATGTATCAAAATAATATTATTTTATTTTACTCAAAGAATAGTTTAAAATATTAATATCAAATATTTATATTAAGTACAACCCTTAAGAGTGAAAAAATATGGATTGCCACACGATACCTTTATCATTATTATATAATCAAGAAAGTTAATAGGCCAAAAGTTCAATTTTGAAAATGTAATATCTACCATCAATGTTCATGGGAAAATTCTTGAAAACATAAGGAGAATCTCAAATATGAATGTTCCAAAAAGATACGTATTTTTCATAAATTCAATTTGATGTTTTTAAAATTTCTTGTTACGAAGCATTCATTGGTTTGCATGAGAGATTTTAGATAAAAATGTTACAACATTAATAAATGAAAACACTAAGAAAAAAACTAGGAGTAAGATTTGGTGCTCTTGGAATAGAATATATTGTTCTAAGTTCATATTAGATAGTCTAATATTTATCTAGGAAAGAGACCATATCACTTTAAGAAAATAGTAAAATGGTCTAACAAGGGATTGGATGGTTCGATGTGGGTATCAAAAAATCTAATAATTTTTAATGAATTGGTTTTGAGTCTCTATTGAATTTATAATAGATAGTTTGATGATCATTTAATAGTTATTAGATGGTCTAATTGAGGGAATAAATAGTCTCATGGGAGACCTAGAGAAGGAATGCATTATAGATCAAATGGTACAATGGATCAATAAATGATAAAAAATGGCGAAAAGCTTTTCTTAAAGGTCAATGGTGATCCAAATATTCTATTTAGGTTTGGTAAACACTATGGGAAGTGTGGGAATAAAAATATGTATGATATAATATCACATATAGTACATACATGGAAGGAAATCTAATGAGAATGCAAATGTGCATAACATCATAGGACACAAAAAAAAAGTAATAAAAGAGAGTATCTACTATTATGATCATTGAGAATGGCATGCTACTAATTTTATGCACATTTGTTTTTAATTAAAGCAATGCAAATAAGTGTATTTGATATGATGTGGATGGAAACTCATTATTTGAACTATGTTGATGAAATAAATTGATTAAGTATTTATTTAATATTCTTTGTAATATTATTACCTTCATGTTCGTATTTTTGGATTCTATTTTGCTTATAATAGAAGCATGTATTGCATAGAACAAGGGGAAATATATTAGTAATATAATAAAGAAACAAATAATATTTGTATGAAATGTGGTTAGTACAAAAATGATTAAGTTCCTATTATCTATGGAAAAGTATGTATGTTACTATTTTCATGTTTGCAATTATGGATTTTATTTTTCTTATGGTAAAGATATGCATTGTATGATTGCATGAAATAAGGAAAAATTATTGCTAATATTAAAGGGGGCAAACAAGATTTGCAAGAATTATGGTTATTACAAAAATGATTATAATTCCTATTATCCATGCAAAATGCGCCATAAAAATAAAAAAAACTTGTGGAATAAAAGCATGTGCTTAAGAGGTATTTATATATTGTATCTTAAAAAAGATGTCATTGAGATAGATATTGTCCATAAAAATATAACTAAATGTGAGAATAATGTGTTGAAAATCCCAAAGAACTAGTAATTATGTAAATTGGATCATATGATAACTAAAAGGATATGTGGATAACAAATGATATCAAAAAATAAAGGATCATATGGTAATTGAATTAATTATAAAGGAAAATAAAAAGATTCATGAAGTGAGAAATGTATCATATGACATAACGATTATTTACCTTTATTTACTATATTATTTATTTGTCATGTTCTTGATTGAATGTGTTAAAGGCCTGGCATGTAGCATGACCTCAAACTTGTGCTACCTTACTTCTATGGTTACCTAGATACTTTCTATTAAGCTTATGATGACAGCTTGCTCATCTTTGGCTAACATTTTAAGCACTATATATGCAAATGATAGGACTTGGTAGGGTAGTGAGATGAGTTGAAACTTAACAATAATTATTAGCATGGCATTATTTTAGTGGAATCAATGTATTAGGCTTTGAGATTTTAAATAAATGCAATAATAAGTTATGAAAATAACAAAGTATTTTATATTGGTTATTTCTTCAACTACAATAGTGAATGATCTAAGAGATTATTTTATTATTTTCTTATTTGTTGCTACAATAGTAATGATATTTGAGGATTTTATTATTTAAAGATAAATATCTCTTAATGAAATTAGATGTTTTGAAATATAACCATGATAAAATGGTATCAAAGTTTGCTTTATTTATCTTTATACCTTAATTATTATTATTATTGGATTAAAAAAGGATTAATTTCATGAGGTGATTATGTAATCATTAGATTCAAACAAAAGCTAATGAGTTTGGAGAAGTTTTCTCAACTACCTTAGTCAGATCAAGCCAATTAGGTCTTTTGATTTGATTGCCAAACAAATAACTTGTCTAATTAATGCAAGATTAGAGAAACCTCAAAGATCATGAATTTTGCTCTTTGTAGCCTAGTATGGTCCTAGAGATCACTCATTCATTTCATTTATCAGATGAATCATCTTTACATTAGATAATCTGATTAGCTATTTTAAAATTTAATATAAAACTTTAAAAAATTAAAGGAAGTGTGCATAATTGCAAAGTTAGTATAAAAGTTGCAAAACTTAACTTAAACCATTTTAGATATTTTTTATAAAAGTTATGTATTTGAAATTTATGTTTAATAAAACAATGATTGCAAAATGGTGGACTTAAAGATGATTAATAAGTTAATTTGATGGCAACAATTTTAGATTTTACAAGATGTCATTACAAGAATTAGATTTAAGAAGATTCTACCATAAGAGGTCATTTTTTGTGATCATTTGATTATCTCATGCTAACCCTTGGATCATTATTTAAACATTATGATTTGGCTCCATAATATTCCAAGATAATTCCATTTATATGAATAAAGTTAGGAATGTGAGACGATAGGTGTTGTGAGAATATTAATTGAAAGGAGACTAAATGTGGAAAAAATATTCTAAATGACACAAAGTATGAAAGCAAATTGTAACAACAAAAATTTCAGAAGGAAAAAAAATGTGGCCTTAATAGTAGAAATGCTTCACTATATTTATCAAGTATACTGAAGTTAGTCTCTTTGTTAAAAGAGATATCAATATAAGTTGTCACTTTTACAACATCAAAGAAAACTTATAGATATATTGTGTGAAAGAAGACTAGGTGGTCTTTGAGTGTTGAGTGAAAGTCAAAACTTAATCTAAATTAGAGAGAGAGAGAGAGACCAAAAGGTTAAATTCAATAATGATAAGTCCTATTGAATGAAATAACTATAGAGTATTAACAATGGGAATAAAAAAATATTTTATTATGATTGTTACACCATTGTGTTTGATGAGTCAAGCATAAATGTTTATATTTTATTTGGGCTTGATTTTAAGTAAAATTGTTAATAATTAATTAAATCAAGCCATGTATCTTAGATGTCTAAAATAATAGTCTCTAAGGGCCTTGAGGTCATGGCATACTTCAAGGAAATTTGAGACATGCACAAGTTTTTTTATAATTGAATTTCTTTTTATTTCTCTTGATTTTAATATGTCCAAACTTTGAGATTATGAGGCACACTAGTAGTATTAACATTTAAAAATATTATAAAGTTATTTAATACTGAATTTTGATTTTTGGGCCAAGCATATTTGACAAAATGTATAGATATTGGTATTTGATTTTTTAATATTATTTTGGAATTGTTTTTCATGAATTTCTTTTCATAGCTATTTAAATAACTTATAATACTATAAGAATATAAAATTATTTTTATACACTTATATTCAAATTTTTGTCACAAAAATTCGTCAAAAATACCCTAAAACAGCTGAAGTCTCGGGAAAATGCACTGTAGCAATGGGCGGGTCGACCCGGCGCGAAAACAGCCCGTCCAGGTCTTTTAGAAATTAAAAAATTTAATTTAAAAATAAAAATTTGGTTGACACGAAAAGGGCGAGCCAAGCCCGCCGAGAGGAGCTCGGCTAGCGCTGGTCAACGGTCAAATCAACAGTGCCTGGCTAAGCCAAGCCCGCCCAAAGCCCGCCGAGAGGAGCTCGGCTAGGTCAAACTGCAGCGCGGTCAACGGTCAATGAACAATGCTTGGCTAAGTCAACCCGAACCAGGTGATCAAGCCCTGGTCAAGGAAGGGGGGAGCCAACCCCAAAGAAGCTCGCAATATAAACAGGGTGGATTTCTTATATAACGCTCCAACACTTTCGCATACGCAATGTGGGACTAAAAATCCCAGTTTCAGCCTTCGCGGGATCCAATGGCTTAGATCAAGCCCGCCCGAATCCAACGCACAGGATTCATCCCGTAAGGTAAAATCTGTGTCGTTCATCTTTGCGCCCGGATCCTACGCACGGGATTAAATCACTTAAACGGTAATTGCGAGATTTAATCCGTGCCGTTCGATTACGTTCCCGGATCCAACGCTCTGGATTAAGCCCGAACGGTAAAATGCGTAAATCAATCTGCGCCGTTCGTTTTTGGGCCTGGATCGGACGGTGGCTGCTTTCCGTCCGTTGCCCAAACGGCTAATTAATTTTTGGAGCCGTTGGGGGTGTTTTTAGAGCTCAAAGTTGAGCTCTATAAATAGGGAAAATTGATGTATTTTTCAGTTTAACCTTTGCTAAATTTTCCAAAGATTTCAGATCTCAAAATTCGAGCACTCAAGCAAAAACGGTGCATCCAAGCTCAAAAAGCAAAGCGGCAAGAAGGCTATTGGAATTAGAGGTTTTTCAATTATTTCTCAATTTCTATCCCTCTAATTTGTCGATTGTGTGTGCCTCCTCTTTTCTCCGATTTCTTCTAAGTTCTTTTTGCCAATCGTTGTATTTTTCGTTTTGGGGCAAGGGCATCCCGGCAGTAGTGCTAAAGCCCCGGGTTTGAGTTGAGCCCGGTAAAAACTCAAGTAGGTTTGGGATTAGCCGTAGTAAAAATCCCAAGTAGGTTTGAGGTGAACCGTACGAAAAACCTCACTTGTAATCGGTGCATTTAGTGGACTTTTCCCAACACCGGTTGGGGGTGGACGTAGACTCGGTTTTGAGTCGAACCACTTAAAAATTAGTGTGTTCAACTCTCTTTACTCTTGCTTAAAGGTTTTTAAGTTTAATTTCGAAATTCATAAAATTTTAAATACACAATTCACCCCCCCTCTTGTGGGATTTCCTTAGCACGAAACACTTCAATGATGAAGGTGTTTACTTTGAGGAGTCTATTCAAATTGGTTAATGTGAACAATTGAATTATTCAACCGATCACATTAAATTCCCATTTTGTGCCCAAATTTGAGATATCTTATCAATAGGTTATGAATGTGTAGGCAAGAAATTAAACCCGGTTGAGCTAACAAGAATAGGATTACAAGTGTCTTAGTTTAACAGGGACTTGATCACTTTCATCAAGTGGTGCAACCATGAAGGAAGGCTTTGGTCTATCTAGTGAAGGCAAAATTGTGGTATCTTACATGAAAATTAGGGGAAACTTTAGGAATGACTATTGCAAAAAAATTGTCCTAACCAGACCTCCACATGAATCTTAGATGGCTAAAAGGGTGAGGGTTGGCCAACTAAGATGAGAGTCTCAATCATATTGTTGATCCAAAGAAACTTGGTCAAAGGCATGAAACACAAAGAAGTTGGCAAGGTGCATGTGGCATAATGGAGTGAGTTTGGACAACATTTAGTTCAAGGAGAATAATCCTTGAAGAGAGATCCACTCATATGCCATGTTGGTAATGGACAATATTGACATGCCTTGAAGCTATAATGCAATTAAATTTGCTTGAAGTACAGAAAAAATATAAACTAAATATGCAATAAGATTATGCATATCATTCATTTAATCCTTAAAAAAAATAATTAGACATTATACATGGTTCATATCTGACTCCATAATTTTTTCAAAATAATACAATTTACATTATTAACAAAATACTATGTTATTATATATGGACATTAGGTATCACTAATAATATTTATAAGACTAAATAAATTGAGAATTCTTTTGTAAAAAATCTTCAATTATAAGAGGAAATATTCATTGTTCAACATGTGAAAACATTCAAAGAGATAATTGATTTTAGAGAGAATTAGAAAGAAAAAAAAAGTTAGTGTATATAACCATTCAGATATCACAAGTTTTATGCCATGCCATTTAAAGGAATCATGAGACCATGCTTAAGCATATACCAAAGCATTCTTTTTAAAACCATTTATTCTTTTGTACTTTCTCTACTATTATGAGCTTTATATATTATGAATCTCTAAGATAAGCTTCGATCCAATCATTCCTTCCTTTAGATCCCTGTATTATAAATTAGATTCAATTTGATCAATAATAATTAATTCCACAACTTTTTACATTCTTATTATATTTTATAATGTTTTCCCTTATCTCTTAATTTGTTATAATACTCACCAACCATCATATGTTTAGCATTTTTCTTCCTTGCATATGGTACATTAATGATCACATATTATACATTGTCTCTCTATCACCATCATATAGATTGTCATATTCACTTATCTTAACCAAAAAAAACTACTTAACATAATATATGATACTTATCATACATTGAGTTAAAGAAACTATTTTTAAAGTTGAAGGAATGGCTTTAGCATTTGCATTATAATTATGTAAACATTTGGGAGCTTAATGCATGGTTATGGAATTAGCTTGCAAATTAGCTTTAGACATGGTTCAAGGCAAGGTAACTATTCCTTGAAAGATGCTTAACAAAATTCAAGAAGTTAAGCAAATGTTGGATTTTATAGTCATTCAATTTCAACATATATTCAGAGAGCGCAATGAAGTAGCAACCTATCTTGCTCAAATGACAAGCAAAACCTTCCAATATTATACTTTCAACCCTCAACAAGTATCAAACTATTGCAAAGCTCTTATTAAACTAGATAGTATATAGTTTCCTTAAGAACAACCTACAAAAAAAGGTCAATCCCATCAGCTGTTTAGTATCAATGTAGTGAATTTAGTTCATTACTTCCAATGTAATGTAAACCAAAAGTGGTAAGCTCTTTTATTTTACAAAAAAAAATATATTTACAAAAAAAGTCAATTTAAACTAAATAGATAGTTCTAATCTTTCAATGGCACTTCCATTTGAACTTAGCCTACCTATGACACCCCTTTCCAGCCAATCTCAAAATTCAATGTCACGACATCTGATCCTTTTTATTTTCTCTTAACCTTTTTTAAAACCACAATATTTTTAGAAATATCTTTTTTTTTGGAAAACATGTAGCAAAATCAATTTTTTAAAAAATAAAATATCTTATTTTTGCATTATGAAAGTGAACAGAAAATCTTGCCTTTAAAATCCTTGGCCTTCAATCATTTCTACTAATAAGAAAAAAAATTAATGTTTAAACAACTAAAACATGAAAGATTAATTTCCTTACAACTCAACAAACAAAGTTTAAGCCAACATCACAATTAAAGTCAAAATGCATGTCCTTTTTTCAAACATTAAAAATAACATGGCTAAATGTCAAGAAATCATCTTCTATTTGGGTAACACATATTTGCCTCATTATTCCTCATAGTCTTATGGTGTGTCTCATTTTATCCTAAAAATGTTAAACTAAGAATAGGTATGAGTCAACCAACACTAGCTCAATGATAATAGCAAGTACAACTATATAAAACAATACAATACTTGGGTAGATGCATGCATTGTCAATTACAAATAATATTATTTATAAGATGAGCAATATAAGCATATGCATAAAAATGAAAGTAAAGCCAAATTGTTTTGTGAAATCTTTATTCTTTTATGTTTTTTGTGATCTTTATTACTTTTAACTTTTCATCCTTTTAAGATTTGGCATAGGATAAGGCCACCTCATAAATGATTTAAGCATGTTTAAGAACACATCATTCGAAATAAAGCCTAGATGAAAATCCCCTTTTGTTCATCATTGAGACCATAATTTCTGAATGATATTTGTCACTTTAGACAATAATTCATCCAATTATCTTTTCAAACTTAAAAACCTTACCTAACCTTTACCAATCATTTTTTCTCTTCTCTTTAGCTTATCTTTTCATTGTTTTTACTACCATTACACTTGGCATTTTGTTTTACATTCTTTTGTTTATTAGAAACATGTTTACATTAACATAAAGAGATAAGGTGCATAAATATTGATTTGCAATGCTATAATCATCATGTGAACTCAACATACAAATAAATGAAGCAACTTAATATGACATGATATCATCATAGGAAAAACCAACATTTACCAAACATTTGCAACTCAAGGAATTATACATTCTCAAGTTTATTATAAGGGATCAACTCTTAACATTTTAATAAAACATCATACATCAAACATCATCTATCAACACAGCTAACCTATGCAATCAAATAAAAGATTTTTGTTAACTAATGTTATCATGTAAATGTCTCTAACCAACAAACATCAATCATCAAGCATATAGATGTAAATATGAGATAGCCACCTCATTTTTAGTTTCAACGTGCTCTTGCAAGAAACGCACTACAGAATTCTCCTAATTCTTTTTCAGATCCTTCATTTTCTATCTTCTTCTTATTTTCCCACATCATCACATTTAAATTCTTAATTTTTCTTAGACTCTAATATGGACATTGATTCATCTTATATAACCCTTAGTCAAGCCTTCACAAAATTCTCTAAAGGCTTTGAAAGGGATTCTCCCTTCTACTTCCTTTCATATGTACCCATTTTTTCCCTCTTACTTAGGATTTAATTTAATCCTTATTTAAATCCTTGGCGTTATAGCATAGGAAATTTTGTCATAATAAAACAAACTCAAATTTTATAATTAATTATATGAACTAAATATATTTAAAACCCTTTTTATTATTTTAACACTTAGAAACTTTCAATTTTTATCAACTTGGGGTTATTAGATTCCAAATAATTTATGCACATTCCACCTCAATTCACCTCCCTCCTTCGAGATATTATATTTCCTTTTTATAATGCATAATTTTTAATCAAATTATAAAATACTTTCTAAAATTCTTAGAGTATTTCTTAAAAAATTAACTAATTCAAAATAATTTAATAACTATCTTTATTTTAAGAATATTATAATTTTGCCATCCTTATAAGAATTTTCTTTTCAAAATTTAGAATATAGAAGGGTACTTTCTCATCATCTCATCTTCTAATAGTTATGTGGTCTCTCTCTCTCTCTCTCTCTCTCTATTTAATTTTCCTACAATACCTTTACCATCATAATTTCTTTATTCTTCAATTTCTTCACTTCCCTCACCAAAATCTTTGTTGGTTTTTCCTTGTATATTAACTTAGATTGTAGCTTGAACATATTTGAATTTAAGTTTAGTATGTGTGTTGGATCCTCCACATACCTCCTTAACAAAGAAATATATAATACATTATGGATTCATATCAAGCTTTTTATAATACAACCTTGTAATCCACTTTGCCTATTCTCCTAATGATTTGGAATTGTCCAATATACCTTGGCTTACGCTTGTCCTTCACCAAATCTTGTGACTCATTTCATGGAGCTTACTTTTATATGCACTTGGTCACTTTCTTCAAATTCAACATTTTATGTTTTAAGACATAATACTTTTTTATTAATCTTTTTCCTTCAAAATGGTTTCCCTAATCTTTTTTACTTTTTTATAGTTTTGGTAATAAGATATGACCCAACAAGTGCTTATTTACTCTCCTCATACTAGCATATAAAAGATTGATATTTCTTTCATATAATGCTTCAAATGGAGCCATCTCTATAGTTAACTAATATCTATTATTATGAGAAACTCTATTAAGCGAAGATGTAAGTCTCAACTTTTACCAAAATCCAATACACATAATCTTAGCATATCTTTCAAGATTTTTATTGTTACTTGAATTGCCCGTCACAACTTTAATCGATTTTCAAGTAACTCTTGTATTTTCTTCCAAACTTGTGAAGTGAACTTCAAAGCTCTATCAAATACTATAGACTTTGACACTCCATGCAATCTTATTATTAGATCAATGTATAGTTGTTCCAATTGTTTTGTTGTGTAATTTGTTTTCATGGGCATGAAATGTACAAATTTTGTTTATCAACCCACTATAAAACATTTAGAATTCTTACCCTAATTTATCTTTGGTAGGCTAACTATGAAATCTACAAAAATATTCCCCTAGTTTCACTTGGTATAAGAAGAGATCGTAAAGTTTTAGTAGTTTTTGATGCTCTTCTTTAACTTGTTAACATATTAACCATTTATTTATCATCTCTTGTATGTCCATTTTCAACTCTGGCCATCAAAATCTAGTTTTCGTATCTTGATGCATCTAAATCATGCTAAGATTTTTCATATATCAAGACCCATGAGCTTCCTATACAATAGGTTTTTGTAGTTAATGAATCCATGCTCCTCATTGAGTTGAAAATCATTTTCTTTTCCTTCTAAAATGTTGTCTTTCACCTTATATATATTGGATTTTTTATTTGTATACAATTTATATATTATAATATTTTTTTAATTATAGCCAATATCTCTATCATAGATTTAATTCCCTCTATGTGAAGATATGCCTTAAACTTTGATGATTTGAATCAATTTCAATTCTTACACTAAACAAATAGTGTTTCTTAATTTTTAAAGGAAAAAATATTGTCATCAACTCTAAATCATATATAGGATAATTTTTCTCATGTGGTCTAAGTTCTTGGAAGGTATAAACTATAACTTTCCTATTTTACATTAAGACTATTTAAAATCTTTATAGCAATGCATTTATGTAAACTTGAAACTCTTCACCTAGAATTAATAAAGCTATTATTGGTTTAGTGGTCAATTTTTGTTTTGGGATTTGAAAACTATCTTTGCACTTTTGATCCCATATGTAAAGAGTTAACTTATAAGTATTATCAAAGGTGAAGTAATTTGGGAGAAAACTTTGACAAATTCTTAATATTATCCTATTAATCTCAAGAAACTCCATACTTTAGTGACATTTGTGGCTTGGATCGTCCCTTATTATTATCACCATTTGGTTGTTCATTGCTACCTTTCAACACTTATTACATGCCCTAAAAATGAAATAATTCTTCACTAAAAGCTACACTTTGAGAATTTTGCAAATAATTGATATTCCTTCAATCATTATAGCACCATCTCAAGATGTTGGCCATGTTTGTATTCACTTATGAAATATATTAGAATATTATCAATTAAAATGATAACAAATTCATCTAACTGCTGCCTAAACACTCTAGTCATGAGATTCATGATGGTAGTTGGTGCATTTGTGAACCTAAATAAAAGTACAACAAATTTGAAATGTCTATATCAGGTTCTAAAGGCCATCTCAGGATTGTGTACTTCACATATTTTTAATTGATAATATCTTGACTTTAAATTTATCCTTAAGAATACCTTTTTCCCTCATAATTGATAAAAAATGCATTTATCTGAAGCAATAGATATTTGTTTTTTAATGACTTTATTTACTTCTTAATAGTTGATACACATATGAAGGCTACCATCCTTTTTTTAGTGAAACTATTGGTGCTCCCCTTGATGAAACACTCAATCTAACAAATCATTTATCTAATAATTTTTATAGTTTTCTCTTTGTATCTTGCATCTCTACTAGTTTCATTCTATATGGTGTCTCAAAAATTGATTTCATACACGACATCAAATCAATAGAAAATTCCATATCCCAATCTAATGTAACCCAAGTAGATTTTTAGGAAAACCTTTGGACATTTACAAACTATTGGCACATCTTATAATTGTGCTTTTGGTTGTGATATTATGCACTATATAGATAGTAGGTAACACTCATCCTTTTTATTAGCTCTTTGGCTTTCATAGCAAATATAAGTGATACATTCCCTCCCTTTTTGAAGTAAATCAATTTTGAACCATCTTCTGATCTAGTGGTCACCTTCATTTCCTAATAGTTTGTTGTAAATATTTTATAAGACAATCCATTGCCAATATTATAAAGAAATATTGAATACAACATTTGAATAGTCACATGCATGGTAAATTACAAATAATATAATTATTTTAACACTTAGAAACTTTTGATTTTCATCAATGTGATATCATTAGATTTCAAATAATTCATACATCTTTTTTTTCAATTCATCTCTCTCTTTTGAAGTATTGTATTTCCTTTTTATGATGTACAATTTTAAAGAAAGTTATGAAATACCATCTATAATTCTCAAAGTAATTCCTAAAAATTTAGCAAATTCAAAATAATTTAATAACTATTCTTACTTTTGAAATGTGACAATATTATTCACTATTAATAAGTACATTATGTTAAGTTATAGCATTCCTTCGTCTTGATTAGTAGTCCACACACGCCATAGCTCATATCTTGATCTTATATTAAATATATTGTATGTTAACAATTATAATAACAAATATTTTTTCGAGAAATTTTTCCTATCTTACCTAAACTAAATGTACTTGACATCACTTGTTAATGTATTGTATGCCAACTTTCAAAATTCCATTTTTATGGACAAACTCAATCATTCTCTTTGTGAAACTAATCCTACACTTTAAGAAGCAAGATAAAAATGTTTTATAGTCCTTTAAATATAGAAACTTCATTTAAATATTTAAAACTCCAACATCCAATACAACATATCTTAACCATATATATTTTATTTAGCAAAAAAAGGAGAATGATTAGAAAAGAGAAACACTTTTGAACACCAATCCTTACCTTCATAGTCATTCTTAAAAACAGTAACAGCAATTCCTCTCCTTTCTTTAACATCTATTTCCCCTAACCTTTTCTCCTCGCTCAATCATGACTGCTAGTTGTAGGGAACTCCCACAGCTTCCTTCTCCTAAAACCAACTTGTTTCCTCTTCTGAACTTCCATAATTGCTCCCAAATAAGTTTTCTCTTATTCTTCTCTTTCTTAGAATGAAATGAGAAACAGCTTCTCTTTCTATCTCTCTTCCTTCCAGAACCTTTGTCAACCTTCTTTATAAGCAACTATATGAAAAGGGGAGGATTTCGGCTGGTATTGTATGCGTGTGTATATTATTTACATTATAAAATCCAAATTTGCTCTAAAAATTGTAACCCAGAAACCATGTTCATTTAGCATTTTAAACTTTTTTACTAAAAAAGCTATATACTGTTCAAGACATGTCTAAAAATTGTTATTTTTTTTTAAAATTGAAAGAAAAAATTTTGCTACATAATTAGTACCTAACTATATGCTCAGTCACACAATCACAAAGTTACAAATCATTTTAGAAGGGAAGGACAGAAAGCAACATTGTTTCCTTGGGAAGGAAACTATGGTTTTCCCAAGAGAGGGAGAGTTAAGGAGAGCTAAGAAGCGGAGGAGAAGTGCTTCTATGTAAGGCAAGCAAGGAGATTGCTTTGAGAAGGAAGCAACGAGTCACTGGTGTAGTTTTTGCAGAAAGGAAGTCGAGTGTTGTTGTTGGGAGTCTTTCAAAAAGTTTGATGAAAGGAAGATCAAAGGGACTAATATGGTGCTAAGAGATATTTTTTCTTTTGGGTGCATACTTCAGGAAATGAAGAAAGCAAAGAAGCACAGGTAACTGAGTTAGCTGCAGTAGCAAAGTTGCTAGAATCCTAAAGATTTGGCTGGGTATTATCCAAATCTATTATTATCATTGGGATGGCAAGCAAAATTAGAATTGTAGCTTTCGGTTTTTAGAAAGATGTCCGTGATTTGAAATGGTTGTACTGGAAGCAAGAAGTTACAGTAGCTGTAACGCGGATATTGCAAGAAATCCCAAGGAATTTGAGGATTGTTATGTTGAAGAGCTGCTGCAAAGAAGTGGGTTTTATAAGGTGAGTTGTAAGCTTCTCTCACGTTATTTTATTTGGTTTGTTGAGCTTGAAGTTGAGCAGGTTTTGCTTGGAGTTATGCATGTATGTCATTCTTGCCATGTTACTGATTTTGGTAGGGTTCCTTTTTGATATAATCTTTTCGTGTGATAATTACTCAAAATTCCAAATGTTGCTTTAAATTAAGATTTGATTTTGTAGCAAAATAGGGAAAGAACAGTTGTTGCGTCTATAGGTTCGTTTGTTCAAGAGAAGTCTGGTTAATCTCGATTTAGCAAAGCTAATGAATGATATATGAAGTTGATCAAATTGTCAAAATTTCTAGTAGATGCATTATCACATGGAATTGTTTCTCTATACATACTTGTAATGATAATTTGTAGCATGATTTTAGTATCATCACTTATATATTATGAAGTAGAGTCATATGCATATAGATAATACATTTGATTAAAATAAATATATAAATAATTTAAAAGAAAAAAATAAATAGAGTATAAAAAAATAAGATGAAAATTAGAAAGTAAAAAAACAGTAGCATATATGATACATATGATAGCTAATATAGTGTGACGACATAACATAACATTATGATATATAAGTTTAATATTATACTAGCAATGGTAATCACATGAGAGGTGATATGCTATGATAAGAGACACATGATAGGTGATATGTTATGACAAGAGAAATAAAGTTAACATTTTCTCTAGTAGTCATACTTAGTTGTTACATATTGAGTATGAACTGAGCTCTACTATCATTATGGGCTAAATAAGTAGAGTTGATATGGTACTATTATTATTATGGGTTGGATGAGAGAAAATAAAATGAAATTATACCATTATCAGTGCACCTCATACTTAGTTATCACTATGAGTTGAGAATGAGCTATATTTCTTATTGCTACATGAAGTTGTATAAGGATAAAATATGGTCATACAATAGAGCATAGGGTTAATTTAGTCAATATTATGATATGATACATATTTTAAGATGTCAAATAAGATGATATATTATGATATGATATAAGAAGAGAATGAATCCTATGGTACAATAACAATAATCATTTGAAAAAAATCTAGGCCACTATGAAATATGAATAATAAAAGATATGAAAATTAAGAGAAATATGAGAATTAAAAAGTATGTGAAATGATAGATCATGATATGATCACGAGTCTACAATCATCTTATGTTTCTCATGTTCATATACTTCTTCATCTATCATATACCTTACATGACCATAAGCTTCTAACTTATTCCTATACTTTTACATGTTAATCAAATATCATGTTTTGTTATTGCTCATTTATTATTAGAATATCCTTTTATTACATTTTATTTTGTTCACTACTTAGATAAACATTTACTTGTTAAGTTATGTAAGCTCATTCTTACTTATACTTATATTATAAGTCTAATTACTTACACACATTAAGATGGGGAAATATGTGAGTTTGTGAAGAGTCATACAAAGTTTTTTATAGAATTCTTTATAGTATATTATATCTATTAAAATAGTAAATGTATCTATTAATCTTTAATTGTTATCACACATATGCTCTATAAATGTTGGTTTTAAAACCTAATTAGAATTGCTTGGTTTAAAATTTTACCTTTTCATCACACTTATTAATCTTCCATGGATCTATCCTTAAATATGTGTATTTCTTTAATGTTACTTGATCTTGTGAGGTATTTGTGTGAAACCAGGTTTGACAGGCAAAGCATTGACATATTAATCTTATTTTTGGTAGATATGTTAATCATAAATTAATTGATCACAATGAGATAGCATTTTTTACTAATCAGAGGGAGTTATTTATTAAATATATATTATATATAAAATGAGTTGCAAGTAAGCATATAAATTAATCAAATTAAATCAAAACAACTCTAACTTGAATAGATCCAAAATAATTTTTTATTTGTATGATAATTTGATCAAATAAAATCAACTTTGATTCAATTCAAGATCCTTTTATGATAATCGAGTTAGACATTAAAGAGTGTTGTATCTAATATGAGTGTATTGTGTGTGTGCATGTATGTGCGTGTGTGTTTGTGCATATATATATATATATCTTAATCAATATCTATATGAAAGAGGGAGTTATTTATCAAATATATATTGTATATAAAATAAGTTGCAAGTAGGCAAAAAAGAAGTCAATTTTAAATCAAATCAACTCTAACTTGAGTAAATCCAAAACAATTTTTTATTTGGATGATAATTTGATCAAATAAAATCAACTTTGATTCAATTCAAGATCCTTCATATTTATTATAATCAAGTTGGACTTTAAAGAGTGTTGTGTTTATATGTACGTGTGTATTATATATATATATATATATATATATATATATATATATATATATATATATATATATATATATATATATATATATATATATATATATATATATATATATATATATATATATATATACACACACACACACACACGTACATATATACATATTTATCTATATATGAATACATATATTTGTGTATTTTTATGTAAAGTAACATGTATGTACGATAATATGCATATATTTAATTAGGTTAAGATGCAAATAGATTATATTATTGTTTATCTATGTTTTAATCTTTTAATTAAATTGCATCAGGTTAGATTTTTAATTGGAAAAAAATATAATTAGCTATGTTTTTAGATTAGGCATTAGATGGGTCAACTTAAGATTAGACTCATTTATAAACTTAACCATAATAATGCATCAAAGTTGTTATGCATGGTACAAGGTGTCCTTATACATATGGTGGTCCATATTGTGGAAAGTTAACTTCAAGTATAACATGTAGGTGAGCTCTTTATTATACACATAAAATATATATATATATATATTAATTAAACACAATTGAAAACATGATAAAAGATAAATAAATTCTATTCAACCCATAAAATTTCTTGACACTTAGGAAGAAATAATCTACGATGACCAAACCATGTGAATATAGCACTTGAAGTCAATAATCATATCTTATGTGGTAGGAGCAAACTGTTACACCCTTGTGTTTGATGAGTCAAGCATAAATATGTATATTTTATTTGGGCTTGTTTTTAAGTAAAATTGTTAATAATTAATTAAATCAAGTCATGTATCTTAGATGTCTAAAATAATGGTCTCTAAGGGCCTTGAGGTCATGACATACTTCAAGGAAATTTGAGATATGCACAAGATTTTTTATAATTGAATTTTTTTTTATTTCTCTTGATTTTGATATGTCCAAACTCTGAGATTATGAGGCACACTAGTAGTATTAACATTTAAAAATATTATAAAGTTATTTAATACTGAATTTTGATTTTTGGGCCAAGTATATTTGACAAAATATATAGACATTGGTATTTGATTTTTTAATATTATTTTGGAATTGTTTTTCATAAATTTCTTTTCATAGCTATTTAGATAACTTATAATACTATAAGAATATAAAATTATTTTTATACACTTATGTTCAAATTTTTGGCACAAAAATTCGTCAAAAATACCCTAAAACAGCTGAAGTCTCGGGAAAATGCACTGTAGCAATGGGCGGGTCGACCCGGCGCGAAAACAGCCCATCCAGGTCTTTTAGAAATTAAAAAATTTAATTTAAAAATAAAAATTTGGTTGACATGAAAAGGGCGAGCCAAGCCCGCCGAGAGGAGCTCAGCTAGCGGTGGTCAACGGTCAAATCAACAGTGCCTGGCTAAGCCAAGCCCGCCCAAAGCCCGCCGAGAGTCTCGGCTTGGTCAAACTGCAGCGCGGTCAATGGTCAATGAACAATGCTTGGCTAAGTCAACCCGAACCAAGTGATCAAGTCCTGGTCAAGGAAGGGGGGAGCCAACCCCAAAGAGGCTCGCAATGTAAACAGGGTGGATTTCTTATATAGCGCTCCAACACGTTCGCATATGCAATGTGGGACTAAAAATCCCAGTTTCAGCCTTCGTGGGATCCAATGGCTCAGATCAAGCCCGCCCGGATCCAACGCACAGGATTCATCCCGTAAGGTAAAATCTGTGTCGTTCATCTTTGCGCCCGGATCCTACGCATGGGATTAAATCGCGTAAACGGTAATCGCGAGATTTAATCCGTGCCGTTCGATTACGCGCCCGGATCCAACGCTCTGGATTAAGCCCGAACGGTAAAATGCGTAACAATCTGAGCCGTTCGTTTTTGGGCCTGGATCGGACGGTGGCTGATTTCCGTCTGTTGCCCAAACGGCTAATTAATTTTTGGAGCCGTTGGGGTGTTTTTAGAGCTCAAATTTGAGCTCTATAAATAGGGAAAATTGATGTATTTTTCAGTTTAACCTTTGCTAAATTTTCCAAAGATTTCAGATCTCAAAATTCGAGCACTCAAGCAAAAACGGTGCATCTAAGCTCAAAAAGCAAAGCTGCAAGAAGGCTATTGGAATTAGAGGTTTTTCAATTATTTCTCAATTTCTATCGCTCTAATTTTTCGATTGTGTGTGCCTCCTCTTTTCTTCGATTTCTTCTAAGTTCTTTTTGCCAATCGTTGTATTTTTCGTTTTGGGGCAAGGGCATCCTGGCAGTAGTGCTAAAGCCCCGGGTTTGAGTTGAGCCCGATAAAAACTCAAGTAGGTTTGGGATTAGCCGTAGTAAAAATCCCAAGTAGGTTTTAGGTGAACCGTACGAAAAACCTCACTTGTAATCGGTGCATTTAGTGAACTTTTCCCAACACCGGTTGAGGGTGGACGTAGACTCGGTTTTGAGTCGAACCACTTAAAAATTGGTGTGTTCCACTCTCTTTACTCTTGCTTAAAGGTTTTTAAGTTTAATTTCGAAATTCATAAAATTTTAAATACACAATTCACCCCCTCTCT